>JAJJWW010006488.1:0-600000 GCA_023531295.1 Papaver armeniacum
GTTAATATTCAATAATTTTAGATAATTTATTTTAATTTTAGTTAATATTCGATAATTTAGATATTTACTTAGAGAGACGTAATCAAATGGCTAAAGAGTAAACCTAAAGGGTATTAGGTATCGAAAATTTGAAAATCTTATGATATAGTTATACACTAACGGTATCGGATATTAACCTAACGGAAAGTCCCTAAACCGTCATGCAGATTATGTTAATAAACGGATATCAGTTACGTTAAGGTTATCGGGTAAACCGTTATGTCGGATTTTTATGTCGGATTTTAACCTAACGGAATCCGGATATTCGGAAACAACTAGGATATCGAATATCCATCGACAGCCCTACCAGAATCAACTACTAGCAATGAAAGAAACACTGTAAAGTCCCTCTCTGAAATAAAAACAAAAACTAGGGTTTGAAAAAGAAATAAAAAATGGTGGGAATGACATCAAATGAGAGAGAAGACAAGCAATGTTCTTTAGATCAAATACACGACTGATAGAAACAAGCAATTTAAAGAGATTTTGTTAAAAAATGGTGATTCTTTATGCTCCGAGTTTTACCCTAATTTAGTCGAATTTCAGAAGGATCGTTTTAGTCCCATTCGTAAATTACTCGCACAGTATGTATCTTTCTTCCTCTCTTTCACTATTTGTTGATTATGTTTAGCAAAAATTTAAATTATTAGTTCAATGCGTTGTTGATTCAAGGGTTCCTCTGTTAAAAACCTGCACTTCCATTTCTTCCTTAACCACCACCAAGAACAAAGAAGCTCCACAAGAAATCCTCCACGTCTGCACCACCAGCCGTACCACCAAATCATCTCCCTGCACCAATGCCACTACCTGCTTTATGTACGTGGAGTTGGGGCTGTGAGGAGTTGGAGGTTGGGGCTTTTGATGGGAGATGATGTAGGAGGGGGCTGAGGAGACATTTTTTCAAATGCGAATTCATATAGTAAAGGTGGTGCAGGGTTTTTTTTTTTTTGCTTTTTAGGTAGTGAAAATGAAATCACAAAATATTTTAATTACATTAAACATAGAAATTAGATGAATTTTTATTTTTAAGTCACACAATTAGTGATTAATTTGATAGGTAGTATTGATCCCATTAAAAATGACATATTTGGACTGACAAAATTGGTGAGCCTATACCAAAGGAATTTCAAAATCAAGTGGGGGCTGGGGACCCCATTTGTCCCCATTTCCCTCCGTCCCTGGGTGCAGGTTCTGCTGCTGGTGGAGGTTTTTGTGGAGGAATGGAGGTTTTGGAGGAGGAACCCTTGAATGGAACTGCTTGTTTGAGAATTCTTTTTGAGCAACTCTGGATCCTGATTATCTTCTTTTTTCTTACTTGTTAAAATATAGGATAATTGGTGAAATTGGATCCACTTGTACGGAGTTGATACCTGAAATTGTACCAGTTTTGATATCATTTTTGGAAGATGATACACCAGCAGTTGCTAGACAAGCCATTTCTAGTGGTACGAATTTGTTTCGCAGTACGCTTGAGAAGGTTGCATTAAAGGTTAGATATATAACAACATTATAACTCTCTTTAATCTTTTCAATGAGTGTTTTTTTTTTTTTTTTTTTTTTTAACAATAGCATGGTGTATACTGTTTTAGGGCTTAAGTGCAAGCGAATTGGAAGATTCACTTGTAACATCGTGGGAATGGATGTTGAAGTTCAAAGACGTAGTATGTACCATTGCATTTCAGGTAATTGATTCGAGAATTGGCTATGAGAGTCGCACGTTTTAAGATTTCTTGACTATATGAGCTAATTCAGTGTTTCTATAGAAGCATGGAACTGATGGGATTAGACTGCTAGCAATAAAGTTTGTCGAAGAAATTGTTCTTCTTTACACACCAGATCCTAATGAGCCTCCCCCATGTCAATCTTCAGAAGGTATATCGTACATTTATTTTAAGCCCTGAAATGAGACAACAGTAAATAATGATGTTTGATGATGGATTGGCTGAGATTGGTTGCAGTACTTCAGAGTTTCTGATGGCTGTGTATATTCTTTTGCAGGAAAAATAGAGGGATTCAGCATATCATGGTTGCGTGGAGGCCATCCAGTGCTAAATATTGGTGATCTGTCAATGGAAGCCAGTCAAAGCCTAGGGTTATTGCCCGATCAGCTGCGGTTTCCCACAGTGAAATCACTCAGTAATCTAACAATAATTGTTCTCATCAATAGGTTAGTATTTTTTCTTTGTTGTATTGTGCAGTTGGGTAATGATTATTGATCCTCTATTCGTGTTCCGTTCTTTCATTATGTTCTGATTTGATGTTTGTTACCAGTCTTTCAACCATTGCAAACAAAAGGCCTGTGTTTTATGACCGTATTCTGCGGTATTGCTTGGCTTGGAACCATCAAGTTCTGTGGTCAAAGGGGTGCGAGTTACTGGTTCACATCATGCTTTGAAAAAGGCATTCCTATCCTGCTTGCAATGTACACACCCGGGTTCTGCTCCAGTATGTTCCTTGTCTATGTAGATTTTACTGTTGATACTTTTAAATTTGAGTAAAAATTATGGTTTTCACCAGTGCAGAATTCTTTTTTCGTATTTATGTACTTGAATGAAAGATATGGTAATGGATTAAAATGTTACCTGCAGTGGTGTGAGCGATTGGTTGGTGCCATGAGAGAAATGGAAGATGGAAAATTGGTGGAACATACAACTGCCGGAAGTTTAGATGCGAGAACATGTGAGACTCACAATCTACTGAGGTACTTATTTTCAGATTTAATTGTGTTTGGGGATGGTGAATTGAACTTGGGTGATACCTAGCACTACCCATAATCAAAGTTTAGTTTGTGGTATATCCGGTTATCTTGAATGCATCATAATGTCTTTGCAACAACAAAAAAAAAAAAAATTGACCTCGAATTTGTATTTGTCCACTTCTTCCTCTGAGGTTTCAATTGGTAAGATATTGCGTAATTATGGATTCAAAATCAGATTTTTATGGCCATCTATTCCTCCCATTAGCATCCACTCCAAGTTAAAATTGACATTGAGACAATAAACGACCAGGGGTAGCCTTAATTTCGTTGTATGTTACAGGAAGAGAAGCCGGAGCCCCTAATCAAATCATATGATGCTGGACAAGAATCAGGAAAGAAAAGATCTATGATTCAAGAAATCAGTGATCCAGAGCAAGATGATGGGGTAACTGGGAAACGTGCCAGATCATCACCAATTAACTCGGTGGGGTCAAACAGAGACAGAAGACCTAATTTGAATCAGGGTACCCTTTCTTTGAGTGGAGCAACATCCTCTACCGGAGATGGAGAGACAGGAACTGTGCAGCAGCTTGTTGCTATGTTTGGCGCATTGGTGGCTCAAGGTGACAAAGCTGCTGGATCATTGGAGATTCTTCTATCAAGCATCTCCGCTGACTTGCTAGGAGAAGTTGTGATGGCTAATATGAGGCGCCTTCCTCCTAAAATTGAGCTAGATGAAGAAACAATGTCGAACATGAGTTCTCTTTTGAACGTAGCTGATAGTAATACCCTTGCATCACATCTTATGTCACTTGTATCAGACATCCCTTCACTTTCTGCTGTGTTTCAACAGGTAATATCGGTTTATGTTCTTGATCGTCGGCATTACAAATGTAAACGTATTATCTTTCTTGATTTCTTCTATTAGCAAACTACTATGAAGATCTTTTCAATTTTGTTATTTTTCTTATGGATGCGTGTTTGTTTGTTTTTGATAGATACTTCAGAAAAACTTGGAGGATGAACATCAAGAAGTGGTCACCCCTGAAATCCCAGTTGTTGGTAGCAGAAATAATACTATTGCAACAATAGCATCCATCATTATGACTAATCCAGGAAGTGTTGGTCACTCAATGAGGCCACAGTATGAAAGTTCAACTATGTCATCTGGCATGCATGATGCCGGTACACCTGAGAGTGGAATACCTGGTCTCGACTCCAGTGTATGCGGTGATGGTATGCCAGAAGCACCAAATGCTTCTCATTTGACTGATGTTGATACAGAAGGAGAAAGTCAGGATAAAGTTACGAACTCAGATGGGAGTTTTTTGATGGACTATTCTTCAACTGTTTCTGTGCAAGCTGATAAGACCGAGGAATTTGGCCTACAAGTACCTTTTTCAGATACCAATTTTCTACATCAATATCTAGCTAATGTATCCTCCCGAAGATGTCAACACCTGTAATTGAACTTACTGATGAACAAAAGGATCACCTACAAAAAACAGCTTTCATACGCATTGAGGCTTATAAGCAAATATCAATAGCTGGAGCCTCTGATGTTCGGTTTTCTTTACTTACATATTTAGGTGTTGAGGTAAGCAATTTAAGCGAACTTACTCTTTTACGTGGTTTTTTCATAGAATTGATATATGCAGTATTTTTGCTCGTGGTTCGAACTTTTGACGATTGTGCATGTTTTGTTCAAGTATACTAGGCGGCTAGATAAAAAGTCGGTGTTTTATTTGGGTGCAAAATGGTTGCAATCTGTAGTCATTGTTTGGAGGCGACTCTGTTTAGTTTCACAATCTTGTCTATTCTAAAACTCTTATTTACCCTATCTCAAATTTGCAGTATCCATTGGAGTTGGACCCCTGGAAGCTTTTGCCAGAGCATATATCATCAGATTATTTAACCTACGAGGTAATAATTCGCTCAAGTAGATTTTGGTTCCCGAGTTAAGTTCCTCGTTTAGTTGCACCGTGGTTTCTGTTTGTGAGCTATTAGGGTAGGCGGTGTTCTTGATTTTTAAAATACACTTAATGTGCTTTATGAAAATGAAACGGGTCTTGAAAACGTGTTGGATGCTTCTAATTCTTTTGTATCGTTGGGTATCTTTGATGTTAGTGTTCATATTTTTATGTAGTGAAAGCAGTTTTGCTGACATGAATTGTTTGATGTCCTCAGGGACACGAGTTGACATTGCCTGTGCTCTATAGGTTATTTGGAGAAGCAGAAAAAGGAAATGACTTGTTTTCATCTACAACTGCAACTTCAGTATATGAGACATTTCTTCTCACCGTGGTGTGTAGTATTGTATTTCTTAGGATTTTCTTTTTAATTCATATATAGGAACGACTTATTCTAAGGAAATTACATCATGTAGGCTGAGACGCGAGATTCTTTTCCAGCATCTGACAAATCTCTGAGTAGATTGTTTGGCGAAGTCCCTTATCTGCCAGGGCAAGCATTTAAATTGTTAGAATCTTTGTGTTCTCCTGGAAGCAGCGAAATTACTGACAAGGAAACCCAAAGTGGTGATAGAGTTACCCAAGGCCTCTGTGCTGTGTGGAGCTTGATTTGCAAAGACCTCCAATTCGAGATGCCTGCTTGAAAATTGCTTTACAGGTGATCTCTGAGCTGTGGGCGTTTTGCTTGAAATTGTGATTCAAATGAGGAGAAAACAGAGTCTACCTGTATTACCTTGTTAAATGACAAGTGTTAACTGAATCTTCTCTTTTTTACCCTCTCAGAGTGCAGTCATCAGTTAGAAGAAGTACGGATGAAGGCAATACGTCTGGTAAAACATATTAAACTTGATGTCGATAATGTATAATGTTGGCGCCTTCCATCGTTAACTTCCGTGCTTTTGGTGTTGCTGTCCTTTTAGGTAGCGAACAAGCTCTACCCAATATCATCCATTTCTCAGCAAATTGAAGACTTCGCTAATGAAATGCTTCTCTCGGTAACAAAAAGAAATACTACAGAGGGATTAAATACTGAAGGATCAACCCCTGAAGTGCGAAAGGTATATTGGCCTTGTGA
This sequence comes from Papaver armeniacum, assembly GCA_023531295.1. Classification (NCBI taxonomy): domain Eukaryota; kingdom Viridiplantae; phylum Streptophyta; class Magnoliopsida; order Ranunculales; family Papaveraceae; genus Papaver; species Papaver armeniacum. Next base: position 5,783 of record JAJJWW010006488.1, read on the forward strand.
TTTTAGTGATTAAAGTTAACTTTCATAGCCAATATCATTAAAATGTATCCAGTAGGTCAAAAGTTACAGAGCTAACGATGCATTGCAATATATACAGGATGCTGATGTGGAAAAGCCTTCAAATGACCAGCTATTGTCAAAACAGGTGTGGAGGAAGTTTCCTCTGATACCCATCAGCCATGCTCCACCTCAAATACGGCAACCTCCTTGATCTCTGAGGCGCAGCGGTGCATGTCTCTCTACTTTGCTCTCTGTACCAAGGTAATACTTTTTGTCATATGTAGTTATATTCTATTCTTGGACTAAATGTCTTTGTTGTACTTGATGCGTTCAAGTGTCATTATTTCGTTCATTAAACAAGCGCTTACGAGTTTACCACTGTTATTGCAGAAACATTCACTTTATAGGCAAATTTTTATTATTTACAAGAGCGTTCCGAAGGTGTGACTGAGGTCTGAAAACCACTTAATTTGGCATCTAGTTTTTAATAAGTAAATGTACATCAAACTTTACCTTTATCTTTGTTCTAAGAACAGCTGTTTAATCGATTATACGGTGCAGGCAGTTCATCGCCATATCCCAATACTAGTTTGAACAATAGGATCTTCACCTGAGATTCTTGCAATTATTTCAGATCCCCCTTCTGGCAGTGAGAGCCTTCTATTGCAGGTTGTTCAATTTGTCAATCGTTTCTGTAGATAAGCATTCAAAAATAGTGACGTCTGAAATTTTATCAACCCATATATTTTTTTCAACCCATGCGAAAGTGAAACTAAAACATGTTTTGTACCTCTGTTAAGCTCATGTCGTAGTGAAACTAATACTGCATTTGTCTGGTCCTCTGGGGTAGGTGTTACATTTATTAACGGATGGTACAGTTCCTTCACCAGATTTAGTACTCACTGTCAAAAAGTTGTATGACTCGAAACTCAAGGTAGCATCAGTGATCTGTGTTTCATTTATTATTGGTTCTATTCAAAACTGTTTATGTGTATCCTGTTTTATGCTGCTCGCAGGATGTTGGAATTCTCATTCTAGTATTGTCATCTCTGTCAAAAGAGGAGGTTTCTTTCGATCTTCCTTTTCTGTTTCATCTCAATTCCATCTTGTCGTCTTATGCCATGATATTTGTGATCTTCTTCCCATTTTACATGAGTTTTCTGTATGATTCACGAGTTTGTTTAATTAGGTGTTGCCAATTTTTCCCAAGCTTGTCAACCTTTCGGCAGATAAGTTCCAAAATGCACTTGCTCGCATGCTGCAGGTATTTCTCTTTCAGAACTTTCTTGCTTGAAAACTTCCCCGTGGTATCACGTATCTGCAGCTTTTTCCTTTTTCTTCTCGTTTGTTTTTCTCTTAACTTCTGCCATTATGTTGTTGTATGTAGGTTCATTGTCATTGTAAATCATTGCTAATCAAATTGTTTACTGATGTCTTGCTGGAAGTATTGTTTGTGCAGGGATCATCTCATTCAAGTCCAGTACTTAGCCCAGCTGAAGTATTAATTGCCATTCATGGGATTGCCTTGAAAAAGGCACGTGTCAAACTATATTTAAAAGTTGGCCGTCTTGGACTATGTTGAACACTTGAGCTAAGTAAGTACTTTACTGTTCACAGGTTATGGACGCATGCAATGCTTGTTTTGAGCAGCGACAAGTTTTTACCCAGCAAGTGCTATCAAAGGTGTTGAATCAGTTGGTATGTGCCTCTAGAAACTAAATTACTTTTATGCCTAGATGTCCAATTTTCATCTCTCAGAAATTTCTACAATCCGAGCATTTTCAATTACAGGTTGAGCAGATTCCGCTTCCCCTGCTGTTCATGCGCACCGTCTTGCAGGCAATTGGTGCTTTCCCAGCTTTGGTGAGGATTAATTTACGCACATGCTTCAGCATCCTGTGGACTTTACTTTCGCTTGGTTACTTAGGCCATTATGTTTTATTTATTAAGTTGTGGATAGTTCAGTTTATGCTTTGAGTTAGTTGTGAATTTTCCCTAGGTTCTTGCTTTATTCCAATAGTTGTGACACGTTGACTTACAGTGAATATGGACATTGTAGGTAGACTTTATAATGGAGATTCTCTCGAGACTTGTGGCTAAGCAGGTACAACGTCATTGGCTAATATTAATATTAAAATTTGATGACTTTTTTTGCTCATTCATGAAACATTTTACCTGGTTGATATGCCTTTTTTATTCATTGGGTGAGTGCAGATACGGAAATACCCAAAGTTATGGGTTGGGTTCTTGAAGTGTGCTCTCCTGACACAACCTCAGTCATTTGGCGTGTTACTTCAGGTAGGTTATACCTTGATTATGCCTTATTAGCTTACTGAGTGACGATATGGCACATAGAGTTGGTGACGTTCCAGGATGGCCCTGTTCTTTGTTGGACTGACAACCAAGATTTCAAACTTTATCACTTCTGTAGGTGAGACAGCAGGATTTGTAAACAAATTAGAGTGCAGCTTGAGAAATCAAGTTATAAGTTTAGATTGAATTACCCCAGTTGAATTGATGTCATAACCTCAAGAACTGCTAAGATGAAGGGGTACCGTTAATATTTTGGGCCCCAATTACAAGTAATTTTGTTTACTATTACTGACGAAGTTATTATTGTCATTTAGTTACCTGCAGCGCAGCTGAAAGTGCATTGAGCAGAACTGCTGCTTCTCTGAAGGCTCCCTTGATTGGCCATGCTGAACAGCCAAGCATCCGATCTTCTCTACCTAGGTTACTACACAAACTGACCTCTTTTTTCTGATGCAAATTTGATTAACTTCTTGTTAACTGTAATTTTAATAAGATGATTGTTTATGGATAGGTCAACGCTGGTGGTTTTAGGACTTGCAGAAGATTCTCAGGTTTCCAGTCAGGCACCAAAGAGTCCAAGTCATCAAACGACAGAAACTAGCAACTCTGTCACCGTGGCAGAGGGAGTGACAGATCCTAAAGAATCATCAACAGCCAGCTGATCCCTATCAACTGTTGATGTTGAATTCAGTAGCGGAAGTTTTCTTTCAGGTATTGTTGGATAGCTAAATTGAAGCTGGTAGAACTTGGGACAAGAGAACAATTGCCTGATTTGAGCACGTCAGTCCTACAGTGGAAGTGAAAGAAGGCCGTGCACTGATAAATTGTTGTAAACTAGGATGAGTTGTATCTTGCAATTTCTAGGAAAAGGTTGGTGCACAAAATGAAGTTGCACCGGGCTTGATTTTTGTATGTGTTCAATTTTAGTACTTGATTAGAAGTGTTAGTTAGTTGGGTGTTTCAACCCCAGAACATTATCAATCCCTGGACAATGCCATCTATCTAATCTGGTTGCTTCATAATCTCTCTGGTATCTTCAAAGTGCTACATTCTTCAAAGGGTCTAGTTGGCAAATAAATACTAACATTTGACGAAGCTCAGATACCGAGAAATTGAAAAAGAGTTTTGTTGGAAGTAAAAGTAGCCAAAACTCTAAATTAGCCTCAAGTGTGAAAACGGAGTTCAAATTTTAGATTCGGGGTAGAATAGTAATAATAATAGAGAGTACACCACCGTGTTTACTTGTTTGACAAGTGTCCACCCGTCTCGAAAAACGAGGCACTTTTAATTTACTCCAGACTCTTCCTCTTCAAAGGATCCAGAGACATAAACCCTAAAAGAAAATCTTCAGTTCAAAATTTCTTGATTTCTCATTTACAGTACAACAATGGATGTTCGAGAGTCACCTCGATTTCCAAAGAGTCCATCTACTGCTCCATCTTCTTCCACTAGCGGAGTAGAAAGAGAGGTCCAACAAGAAGAAGATAACAACACTAATGATCACAGTAGCAAACAGATCAGAAGTCTCATCTCCGCTTCTTTTACTACTCCAAAACTCAAACCCAATGCTTCTTCTATTCTTGCCAAACGTCCAGTCGCCAAACCCGCTCCAGCTTCTACTGATACTACCGTTGAGAAATCACAGGTGGTTGAAGAGAAACCAGAGAAATCCAAAAAGAAGAAGAAGAAGAATGCTAGAGCAGTGAATGAGAAGAATCCCCATAGAGTTTGGTCCGACAAAGATGAGATTCTTCTTCTGCTAGCTGCGACAGACTGTGTCAAAAGAGGTGAAAACCCTAATTCATTAGCTTTTTGTGAATCTATCCAGAATTCCTTTAGTGTTGATGTTAGTTTGGAACAAATTAGAAGCAAAGTTAAACATGCTCGAGAGAGATATGAAGCAACAGAAGAACAAGAGAAGAAAGGGCAAGTGTTGAAGTTTAAAACTCTCCATCTCCAGGAATGCTATCAATTGTCAAAGCCGATATGGGGGAGTGCTGGTGAACCAAAAGATGGTGGTGGTGGTGGTGAAGGTAGTGGAGCAGTTGGGGTGGAGAAAGAAGATGATCTAGAAATTCGAAAGAGCGAGAGAGTAAAGAAGAGAAAAGTAGCTGATTCTATCAAACCAAAAGATGGTGATGGTGCTACAGAGGAACCAGAAGAACAAATTTTTCAGGTCCATGCTGTCGCTGAAAAACAAAAAGATGGTGGTGGTGGTGGTGAAGGTAGTGAAAGGGTGGAGGATGGGAAGAGAAAAACTGATTCTAGTGAAAGGGAAGATGGTGCTGCAATGAGAATGGGTAACAAAAAGCAAAAAGATGTTAATGCTGCCACTGTAATGGAGGAACCAGAAGAAAATAATGTTCAAGTGGCTGAGAATCAAAAAGAAGGAGAGGAGGGTGAAAACCAAGATAGAAACAAGAAGAAGAAGAATAGAAGAGCTGGTGCTAGTGTGCCTGTTTCGGAGAAGCTGAAAGCACCAGCTGATAATCAAGGACATGATGAAAAAGAAAGAAAGAAGAAGAAGAGAAAAGTTGGCAATGCTGATAGTGTATCAGAGAATCTGATTGAACGATGGACTAAGGCACTGTCGGGTTCCGGAAGTTATCTAAGTGAGGAAAATAAGAAAGCTATTCAATCGATTGAACCATCATCGAAATTGGCAGCATTGTTAGAAAAATTGGAGAAGTTGCAATTACAAAAGATGGAGATGCTCTTGAAAGAGGCCCTTCTGGTTCGTGAATTTGTATTGATGGTATCGGAGGCAGAGAGGTCACCAACTTTTTAAGTTTTTCTTTCTTTGTCTTACTCGTCTACAAGCTGGTTTCTGTCTCTCAATAGCATAACTAGGAGAATCAGTGTTGGAATTTTTTGCTTAGACAGAAGATCTGCAGGATTTTAGTTAATGTTGCTATAGGATTTTAATTAGTGTTTTTTGATTTTCAGCCACTTATATATTTGTGCATGTTTGTTAACAGGCTATATTGGCTTACTAGATTGTAAGCTGTTTTTTTTGTGGGTGGTACAGAGTTGGGATGTTTAGAAGATTTTCAGGGTTTTAGTTATATTTTGCTATTCTTTCCCTTGAACATCTGTAATCCATCTTTATGTATCTATATATTATATTTTTCTTATCATATGGACCAAATGGAGTCATAGATTATTGGTTTCGTAGGAATTTCACGGCTCTCTTAGACAGTTTTATTACGCTTCTTATTCAGTGATAAATTACTGGTCTTCAATTTATTGAATGTAGAGATTATTTTAGTGCATTACGGGGTAGAACGAAGTAACAAATAAGGAGAACTATATATACACGTTATCGTTTTATTAGAAATTGTAATCTACCAATTACTGGAATATATAAGAATAGCAAATTCTCACTGTTATTAGTCATGTAATCAAGTGTTCCAAAAGTGCATAGTTATATTATCATTTGAAATCAAGTGTCTGGTGACGTTTGTTTAACAGAAATATGAAATTGGGTAAGTTACAATGGCAATGCCATCTGCCTGGAGACAGTCATTTTCTTTACTTTCAAGGGACAAGGATCCTGGTAGATTCCTCGTGTGACTGATCCCGTCTTCCCAGGTTTCCTCTGTTAAGAATTCAATATATATGATTTTCATCTTTTAACTTTGTTCCCAGTCTAATCCGTTTCTTGCTGTGCATATTACATGCTAATTGAGTAATTTAAAAGATCTGTTATTGTGCCGGTGATGTATTTCAATGTATCTTATAGGAGTATGTCCAGCTTGCCATCATTTAAGGGACCAAAGATCAGTTTGAGGTTATAGTTTGTGGATCTTGAATATTCTTAGTGGATTTGGTCCTTTCCGTTGTCTACCAGTTTCCTGGTACTTTTTAGCCGACAGTTATTACTGAATAGCAACAGAAGATCTATCGGCACAAGGTGGTGACGGATCCTTGGCCTGTAGCTATGAGATTCTACGAGTCAGCTACCTGTATATAGTGCAAATACACCACGAAGACCCCATCTAGTTCTTTGCTTTCTTTTATTTCCTTACATGGTTGAGGGTTTCTTTGATCTCCAGATTTTATCTTTCATGTATCACGTCTTTTGCTGAATATTGAACAATTGCAGTTTGAGGTTCTGGATTAAAGCAGACGCAACACTGTTGGATGACCCTGCTTTACACAGGTGAGTGGTTACCCACTAACAGCTTCGAATCTGGCAAGATCAGAAGGATACTATGCAGGTGGAACTTTTTAACATGGAGTAATGCATGTCATATTTATGTTGTTTATGCTTCCAGAGTTCGAGTACATAATGAAGTATCTATTTTTACAACCCATGCCAAGTCAGATTTTCCTGGTTACATTTTTCTTGACCAGTGAAGGCAAATATAGTAACTTCTTTACAATTTGAGTCGGTGACTGTATATTTTTATTGAAAAACTCTGTTAACAATTTGCTGCCTGTTTGAATTTTAGTCTTGAGATTGTTTTTCCGTTTAATCATCGCTCATCTGTTAATTTCTTACACCTCTAATTTGGAAGGGTGTCTTGAATGGTTGTATTGCAGGTAGCGGCCTATATTTCAGATCTTATACTAATTGCAGTAAGCTTGAAGCCTGATGGTAAAGAGGGAATTGGAAACAACACAAGCCAGTCTGGGTAAGTCTCCATTTCTTACTCATCGCAGTTTAGTCTTTAATGAGTTAACAGCGGATACATCAACACATGAAGCCGTATAGTCTTTTATTACACTTCTTATTTCAGCGAATTACCGTTCTTCAAATCAAGTGTAGTGATAGGTGTAGAATACACCTAATTTACTATCTAGTAGTTTATGCTTTCTTTGCTATTTTTTCTTGTAAATTATGTATTTTACGCTTGTTTTAAGTTTTATAGCTACTATGGAGTCGCACGGAGGAAAAGAAGAAGAAAGCACCCAATTTGAGCCAAAAGGGCAAAAGGTCATTTTACAGGCGATTGATATATGGAGCCCAGTGGAGGTTAAGGGGCAACCCAATTTGGAGGCATACTAAACACAAACCAGCTACGGTTAAGGGGTTGTCATATAGGGTACCCCTTATCATTATTAGAAAATGTAATTATCAATGGGTGGTCCTTATTTTGGGCGCAAATAGTTTGTCCTATAACCTAACCCTAAGTAAGAGAGGCGTTATTGTTCACTCATTCACTTTTCTCTCGAAATTGAGAAACGAATTACAAACGAGATTGGTGAAGCCAACTACTTGAAGCTTCGATAATTCTCCATTAAATCAAGAAGCAGAGCGTGGAATTGATGTGGGATTGAGTTGTTTCGGTGAATTGATAAAATCGGGAAGAGGTTAAATGGTTACGCAAATTGAAGAGAATCGATTCGAGTGAGGGATTATGGCGATTCGAGAAATAAGATGTTGAATCTTGCAGAGATCGAGAATGGGTTCTTACCATTGTTTTGGTGAGATGGGTGTTGAGTAGAAAGTTGAATCGAAGATGGTAGCCGCCATGAACTAAAAGAGATCTTGGGTTGAATGCGGAAGAAACGGCAATGAGATTGGAGATGGGTTCTATTAATTGATTGAACTGAATTCGCTAGGAAGGATTAGGAGAAGATGAGTGCACTCTTTGCCATTGATTGAGGAGCCGATTTCGAGTTTGGGTTGAGCTAGGTTTCGAATTTGAATTGAATTGTACACCTGCTACTACAAGTGTGAGGCGAAATTGATAGAATTTGGATCAAGAAGCGAGAGAAGAAAGTGAAGAGTGATTAACTATGGAGCCGTGAATGAAACTAGAGCTACGTAGTTTGTATGGCGGTGGTGAGGTGTTGGTCGTTTGATAATATGGGTTTGAGTTGAAGATTAAGTTTAAGCGGCTATTGCGGTAGCGTAAAAGATTGAAGCAAGATTGAAATGGTTGAAACTAGATGTATGTATAGGATTCACGGGGAGAAGAATCAACTGAAAATGGCTTGCGAATCGTCTAAAAACAACAAACTCCTCGGCCAATTTTCCCCTCCGTGAGCCGACTCGGGCCGATCCGGACGATCCCGATGACCGATCAACCGAGTTGGGACCGATTAGGTGAACCGAAATAGATTAAGTCGGAAGAGTTGGTGATTGAAGAATCGACTCATCGAGTAAGCCCGATTCGTGAGTCGAAGCTAACTCGAGTCGACTCACTCCATTTCCTTGACCGTTGACTAACGGTTGGTGACGGTTGACCAGTTTGACCGTTAGTCCTAACGGAGGACCGGACGGAATATTCCGTCGAATATTCTCTCGGCGGAGAAATTTTCAGGTGGCCGTGGCGATGTTTCCGGCCAAATTCCCGGCCATAATCCCGATTTTTCCGCGAGCAAAATTCGAGAATTTTCTATGGACCTCTCTCATGGGTGTGAAGACTTGGGCTAGGAATTGGATGGAGAATTGGACTCAAATTTGGAAAGAGAAGGTGGAAGAGTTGAGAAAAGCTTGATTTGGAAATTGAATTGCAAAAGGAAAAGGATTCTAATCCTTGGAAGAATTGGAGAATATTGAAGCCTATAAATAGAGAAGTTTTCTACAACTTCTACACACATCTCTACACACACAATTCTTTTCTTTTCTTATTCTTTGTGTGAACTCTTTTAACATGAGTAGCTAATTTTATTGATTGAGGATGAATTCCTAGTTTTTAAACATATGATTTGAGTTTTTGTTTCAATTTTATCTTGAAGTTTTTCACATGATTATCGTTTGTTTTTACTAATAGGAGTGATCTTAAAGACATTCATGATTGATTGATAGATTGTTTAGGTGGCCAACTAAATTGATTTGTTAATTTGATCTAAAGCTAGTGAAAGTTAGGAGATAAGTAATCGTTTCTTGACTCTTTACATAAGTAGCAAACACGAGACCTTGCGGAGGGATTCCGTGGAGCAATTGTGTGTAGAAACAACGCTAGAAAGTGAACCAAGCGAAACCGAGTTTAACTACTAGTACTAAACCTAAATTCATAAATCTTAATGCATTTCGGGAATTACATCTTGTAAGCGGACCTCAAGGTGGTTCTTTTGAATAGAATCGATAACTAAGCGGACTGTTACTCAGTGAAATTAGGGATTTTGGGGCTAGCTAAGCGGACCTGCTATCCTACGGTTGGTGATAATCTGTGACTAATAACAAGTGGAAAAGAACATAACTTTAATCATTGTTTCGCAACGAAGAAGGATTCCTTGATCTTGTCTCTCTTATTGCTTTCAACTTTATCTTTTAATTGTTTTGTTTATTTTCTTTTTGCTTTTTACACCCCCCTTTCGTGACAATTTTTACAACTAGAATCTCGTGCTCCTCGTGGGATCGACCTTGACTACCCTATATTACTTGTTAATTAGGTAGTAAAGTATTAATTAATTTGTTGTGGTTACGACACGCATCAAATTTGGCGCCGTTCTTGGGGAGTAGCGGATGGTTTTAGTTGTTTTTATTTTTCTTTTTGCTTTATTCTTGCTTTGTTAGATTCTATACCATATCTAACTTAAGTTTTTGAATCTTATTTCAGGTATCGGTTTTCCATGTACGGTGGACAAGAGCAAGCATATTACAACAATCAATACGGTTTTCAACCTCAACATTATGGCAATTTCCAACCATCCATAGGATACAATCAAAACCAATCTTTTGGCTATGATCAAATTCCTACGGAACATTATGGATATTCTCATACATATCAACAACCTTATGACGGGTATGTAGGTGGACAATCACAAGGATGGGAGGATAATTTTGTTTATGATCAGAAAATCTCTAGTTTTGCGGATAAGATTTTGGCGCCGTTGGCCATGATTGGGGATCTTCAACGAAAGATGCAAGAATCACATCGAGAAATTCAAAGGAATTCGGAGAAAATATACGAACTAATTAACCAACCTTTGGAGACTTTTGATGACGATAGTGTAGCTTACTCGAGCCTTGATCTTAATAATGATCAATCACCTATTCAAAAGGAAGAGCTTGAGGAAGATGCATTTATTGCTTGGCAAAACTTTCTTAAGGAAAGATGGGAGTCCGCGGAAGTGTATGAATGTTCCGACAATGAGGAAGTTATTCCAACTCCGGATCATAATAACGATCCTTCACCTATTCAAAAGGAGGAGATTGGGTGTGACTTACCTATTGTTGTAAACGGTGTAACACCCGCACAAGAAGATCTTACAATCTATACCGATGAGAATCACTTTAGTGAATGGCCCGATTCCGATGATGAGAATGTTGAAGAGATGATACTAGAGGATGAAACCACATTCATTGATTTTGTGGAAGACCCAATTGAACTTGCGAATGATTTTAATGATACCGAGACTATGGTTAAGGTAGAAAACGACGAAGAATGGTTGCAAGGTTTAATAGAGGACCACGATATACAAGAGGTAAGTAATTCACTTGAATTTTTAAGGATGAAGAGGATTCTATAATACAAGAATTTTGAAAGGTTTGTCTAACCCTTTGCCTATTGATTCTTCTCCTTTACCTCCTATTGGTTTGAATGTATGTGCTTGAAAGTATTTTTGGACGATTTTGTTTCTAAATATCCACCATTGGAAACACTTGATGCTAACACCATGCAGGTTTGCCAAGAGGAATACATGGAAATTCCCAAATTCTATGTTCTTTATACACTTCCGAGTGTGGACGAGAATAAGTGTGGGGAAATTTCTATCGAACGATAATTTCACTATTGTTTTCTTGTGCTAATATTTGTATGGAGTTATTATTTGCAAAACAGGTATTATGGGTGGATCCTCAAATTTTCCGATTGTTAGTGTATGGGGAATGAATCTTACAAGAGCCAAGTCGGGCCGTCGACTTTAAAACAAGCGCTTCATGGGAGGCAACCCATCGGTTTTGTATTTCTTATCTTTTGCTTTTTGTTATTTCTTTTTCTTATTTCTTATCATGTTAAAATTTCCCACCTTGACTTTACTAGGAGGATTCAATTACATTGAGGACAATGTAAGGTTTAAGTGTGGGGGAGTGGTTAAGCATGTTTTTAAAACAAAAATTACAAAAAAATGAAAAAATTTGAAAAAAAAAAAAAAAGTTTTACTTAAAAATTCCAACTTTTAAAGATTTTAGAGTCACTAGCATACTTCTAGGTATGTTTACATAGAGATTTTGACCGACATAATTGAACTTGGAAATGTTAGAGAACTACATTCGGATTTCTTGTTTGTTAGAGTGTTAAATAATGGATTTAATCATGCCGGTGATGCGAATTTGGTGCAGGGAGAAGTGCGTTATTAGAGTTGCTGATCAATCATTAGTGGAGACTACCCGTATTCATATCATGAGAGGCACCGACCAGAATTCTTCCATTTACTAAAGAGCTTCTTTTGAGTGTGTGTCACCGTAAGTTAATTCCGGGTAGAATGGTGAGCTACCCAACCTCCCACCACTAAAAGCACTACTCTTTGATCTCTTGAGTGCTAATTTTGTCAATCATGAGGGTGACGTCCATGGATGAAAGCTTCCTTCTTGTAGTTCGATTTGCAGTTAGCACCATTCTCTCTCTCGACAACAACGGATCCATAGAAACTCTCATCATCAACAAGGAGCAACATAAAAATCTACAAGGAAAGTTGGAAAAGTTTAAGGTTTACAAGCAACGGAATGAGAAAAAGAGCAAATTTCAAATTCAAGTAAAGCAACATACAAATGAGCGGATTTTTACATATATGTTGAGGATTTACAATACAATGAGGTAATTTTATATTCAAGTATGAAGACTTATTCATGAAAGCGAAGAAAATTAAAAGGTGAGAATTTTTGAAAGTTTATGATTTCAAGACGATACAAGTTGTGAAGAATCAAGCGGTAAAATACTTCTCCCACGGCCATGGTTTATTTTTGTATTTAATTTCTCTTGTGAAAAAAAAAAAAAAAAAAAAATGAAAAGAAAAAAAAAAAAAAAAGAAAAACAAGAGAAATATTTGTTTTGTTAATAAGCCGTGGGGAAGGAAAATATATAAGGAAGTTTCAAGCGACAAGGATTTTTAGGTAAAAAGAGTTATAAATTGTTATGGATTTATGAAATTCAAGGGTTTATCATCAATAGTTGAAACCGAAGACGAACCAAGATAAAGACGAGGAGCGGAAGACGTTTCTATTGGATGCCGTGAGAGTGGTGTTATCATAATTGGCGATCGGATGTGAAGGTGAGTAAGTAATCTCATCCTCAATATAAATGGTTGATTTCCTTTCTTAGAGATCGTCAGAAAAATGGTTTTTCAAAATATTAAAAGATGTGGGTTTTTCAAAATTTCGGAAGATGTCCTTCCCACCATTCAACGTGATGCAGGATTTCTCTCTTCATTCCTACCTGCACACATGTGAGAACCATAAAAAAGCCGTCTTTTTGAGTGCAATTATCATAAAATCTTATTTGGTGAGGCAGAAGTCGAGGCGAAATGCTTATTGATCGTTTCTCAAACACGCATTCTCTCATTATGGTGTGGTTATTTCTCACTCAACATTTAAGAATGAGAATATGTTCTTTAGTATTTCTAACTTCTTATTACTAGCATGCAGAAACTCTATGTCCTCATAACTCTTTGGATGCTTGTGACGCTTGAACGCTTTGAAGTTGTGAGTTTTTAGTTTGATTTGCTCGAGGACTAGCAAAGTCTAAGTGTGGGGAATTTGATAGGTGTAGAATACACCTAATTTACTATCTAGTAGTTTATGCTTTCTTTGCTATTTTTTCTTGTAAATTATGTATTTTACGCTTGTTTTAAGTTTTATAGCTACTATGGAGTCGCACGGAGGAAAAGAAGAAGAAAGCACCCAATTTGAGCCAAAAGGGCAAAAAGGTCATTTTACAGGCGATTGATATATGGAGCCCAGTGGAGGTTAAGGGGCAACCCAATTTGGAGGCATACTAAACACAAACCAGCTACGGTTAAGGGGTTGTCATATAGGGTACCCCTTATCATTATTAGAAAATGTAATTATCAATGGGTGGTCCTTATTTTGGGCGCAAATAGCTGTCCTATAACCTAACCCTACAGAAGAGAGGCGTTATTGTTCACTCATTCACTTTTCTCTGAAATTGAGAAACAGAAATTGCAAACGAGATTGGCTGAAGCCAACTACTTGAAGCTCGATAATTCTCCATTAAATCAAGAACAAGAGCGTGGAATTGATGTGGGATTGAGTTGTTTCGGTGAATTGATAAAATCGGGGAAGAGGTTAAATGGTTACGCAAATTGAAGAGAATCGATTCGAGTGAGGGATTATGGCAGATTCGAGAAATAAGATGTTGAATCTTGGCAGAGATCGAGAATGGGTTCTTACCATTGTTTTGGTGAGATGGGTGTTGAGTAGAAAGTTGAATCGAAGATGGTAGCTGCCATGAACTAAAAGAGATCTTGGGTTGAATCTGGAAGAAACTAGCGGCGAGATTGGAGATGGGTTCTATTAATTGATTGAACTGAATTACTGCCGGAAGGATTAGGAGAAGATGAGTCTGCTACTGCCATTGATTGAGGAGCTGATTTCTGAGTTTGGGTTGAGCTAGGTTTCGAATTTGGCGAGAATTGTACACCATGCTTCTACAACAATTTGTGAGACCGAAATTGATAGAATTTGGATCAAGAAGCAGAGAAGAAAGTGAAGAGTGATTAACTATGGAGCTGTGAATGAAACTAGAGCTGTGGTGTATGGCGGTGGTGAGGTGTTGGTCATTTCAGTAATATGGGTTTGAGTTGAAGATTAAGTTTAAGCGGCTATTGCAGTAGCAGAAAGATTGAAGCAAGATTGAAATGGTTGAAACTAGATGTATGTATAGGATTCACAGGGAGAAGAATCAGCCTGAAAATGGCTTGCGAATCGTCTAAAAACAGCCGAAACTCGGCCAATTTTCCCCTCCGGCGAGCCGACTCAGACCGATCCGGACGATCCCGATGACCGATCCCAACCGAGTTCGAGACCGATTAGGTGAACCGAAATAGGATTAAGTCAGTAGAGTTAGCGGTGATTGAGAATCGACTCATCCGAGTAAGCTTGATTAGGCCGAGTCGAAGCTAACTCGAGTCCGACTCACTCCATTTCCTTGACCGTTGACTAACAGATTGACCTGACGGTTGACCAGTTTGACCGTTAGTCCTAACGGAGAGGACCAGGACGGAATATTCCGTCGAATATTCTCTCGACGGAGAAATTTTCAGGTGGCCGCGGCGATGTTTTCCGGCCAAATTCCGGCCATAATCCCGCTTTTCCGCGAGCAAAATTCGCATTTTCTATGGACCTCTCTCATGGGTGTGAAGACTTGGGCTAGGAATTGGATGGAGAATTGGACTCAAATTTGGAAAGAGAAGGTGGAAGAGTTGAGAAAAGCTTGATTTGGAAATTGAATTGCAAAAGGAAAAGGATTCTAATCCTTGGAAGAATTGGAGAATATTGAAGCCTATAAATAGAGAAGTTTTCTACAACTTCTACACACATCTCTACACACACAATTCTTTTCTTTTCTTATTCTTTGTGTGAACTCTTTTAACATGAGTAGCTAATTTTATTGATTGAGGATGAATTCCTAGTTTTTAAACATATGATTTGAGTTTTTGTTTCAATTTTATCTTGAAGTTTTTCACATGATTATCGTTTGTTTTTACTAATAGGAGTGATCTTAAAGACATTCATGATTGATTGATAGATTGTTTAGGTGGCCAACTAAATTGATTTGTTAATTTGATCTAAAGCTAGTGAAAGTTAGGAGATAAGTAATCGTTTCTTGACTCTTTACATAAGTAGCAAACACGAGACCTTGCGGAGGGATTAGTGGAGCAATTGTGTGTAGAAACAACGCTAGAAAGTGAACCAAGTTTAACCGAGTTTAACTACTAGTACTAAACCTAAATTCATAAATCTTAATGCATTCGGGAATTACATCTTGTAAGCGGACCTCAAGGTGGTTCTTTTGAATAGAATCGATAACTAAGCGGACTGTTACTCGGTGAAATTAGGGATTTTGGGGCTAGCTAAGCGGACTGCTATCCTACGGTTGGTGATAATCTGTGACTAATAACAAGTGGAAAAGAACATAACTTTAATCATTGTTTCGCAACGAAGAAGGATTCCTTGATCTTGTCTCTCTTATTGCTTTCAACTTTATCTTTTAATTGTTTTGTTTATTTTCTTTTTGCTTTTTACACCCCCTTTCGTGACAATTTTTACAACTAGAATCTCGTGCTCCTCGTGGGATCGACCTTGACTACCCTATATTACTTGTTAATTAGGTAGTAAAGTATTAATTAATTTGTTGTGGTTACGACACGCATCATGTAGATTCTTTATGTATAGATTCTTCTAGTGCATTACAGGAAGAATGAAGTAACAAATAAAGGGATCGGTCATACTTGTGTTAACATTAACATATTGCTTGCATGTAGCATTGTTTGTTAACGTTTATTGAATTGGATGTTATCGTTTTTATAAGAAACCAGATTCACAATTGGAACTGTTAAACATAGCATTGTAATCTACCAGTTACTAGGAATAGCGAATTCTCATTTTTACTACTTACTGGTCATGTTATAGATGGAAACCACTCACCGAAAATGTGGGTCATCTACACAAATAACTTGGGATTGAAGAAAAGCAGCTGGGAGGCGTACGGATAGGAATGCAACCGGAGGTGAGATTTCCCTTGGTTCTTCAGTGTGCCGGATTGGGGATCATGAGACCTCACTGATGGAATGTGTACTTCCTCCTTTGGATTCAATCAGAGTATCCTGCGACCTGCTTCATTATTTCGTATTCCCCTTAGATGTGACCTAAATGGGTTCGTTGGTTCTTGTCATAGTGTGTGGTTATTGGGAACATAAATGGAATAAACATATTCCGTGGAATAACATTGCCTGATACTCCAACGTCTGAAAAGGTTTTTGGAGGGCAACTGACTGGGCAGGCATGCTTTTATCATTCTTTTTTTCTTTTTGCTGGTTATAATTTTGATATTCAGTTAAAACCTCCTTAATTAATACTCGATATGATTATAATCTTAACAAATTGCTGTTGTCTTGTGGGCCCGACTCCGTATTTAGATCTGTTGGTGCAATTAATGATCACGTGTAATTAAATTTAGTTACCTGCTATTGTTCTGCTTATGGAAAATGATATGCAAGGTGGTTACAGTTCTCAATTGTCTGGAACTATGTCCTGAACTTTTTGTAAGTGAGTGATTGAGTAATTTGCTTTTTTATTGCTCCCACGTCTGTTGATCAAAGTATCGTTATCACGTCACCTAAATTTTCTTCTTTTTCATGAACATCATCGTCTCCGAGGGTGTAGTGTCCTGAGTTTGTAAATTGTGATGCTAGTCCATTTGCAGGCATTAGCTGCAGCGTCAAAGAATGTTGATTGCAGGAAACTTGTTCATAGTTCACACAACTATTGTCTACTTGGTGCCGACCTTGATGGTAGACTGGTAATGTTTGTAGGACAAGCGTAACCAACCAAATCTGTTTTGCAGTCCGTAGAAGGTTCTACAGATAGTGACAGGAAGAGCATTGAAAGATTACTTACACTTACTCTTTTTTTGGCGCTATAAAATTTTAGAACTGTTAATGACACGCAATTAAGTTTCGTTTAGCACCGTTTTTCAGCTGCATATATTGCGACTCTCTTCGAACAAGAATCTGGTCAATTTAATTCTTTAGCTGGTCATGTTTTTCTATTGTTGTATGTGAGACCTGCGCTCTTACCTAATTAAATAAATTTCAGGTGTCAATGATGTTCATGTTCATCGTTTGCATGACGCAAACAGCTTTGCTACTCGACAAGTTGATGCAGTGCAAAACGGAAGCTACCGCCTGCACCAAGAATTCTCCTGAAGATAGATTCCAGAGGTCAGTGAAGCTAATTCTAAGGTCACAAAAGTCATTCCATGCCCAATGGAAGGTGGAAGGAAGCTAAAATGCCAAGTTATAGATGATATTGAATCGTTTGTTCTGCTCATCCTCCAATCTCGCCGTGACTTGGCCTGAGCGCATAAGCACCAGGACAGTTGATCCGTGTCACGGAGGGAGATGCGACTAGGGAGGACTCCTGCGAAGTAACTCGATTAAGCTTGGATATTAAGCCTTTTTCATATTTTTGTCCACCTTACTTTTTAAAAACGAAATTGCTATATTAACAGCTTAATTCATGTTTTAAAAATTACTTTTTTTTTGTTTCACGATGGCTGTAAATTATATTTTGAAAACTTACCATAATAGCATTGGCTGGACTAATCCGCAGTCAAACCGTGTTGGTTGTCATGGACAGAATTGGCCATTTGCATCCAGCTTTACACGTAGATCTATTTATTTTTCTTCTTTACCAAGTTTTTGTTTCTATTTATTCTTAACAAATTGAGAGTGAAAAACCAGAAGCAGGAGAAAAATCGTGGATCATTATCGATGGATCTGGAAAACGGCCAAAACGACCAGTTTCTGGAAGGTGATGGTGAGACACCAAGAGAAATTTGCGGTGGTGGCAATCTTTACGATCGGGATTCGGATGGCAGCACAAGGCCCTTTTCCGGAATTATGCACAGAGATATGAAGCCGCAGAATCTGTTGTTGGTCAATGAAATTGAAGACTCTGTTCTTAAAGTGTCCGATTTTGGAATGTCAGTTTGTTTCGAACCCTGGGAGAAGTTCAATGGGGTAGTCGGAGACATTCACCATCTTGCACCTGAGATTATCAGTAAAAATTATGGACCAGAGGCTGATATATGGAGTGCAGGAGTGATTCTGTATACCATGTTGAGTGGGTACAATCCATGGTCTGGATACACTTGGGAAGATACTGGGAGGCTAATTCTTAAAGGGGAGTTGGATTTGAGCACATATCCATGGCCAGTGATTTCTAAGAGCGCGAAAAAAACTTATCAGAAAAGTGCTAGTGCATGACCCAAGTAAGCGTTTAACTGCTCAACAGATTCTTGTTCATCCATGGTTACGTATGAACACAAACAAATGATTCAGATAAACAATTCGTCACGGCAAGACAAATATAAGAAGAAACAGATTGCTGAGGAAGTTGGGGGAAGGAACCATCTCTGGGTTACACTATCTTTTGAATCGCGATCATCTTAAAAACGACTGTAATACCGTTCCAACTTCAGACTATTCCGTTATTTGTGAAATTATCCACTTATAGAAGCAAAACTTGATTCAACAATGTTAATTTGCTGTATAAATTTGTTACAGTTTAATCCACATGTACAACTGCTATTACAGGCAGCTACCAAGACAGCAGGAACAGTTTAGACAGCTCAATGCTCCTAGGACAACGAAGACAACTTCAAGCATATGATATAAACAAATCACATAACAATATTCTGAACCATCACATAGCTAAAGTTCGGCAATTTTACCCTATGAGTTGATGCAACTTGCCCTACCGAACGAACAGGGAAATACACAAGGAACTGATAATATACAATGAATGGCATCATTAATTGGAATATACGTGTGTGCAAAATGATGGAGATGTTCAGGAACCTTGAGAAACAGAAATTGTATTTCCAATTGCATGCTGGGATTCCATGTTTTTCAAACCATTCAGGCATGTGAAATCTTTCATACAGTACAGGTCGTACATCCTTTTGCAGAGATAGGTGCTTCAAAAGAGGAAGAAGTACCTCCAAAAGCTAAACAAGGATAATAGATGGAATAACAGAACAATTAGAATTATGAACGAACATGAAGCAACTATTTATTAAGGAACTATTTAATTATGTAACTTTTTATACCTGATCATCCCTAGGCTGTCCTGCAACAAACGGAACACATGGAATTCCGTTGAGTGGTTGTAACAAGAAACTGAAAGGGTTGTTATCTACAATAACTGTTCGACTGAGGTCTTTTGAAAGGCAAGATAGATCTTTAATGTGCTCCCTATACTCCCTGTTATTATATACAACACTAGCAAGGTCATTAACAAGTTAACCACAACTGTATCATATTCTATAAGTCAGAAATCAGTTGTCGTAGATTGATGGTACAATAGAAAACATTATAGTACTAAACATTTCTATGCCATGCTTCCTTGAGAAGACTTGTGATGCCTCATGTTAAAACATTGGTTTCCATTGCAGCCTCTCACATTTGAAGATGAGACCCATGACATATTCGGGAGTGTATGTAAACTTAGCACTTCGATAGCTCAAACAAGCAGACAATAGTAATGAACTCCTATTCACCTGGTAGGTCGAGCAAATGATATTCCTACAATGGTGAGTTTCCTCACTCATGGTGAGTTTCATAACTCAAGCGTGTGTCAGTCTTTCAATTTGAGATAATCCAGTTTACCTCTTACACTGCACAGAACTCTAAGAGGGACAGCTAGAAAAATCTGGTACTTGCAAATACACCGCCAGGTATTGGTACTCACTTTGCTACAAAGTTCTATAAACATGGAGTTCTCAGTTAGCTCAATAGTTGACCTGCACTGCAGTATAAATCTCATCATTAGACTCATTTCAATTATTTTAACTTCTTGAAATGAGTAGGTAAAATTTATTGAACGTAGCAGGCGACACCTAGTAGTTATCTGGTAGGATGGTAGATCCCCGACACTTTCACCAAAAGAATGTGGCGATTATCAGCTCTCTATATGCGTTGGCTCCAAATTGTATACATGAAAGAAAAATGTCATGTGGCTAGTAGGTCTTAAACATCTTAATGTGTTGTTACGTACTCTTGTTTGACTATATGGAAAAGTAATGTACTACTCATAATGTAACATTCTTAAAAAAAATAAGATAACTTACGTGCTACATGTCGAAGGCCGGTAAAGTTGAAGCTTAAATAGATTTCCGGCGTCTATTATATCAACAAGCGGTTCCGCATATCCTGAAGGATGGCAAGAGAGTTGATCAAAAAAGTAACACGAAAGCTGAAACCAATGTGAACACATACAAGTAGACACTTGCATACCTTCAAGTCCAGCAGCGAAGAGTATAAGATCAGCAAATTCACTAATCTGCTTCAAGAATTCTTTCAGATTCGGACGCTCAAACACCGTTACATGATTCACCTTTGGTTTTCCATCATAATCCTTCAACTCAAAACAATTTACCTTCAAGTAAGTTACCTTTCCAGAAGAAAGAAGCAACATTCAATAACCAAAACTCAAACCCATACCTTTTCCACAGATACACATTCCAGTTCAAAACACATCAATCCAGCTTCTTTCGCTTGGTTAATAATCGAAGCAGGTAAACACGATGTCTCATACGCAGACACCAACGTCTCATCTAAATCAAGAACTACCTGTAATGCCAACATGCCAAAAGGAGGTGCATCATTTAAGGCCCATTTTCTTAAATGTACAGTAAAACATACTAAATTTGCAAACTTTATTCAATTTCAAACTAAACCAGTCAAAACCCATTTCACAATTCACCTAAATATGCCAATTTCACATCCACACAATCAAATCAGTCTCGTAACCTAATAAATGAATCAAGACAGCCAAAAACAAAAATAAACCCATAAAATCAGATCCAAAAGACAGTAGATTTTTCAACATACCGTGAGTTTTTCGATGCCCTCATCATCTTTGTTGTCGTTGTTGCTGTTATTGGTATTGAGATGAGAAGGTGGTGACTCAAGCTGATCGAGTTCAACTTCATCATCAACAACAGGCTAAGGAGAGAAAGAAGGAGAATCCAACGAAGAAGAAGGAGAAGAAGAAATCTATGGCGAAAATGGGTAAACTAAAGAAACTTAGTTGTAAAAGAAGGTGTTCCTTTGAGCAATTGTTGTTGTGGAAGAAAAAACTCAACCAATTTAACAAACCTTAAAAGAAGATTTCTTTTGTATTTGTTTGTCTAACTAGCAAGTAGCAAGTATATGACCCGTGCCGTAACGGCCCGGGCCCTTGCAAGTAACGTTTGGTAGGCTTTAAACACTTGCAAGTAGAGGTGTAAAACTTGCCGTCCCGGCACAGCCCGGCACACGAAGTCGCGTGCTTCACGTGCCATGTGCCGTGCTGTGCTGTGCCAACGATTTAAACGTGCTATGCCGTGCTGTGCTTTACTAGTCAAAAGCTAGGCACAACACACGAATAAACGTGTCGTGCTGTGCCGTGCTGGCACACGTGCTATAAATAATTTGAAATCACTTAATGTTCGGACATTATCACAAGAATTTAATTAGACAACATATCATTTGAAATTATTTCAAGTAAAATTAACAAGTTTATTCAATAAAAAGAAATAGCCCATCAAATATAAAATTGGATTATTGTCATATAAATTAATGTTCTAGTTAAATATAGGTGACGACATTATAACAACGATATTGAAATATATTTTCCAAACATTAAGGTATTATATGTGTTGTTATAAATAAGCCAAAATAAAATGTTAAAAACTAGCTAGAATATTGACTCTTTTGTGAAATATACAAAAAATGTGATGCATTATGCCTTGTTATATGGCGTATTTGTACATGTTATGACGTGCTCTCTTAACGTGTCGTGCTGGGGTAGGCCACGTGCTTATCCGTGCCGCGTGCTGTGCTGTGCTACTGTGCCAAATAGTCAAACCCAGCACGTCCTATTTAACTGACGTGTTGTGCCGTGCTAGGCTAAGTCACGTCTTTGGTCAATGTGTGCTCAAATTTTAGCGTGTTGTCTTTGGTCAGGTGCTCGTCTTGGCACAAACCCAATTTACACCTCTACTTGCAAGTGGTGTTTAATACTAATAATAATGTCTGTTGTCATATTTTGGTTGTAACTATAGTTGGCTGGTTGAGATTGTAGAACTTGACGTTTAATCCCATTATTTTTGGACTTTTGACACTCCAGTCCTCTCCTCTCAAGCCCAGTACACGATAGTCCAAAATTCCCCTGCATTAACAGTTTAGTCCAAACTTTGGACGAGTCAGATCAAATTTCAGCTGATCCCAAAAATACCACCATTTTATCTTACCCTAATTACCCTTCTCAACTTTACGACGTTTATTTTTTTAGATTTCAGAACATTTTGGAGACAGAGATGGAGACAACGACAATTTAGAGTTGTTGTTCTTTCGCAGAGATTCGTTCTTCAGGTTAGTGCTCTAATCCTTTCATTTTATGTTATTTGATTGATTTCAAAATCGATTTTCAAATTTGTTTTATGGTTATGAAAACCTAATTACATTAATTTCAGTTCCGAGTTTCTTATTCGATTGATGGTAAGAAATTAGATCTATAAATATCTAATTAGGTTTTGCTTATTAATCGATGATGACTCTTTTGATTTAGGATCTTACACAATTTCACTTAATTTCATTTTGCAGTTGTGAATGGGATGTTTGTAATTTTCAGGGAAGCTGCTTGAAGAATAAAAAAGATGTTACGAAATAACTAAGAGAAGAAGTAAAACTATCTTTATTCCTTAAGCTTTGATTACCTAATAATTTGGTGAATTAAGTAGGAACATACACTATGAATCTGGTTATAGTATTAGCTCAGGTGGAAACTATTGGATGGCATTTATGTGGCAGACATGGCTAGGTTCCTTATGTTTATTTTTAACTTCATAGTGGAACCTAGGTGATTTAAATTTTATTGGTAAATGTCCTTTCTATTTCCCTGGTTTTAGACAGTTGAAAGTAACAAATGGAGTATAGAATTAGCGCCAAATTGATCAATTCATTTTGTTTGTTCTGCTTCCCATGTTTAAAAACATATATAAAGCATTAAGTTGTCACTCATGATCTTAGATGTTTTCTATGAATAAAGGTTCTGGATTTGACGTTAAGAAGTCATTGCTCATGTCACATATGACATTTATTTGTTTATTTTATTTTTTTGCATATAAATCACGTGTCTACATATGGTGAAGAAGATGTTTTGAATTTATCTCTAGTAGTTTTAATCATGCTTTCACTGACAATCTCTTTGTGATTTGGAATAATTTGGAAATATGATTAGTGTATATTACTTAGAAAAATGGATTTGATAAATTTTCTATTTGTCTGCGCAATTCTTACTATCATAGTAATCAACAATATACATACAGTCAGATACTGGTCAAAGGTACGAGGCTAAGTCTTGTAGTTGTAGGATCAGAATATCGCGACATTAATACCTTGCGAGATCAACAAAACAACATTGCGAAAGCGTCGCAGAAGAGTAATATAAATGACGCAATGAATGACGATAGCCAAAAAACGAGAAAAACGTGAATATCTAGCGAGGTTTAGGAGTGTCGCGAGAATTAATACTTGTACCCTTGCGATATTTCGCAAGTCATTCCCGAAAATAAAGGACAGCTTAGCTGTCATCCATTATGTAATACCCTATATAAAGAGCCGAGCAGGCCTATTGGAGGGGTTTTTTTTTTTGAAGTGTGAGGCAAGTCAGTAGGAGAGAGAAAATTTGTAGTGATTGTAATTCCCTTGGTCCTGTTCCATTTTCTCTTGTAAACATTTCAAGAAAATAATCAATAAAATTCATAGTTAATCATCTTCAAATGGCTTAGTTGTGTGAATTCTAATGAGGGGTGTAGTGTAGGATTTCCTGCAACTACATATTGGCGCTAGAAACAGGGACTGAGTGAAGATTGAAGATAAAAGATTGTGATAAAAGTCATTCGAATCAATAAAATGAGAAAACAAAATGTTGAATTAGATGAAGTAGAGAATATGAAGTACGGTTTGATTACAAAAACGATGATTAATAAATTTCATGAAAATGTCAAAGGAAGGATACACAAACGAGATTTTGAAGGAAGGAAAATCGTAACATCGGAGAAAGCATCACCATTGAAAGAGTGGGAAAAGCAGAAAATTACATTCACAGCAGCAGAAGTAGCAGGAGAGAACTTGAATCACACATCTCCACTAGTGATTACAATAAGCGCATGCAAGGAAGAAGGAGAATCGACAGATGCAGCGGAAGAATGGGCAATAAATAGAACTTTGGTGGATACAGGAAGTTTGGTGAATATAATATTTTACCATGCTTATAAAAGATTGGGATACAAAACTGAAGAAATGGCTCCATAAACATATCATATCCATGGTTTCGGAAAATCTTTAACAAAACCTAAAGGGGAGATAAAAATGCGGATTCTGTTAGGAGAAATCGAAACACAGGTGACGTTATGTGTAGTGGATATGGAATCGCCATATAACATGTTATTGGGAAGACCGTGGGTACATGCAATCAAAGTTGTAGCCTCGACATTTCATCAATGCATCAAATTTCCCATGCCGAATGGGATTGGCGAAATTAGAGGAAATACCGATAAAATAAGGATATATTATCAGATTGAGGTAAAATATTATGAAGAACAAGGGAGGAGGCGAAAGGATCGCAGAAAAATGGCAAAAGCAGTGAAAAAGAAAGAAGAATTTAGAACTTATATGATAAGAGCAAAAGAGGGAAAAGGACTACTTGGAGAAAATTCGGAAGAAGAGAATAAGCTTAAGAAGGAATTAAAAGGACCAACACCTATGGGAGAACCGAAGGCCAGCTATACTGCAGCAGAGCCAACGAAGAAAATAAACATTGGAACTGAAGAAGAACCAAAGATGTTAAAAGTTGGGACCAAGATGGAAGCAGAAGAGGAAAAACAAACTGTTGATTTGTTGCGAGAATATAAAGATATTTTCGCATGGGATATGGATGAAATGCCCGGAATAGATCCATCTGTGGCTTGCCACAAATTGGAGATTGACAAGAACACAAGACCATACAAACAAAGAATTAGAAAGATCGCAACAGCGTATCACCCTCAAATAGAAGAGGAATTACAGAAGATGCTGGATGCAGGAATCATTAGACAAGCAAAATATCCCGAATGGATAGCAAATATGGTCGTAGTTCCAAAGAAGAAGAAAGGGATAAGAATTTGCATAGATTTTACTAATCTAAATAAAGCTTGTCCAAAAGATAGTTATCCTTTGCCAGATATTCCGCAAATGGTTGAGTCAGCGACAGGAAATGAAAGGATATCATCTCTTGATGGATACAAAGGTTACAATCAAATTCCACTTGCTGAAGAAGACCAAGAACATACTGCTTTCTTCGCTCCGAGAGGGTTATACTGTTATACAAAAATGCCATTTGGTTTACGAAATGCCGGAGCAACATACCAAAGGATGGTAGAAAAGGTGTTCGCGAAGTGGATACACAAAACACTATAGGTATATGTGGATAATATGTTAATAAAAAGTAAATAAGCAAAAAACCATGTGCAGGATTTAAGAGAAATTTTTGAACAAATGAGGCATTTCAACATCAAAATAAATCCAGAAAAATGTAACTTTGGAGTTGCATCAGGAAAATTTTTAGGGTACATAGTGTCAAAAGAAGGAATACAAGTTGACCCAGAGAAAGTACAAGCAATTCGTGATATGTCGACGCCAGCAACGGTAAAAGATGTGCAGAAATTAAATGGGTTATTAGCTTCGCTAGGTAGATTCATCTCGCGATCATCTGACAAGTGTAAACATTTTTTCAACATACTCAAAAAAGGAGCGAAATTTAGATGGACTGATGAATGTGAGAAAGCTTTGCAAGGGATAAAAGAGTATCTAATGGATATATCAATCTTACAAAAAGCAAAACCTGGGGAAGAATTATTAATATACCTTGCGACGACCTCGTATGCATTAAGTGCAGTACTACTGCGAATGGACGCAGGAGTGGAAAAGCCAATCTATTACATCAGCAAAACATTCAATGCTGCGGAGAGGAATTATTCAAAAATTGAAAAACTAATTTTGGCATTAGTTTATTCAACATTCAAACTTCGAATATAATTTCAGGCACATACAATTAAGGTGTTTACAAGAATACCAATTGAATCAGTAATGAAAAATTCAAAGAGGTCAGGTAGGGTTGAGAGATGGAATGCTCAAGTAAGTCATTGTAAAATCAAATATGAAATACTATCTTCACCAAAATCACAAGTCGTCGCAGATTTTTTAGCAGAATTTCCTTTGGAGGAGGATGAAGCAGTGGAAGAAATGATGGACATAGAAGAAGAACATGGAGATCCAAAAGACTTGTTAACTGAGCCAAATAGGTGGGAAATATTAGTAGATGGATCAGCAAATACAGAAGGCAATGGAATTGGGATTGTTTTGATCTCGCCAGAAGGCAAAACAGCTTTTTCTTTCAGATCGGAGTTCGCATCTACCAACAATGAAACAAAATATGAAGCTATAATACATGCTTTGCGATTTGCAATAGAAATGAAGTTGGAAAATGTGCGAATCACCAGTGATTCACAGTTAGCTATTCGTCAGATAAAAGAGGAATATACAACAAATGAATCATCTTTAAAAAAGTACAAAAAACTGGTTGAAGAATTATCGATGCAAATACCAAGAATAAAATGGAGACATATATCAAGGAGAGATAATAGGCTTGCAGATGCTTTTGCCTTTATATCAAGTATGATGACGGATCCAGCTGCGAGATGCATAAAAATACAAACACTTCTATTACCATCAATTAATAAAGAGGAAGAGCAAGAGATCAGTGTGATGCTATTAGAAGATGGAACACAAAGACTTTGCGATGAAGATTGGAGAGCATAAGTTCATGCATATCTGATGAAAGGGGAAATACCAAAAAACAGATTAGAGGTACACAAATTAAAAAGCTATGCAACAAATTATGAACTAAGAGATGGGGTATTGTATCGCAGGTCCTTTAATGGACCCTCACTTAGGTGTTTAACAAGAAAAGAAGGAGAAACAATTTTAAAGATGTTGCACAGTGGGGATGCTGGCAATCATAGTGGCGGAAGATCTTTAGCATATAAGGCAAAAATGAAAGGTTATTATTGGTCATATATGCATGAGGATGCGAAACAAATATCAAGACGATGCGAAGATTTCCAAAGGCACGGAAAAAAGATACATGCGCCAGGGGCACCATTGAATTCTTCAACAAGTGTATGGCCTTTTGGAAAGTGGGGTTTAGATATTGTGGGACCATTTTTACCAGGAACATGACAGAGAAGATATCTAATTGTCGCTACAGATTATTTCACAAAATGGGCAGAAGTAAAAGCAGTACAACACATTCGCGATAAAGATGTCTTTACCTTCATATTCGAAAATATTATATGCAGATTTGGAATTCCTGCGCAGTTGGTATCTGACAATGGAAAACAGTTTGAAGGACAAAATATAGAACTGTTTCTTAATGCATTTCAGATAAAATGTGGAAAATCGACCCCTTTATACCCACAAGCCAATGGTCAGGCAGAAGCAACGAACAAAACAATCGTAGACATATTGAAGAAGAAGTTAGAAGGACATAACAAAGCATGGTGTGAACAAGTGCACAATGCAGTATGGGCTTACAATACAACTAGACGAGAAGCTACAGGAATGTCACCTTTTTGCTTAACATATGGAGTCGAAGCGGTACTCCCAACAGAAGTTAAGATTCCAACCACAAAGAAAGAGGCTTGGGAGAAGAATCTTAGTGCAGGAAACATTTTAATCAAGCTAGATGATTTAGAAGAAAAAAGAGAAAGAGCACTACAACATATGGAGAATTATCAGCAAAGATTAGCAAGAGAATATAACAAACGTGTCAAGACACGAGAATTCCAACCAGGAGATCTAGTATTGAGAGAAACACCCATATATCAACGAGAAAGTGGTGGCAAACTGGCGAAAAAAATGGGATGGACCTTATATCATTAAGGAGATAGTCGGAACAGCGGCATATAGATTGATGGATCCCGAGGGCAAAGATGTGGGCCACAGGTTGGATAGACCATGGAATATATTATATTTGAAAAAATATTACCCTTGAAAGATCGCAAAAAAAGGTTAGACAGCGAAATATTGAACGGATGAACCCATATAAAAATTTGTTTCAAAATAATGATTGCGAGATTTCATAACATAAAGAAGTAATGTGCAAATATTTCGCAAATAAAATAACAAGAGATAATAAAAAATATTTTGGGTGTTCTGGCTTTTTCTACCTTGGGGGAACTTGGTGAGGATACTCTGGTTTTTTTCAAGCGTCTACAGAATTGTCTTTTTAGCAATGACGCTAGTAGTGGCGTAGGTAGTTTCATTTTCTATAGATTAGGTGTTGCTATTCAGAGAGGAGTTGGAGCCCAGCTTGTTGCTAGGTTACCAACCAAAAGGTTTGTGTAAATAATCTTTTTATTTATTGTATTCATAAAAAATGAGTGATTTATACGAATGGGACAAACCTTTATGGCGTACACCCTAGTTCGCGAATGATATTTCACAAGAGGCAAATGTAAGACCTAAAGTGCGTCATATAAGGGGGTATCTCTTGACATGACTCTGGGAAAAGGTTACACCGCTCCTGGAACCTGAGTCATGGAAATTTGGGGTCAATAAAGCCCATCCGGGGGAGATACCTTGGATTTCCAACTATATATATAAGGTTATACCCTGGTTGGACGACCGAGGGTCTCTCCCAAGGAGTCAGTGTATGACCAAGGCGCCGAGGTACACAGTTGAGCCAAGAGTTCCTGGGGCATTTGAAGTGTCTCGGCCATTCTTGGCAAGTCTTGGCACATGCTGCACTCGTCCCGAAGAAAACTCCACTTAGGGTGCAGTCTCGTAACCATAAACCCTATAGGTATAAGGGATAAGAGGCTGCGAAAACAACTGGTTGTTGTTAAGACCGAATGGAAGGAGCTAGTCTTGTATGGCCGATGTACGCCTCCTTGAAGGGGAAACCAGGGAGATGATAAGGGCGGCACCCTCCATTAGGGAGCTGATAAGTGTCTTAAGACGCAAATGTCATGAGACTCCATTTTCGCAAGAAAATTTAGGCTTGTCATATTTGTGCGGTGATCCTAAAGAGGCAATAATACTAACGTGAGGATAAGATGAGATCAATGGGTCTTTACATGAAAATGTACAGACGTCCTGCGATTTCGTCGCAAGACGACAATGTCATGGGGCTGTAAATTCGCAAGAACCTACAGGCCTGTCATATTATCGCAACGAAAACATCCTGCAGAGGCAATAATACTAAGAAAATGTTAAGGCAAGATCAATGGGTCTTTACATGAAAGTGTATAGACGTCCTGCGATTTTGTCGCAATGATGAGGGGTGGCATAATAAGACCTTTAACTAGGAAGGCAAAATAAGACCACACGAAAAATGTAAGCGAACATGCTTGCGAGAATAAATTTGCAAATATTAATTAAACAAGATAGAAAGAGAGAATAGGAGAATTATTCAACAGGGAATTCAATCTTTCTTATAAAAAAGAATACTCCAGCAGAAATTGAAAAGCATCCTATGCAAAAAGTCATACAGATAAAGAGACTGGAAGATATAAAATTACAAAAGCAGTTTAATTCTCTACATCATTTTTCTCGCCAACAGGAGATGTTAAACGTTCCTCAACAATTTTATCAGCTTCACCTTCGCCAGTTGGACGATTCTCATCAGAAATTCCTTCATTTGGATCCTTATTGACAACTTCATCGTTAGGAAGGATCTCCTTTTCATTTGTGAAATCCTCGCCACTTTCATACTCATAATCACTATCAGGAGAATTAGGAACTTCATCATCTTCCACTTCCAAAGGTTCAATAGAGACAAGGTCAAGAGATCTAGACAGTAAGATATCATTCACAATAACTTCAGCTTTGAGATGAAATTGACGAAGGAGTGCCTTCTGATGATTTCTACTTTGAATATCTTTGATATGATTAAGATAATCAAGCCTTCTTGCGGCCCGATCACGAGAATGGGAAAGAGTAGCGACAAGTGTTGCATTCTCCTTGCGAATTTTGGCATGGCTGGATTCCAAAGTAGAAAGAGAGGAGCGAAGATCTTTCTCAGACTCTATGAAAATAAAGAAGAACAACATAGTTATAAATAACATGTAATATAAGAAATTATACAAGGAAAAAGATGGATGAGGCAGTCAAATCTTATGACTACCTTCCTTTTGCGAGATAAGATGTTGGGTCAGAGCCAAGCAACTATTCTCCAAATGATCCATGGCATTATCAAAATTATCCCCAACAAGACCTTTTAACCGAGAACGCAAACTTTTTTCGTTAGAAATCAGTAAGTTATTCTCCTTAGCAAGGGAGGAGTGGGATTCTTTTAACTTGGTATATTCATCCTTGAGATGGTTTGTTTTCACACTTAGAGTTATTCTACCCTGAATAAGCTTATCCCTCTCGGCAGTGGTTTCTTGGAGTTTACTTCTCAATGAACAGATAGATTGTTCTTGTTCATTACGTATTTTTTGACAAACATCAAGATGTTGCGAAGATATCGCCACCTTATTCAACAAAGCTCGCTTATCTTGAGACAGAGTTCTATTTTCATCTGATAAGGTTTCCAACTCCAAATTAGATTTAGTCAAAGAATATGAGAGATGCGACAATTCGTTACTTAATAATTCTTGCTTCTGAACTAAGTGAGCATTTTCTTGGGTAAGATTATCTATCTGGTCAACAAAATATGTATGAAGGTTATCTAATCGGTTATATTGCTACATCCAATCATCTCTTTCCACTCGAGTTTCTTCCACAATAGATTCCAACTGATATATCTCCATCTTACGCTTCTGATTCAAATCTTGAAAGGCGAACAAAGTCTTCAAAAAAAAAAAAAATGGGGAGGAAGTTTCCTGATAGGATCAATGGAGGTCTTCTTAACATCACTCATGATGTCTGATAAAACTTTGAAAGCTACATCTATCTCTTCCAGGTTTTCTTTGGTAAGGGGGATAAACCCAGAGGAAGAGGAAATGACGGAGGAAGAAGGAAGAATTGAGTCATCTTTGGTCATAAGAATGCCAGAAGAAGGAACCTGATTAACAAGTGGGGCGAGATAGAGGTATTGATGGTAAAAGTGGAGAGGGGTTCATCTTGAAGAATTTCATTGATGGAAAATTCAGGAATTGATTTATCCTGCGAGGATATCGTAGGAGAAGACGGGTTATCCTGAAAAGAAGGAATTGATTTATCTTGCGAAGATATCGACAGAGAAGGTGATTTGTCCTGCGAAGATACTGCAAGAGAAGTGGTAAGATTGAACCCATGAAAGGAAATAGGAGGTGCAACAGGCTTAGAACGACGAAGTTTTTTAGGAGATTTATCAACATCTTTGTCATCCTGCGAATTACAAGTTAAATAAGAAACAGAGGCAACAATATTGTCATTAAAGGTAAATGTTTCTTAATACCTTATCATTCGCGGATTTCCTTTTAGCAACAGTGGCTTTCGGTCGCGAGCTCATGCAGACAACATGATTCGAAACGGTGAATTTGGTGTTAGATTTGTTCTTGCTAAAATAAAAACAGCAGGAGAATTTTTAAAAGAAGAACAATACCAAAATAAAACGATTCTAATAAAAAAGATCAATCATAAAAAGATCAATCAACGAACCTTGGCGGCTCCATAGAAACAGTAGCAGGAAGATAATGAGAACAATAACAGAGGAATGATAGCAGGAAGACGATGAGAAGAACTACAGGAGGCAAAAACAACAACAAAAGTTGCAGACGATGAAGAAGACGAAGTAAAAGAAAGAAAACATTCTCATGAAGATCTCTTCGTTAAATAGATAAGAAAAGGTGACCGGTTAACATTTAATGGTACCGGTAAAAAAGGAGATTCTGGACACATGTAAGCGGTTATCCTTATTTCACGGAGTCTTATCAGCGCGGATATTGATGAAAAATGAACAGCTGCGACACGTTGAGCATGTTAATTCTCATGACATTCTCTTCTTCGCAGAGAAGACATGAGAAGAGGCAAGATGTAGGATCAGAATATCACGACATTAATACCTTGCGAGATCAACAAAACAACATTGCGAAAGCGTCGCAGAAGAGTAATATAAATGACGCAATGAATGACGATAGCCAAAAAACGAGAAAAATGTGAATATCTAGCGAGGTTTAGGAGTGTCGCGAGAATTAATACTTGTACTATTGCGATATTTCGCAAGTCATTCCCGAAAATAAAGGACAGCTTAGCTGTCATCCATTATGTAATACCCTATATAAAGAGCTGAGCAGGCCTATTGGAGGGGGAGTTCTTTTTGAAGTGTGAGGCAAGTCAGTAGGAGAGAGAAAATTTGTAGTGATTGTAATTCCCTTGGTCCTGTTCCATTTTCTCTTGTAAACATTTCAAGAAAATAATCAATAAAATTCATAGTTAATAATCTTCAAATGGCTTAGCTGTGTGAATTCTAATGAGGGGTGTAGTGTAGGATTTCCTGCAACTACAGTAGTGTTTCGGATGATAACGCCCAGAGGGTTCACCGTACTAAACCACGTGTTTTCCTAATAATCGGTGCCAGACGATGCAATAATGTTGTGCACGTGTGTCATTGTGTTCGTGCTTTCAGAGCTTCAACACAAAATAAAGCCCACTGACAGGGTATTCATGGGTGCAAAGAATTTTACCTCCCGTACCAGACGGGCGACGAATCGGTTTTAGTCAACTCAGGCCACCGACTCCTATGTCAGTGTACGAACCTGAGGGGATGAGACAATATAACTTTCGTCCTTCCCTGCAGCAGTTTTATATTTAATCTTAACCCTTCCTTAGGGTTTTAAAAATAATGTCCAAGTCCAAAAAGTGTCCAAAAATAAAAATAAAAAATATAAAAATACAACAAACCCTAATACAATCTTCCAAAAATAAAAAGAAATAAAATCAAAATATATACAAAATATTCTTCACTCCTTTTGGACTCCTCTTTTCGTTCATTCTTTGGCGATGCTTTCCTTTTATAACACTTTTTCTTTCCTTGTAGCTTCGCTCCAAATCTAGAATCAAAGAAAAACCAAAGGCGTAAAACAGAACAAAAAAAGTTTAAAACCTAAAACCTAAATACAATGGATGAGCCCCTCACATGTAGAACATATGAGTCTCTTCGCCCCTCTCTTTCTTCCTGATCCGATGCTCCAAGTCCGCGTCGGCGGCGCCAAAAATTGATGTAGTTTTTTTAGTGATAAGTAAAGTTCGTTCAAAGACTTGTAAAGATTTGATTTCAGACTTAATAATAAAAATATATACAAAAGATGTCACAATATCGAGAGATTACTGAGACTCAGGATTCCACCAAACATCATAATCATGTGGTTCAAATATTAATTCTAGACAATATAGCTCAAATATTAAAAACATGGACTCTAATTCTTTGTCAAAAGTAGATTTTTAAATGATTGACTGTTAATCACAAGCATGAATGTTCTTATACTAAGCATACATCATCAAACAAAATCACAATCAATTAAGAAAAATCATAAATCGATTCAAACTAGTGCAAAAGTCATAAAAGAATTATATAGATTTACCACACGAATGAAACAAGGCTTCCTCATATTATTCACATTCTCAAAATAGGTGTTTATGGTTCAAAAGTGTGAAAAACAAGAGAAAACTAATAAAGCAGACAGTTTGCAGCGCTAGAGAGGCGTTACAAACAAATTGTTACAATGGGTATTGAACTGTTACAAAAGAACTATACTTTTAAATCGTGGCAGAAGAACAGTCTTATATGATGAACATACAACGACACAATGAAAGTGTCGTATGTGTCTTCTTCTTTCTCCTTCTCTGTGATGATTGGAGACGCCTCTGCAACCTTTATTTCTTCTCTGCAACTAGGCCAAAGTTCCACCAAAGTCTCGATCCCCATCTCTGGGACTCCCAACTCCTATTTATAGCCAACGGAAACCCCTAAAACCTTAATTAAATCTCGTTTTTCCTCCTCAGAAAGTTACGGAAAAACAATGTTGTGATCTTCTCTGCACGCGTCTTCCTAGTCAATTTGAACCCTATCATTGATGGAATAAAATCTTACAGAGGATATTGATCTCCTTATTTACTCGAGTAAGCTCCAAAAATACTCACCACTAAAACCCGAAATAACTTATCTCTATTTTGTCTAGAAATATGAAAAATCTTCCTTATTTTCGTCTCACGAGATATCTGGGTTATCCAATCTTTGCAAATATGCAATACAATCCAACATACGCCGTAACTTCCAATTATTTCACAAAATCAACACCAAGTATATCTTCTCCCTGTTTTCACGAAAACTTATTTATTTGCTTATTTCAAAACCCTGTTTCGAACCAAATCCAATTACCAAACCTGTTTGGTGATGATAGGCCCATACCAGTCCTTATCCATGAAGAAACTGTTAGAAAAAATGGGTTTTGAAAAGCATGGACCAAGACTTGACCCCTAGACCTATTGCCCACTAGTTTTTTTTTCATTTTGAATAAATAAAACAATAGTCCCACATAGACTAAAATCTTAAGAGTTTTAGACTTAATACCATGGGTTTTGCCTAAATGGCATGGCCCTTTGGGTCTACACACTTTTGTGTGAGGGGGGAGACCTAGACTATGGCAAGGTTGCCTTTCCCTTACGCGCGGTGCTTCGCACGCCGTCCGTCCGTCCGGTCGGGTTGGGGTCGGGTTCGGGTGTGGGTGCACAGACCTATCTTTTTGCTGAAATTTTTCAAACGTGTATCTCACTCAGATTTTTTGTTTTGACAAAATCTTCTCCTGTGCGTGAGAAAACATTGACAAAAGCAAAAGTTGTTTTTCTGTTTAAAGTAAAAGTGTTTTGACTGACAAAAAGCAAAGTTGTTTTTCTGCTTAAAGTAAAAGTGTTTTGACTGACAAAAGCAAAGTTGATTTCTGACAAAAGGTTGTCCATGCGTGAGAATCTTTCCTCTCTTATTTGTAATGACTAACTTCTTTTCAAACACTATATAAGGAACTGATTTAGCTCATTTGAATACACAGAAACAAAAACAACTTCTTCCTCCCTCATTTACTTCTGCTACTATTTTAATGTTTTTTGTTTCAATGTAACTTTTTGCATTTCTTCGTACATCTTTTCCAAGATCTTAGAGTACTTTCTTTGTATGCTACATTGAGGGGTACTATCAGTAGTTGTATCCTGGAGATGACTCGCCAACTGCTATATCATCTCTCTACAAGAGGAGTAGCAGGCGATATTGCCTTTAGGTCAGCGCATCTCGTACATGCCTCTATAGTTCCTGCTACCTTTATCAGTGCATCTCCCGAAACATCAATCAAGCGTCGGGTTGAGCTAAGTATTTTTTTTCTCAGTTAATTACGATTGTTGTTACTGTCTCCAACAATCTAAAGGCAATATCTTTCATTACTATATTTTTTCTGTAACAACATGGGAAAAAGTATTGTAGACAAACCTCCAAGTTTAGTGGAAAAGACTTTGAACGATGGAAGTCCAAAATTTTATTTTTCTTAGAAGACCAAAGGTTAGATGAAGTTGCTTTGGAAAAACCTTCAAGAAGGCTTCATGACCGTGGTTATGAAGATAGACTGGATAGGTGGACTAGGAAGAATTACATGTGCAAAAATCATATACTAGACTGCCTGGATGATTCCTTATATGATTTTTATAATGCAAAAGAGAATTTTATTGCTTTTGATTTATGGGAAGCCTTGGAAGAAAAATATCTTGCTGAGGCTGCTGGAAGCAAGAAGTTCTTGGTGGCTAGGTTCCTTGAATACAAGATGAACGATGAAAAGCTTGTAGTTGATCAATTCATGGAACTTCAGCTAATCATCAATGAAATTCTTATTGAAGGCATGTTTATTGATGAAGCTTTACAAGTATCTGCAGTGATTGAAAAACTTCCACCTTCATGGAACGAGTACAAGAGGAGGCTGCGACAAAAGACTCGTGAAATCACCATGATAGAGCTGGGGAAAAAGATTCAAGTTGAGGAACTACTGTGCTCAATGACAAGAACCTGCTATTGAGCAAAGACATGTCCAACAAAGCTCATATCCTAAATGATAATGCTGCAACAAAGAGAGAACATGATGGAAAATCTGAATCCAGCAAAAATGGTGACAAACGTCGTAACTCCAAAGGTAATCATCTTAAACCGAAGGGTGGTGTCTCTAAAAACACCATCAAAGGTGACTGCTATAACTGTGGTAAACCCGGTCATATGGCCAAAGACTGTAGGGCGCCTAAAAGGACCAAAAATGATCCAAAACAGAAAAATAAGGCAAACATAGTAGATGATTCTGGATATTTTATTGGCATGGTGTCTGAAGTCAACCTTGTCTCTAGTGTGACCAATGTGAGAGACTGGTGGTTAGATTCTGGAGCCACCAGGCATGTCTGCAAGTTCATAAATGCTTTCTCCTCCTATGACAAAGTAGGAGACGATGAGAAATTATTTATGGGGAACTCTTCCATCGCGAAAGTGGTGGGAAAAGGCAAGGTTGAGTTGAAGCTCACTTCAGGAAAAACTCTTGCATTGAATGACGTTTATCACGTCCCGGACATATGCAAGAATCTTATCTCAGAAACCATCTTACTTGGGAAAGGTTTTAAATTCGTAGCTGAGTCTAACAAAGTTGTAATATCTAAAGGTGGTGACTTCGTAAGAAAAGGTTATGTCACTGAAAACATGATTAAGCTTAGTGTACTTTCTTTGAACTTGAATGTTAATGCATCTTCTTCTGCTTATGTTTGTGACTCCTCACATGTTTTGCATGATAGGCTAGGACATGTTAATTTCAAATCCATCGAAAGACTTGCTACTTTAGGTCGCATTCCTAAAATAAACATTGACAGAGGTCATAAATGTGAAATTTGCGTTGAATCTAAATATGCAAGAAAACCCTTTAACAAAAAGGTTGAACGAAGAAAAACTCCCTTAGAACTAATCCACTCGGATTTAGGAGACTTGAAATCAACACCAACTAGAGGTGGTAAAAAATGGTACATCACTTTTATCGATGATTACTCACGATACTGTCAGGTCTATCTTCTTAGAAGTAAAGATGAAGCCTTAGACACTTTCAAATTATATAAACTTGAAGTAGAAAACCAAAGAGGTGTTACAATTAAAACTCTTAGGTCAGACCGAGGCGGTGAGTATGTGATACCTATAGGATATTTTTGCAAACTTAATGGTATCATTCATGAAACTACTGCATCTTCTTCACCTGAGTCGAATGGAGTAGCTGAAATGAAAAACCGAGCACTCATAGATATGGTGAACGCTATGTTAGCTAGTTCAAGGTTACCTTCGAACCTGTGGGGGGAAGCAATTCTCTATGCTTGCTATATCTTGAGCCGAGTTCCATTTAAAAATCTGACAAAACTCCATATGAGTTATGGAAAGGTCGGCGACCTTCCTATGCATATTTTAAAGTGTGGGGGTGTTTGGCCAAGGTGGCCATTCCTCGTTCCAAGAAAACCAAAATATGACCTTAACTGTGAAAAGTGTTTTCCTAGGCTATCCTGAGCACACTAATGCTTATAGGTTCAATGAGACAACTAATTTATGGTGATATAGAGAAAGCACTATCTTTGTCCCTCCCTATGATATAACTGTGCGATAGTGCTACCTGCATGAGTTAGGATGATCTGTTGAGATCTTAATGAGTTGCATGGCTTTGTTTAAAGCGGGGTGTGGCAGGAAACTCTTAATGAACTCACCTATGTGGATGTTGGAAGTGGGGCCGCTTCCTATGAGAATTTGAGTTGATTCTCTAGAGACATTCATTAAGTCCGGGATTTAGCCCACGACCAAAACGGGCACAACGGCAAGAGCTTGGCAGCTTTCTTTTGTAATATCAAGTGTGGTTGTTACTTCTGAATTGCATTAAATGTTGGCGGTTCAAGACATTGTGTTCACCGTTACAACATGCAGTTCCGGAAACCTCTCACTAAGTTAAGGTTCAATCTCTGGGACACCTTAACCTAACTTTGATGTATTCTGTTTTCTCGTGTTTTATCAATATGTTTTATCATTCATGTGGGGGATTGTTAGAAAAAACGGGTTTTGAAAAGCATGGACCAAGACTTGATCCCTAGACCTATTGCCCACTAGTTGTTTTTTCATTTTGAATAGATAAAACAATAGTCCCACATAGGCTAAAATCTTAAGAGTTTTAGACTTAAATACCATGGGTTTTGCCTAAAGGGCATTTGTGTGAGGGGGAAGACCTAGACTATGGCAAGGTTGCCTTTCCCGTACGCGCGGTGCTTCGCACCGAAGCACGCACGTCGCCGTCTGTCGGGTCGGGTTCGGGTTTGGGTGTGGGTGCACATACCTATCTTTTTGCTGAAATTTTTCAAACGTGTATCTCACTCATATTTTTTGTTTTGACAAAATCTTCTCCTGCGCGCGAGAAAACACTGACAAAAGCAAAAGTTGTTTTTCTGCTTAAAGTTGTCTCTGACTGACAAAAAGAAAAGTTGTTTTTCTGCTTAAAGTAAAAGTGTTTTGACTGACAAAAGCAAAGTTGTTTTCTGAAAAAAGGTTGTCCATGCGTGAGAATCTTTCCTCTCTTATTTGTAACGACTAACTTCTTTTCAAACAGTATATAAGGAATTTTTTTAGCTCATTTGAATACACAGAAACAAAAACAACTTCTTCCTCCCTCATTTACTTCTGCTACTGTTTTCATGTTTTTTTGTTTCACTGTAACTTTTTGCATTTCTTTATACATCTTTGCCAAGCTCTTAGAGTACTTTCTTTGTATGCTACATTGAGGAGTACAATCAGTAGTTGTATCCTGTAGGTGACTCGCCAACTGTTATAGTATCTCTCTACAAGAGGAGTAGCAGGCGATATTGCCTTTAGGTCAGCGCATCTCATACGTGCCTCTACTAGTTCCTGCTACCTTTATCAGTGCATCTCCCGGAACATCAATCAAGCGTCGGGTTGAGCTAAGTATTTTTTTTCTCAGTTAATTACGATTGTTGTTACTGTCTCCAACAAAAACTCCGAGTAATTCTCTCTCTTCAATCTTTCCCAGGAAACCCGAGAAAACTATCCTCCCATGTTTTCTTCAAACTCGGTGATCCGACCAATTCTGATCAAATCGAAGACTTATACCGACCCTATTTAACCTTAAGAATTCCAGCCCAACCAATGTTAACGATTGAGTCTCTCTAAATCTTGCCGAAAACTCAAACCCTAAGTCCGAACTTTGTTGCACAAACTTTCCCGCCAAATTTGAGATTTGAATTATTGAAGATGACGTCCCCTTATCCTATGATGGGGTGCCAGTAGCAGGTACGTGTCCCTTATCGTCCCGGTGTCCCTTATCCACCTGAGGGGTTCCTTTAGCAATTTTCTCCCAGGGGCACAAATAACACTTTTCGAGCCAATTTCTTCGCACATGTTTATTTCTCCAAAAACACCTACAAAAACATAAAATAACCAAATAAGTACAAAATCGAGCACTAACAATACACATAATTGAGATCAAAGTAGACACATAAGGAGGTCCGTTATTCCTTGAAGGAGTGTACCTAAATCTGCACCTATTAGCAAGATGACCATCTTTTCTACAAATCTGACAAGGAGTTTCATCTAAAACAAGTTTTAGAGAAGGATTGAACTTTGGTTTCTTGAAACTAGATTGTGGAATAGAGGAATTAGGTGTTGAATTGTAAAACATTGAAGAACCATAAGGAGGAAATTGCTGAGGATTTGGTTTTCTAAAAGAGAAATTGTGAGGAGAGTTTTGTTTCTTAACATAGAAGGCTGAGTTGGTTGGATCAGTAATTAGAGAACCATAAGACTCAGATTCTTGCTCTTTTAGAAACTGCTCATGACTAATCAATCTAGACCTTAACTCTGAGAAAAGAAGAGGAGGTTCCCTATTTTGTACATTGACCACAAAATGAATATAATCCTTTCCCAAACCTTTTAGTGCATACATTACCAGATCCACATTTAAACAGGTTCTCAATCTCAGCAAGAGAATCTGCAATTGACTTGAGTTGATGTAAAAATTCACATTTTAAAAAGGTTCTTCTACTGATTGTAGAAGAACCTTTTTTGATTGAGTGAAGTTGAGATCGAAGCATATACTTTCTAGCAAAAAATTGTTCACTGAATAATTTGGTTAAATGCAACCACTTCTCCCTTGCTGAAGTTTTACTAAGTAACTCATAAGACAAAGATTTGTCAACAGTGGCATTGATGCAGGATCCAACAAACTTATCAATATGCAACCATCTAGATATCGTAGATTTGGAACATGTGTGTTGTTGATCAAGATTGTAGGTAACTCTGGAGGTATAGATCCATCAACAAATCCAAAAAGATTGGTACAAATTAAGATAGAAGACATTCGATCTTTCCACACAAGAAAGTTTGATGCATCTAATTTTGCAGAAACAAAATTCGAAATGTTTTGAAAAGGAATTGTAAATCTACTCTGAAAGGTAAAAGGATTATAAAACTGAGATGAAGGTTGAGTAGAGAAGGAAAAAGAAACGGTGGAAGTTGTTATTGTTGTTGGTGCTGTTGTTGATGTTGTTGTTGATGTAGTTGTTGATGTCGTAGTTGTGGTGCCGATGTATGATGAGGGTAAATAATAGGTGTATGCTTTAGATGAGGTTGAGGAGAAGATACATATGTTTGTTGTGGTGGTGGTGATATATGAGTTAATGGCAGTGGTGGTGGTTGAGATGAAGAAGGTTGAGATTGTAAAGGATTAGATTTTAATGGTGGAAATAGTGGTGAAGGATTAGATCGAAGATTGTGATGAAAATCAGAAGTAGATGTAGATGCGACCGGATTTTGAGTAGTTCTCACCATCGTTGAAGAAGGTAGTTGCAGGTTTAATGGTGAAAGTTGAAATTAGGGTAAAAACAGATAGGATCAGAACAGAGAAGTCAAAATTCCCTTTTGGTATCTGATACCATGTAAGAAATGGGTTCTGATATTAATGAATGTTCAACAGGCACAAGTCATGTCTTTATATAGACAATGACATTACAGAGAACGAAACGTAAAATAAATTACAGGAGGTGAAACTATAACAGAAAAGTTGTTATACATCTGTAAACTATGACGCAGACAATGACGTTAGTAGACGTTACTTGTCAGTAACATATTTGTACTGATGGTAACGGCTAACAACCCTAAATCAATTAGTTGAATTAAAATAAAAGTTTAATTTAGAATAAATTATTAAATGGACCCTAAAAATAATTAATTAACCTAGAATAAAAATTAGCATAAGGACATTTTTTCCATCACTATCACTATAAATGTACGAATAAGCGGCACTTTAAAATTAATAATGCTTAGTCTACCGGGGACAAAATCCCGTGTACAATACCGGTACACAAATTTTAGCGAGTCCCATAAACCCATCCCCTACTAGCTCCAGCGGGTCTCAGGGGCACTCTCACACGGGATTCAGCCCTGGTATTTTCTGTTGTCAACATAGCATTACTGCTTTAGAATGACCTAATTAAAATTGTGGGAATAGTCCCCACAAAAACAATTACATCCATTAGCCGAGCTCTATGTGGGTTCAACTGTTATCGATGCAGGTGGGGACGAAAGAAGATAGAGCCTAGTGAGACATGCTCACTGGGTCCCACATGTGTACTAGTACACAT
Source organism: Papaver armeniacum (assembly GCA_023531295.1). NCBI lineage: Eukaryota > Viridiplantae > Streptophyta > Magnoliopsida > Ranunculales > Papaveraceae > Papaver > Papaver armeniacum. The sequence goes on from JAJJWW010006488.1 coordinate 47,492, forward strand.
CTGGAGAGAACTTTTGACTCACTTCCAAAGAAGAGAAACTTTCACATAACCGTAATCTTGAATGCCAAGATCCAACTAATTCATATAACCAGAAATGAATAAAGTACCGTAAATGAATCAGTAAGTATGAAGATTCTCAGAGATTTTCCAGAATTTCAAGAACAGAGCCATGCTTTGTCTGGCGTCATTAGGGACGATCCTGAAAGAATTAGGGGCGAATAAGACAAAATAGGTTGAAAATATTTATATGTCCCTTCATAATAGGTAGTTTGGTATTTTTTTTATCTAACGATTGTGACTATGTTCTTCTCTTCTTTGAGAAATCCAAAATTCCATTGGTTTTGAAAATTTTGAATTTGGGACTACTACCACAATCGGTAGATAAATAATATCACGATAGATATAAAAAACATCACGAAACTACCGATTGTGTAAATAGATAAATTCAAAATTCCTCCATAATCGGTAGATGTTAGGATAATCGGAGGGTAATATGTATATATGTAGTTTTAAAGTTTTGTTATTTTGAAATAATCTACAATCGGAGGGTATTTATTTACCATGTCTATCGATTATGAAGTTGCCCCAAAATTGAAACTTGAAAAAATCTCAAATTTTTCGAATTTGGGAACTACCATAATCGGTAGACAATACTACAATCGGTAGTTTATATGGATGTATGTTGGTTTGTGTTACGAAAATTATAATCGGTAGTTAAAATAGTAATTTTGTGATGTTAATTTTCTACCGATTATGGTAGTTGCCCCAAATTCAGATTTTTCAAAAACTAATGGAATTTTGAGTTTCTCTACTTTCACAATCGGTAGTTTCGTGATGTTTTTTATGTATCGATTGTGCAATCGGTAGTCTGGCGATGTTCATTTATCTACCGATTGTGGTAGTTGCAGGGGCGGAACTACAGCCAGGCTTCCCCTGGCTGGAGCCACCCCCAAAAGCCCAACTAGACATGTTTTTCACTACCTAATTTTAATTGGGCCTTGAAACGTTTAGGGAATTTAGGCTTAAGCCAGGGGTTCATAAATAGTCAAGCCAGGGGTATAAAATGTTTCTGGTTCCGCCCTTGGGTAGTTGCCCTAAATTCGAAATTTTCAAAAACCAATGGAATTTTGAATTTCTCTATTTGCACAATCGGTAGTTTCGTGATGTTTTTTATCTACCGATTGTGCAATCGAGTAATCTGGCGATGTTCATTTATCTACTGATTGTGATAGTTGCCCTAAATTCGAAAATTTCAAAAACCAATGGAATTTTGAATTTCTCTATTTACACAATCGGTAGTTTCGTGATGTTTTTTATATCAATCGTGATATTATTTATCTAACGATTGTGGTAGTAGTCCCAAATTCAAAATTTTCAAAACCAATGGAATTTTGGATTTCTCAAAGAAGAGAAGAACATAGTCACAATCGTTAGATAAAAAAAATACCAAACTACCTATTATGAAGGGACATATAAATATTTTCAACCTATTTTGTCTTATTCAGTCACCCCTAATTCTTTCAGGATCGTCCCTAATGACGCCAGGCAAAGCATGGCTCTGTTCTTGAAATTCTGGAAAATCTCTGAGAATCTTCATACTTACTGATTCTAGAGAAATTCTGAAATAAACTGTTATCTGAGAATAAACTTGAAATAAATTCTGAGAATAAACAAATTCACCACCATTGTCTAAACAAATTTATTTCAGAACTGTTATCTGAGAATAAACTCAAAGAAGGGGTATTGTAGTATCGCAACATTGTCTAAACAAATTCACCACCATCACATGCATTGCTGAAATAAACTGTTATCTACTTTGAAGTAAAGACTAATTCTGAATCATGAAAAAGCAACACGAATTACACGACCTAAGGATATGGATAATTTTCATCACGGCTGAAGTTTAGTTGAACTAAAGAAAACAGCAGTCTACCAACAAACAGTCAAGACTCAATAACACAACACTAAGATTCAAATCCAAGTATTCACTATTAAAAAAAGTAGAGAAGAGTAGTAATTGCAAAACTCATGATGCACTAAAATTCTTGGCCAAGATTATATACAAAACAAGGTATTCAGGGAATGTCTCGTCTACAAAGAGCAAATACCATAACACACTACTACTTGAAAGGAACACAAAATAAACCGAGAATTGCCACTAAAAGCAGCAGCACAGATGTACCTGCATTACCAGCACAGACATAAGAGTCTGTCTGCTATGAAGAGCTTTTTACCAAAAGACATTATCCAACAACTATGCTAATCAGTGTGTCAACCAGAACCATCCCCAATTTTTCATTAATAATCTTCACTTTCCTCCATTTCTCACCATGTTGCATAAATCTCCCTTACTCAATTTAGATTTGAGACTAGCCATTTCCAATTTGAAACAATGATGTCGAGCATCCATCAGTAATTTTTGACTATTTAACTTTGAGATTCTACTCTGCACTTTCTCCAATTGCACCTTTTCAGCACCAATTTGACCATCTAAATTCTTTCTTTTTACTTCGTAGTTCTCATCTTCTCTAGCAATTGTTTTCACTCTCACCAGTAATTCAAATCTCTCTTTCAATTTCATCACATCATAACCCATTTCTTCCAAATCAGATAACTCCCCTCTCACAGTATCTTCTTCTTCGTCAGATAGAATCTGACCACCACCGAAATTCTGCAATTTTTGAGTCAATTTGACAAAAACCATATCAAACCCTAATTTCATTTCTTGTCTAACACTAGCACAGTATTTAGCCAAGGGACTAAAATGGGGTTGTTGTGGTAATGCTGTAAATATCTGATTTCGAAGTTTCTCGCATCCGGGAGACCTAACATCATAAGGAACATCATCATCGTCGTCGTCACTATCACCACTACCATCACCGTCGTCATCATCGGAAGCAGCGTTCTCCTCGCCGGTGGATTTGTTCTCATCTTCATGGTCAGGAGACACATATTCTTCATCATCAGAAGAAGAAGGAGAAGGCGCCTTGCGTTTCCTATCAAGTTTAGGGTAGTTTTCCTTGTACATAGACATGGCTTTGTCTAGTACTTTGATAGCAGCTGCTGTACCTCTGATTCTGTGGAGATAGAAAATTGTACCCAAACGAGCCCTGAGTTTTTTATAACGAGATTTAACCTCTAATTTTGTGGATGAAGTTGGGATTTTGAAAAGGGTGTAAGGCCAATTTTTACTCCAGCTTCGACAATGTCTAGGGGTTTCATCACACAAGTGAAGGATCTCACATAATGTGATGATTTCTTGACCAGTTTTGATTGCCGGAAACACATTGACAGCCTCTTTTATCTTTGCTTTTGCATCTTCATATTTCCCGTCTCTAATCATAGATTTAACTTCTAGGATGGCTTGTTTTGCTTCTTCTTCTTCTTTAGAACTCATCTTTCTTCTTTGATTTTCTTAGACTTGAATAAAGAACCAAAACTCTGGTTTCTACAAAATTTATGAGAAAATTAAGTTCAGCACCAAGACAGTCAAAGATGCCTTGTATAAATGACTAGGGCTGACTACAGTGGGTGGGTTTGGAGTTGTTAACTACTCGTTTAAAATTTGTTCTGGTTTTTACTTTTGGTGCTATTCCAGGTTGGCACTTCACAAATTTTCTTAATCAAAATATAAACGGAAAATGGGTTATTAATCCAAAAAAAATTTTAAAATATGGTTCAAATGGACGAGTAGAAATTATTATGGGTGAAATGGACATAAAAAAAATAGAAAGGATGAAACTGGATTTATCCTGGCTTAAACTTAAAAAATAGCGAGGATAAAACTGGATGCATCCTGATGTAAATTAAAAATAAGAAAAAGAATTTGAAAATGGGTAGGATGAAACTGGATACATCCTAGCTACTTTTATATTTTTGTCCATTTAAACAGTATCAAAATCTAAATGTCTTTTTCACCCAGGAATTATTGATTTTGGTCTTTTTAACCAATTTTGTGAAATATAAATTCGAGTAGTTTATGGTTAATATGTCAGTATTCATTAGTGGTGATCAATAAGTTAGTACTAGCTAGTTAAATTAATTAGTGTTGAGACCGGTTATAGTGTTAGACTTAGAGTAGAAATTTATTTCCTCTTTTAAATTTCGGAGAAGAAGAAGAAGAAGTAAAGGAAAAAAAAAATAGGATTTATGATTTTATTAGGAAAATTGAAACCTTATTGTGACGATGAACACTCTAGTAGTAATGAAGATTGATTTCGATCCTACCAATTTGGATTATTTGCTGAATGAAGAAGGCCATGTCAACCAAAGCATGCTTGGGGATATTATTGTAGCACAAGAACAATATTATCGGGAATGATAATGCTTCCAATAGGCAAGTTTGCATTCTAATGATCTCCAAAACATGTCAATCAAAACATGCTTGAGGATATTATTATAGCACAAGATCAATATAGATGGGAAGAAGAAAGTGATAATGCTTCCAATGGGAAGGTATGCGTTCTAATGATCTCCAAACATGTATTTGGATCTTACAATCACCCTAAAGGGGAAAAAAATCAAAAAAAAAATCCCCAGAATCGGTTTATTTCGATAGCACCGCATAAACCAATTCTGGGATAAATCCTCAAATTGGGAACAACAATCGGTCGTTGTTCATCACCATACAAACTGATTGTAGTACACTTTTGGCGTGATTGGTAGGTGAAAAAAAATCGATTTGTGTTGGTGATGTACATATGACGATTACTTCACTTGGATATTTTCGAAAAATATACAAAGTTTACAATCGGTTTATGTACGCATATATGTAATCCGATTGTAGGGACAAAATGTTACAGGAAAATGAGATAAATCGAATTACATGTTAAGCAACATGAACCAATTGTTATTTTGGGGATTTTTTCTTTGAAATCATCATATACAAACCGATTCCGAACAATCAATTTTCTCGACTGTTGCACATAAACTGATTTTGAGTCCTTAACTTGTTGATATATGTCGTATATATTTGAAGTGTTCGACGAAGATCAACCTGAACCAACTGGGTCCTGATACTTTTGCCCACTATTACACTGATCTGGAATGAGAATACAGGGACGATGCAAATCAATGGTTGATGTACAAGGGCATACATATCAAATGTGCATTAATTATAGGTCGTCATTCTAGCAGTGATTGTTTAGAAATTGTTTGCGAGAGAGAGGCGGAAAGCATGAAAGTCACGGGGCAAAGGAAAGACCATTCGTGAAGAAAAAGACAACGGTATACATGACTAAACCAAAGAAGTATGGTTGTCCATTGAAGGTTGTTAATAGACCCAACAATGTATACAAGCTCTATAAATTGAGGAATGATTGTTATAAGAGTTATTTTGTAAAAGGGTCGTATGTTTAGGGCTTAATTAGGGTCTGGGTCGTGGAACATGTCGTTGATGCAAAAGGGTCGTAGACTAACTTTGACCATCTAAGTATTTCCCCAAACTACCCTTATAAAATAAAAAAATGGCATCATATGTCCTATCTATTTCTCACCCCGTCAAAACAAGAAACGAAGTTTATAAGGGTTAGGAATTTTCACCCAACTCTTTTTATTTCATCTCCTTCGTTTTCGCTACCAACACCACCATCTAGAAACTAACATATTCATCTTTATCTGATAAAAGATTAGTGTCGTTTTGTTACCCGATAAGAGAAAAGTGATGGTAAAGTCCAATTATAAATGGATCTATAAAAGATTTCAGAGCTTGTAATGATTGGGTTACGAAAAATGGATACTTTATTCTCATGTTTTGGGTATTTCAATTTATTTCTTCAGTTTGTTTTTGTGTTTAATCGAAGATTGTTAGTGGTGGCGATTGTTATCTACAATTTCTTTCAATTAGTTTTTTTTTTTATCTATGTAGTTGCCGGTTTCCCTGCGTTGATTGTAACAAGCATTTGCCATTTAATTTACCCTTATTAGTTATTATGAATGGATTAGATTGATTAATTTGATCGAGACAATGACGGGAAGGCTTGAAATTGCTAATGCTTTTTAGTTGAATCCCTTCATTGAATCCATAATCAGTCGATCTAAGTTCAGGAACACCGAAGAGGGCGAAATAGTTTAAATTTTGAAAACATTTTAACGGTCAACATCACTCGACTAATAGTCAGGGTGTTTGACAAAATTAAAAGTGTCAGCTAACAATTATGTAACGGTCAAAGTTAGTCTACGACCCTTTTGCATCAACTGCATGTTCCACGACCCAAACCCTAATTAGGCCCTAAACATACGACATCTCTTGTCATAATCATGATGATCCAGAATCTCTTATTGGGCATTCTGTATTTGTGGGTTGAACCACATCAATTGGAAATGGTAAAGTTGATGAAAGCGTTAGACCAAGTGATATCCTTAGGAAGATAAAGGAGGATGATAAGAATAACTTGTCCATTTTGAGGAAAATTTACACGGCAAGAGCAGCCTTAAGAAGGAGGGCATGGGATGGTAGAGCGGTTATGGAACAATCTCAGTGGTTTTTCGATCAACACGGATTCACAATAAGGAAGCAGGTACTGGAAGGCAATGCGAATCGTATTTTCTTTGCGCAACCGGAGATGATCAAGTTGGCTTAATGCTTCTATCAAGTTTTATTAATAGATTGTACGTGCAACACCAACAAGTACAACATGTCGTTGTTAAACATTCCTTTCCACACTTCCGATAAGGAAATTTTTCACGGTGCCATGGGGATTTATGAATCGGGAGAATAATGTGAGTTTTATTTGGATGTACCATGGTGATCAAACTTTGAGGACCATAGTGACGGATAAGGACCAAGATCTAATGGATGTCATTGGGGTGATTTTCCCGAACGTTAAGCATTTTATTTGCACATGGCACATACAATGCAATATTAGAAGTAATTGTAGGGGTCATATCCAAAAGCCAAAGCCACAACAAGGAACTACTTGTGAGAAGTCTGAGGATGAGCGTCTTCAAAAACTAACTCCAGAACAACGATCGACAGGATGAGAAGAAGAAAAGAAAAAAAGAATATGAAGAGAATGGGCTAAAGTGGAAGGTTTTTCAATATGAATGGGACTAGATGGTACACTCAATATCTGAGGTGGAGTTCAAATATTATTTGGAGAGTTTTATTGGTATTTGGAAAAAGGATTAAGAGATATGTGTGGTTTATTGCTTGAAGGAATTGTTGGATCCGTACAAGGAAAAATTTGCATATGCTTGCACCTACCAACATAAAAAGTACAAGAATGAGGCGACATGTATCGCGGAAGGATCTCATGGACATTTGAAGAACTTGCTCAGAGGGAGTCAAAACAATGTGGTTACGGTATAGAAGTCATACATGAATACATCAAGGCTGATATCGTCAAGATATCGACGCAAATGGATGAGAGTAGGATGAAAATTGTGACACAGTTCAAGGATTACCGCATTGGTTGCTTAAAGGTATAAATTATAGGGTGTCTCACTGGGAATCATTTTTATGATGAAAGATTACAAATGTTATGAGGATTACGAGATGGGGATTAAGAGGATTGTATGTTCATGTATGACGATGACGGCCTTGGGACACCTGTGTCGTCAGATGATTGCGATATACCAACAAGGAACTCCGTTTGATATCATTCATCTGTTTTGGAAGCAACTAACTTTCAAACCAAACCCAACCGAATCTCCAACTGAATTTTTTGTAAACACAAATATTGGGAAAAAATAATCGAGAAATATGCAAAGAATGATGGTTTCGCATAGGAAGTTTTTGTGCATATATAGTACCAGTTGAAGAACCAATAGTGCAACCTCCGAAGGGTATACCACCTACCAATATGGATATGGAGGGAAAAATGAAATACTATAACGTAGCGATGAGTACCCAAAGAAACCTTTCACAACACGAGTATGAAGATGCTAATTAAATATGAAGTGGTACCGATTCAAAGGAAAATGGGTCGACCCAAGAAGGAAGAAAGTGGGATAAGTAGCGCACAAGTCAAGAAAAATAATCCAATCGTACCTTCTCAACATGAACATGAAGAGGTACCGGCAAAAACGAAAAGGGGTTGACCTAAGGATAAAGTCGGACAAATAGCGCACAAGTCAAGCCGAATGATACAACGGCTCCTTTTCAACATGAGGATCCAAATCACTCCTTCTCAAGAAAGTCAAGCGACCACAATACATAAGGATCCAAACAATCTCATCGTTCCTTCTCAAGATATCATGAGTACAAGAAGATTATCAAGGATACGTTCACAGAATGCTAATAGAATGGATTGCTAATAGAAATGATTAAGGTTTTTGTATTTGTTTTAAATAATAAGATTTATTAACGTTGGTGTAATTAAAGGGTAATTTAGTATTTTAACGTATTTTAGACACCCCATATCCCCTTCTCTAGAATGGTTGAAGAAAAGGATAGGCCTCAAATTAAGTGTACAAGCCTCAAACTAGGGAGGAAAAAAAGTATATTTATTCAACTATTCTTTTATAGCCTGCTTGGATACCAGAAGCAGAAGTCCGCATAAAGTTTTTGCTCCACAAAAAAATAACCTTTTTGCTTCTAGAATTCATTCTGAAATTATGCACCCAAACTAACTTCTGAATTTTCTGCTTCCAGAAGTCAAAAGGCAACTCTCGGGCGACATCCAAATACGCTATAAGACGACTGAATAATTTTGTTTCAGATAATGTTTGCTTCTATAATACCTGCTTTAACAATACGACACTGGAAAACATTAACAATACAACATCTATATCAGGTATATAGGGATACTCATAGCTTCTACAAGGATAAGTGATTCCTTGGAGCTTTTATGATCTCTAACACATCTAGATGAAGCTTGGTACAACAACTATATTACAGAGACACAACCAAAGTTTTCAAAACTGAACAATCGCTTAACTCAACACTGCATTTTCAAATATATTTTATACACTAAACATCATTTTTTTCTTTGTTACCCGAAAGTTTTTTTTAACTCAAACAAAACGACTACATAAAACTTGGTATCAAAACCTCTAGAAAAATACAGACGATGTCTAAAATTAATCAGTTGTTAAACCTTAGCAAGTCATGCTTAAGTAAGTTTCAAAAATCAAAATACATACTTCTGCATCCCATGAATGATCTATTTTAGCTCAGAAAAATATCATGGGTTCTTTGGAGCATTAAGATCTATTCTAGTGACGAAAAATGACCACAAAGGTATCCAAGGAGGTGAAACCTTCCATATTGCTAGCGCCAAAATGTATTGTAAAAAATCTAACATCCTACATATAACATTCAAGATGAAGATCATAAAGTAAAGCAAGTAAATAGAAATGTTAAATTAACACGAAGATAAACGTGGTTCGGCATGGTTAGCTACGTCCATAGGTGAAAGATGATTCCGTTGAGTGTCTCCGTTACAAGTCACTTGGCTAAGTTATGAATCTATCAGGAACAATTGTTAACTCAGTGTATCCTTATTCTCTCTACCTTACAAAACCTAACATTTTTCTCTCTTTTTTGTTGGATATCTATAGGCTATCTATGTATACAACAAAACTATAATGTATGATCGGTTATCAAAGTTGATGTACTAGTGTCGGGAAATATGATCATACCTTTGTTCCATGCTACCCCCGACACTCTTTATCTGTCTCCTGATGCTCTCTTTGTTTTTTTGATTATATTGACGGTCCTAACCTTTTGAGTGTCGTGTAAGTCTTCTGAAATCGAGCCCACCTTATTCTGACCTTCTGGCTACCTCACGTGTGATGTCCCTGTGGCATTGAATGCACTGTCTCCAATTTCAAACTCAGTAGCTAATCCTTTCTTCGCTTTTCACGCGTCATTTTTCCGAATAGATGTGGTAAATACCTAAAATATTGTGTTTGAACCTTCAGATATATTCTAGTGTTTCGCTCTCATTCTTCTTTGGCACTTCATTTCTTCAGACGCAACCACATATCTTTCTAATATTTTATTGCCTAGTTTGAGGCCTATCACTTGAAGACAAAATAAGACAGTTTGAAGTAAAATGAAAAACCCGTTATCCAACTGTTTTACTTAATGGATAATTTATCCCTGATTAACTAGTGTTAATCGGTTAATTAACATATGTTTAATCTTGTAAACCTAAAAATCAACTAGTTTTCATTCATCATCAAAACATGAATTGATTTTTTTTTTTGAAAAACATCAACCCAGAATCGGTGGATACTCATGCACTCGTAAACCGATTTTTGGTTGATACTTTACTTATTATATATATATCCCGATCGTAAGAATCGGTAAGCACGATACCCAAACATAAACCGATTCCTAGCACTAAACTAATGGAATTGCTCCATACAAGTACTCATAAAAACCGATTATGAGCTTAGAAGTTAATAAATAAAAGGGTGTATAATCGGTTTTTGTGAACACTCACACAATCAGATTCTAGCAACAACAACAAAAATACATCAGAAAAATGAGTATTCTTCCATACCAAAATCAGGCAATGTGGGCATGAACATCAAACGATTCTAGTTAAATGTGCTTCAACCAGAAAATACATACAAAATAATCGGTTGACGTGGTCTTGAATATTGACTGATTATCATAAAAATCGGTCAATGTGGACATGGAAGTCGACCGATTATGGTTAAACACAGAAACCCAAGATTGTTTGTAATTTCATTTTTGAATGGACAAATCAATCACATCACAAGTATAATTAACAGTATAAAAAAGGTATGATGAAATTTCCTTTAAATCAATCAATGTAGTTAGAATCGATTGACGAAGTTAGGTCTTAATTTTAGTTTGTGAGGGGAATAATTTGAACAGGTTCTAGTTTTAAAAGGATTTGAATAGGTTTAAAATCTAGAAGGATAAAACTGAGACTTGAATTTTCATATTGATGTCAACTTAATACTTTTACCTGTTTAAACACCCATTATCCCCTTAATGTAGGTAAGTGAGGAAATATATAAGCTCAGAATAAACCCATAGACCTCAAATTAGGGAGGATAGTTTACCACTACATGAGGAGAGATCACCATCAAAGAAATTACTTTAGGCCAAGCACTATGGTAGGTGTTATCCCTTCCATGTCCCTTAAATGTGGGAAGGTATATGGGTCACAAGGAAGCCTTACTATGGTATGTTTTCGTCCTTTCCCTACACTGCACGGAATCTCAGTTTCCGTGTGACAGTGTGAGTAGTGCCAAACAGAAGCTCAGTTTTCTTTTTATTTTTTCCCAAAATTTTATTTCCACGGGTTTAGATAATTATTATTTATGGGTAAAAAAAATTGAAGAGAAAAAAATAGAGATATAATAGGAAATAAAAGAGTTAAAAGTGAAAAACAAGAGTAAAACCAAAGGTTCTCGAACGGATACTCATTATCCGTTTAAAATCACACGAAACAGAGTTTTCGTAAAGTAGGTTTTTGAACGGAATTAAGTATCTGTGCCATTTCCCTTCCCTATAAGGTGGATCAGATCTGATTCACTTTTAAATGTAGAAAAGGGTATCCCTTATAAATAGGGATATGAAAGATCATAGTAGATGAATTTTTGGATTTTTCATTATATCCAAGGGATATGGAAGGAAAAAGAGTGACCATAGTGCTTGGCCTTAGAGATGAATTTGTGACACTGTTTAATGGATAAGGTCATCCTACGTATTATCTTACGATAGCGTGTTCTCTCTCTCTATCTCTCTCTCTTTTTTTAAAAAAGGAAAATAAGATATTTTGATTAAAGAAAGACTACATCAGAGTTTTATCTTGATGTATCAAGGTTTTTACCCATTTAGGAATGAAATTCAAATACTGAAAACAAATAATCTGAGATATTGCAAATTTAGCTAAAGTGTCTGTTAAATGGTTTGCATCTCTATGCACATATGTGCATGACCATAAAGAGAAAGAACTAAGAATGTCTAATGTATATTTTATTATGTTGTAAGAGCAACTCCAATGGGCACATCAAACTGGTAGGTTTTGTCAGAGCACTGCTCGGTCGAACTCGCATGCGTTGCTCTCTCAAGCATGTTTGTCAATGTTAGTGATCAAAACTATAAGTCTTGATTTCTAGCCTATTTATAGATGTCTCGGACTAGGACATAGATTGTGTAGTTGAGCTTAGTTTTCACGACGTTCATCATTTGAAGACAAAGAACTACTAAGGGAACTTGTGGAACTTCTTCAACAAAAGGTATGTGGAGACTTGAACTCATCTATCACTTGGAAAGTATATTTCTACTCTATCTCCTATATTGAGACATAAGTCGTGTTACGATATAGTTTCCTCTATACAATTTGAGATTGAGATTTCGAGCTGAGTATATCTTGCATAATTATTTCTCGAAATATGTGTTGGTAAGCTTTTTCTTCGACCAAATTCATCTTATATCATGAGAAAATTTTTGAGTAACATCTTACATGGTTTGTGGATGCTTGGAATGTTTCGATAATGATTATTTCAATATCTTGAAAATTGCTTTGATGCTAATAGTGTGTGAAAACGGCTATTGTCATCCTCTACGAATATTTCAATGATTGAAATAAAGAGTTTAGAATCTTGTAACCAACTTTGGATATAATCATAGTTTGTTCGCACATAAGTGTATAAGTCCAAAACCGGGAACCAAAAGTATGCATACTTGTGTGTATACAAAATGGTTGAAGGAGACTGGGTAAGTATGCGTACATGTCCGCATACTGGCAGAAGTTCACGTCCGTGAATTTCTGCTGAGTTTGAAAACCAAACCAAACTTATCCGGTTACCTAAAGTACGCGTACCCTTACGCATACTGGCGAAAAGTTCACGCCCGTGAATTTTTGTCGAGTTTGAAAACCAAACCAAACTCAAATCCGATTACTTAAGTACGCATAATGTACGCATACTTAAGTGGTTACTTTCTAAAATCGGTAGTGTACATGAACTTAAACATTTATTAATAAGGAATGCAATCTTTGCAAACCGTGGCTATAATGTTCATGTATTGATTTAAGTGAATCAAACCGATTTTGCTTCAATTGTGTTCTTGTATAATTCTATGAGAATATAGCAATTGAACAACTCTTTAACTAGTTTCATTTGAGTCACTTGAACTAGTTATGGTTAAGATGAATAAGGTTGATATGAGAGTAATGGTATGGCTAACCTCGGTTAACTATTCGTGAACCAACATGGTGTACACGTTTAGGTACGGCTACATAAACCTAAATAAGGGTACATTTCATTTGTGTATAACAAGATAAGTTCGATCTAACGGTTGAAAGATATTAGCTTGGTTGAATCAAATTTTTTATCTAACGGTGAATATTGAATGCTTTGTTACCAAGGTAACTTGGATTGCAAACCCTGATTTGAAAACTATATAAAGGAGAACTCTAACAACTGGGAAATCTAATCCCCACACCTCTTGTGTGTTACTAGTTGCATAACTAGAGTCGATTCTCCTTTAACCTTAGGTTTCTTCTCGAGACCCTATAGGTTAACGACTTGAAGACTTCATTGGGATTATGAAGCCAAACCCAACTATTCTCTTTGTATTTGCGTGATCTGATCTTGCTGTTTCTATCGTGATTGAGTGCAATCATAAGATTGGCTTGAGATTTATATCCCCGATAGGCAAGATAAAAAAGTAATCAAAAACACCTTCGTCTCATCGTTTGTGATTCCACAATATCTTGTTTCGCTAGTTGATTAAATTTATTTTGAGGTGATTGATAATACTAGGCTGTTCTTCGAGAATATAAGTCAGGTTTATCAATTGGTCCCTGTTCACCTTAATTTATCAAAAGACGGAACAAAAACTCTTGGGTATTTCTGTGGGGGAAAAATTTATTACATCCTATAGACTTTTCTGTGTGAGACAGATTTGTCAATCAAGTCTCTGACTTTGGGTCGTAGCAAATTTTAGTTGTGGGTGAGATCAGCTAAGGGAATCAAGTGCGTAGTACCCTGCTGGGATCAGAGACGTAAGGAGCGCAACTGTACCTTGAATCAATGTGAGATTGATTAGGGTTCAACTACAGTCGAGTTCGAAGTTAATTAGTAGTAGGATAGAGTCTGTAGCGGCTTAATACAGTGTGGTGTTCAATCTGGATTAGGTCCCGGGATTTTTCTGCATTTGCGGTTTCCTCGTTAACAAAATTCTGGTGTCTGTGTTATTTCTTTTCCGCATTATATTTTGTTATATAATTGAAATATCAAAGGTTGTGCGTTGTATCGATCAATTAGGAAATCCAACCTTTGGTTGTTGATTGAGATTGATTGATCCTTGAACATTGGTCTTTGGTACCGTTCAAGTTTACTCCTCTTATATTCAATCAGGCTCGCAGATTTCTATTTGCTGATTGCGGATTGAATTAAGAGTTAGAGATATTAAACTCTTTGATACACTTTACTCTAGATTGATTCTGACTGTCTATTGGATTCTTTAGAAAGTGTATTGGAGTAAGTCCTCTCAGATTGCCAAACGAATTGTTGGGTGTGGTTGTTAGACCCCCACATTTTCAGGTTTGATGGTTATACACCTATAGTATGACTAGCAAACCACTAAAACATATGAGCAAACCCTCAGATAAAAGGTTTTGTTCATCACGTCTCAGATTGAGTCGATCGACTCAATCTGAGACGATCGAGTTATATTAAGACGATCAGCATAATATGAACCGAGCCTCGTCTCAATTGGAGACGCTAACCTATTAAAAAACAAAAATAAAACGAGAAAGTTAGTTACATTAGTTTTTTATATATATTAATAAGATTTTTTTAATAAAAGGGTCCCACTTGATATTATAAAAATATTTTTTTATATAGAAACGGGTTCTACTTGATTTAAAGAATATTTTTTTTTATATAAAAGCGGGTCCCAATAGTTTAATTTTCCCATTCGTTTGCTGTTTACCCCTGCCCAAAACTCAATTTGCCCGTCCACGTGGCTAAGCAAATTATCGAATTAGGTGTGTCCCATTGGAGTTGCTTTAAGTAGTCCACTTCACAGAAGTTTGATGTCCATTCACAACATTGATTAAGTTCAGGCAGTCACCCTCTAGTTGTACTTTTGTCAGTCCTTTCTGTTGTGCCCACATGATTGCTTCTAGAAGTGCTTGCGCTTCCGCTTGTTCATAATCTACTGTAGGAGATGCATCTCCTCGCAATCCATCGCAGTCACATGCAAAATTTCTAGCTATTAGAAACCTTTCCTGAAGGACTGTTTCCATCAATATGAGATGCATCAAAGTTGATTTTTATCAATCATTAGGTGGAGGTGACCTATAATAATGAATATATCTTGTTGACTGATTATTATTAAGCTGTGTATTCAAAATACTTTTCCAATCATTCATCTGCATGATAATAGAGTTAGCAAGACTATCAATATAAGGATTTACATTGTCAAAAGATTTAGCAAACCTTACTTTCCATATGGACCATATACAAAAAACAATAGTCTCATACAAGTTGAAATCTAGAGCAGTAGAAATGTTTCCAGTTCGGAAAAACTGACTCTCCCACAGATGCAAATCAGTGTTAATAAGTTAATTAAACAATCTGTTATTAACTTTATGCCAGATACTCCTAGCAATATTGCAGTAAAAAACAAGTGATGAGGCCATTCTAAATTTAGGGTGTCTAGTGATTCTAGCTAATTTGAACTTAGTTAGTAAGCATTTATGGAGAAAGTTCGACATAAAATGTTGCACTCTAGGAGGATGTTTATACTTATCAACACCAGTTTTTGATAGACAATTCATCCAAAGCCAGAGACGCAATGGTTATGATTACATCGAATCACTTGCTAATGTGTAAGTCTCTTCTTCACCACTCAGATTATTCTACTTTTTCTTTTTGCTGTTGTTTATGAGATGAAATGTAAGGAGCATATAACTTGCTACAACTAGAATCATATAGATATGTTTAGTAGGGATATCTTCATTATCTGTTTGTGAACCTCTTTGTTATGGGTTTGATATGTCCAGAAAGAAGTAAACTTGGATTTTAGATTGTTGTTCTAATTCATGTAAACTTGGGTTCGATATTGTGTTCAAAATTGTGTGGATTCTCAGCTTTTGTTCTGGTGTCCTATCGACTTTTTTCCGTATATTCAAAGAATTATGAGATTGAGACATGTTAAGAGTATGTAATATGTTAGAACCAGGTGTTTTCTTAATGAGTGCTCTTGTTATGAGGTCAAGTAAATTATTCTCGTTGTTCCTGTTAATGGTTGAGTAGATTATTGACAAACAAACAGTTCCTGTTGATGGTTGAGTAGATTATTGACAAACAAACATCATATCAATATCGGTGTAACTTGTTGCATGAACATCCCTTGGAATGTCTCTCATTCTAGAGCTGTCAACGGGCCAAGCTAGGGTCAACCCTAACCCTAGTACTATTCATCTACAAGCCCAAAATCTCAACCCTAGCCCTAGACGGGTTGGCTTGGCGGGTTCACGGGTTGGCTTGTTTTACTAAGCCACACAAAATTCAAGTATTTCTATTTATAAATAATTTTATTTTTTTGGTGCTAATGAATCAATTTATTTTGGATTTGATATATCTATTTTATTGATATGGAATGTGAAGGGATTGATGATCTAAAATAATACAAAGGATTTAATTACTAATTGTTATTCGTTAATATGTATATAATAAACGTAAAATGTGTTTTTTATTTCTTAGGTGTAGGCTTCTTTGGTTCTATTGAATGTAAATTTCAAGTTATTGGTTGTCATTCAATTGTAAATAAGATATAAATTTCAGATTATTGAAAAAATATAAAATGATATCACGGGAATTTTTTTTTTGTGTCTCACATCAACCAAAAAATCATACATATGACTATATGAGCATATACTCACGGGTTGACGGGTAACCCGCGGGTTGACCCTAGCTTGGCTTGTTTTCTACTAGGGCTAGATATGCTAACCCTAGCCCGGCTTGTTTAGCCAACGGGACAAGCCGAGCCGGGTTGAAACAAGCCAAGCTAGGTCCAACCCGCAAGCCGGGTTGAAAATTGACAGCTCTATCTCATTCGTTCAATTGGGATCAGGAATAAGGGGCAAACAAATATAATTTATGTATCAAGGCTAATGTGGTTAGCCTTTTAGCAGTTCTGTTTGCTTGTAGCCATGGACAGGGCCGGGCCAATAGGGGAAGCAGGGAAAGCCCCACTTCGGGGCAACAAGGCCGAGGGGTAACAAAATAGTTGTTTTGCTATTTGGGTTTTTATTAAAAATGAAAATATTTTAGGGGCTTCAAGCACCTACTTGGCTCTCAAAGCAGCACTGATATCCTCTGCCTACATGACCCAAAATAGTCTACTATGAAGAACAACTACCAAAAGACATTTTCAAACTATGCTATTCATTCTCAAATGATCACAAAATTTTCAATTATAAAGTTCAATTTTTCAGTTTCGCACCATGTTGCATAAATCTCCCTTACTCAGCTTAGATTTAACACTAGCAATTTCTGATTTTAGACATTAATAGTGCTGGCATTTAATCACTTCATTTTCACTCTTTAGCTTAGAAATTCTACGTTGAACTTTCTCCAATTGCACCGATTCAGCACTAATTTTACCATCCAAATTGTTTCTGTTTTCATCATCAGCATCCTCCTCCTCCTCCTCGTCCTCCTCAACAGCAGAAGCATCACCACTGTCGTCGCTATCATCTGCGGCAGCTTTATCCTCAACATCATCACCACCGGTACCATCAGTAACAGTGGCATTACCAAAAGATACCAAGTTGTATACACACAAGGCATGACGCAGAAAATCAGCAGCCATAGTTGCACGTCTTGGTAAAAGGAACCCACAACCTTGTAGCAAAACCAAGTGATTTATGAGATTTCTGTAACGGCATTTAACTCTTGCTCGTGTGGATGAATGCGGGATTTGAAGAACATCATAAGGCCATGTTTCTCCCTGGGGTTGTGATTTCAAGGTTTGAGAATTGTGAAGAAACTGACATACAGTTAACATTTCTTGAGCATTTGGGAGATGGGTACATAAACGGATTGCTTCTTCCACTTTGGTCATTGCAGATTTGAAGTTTCCTGCTCTGATCATAGTTTTAGCCTCTTTAATGGCTTTGTTTGCAGCACTTTTCTCCTTCATTTCTCCGTTTCTCTTTAATGGATACCTTTTCTTCCTCTCTCCACAGATTGTTCAGTCTAGCAGATGGATCTTCAAGGGTTTTATTATGTGCTTGCAACTCATCTCCTCCTCTGTCTCTTCACTCTTTATCTCTAGTCTCTCTACGGAGGATGAAGAAGAGGAGCATCTAGGAATAGCTTCACTTTTAACTTTTGAGTGGAAAATTAGTCAAAGACTGGAATGCAGTAGTCAATGTGGTGAGAGACACGTCAATCCAAAAATGTATTACTTGACAATGGTAAGACAGATTTAAAGTATTTAAAGTTCCTATGAATAATGTGTCCCCACAACTTGCACAGAGGTCCATGACCAAGAGTCCAAACACAAACCCGAGAATCGAGATCCACAAGCAAAATAGAAAAAAAGTAGACTTCAAACCTGTAACAAGAACACAAAGTCACACACATACCATCATGACCCAAAATCTATAAATTGCCTCTTAAAGCAGACTCGAAGTATTTGTAGAAATTGTGATGCAACTTGACCGAGTAGTTCTGTAACAAAAATTCTTAACATAGTACGGGAAAAACCGATAAGCAAAAACCGCCCCTCACAGCCATCCCCTGCACGTCTCCCGAGGGACGGGGTTTACTAGGACCCACACAATTAAGAAAAAGAAAAAAATTGTGTGAGGCGTTTTTTTTCCTCGGTCTGTTAAGAACTATTGATTCTGTAATGCAATATTACAACAACCTAAATGAAAATTTCTCCTAGCCAATGTTATTGTAGTGATGATACCAATAACCTAAGTTCGAAATTTATCAACACTAAATACAAAATTCGTCGGCACCAAATTTTTTCCTACCATTTTTAGGGGCCATCCAAAAGGAATTAGGGGCCAACAATAAGACAAAATAGGGTCACCCAAGCCTAAATTGAAGCTAGCCCTTATCTCACGTATTTCGTAATGGCAAAATTACCCTTTCACAATCGGTAATAAGTGTGTTACTTTAGCGTCCAAATATACTCAATTTTCGAATTTTGGTACTACCATAATCGGTAGTAAGTTTGATTTCCGAATGTATATTGGTCCCAAAATGTATATTTCAAAATTTTCTACTTTCACAATCGGTAGTAAATGGTGTTCATTATCTACCGATTGTACGTAACTTTTAGTAAAGAGAAATTGATTTTTTTGAATCACGAATAATCGGTAGATAACGATCAATTTACCTACCGATTATGGTTGATGCTCTTCAGAAATGAAGAGCATCAACCATAATCGGTAGGTAAAGTATATTACTATCTACCGATTATGTTTTTGCTACTGTAAATTCAAGAACATCAAACATAATCGGTAGGTAAAATAGATTGTTATCTACCGATTATGTTTTTGCTACTGTAAATCCAAGAAAATTTTCTGATCAAAATTTTGATTTTAAGTAATCAAATCCTAATTTGAATCACAACTGATATCATCTATTCGTTTTATTTATTTGACTCATTTTTTTATTTTTTTTTGATATTCTAAGTTTCAACTTTAAGGTAAATGGATTTTGGGTTTAATTTAAACAATCAATCATAACATTTGTTTGCTCGGCGATCTTTGTTTTCAATCAAAATTATAGTGATGAAAAAAAAAAATTGATGAGTAGAAAAAAGAAGAAGAGGAGGATATAAAATTAAAGGATATATGTTTAGATTTGGTATATAGGTGAAGGACAATATAGACAATTTTTATTTTTAGACACCCCTTAACCCCCCTTCAATGGATGGGAATAAAAAGGTGGCCCCTAATTTCTTTTGAGTGGCCCCTAAAAATGTTAGGAATTTTTTTACCGATATTATTATTATTACTAGTATAGCATGCACGCGCGATGCGCCTGCCATTCCGTTCAAATGAAAATTGAACACTTCATTCAATAACTTTGTAGTTCAAGCGAAAAAGAACATAAATTAAAGATCATTCATTTTCCACCATGTTCCTGTCACACACCCAAAGGTCTGATATTACTCAAAATAGAAGCAAAATAGTGCAAGCAGTCGATATTAAGGTCAATTACTACAAACATGGGGAATTTAGTACAAACAGTGTTGCAAACATTTTGACCTTGAACATGATTATGCTTTTCAAAGCAGACCAATTAAGAAAAATGGGGTAAACTAAAAAAAGGTAGATATAGTCGAAAATTAACCCAGATAGGACTATTTGGAAAACCAAAACCGACTTACATAAAAGTACAAAAAGAAAATGAATTAAAGGCGATACAAAGCGAGTACACCATTTCCCATTGCTTATTCCAAGTAAAAAAGTGTGTATGGAAGCAAAAAATCAACCTGCACACCAAACAAAAAGAAATTACAATCTACTTTGCATAATAGTGCGTGTTAGTTTATATGAAATTAGTCAAAATGAAAGTAGTCAGGGCTAATGAAATTAGGTGGTGAATGAAAGATAAGTCGGTCTAGAGCAAGACTGACTTACCAAGTTCAGCAAACCCACATATAAGCATCCAGATGCGCGCATCTGGTTGAATTTCTTTATCGTAAAATAATTTGATAGCTTCACATGTATAGCCAATTTCAATACATAGCCATCTGCTTCTATCATTTGTGCCTACATTAGAACACATATTGGTTATGAGTACTACCAGAACGCCGGAATGTGTCGGGCTTGACAACGGAAAAAGTGTATGGAAAAGTTAATTATGCCAGTCTATCAAGCGCCAATCAAATACGTGAAGGCCGGCAATTAGAATTTCGGGATCACTTTAGCCATTAATGCCATCCGAAAAGAACATATAAATTACATATTTATCTGGCTATACCTTCAATTAGGTAGTGTTGCAGACAACTCAAAATATGTAGGATCAGTTTACATGAAGGGCTTGTGTTACTCATTAAGTAAAAACACAAATGACAGCTCCAAGTTAGGGCCCTTATGGTAAATTCAAAAGGAAAGAAGCATTGTAACTAGGGGTGGGACTTGGGTTGGTTGGTCGGGTTGGAAGGCTTGGCCGAGGCAGACCCGAGGTAGAAATTCTTTGCCCAGATTGCCCATGGAACCCGTGAACCCGTGGTGGTGCTGCCCAAATCCCGCCCAAGTTATATTCCTCGGGTTCCCCGGGTTCCTCGGGTTGACCCATGCTAATACTTTACAACATAAAAATTGTGGACATAGAATGGGGTTATTTAGTAGACTCATATATATATAATATACACACATATAAACCCTAATGACCTTAATTTAAGTCTTAAATTTATTTTTATTAATGTGATAATAACAAATTTTAGTAATTATAAGATTTGATTATTGTATTTAGCTTAAATTTCCAAATAACTTATGATTATTGACAATAATATAAAATTAATAATGAGATAGATATGATTTATATTTTCATTATTAGGTTTGAAGATAATGGCTAAAATTGCTTTTAATAGATAATACTGCCAATTATAAAAATAGTTTATATAATTATATTATAGTTCCTCGGGTTGGGTGGGTTGCTCGGGTTAGAAATATTTGTGCCCATGCTTGCCCAAGTTTAACTCGGGTTTATTAAAATTGTACCCGAGCTTGCCCAAACTTTTAAAATACATTGCCCATGCCCGCCCAACGTTCGGGTTGGGCATGGGTTGGGTGGGTTGACCCGACCCAAGTCCCACCCCTAATTGTAACTGAAATTGTACCTTCCAAGCCACCGTAATGATAGATAATTGTCTATTTAACAGCTTCTTAGCCATTGTGGCTCTGGAGTTTTCAAACTGATCATTCAAAAGCTGCCTTACCATACAACCAAAAGCTTCCCCAGATCTCTGCAGCTACAACCACCTGTATATATATAACTATGATTAAACATGATCTAACTGGATATGAACACAAAACATCATATTAATATATGGGTAGGAAGGTGTTGTGGCAGTGCCGCAGTGTCAACCCACCGGAAAATGTAGATACTGCTATTCATTTTTTATTTATCATGACAGGGAGAGCGGGTTATTATCGGGCAATATTTCTGAAACTTGCTATGGAAATCACAAACCAACAGGGCCGTTACTGAGATAGGTGATGACAGTTCATTATGTAATCCTATAACAGTACCATCACCTTTATGTTTGAACGTAAAATGTGTTATCCGTGCCTCATTTTCTTCTCCTCTTTCATGGAAGGTTAGACTTTCAGGACTCAGTGTATGCCTGTGGATAAAATCATCAACTCCCAAAAGCCTAGCTAGATTAAATTGCAAGAAGTTCATGATACATGACGAAAAACTATTCAGACATTTGTACACTTTGAACATGCTCTTCAAGAAATAAATGCAAGCTGGGAAGACATTAGTGTTTCCTAATGCAGAGGCAGAATTCAACTCTAACTAAGTTTCAACTTTAAGGTTAATGGATTTTGGGTTTAATTTAAACAATCAATCATAACATTTGTTTGTTCGACGATCTTTGTTTTCAATCAAAATTATAATGATGAAAAAAAAATTGATGAGTGGAAAAAAGAATAAGAGGAGGATATAAAATTAAAGGATGTATGTTTAGATTTGGTATATAGGTGAAGGACAATATAGACAATTTATATTTTTTAGACACCCCTTAGAGCAACTGCAGTGGTGCGACCATAACCAAAGAGCAAAGAGCAAAAAAAAAAACTAAAATTTGGGTTTAGTCCGTGTTGTAACGCAGTGGAGGAAGACTAAAATTTGGTCAGGCGCAACTTTGAGTTACGCCCCAACCAGGCGCAATTCCAAATCTCGTCCCATTTTTTTTTTTTTTTTTTTTTTTTATAATATTGTTGGGGCGCAACTCAAAGTTGCGCCCAACTTTCTTTTTTTTTCTTATTATTGATGGGCGCAACTCAAAGTTGCGCCCAATTTTTTTTTTTTTTTTTTTAATTATTGTTGGGCGCAACTCAAAGTTGCGCCCCAATTTTTTTTTTTTTTTTTTAATTGTTGGGGCGCAACTTTGAGTTACGCCCCATCAGGCGCAACTTCAATTTACGCCCGATTAAAGACCAGACTAAAGACTAAATATGGTCTGGGTTTTGGTTATAGTCCGGTCTTTGATCTTTACTCCGTCTCCACTGCGTCTGTTTTTTACCAAAAAATTTGGTTATACTCCACGACTGTGGATGCTCTTAACCCCCTTCAATTGATGGGAATAAAAAGGTGGCCCCTAATTCCTTTTGAGTGGCCCCTAAAAATGCTAGGAATTTTTTTACCAATATTATTATTATTTTATTTTTTTGTACACAACAGGGAAAGCTTATGATTTCCGTTTTGAATTATACTAATGCACAGCTTTTTAGTTTTTAGTACCACTTCAAGTTTTAACACTTCAACTTTTGAAATCCTGGAAGGCATAACTTTTGAAATCTTGGATATGGAAAGGAATCCTGGAAGGCATAACCTTAATTCAGCAAAACTACATTTGGAAGATTGGCAATGAAAGAAAAATTCACATCTGGGAAGACAATTGGATAGCTGGCAACTTTGCCAGAATCCCCAAACCTACCCTCTGCCCTGATAACCCCAGCAATGTTAACCAACTTCTCACCACTTCTGGAGAATGGGATATTAATATCCTAAATCAATGGTTCACACCCAACATTCAGCACATAATACTTCAAACTCATGGTTCCTGATCATGATGAAATCCAGTGGTCTCTCACTCCCAATAACAAGTTTTCTGACAAATCCTTATATGACAAACAAATCCAAGACAAGTATGCCAATGATAGTCAGATTGCTCCATGGAATTAAATTTGGGCTCTGGACACAAATCCAGCCATTCACTTTGTTCATATGGAAATGTGCCCATGGAATTCTTCCAACTAATGCTAAAACTGCCAGCATCTTGAGCTACATAAGTCATATATGCTCCTACTGCAACAATGGAGCTGAAGATATTACTCATGCCCTTCTATCCTGCCCAGCTGCCTCTGAAGTCTGGAAGAATCTCCTGGGGGAGCATCATAATCTTTTCTCGGCCTTCACCTATTTCCATCATTGGTTCAATAGTTGGTTCTAGGCTAATAATCTCTCTGCCAGCTGGAAAGAAACCTATGCTACTATCTGTTGGTTCATCTGGAAAGCCAGATGTGACTGGGTTTTTAGAAAAATCACTCCAGATGCTAATTTTACATCTAGAAACATAACCCAACACCTCTGCAGTCATTCTAGAGTACATCATAAACCAGGGCATATCATGAACAACCTATTTTATCAGTCTGATAACTCTAATTCTCCTCCAGAGTATTACAGCCAACACAGACATACCTCTGACAAATTTGGAATCACTATTAGCATGCATATTGAATCTGTAGACCCATGCCATGCTACTAGTGATGCTCATATTTATACTAATTACTCTTTTGTTGTCATGTCCTTCACAGGTCAATGCATGTGAACAAGAAACTTCAAAGACCATACCCCTGGACTCAGCAGAGCAGAAAGATCAATAAGAGGAGCTCAACTTGCCCTAACTTGGGGAAAGACTATGAGGCAAACGAATGTCAACTTTGTTGCTTAAGAGGAAGAAACATTACAAGCTATCAAATCAAGTTACCAACTGGAAGTTCAAAACAGGTTCAAAGGAGGAGCAAGTATAATACAAGGCAACAACAACAACAATGCTCCAATTGATTTCATCTTAGAGAAGCTCAGTGCAGTTAATGCTCAACAAAATTTTGCTGCTATAAATCTTGCAAAAATAACTAGACAGTCCAATCACTTCTCTAACTCTACCTGGAGGGGAAGGAATCTTCAAAACATTTTGCTTGCATTACAGAATTCCACAAATATCAATCTGTTGGAAACAAGGAACACAAAATCAAAACGAATCTCAAACAGCTGAGTCACGGACTAGGTCGCTATCTTTAAGGTGTTTCGCGACTCTGCCTCTTGATTGTGTCCTAGCAGTCGATTCTTGTCGAAAACCCTATGGGATAAAACTGCTGATACTCTCTTGTTCGATTTTTCTGCACTATGAGAAATCAAACTAACAAATACTCTCTCTAACACTTGCTCAGAATTCAAAATGGATGAAAAACAAAATTGTTATTCATCTTCTCCAAAAACTGTCTTTTTATAACTCAGAAAATAATCAATACGGTTTTTAATGAGAATAAATCAGGATTTAATGCACACATAAAAAATCCTCTCGCTAGTTACAAAGAAAACGGTCAGAATATAATTACTCAATCAATACAATTAATTGATAAAGTAATTACTTAAAATATGTTTTAAAATTTAAGTTAAAAACGGCAAAAATAAGTTTCTGGATCAGCAGATCTCCCAAGGCCCCAAGGCCCCGCTCCCGGACTAATATAATATAAGTATATAGTATATAATATATAGACCCTAGTGGAAATGTATGGGGTGGGATTTGAACCCATGCCTATAGTGTGGGAGCTCAAAATAATACCACCACACTATCTCTCTAACTTTGGCATAAAATTACAAAACTATGTTTTTAAATATATACCCCAACAATCCACCACTTATATTTCAAAAACATTGAGCAAGTGTCGTATAGTTGTGCATCTGCAAAGGTGCCTTTCGACTTGAACCTATACATAGTGTTAAACTTTCTAAGTACCAGGTGACTAGAGTGACTCGCGTCTTGAACTCTAACTAATACTAGATTATTTAACACAAACAACTATATCTAGAGTAAAATTTCTTAAGTTCGCACATTTAGGCCATGTGCTTATCCCTTTTTTAACAAATGATCTAGAGAAATGCCCAATTTCTCATAGAAGGCGGCCACACCTTCCCATTCGTATAGGTGAGTCTATCAAGAATACTCCTGTGTATCCCACTCTAACTTAAGAGCTATAGACATCATTAAGAGTTAAATACTCAACCTGTTTCCCACTTCAGGATATCATGCTATGGGAATGCATGACTCTATCATATCATTTGTAACTTCGTCTAGTCCCTTTGAACCTATTTCTAGGTTGGGTATCCATTACAAATTACTCAACTTCTCACGGGCAAAAGTCCCATACTTTTAGATATATTCCATACCTTTTCTCTTGCTAATCCTTTCGTCAAAGTATCGGCTATATTTCCTTCAGACCTTACATGATCTACTCTAACAACACCAGTTGTGAGAAATTCTCTAACTGTGTCGTGCTTTCGACGTATCTGTCGATTCTTATTGTTATTATAACAATTCTCTACTACTCCGATAGCCGCGGTACTATCGCAGTGGATCAAAGTGGCTGGTATCGGTTTTTCCCATACCGGAATGTGTCGACAACGAGACTCTTGACCATCTCTGCCTCTTCACTAGCTGCTAGTGTCATCAATTCAGCTCCATCGTAGATTGGGCTATAATTGTCTGTTTCTTTGATCTCCAAGATACGCGCGTCCCCAACAATAGTAAAAACATATCCCTTTGGTGGCCTTGGAATCATAGCATCGCTAAATCCTTCAAGGATTTGCGGGATACCTCTGATAGTGTAATCCTAGGTTTGTGGTTCTTTTCAGATACCGCATAACCCTCTCAATAGCATCCCAGTGTTCCAAACTAGGATTATTGGTAAACCTGCACAAAACTCCCACTTTGCATATGCAATGTCCGGTCTAGTACAATCAGTTGCATAACGCAGACTGCCTATTATACTAGCATATTGATTGTCTAACACTTTCTCCGGTGTTCTTAAACAATTTCACACTAGGATCAAAAGGAGTACAAACAGGTGTATAATCAAAATATTCATACTTCTTCAGAATTTTTTCAATGTAGTGAGATTGATCCAAACAAATACCACTATTAGTTCTAGTTATTTTGATTCCCAAGATTACACTAGCTTCACCCAAATCTTTCATGTCAAAATTCGAACTAAGCATGCTTTTAGTTTCATTCACAATAGATAAATTAGAACCAAATATCAGCAAATCATCTACATACAAGCAAACAATCACACACACATCATTCTCAGATTTATAGTAGATGCATTTGTCACCCTCATTTATTCTGAAGTTATTTGAAATCATTAAATTATCAAATTTCTCATGCCATTTTTTAGGAGCTTGTTTCAAACCATAAAGAGACTTTTCTAGCTTACATACTTTCTGTTCTTGTTCAGGAATTACAAAACCTTCACGTTGTTCCATGTAAATTTCCTCTTCTAGTTCACCATTCAAAAAAGCAGTTTTAACATCCATTTGGTGAATAACAAGATTATGAGCAACAACAACAGCAATCAAAACACGTATAGAAGTTAATCTAGTAACAGGAGAATAAGTATCAAAAAAGTTTATGTTCTCTCGTTGCCTAAATCCTTTAGCAACCAGTCTAGCCTTATACTTATCTACTGTTCCATCAGGTTTCAGTTTCCTTTTCAAAACCCATTTACAACCTATAGGCTTACTACCAGGAGGTACATCTACCATACGCCAAGTTCCATTAGACATATGAGAATCCCATTCATTATCTACTGACTTCTTGCCGTAAAACTAGACTCTACAGAAATAAACGCCTCTTGTAAATTAGAAGGTTCTTCCTCTACAGCGTAAAATTCAAAATCGGGATTTTTATCTTTTGTTTCAGTCCTAGATCTTTTACTGCATCTAGGTTCAAATTCATTGATCCTAGTTTCTTCACTTCTAGGTTCTTCTAATCTAGGTTCAGAATCAGCACTAGGTAAAGTACTAGGTATTGAACCCCCACTATTACCCCCACTACTTCTAGATTTAAAAGGAAATCTCTCTTCAAAGAAATCAACATCAATAGATTCAATAATAACCTTATTATTAATATCAAAGAACCTATAAGCTTTACTGTTTTGAGCATAACCAATAAAAACACATTCATAAGCTTTACTTTCTAACTTATGTCTTTTAGGATCAGGTTTCCTAACAAAAGCTAAACAACCCCAAACTCTAAAATAAGAGACATTAGGTTTTCTATTTCTCCAAAGTTCATAAGGAGATATCATGGTTTTATTATTTGGAATGCGGTTCAAAACATGGCAAACAGTCAACAAACATTCACCCCACCAATGAGAAGCAGCACCAGAACTAAGCAAACAAGCAACAAATCAATTCGGTAAGAGTACGGTTCTTTCTTTCGGCTTTCTTGTTCATTTGAGGATTATATGGAGCAGTTCTTTCATGTATAATGCCATTAGTTTGGTAAATTTCAGTAAAAGGAGCAGAATCATATTTAGTGCCTCTATCACTACGAAACCTCTTAATTTTTCTACCAAATTGATTTTCAATTTCAGCAATAAAGATTTTAAACTTTTCAATAGCTTCATTCTTATGGCTCAACAAATAAACATACATATAATTAGAACAATCATCAATGAACGTCATAATATATCTCTTGCCATTTCTAGTTAGGATACCTTCATATTCACACAAATCAGAATGTATTAAATCTAGAGGTTTGGATTCTCTTACGACAAATTTATGTAAGGTCTTGGTTATTTTTGCTTAACTACAGTATTCACATTTTTCAAATTCATTTTCAGAAAATTCAGGGAGAACACCTAACTTACTCATGTTATTTACTAACTTTTTACCCACATGACAAAGCCTACCATGCCAAACATTAAAATTGCAAACCATATAAGCAGAAGAATCAGTTTTATTCATAGCATCAACATTAAGCTTAAACATTCCATCAGTAGCATAACCCTTTCCTACAAAATTCTTATTCTTAGTTATAGTGTAAATATCAGACCTAATAGTTTGATACAACCCAACCTTGTTGAGAAGATAGCCGGAAACAAGGTTCTTTCTCATTTATGGAGTGTGAAGAACATCTTTCAGCATGAGTGTCTTCCCAGAAGTAAACTTCAACTCTACCGTACCAGAACCTTTCACCACAGTGCTGTGAGAGTCTCCCAACAACACTTTCTTATCCTTGGTTTCAGCATAAGTCTTAAACATGGACCTATCAAAACAACAATGACGCGAAGCACCACTGTCTATCCACCACCCATCGGATCCACCAACCATGTAGAACTCTGGATCAGAGACCATGGCAATTATAACGTCACCCACAACATTAGCTTGTGCGTTATTCTTTTCCTTGTTAAACCTGCAATTCCTAGCCATGTGGTTTGGTTTATTACAGGTATAACAAAGAAACTCAGAATTGGAATTTCGTCTAGTTTTTCGACGGGTGTTGGTTCTTGTTTTGATTAGGCCTTCCTCCTTTCTTTTGGTTCGGGTTAGGTTTCATATCCCTTTTCTTAGGTTTCAAACTCGGATGAGTCTTATTGTTAGAAACAATGAGAATCTCTTCCTTCTTATCTTGTTTCCGAGCTTCTTCCTCAACCCTGAGCTTAACAATCAAACTTTCACGAGAAAATTCTTTAGTCTTGTGACGCAAGGAATTACGAAAATCTTTCCAGCTAGGTGGTAACTTGTCAATCATTACAGAAACTTGAAATTGTTCATCAGTTTTCATACCTTCGGTCAGAATTTCATGGGCAATTTTTTGAAGTTCATGAGCCTGTGCAACAACTGATCTATCATCCACCATTTGGTATCTCAAATACCGGCTCACAGTATACTTCTTTGAACCAGCTTCCTCGGTGTCATATTTTTTCTGTAATGCATCCCTTACATCTTTAGCAGTTTGAAAAGTTGAATAATACTCATATAAATCATCAGATAATGCATTAAGAATGTAGTTTTTGCAATCAAAGTCATCATCGACCCATTTGTCAATGGCCTTTTGTTTCTCCCAAGGAGTTTGAGAAACAACTTATTTGGCACCACCGGTAAGAGGTGGATCAGTAGCAGCGGCACTAGCAGCATCAACCTTATCAGCAGCAACAGTCTTATCAGCAGCAAGTTCCAGGGTTCCAGGATGAACACTCGACACAATCATATGCAACTTCATGAGTTTGAGATAAAAGAACATCTTCAGCTTCCATCTTCTGAAATGCAGCCCTTCAAATTTGAAAGGATTGTTGGTATCATCAACGCGCTTCTTTTCAACCTCCATAGCAAAATCGAATCACCTTAAAATTGTTGGAAACAAGGAACACAAAATCAAAACGAATCTCAAACAGCTGAGTCGCGGACTAGGTCGCTATCTTTAAGGTGTTTCGCGACTCTGCCTCTTGATTGTGTGCTAGCAGTCGATTCTTGTCGAAAACCCTATGGGATAAAATAGTTGATACTCTCTTGTTCGATTTCTCTGCACTATGAGAAATCAAACTAACAAGTACTCTCTCTAACACTTGCTCAGAATTCAAAATGGATGAAAAACAAACTGTTATTCATCTTCTCCAAAAACTGTCTTTTTATAACTCAGAAAATAATCAATACGGTTTTTAATGAGAATAAATCAGGCTTTAATGCACACATAAAAAATCCTCTCGCCAGTTACAAAGAAAACGGTCAGAATATAATTACTCAATCAATACAATTAATTGATAAAGTAATTACTTAAAATACATTTTAAAATTTAAGTGCAAAAATAAGTTTCTGGATCAGCAGACCTCCCAAGGCCCCAAGGCCCCGCTCCCAGACTAATATAATATAAGTATATAGTATATCTACAATATAAAGCACAGTTTGTTTCTGAGTGGTGGCCAGGATTTATTCTGGGCAAAGATAAATCTACGGTCGTGGTTGTGCAGACCACACCCTACAACTCGCACGTGTGGTGTTGATTCCTAGCAAACAAATCTACGGCTCAGAGATACTACTGATGTTTCCACTTCCCCACTAATGACCGGATGAAAATCAAAGTTAAAACCTAAAATGGGGAAGGAGAGATAGAGAGAGAAATATGAGCCGAAACGATTTGGTTTCTTAGATTAGTTGATGAGATTTCCGTCATGATCATTGTTCATCGCATTCCCCACTACGAGAAAAATATGAAGGGTTTGGTTCTGGCCGCGGCGCTGATTACAGAACCTCAAGGTATACATTCAGAGTTTTTTTTTTTCCCTTCCGGGCAGGTAATTAGATCCCGATTGTTGAAGCAGTTTCATATAATTTTGATTTTTGTAAACGTGGGAAAGTTTGATCTCTATGGGGTTTTCGATGGGTTGTTGAAGTTGATTAAAAGTTCAATTTTTGTTTTGAAGGTTTTAAGGATCATCATTACAAGAGAGATGTCATTAAATTCACAGTATGAAACCCTTGGTGGATCTAAATCTCACGACGAAGATTGGGATGGTAAAAAAAAAAAATAGACACTATATGCGTTAACTTGATTTTCAATTGGGATGAAATATTCTTTTTTAATAACAGGGAGGTTCGAACTCATGACCTATTGTGTCATAAGAGTGGCCTCTAACCATTGTTCCACCTTGGTTGGAATTGATAAAAAAGATAAATCAACAGTGGTTGTTTGTTCAACTTAAATATTAATTAGTATAAGTGTTTTATTAATTAGTATAAGTGATTTGTCTAGGTTCTAATTAACTTCTGATATGTCTCCATTTTTTTTCTCCAAAAATTTCAATTGAAGAATTACTAGATGCATTGTATTGGGGGCTAATCTCATCCTTTACTTTTGTGTAAGGTTTCAAGGAAAATCTATTTCTTCGTTAAAATTGAAACATTATTAGTTGCATATTAAAATTTATGAATTACTGGATGCATTGACCTTGAGGTCACCAAATACCGAAGAACAATGTCGATGCATTCATATAGACCAAGGAATCAAATAAGTATGTGGAGACAACATTCTGGATATATGCCCGTCATTTTTGCAGTCATCTTCCATTTGAATTAAAGAAAATACTACTTTTGGATATTGTTGAATGATAATATCGTTAAATTTATATATTTTGTGTTCATCATCATTTAGTTTCTGACATAGTTAGGGATTGAATTGCATAATACTTAATTTAATTAAAATTAACAATGGTACAGTGAAAATAGGATGTCTTACTAAAATTTAGTTAACATTTATGAGAATTGATTGTTCCCGCTTGAGTTTTCTTCTCCGTTTGAACCCAAAATCATCAAATGGTTGATTAAGTTACAATAAGTCTGGTTTAGTTGCACCCACATGTATAGCACATTGTGATATGATACAGGCTGATTTTGTCCTAACTATAAGAAAGTGCACACAAGCACCCACAACAACATGTGACGGAAAATGTCAATGTCAAAATGGATTCTTTTAGCATCACCGCGTATAGAGTAGATACTTTTGTTGAGTTTTTTTATGTTAAACTCCAATTTTATAATTAGTAGCAATAAAAGATGAGTTCAAAATGAAATCGAATGTGTGGAGTCTGCATATCATGTGCATCAGTTAGCACATATGAGTACACATTACTTTATTGTTAATGTTTTAATCTGCTATCAAATTTGAGTCCACATGTGGTTTTCATCATGAGGCAGCGGAACATAGTATAGAATGTCGTTGTATTAGGGATCTAGAGTCTGTGGGCTCAAATGAAACACCCCTGATAAAGATGAAATTGTGGAAGGTTTATGGTTTCCTTTTGATGGTGAAACGCTGACGGGTAAATACAGCATTCTGCTTCCTTCGGTATCAATGATTCTGAACCTTTGCTGTAGTTGTGTTGCACAAATTATTTAAATGACCTGAAAGTGGCAGAAAAATAGCAACAATGGTAATATTCCTTCAATGAAAGAAAGATATATATGTGTTTTTCATGGACCAAGCCTTTTCCCTCTTATATTTATGTTTCAACGTCTATCCTTCGTCGTTATAGTGCACGTGGCAAGGAAACATGACTTTTTTTTCTTCTGTTTTAGTTTGTTGCAACTTGCAAATCCGTGACATAATTGATTTTTTTTTTAATTTAATTTCTCTCTGTCGGTTTATGAGTTTTTTTAATTTAATTTCTCTCTGTCGGTTCAATTTGATACTATTTGTTGTTGATTTAATGACCCAAATCCTGATTTTAACTTGATACTTTCGTTAATGATTCTCAATTTCCCCAAAGCCTAATAACGTGGTAGTCAATTAAAGTTGTGTTTTCTGATTATGTGTCTGTGTAGTTTTATTCCGTGGATAAATATATATATCATTGTTATAAAAACCTATGAGGTTTATGTCCATGATAGCCTAGGCTATCAGACGGACGACATTGAATGGGGACCCCGATCCGAAGGTCGGGAATCTCCGGATTGGGTTTTTACATGGACGGCCAGGAAAGACTCACGTTATTAGAAAGTAATACCATGGAAAATTTCGGGTTGTCATAAAACCTAATTTCTCTATTTTCTCCAAACAGATTTCTAACACACTCTTTTCGCTCTTTCGCCTAATAGTTTCATTGTTATTTTCTTCATCAGTATTTCTAGGTTTTATCTTTGTTGGAACTGATTGAGCAGTTTTGGTCCATTAAATCTGTAGGTGATGCAATCAAGAAAGTCCGTTAATGTTGTATGAACCAATCTTTATGAATCAAATCAGTTTTATGAGCTCTTTTAATTGATTTGTAGAATTATATACTTAGGTTTTTTTTTTTTTTTTTTTTTTTTTTTTTTTTTTTTTTTTTTTTGCTACGTCTGATTGTTTGGACCAAGTTTATTCGATTCTTCAATATTTGGATTGTTGGTTTGATTTTTATCAGGGGTTTCTTACTTCCTTAGTTGGTGTTTACGGGTTTTTTAGTAGCCTATCAGTGCAAGTATCGGACTGTGAATAATATCGGACTCCAAGTCTTTCATATTGTAATGCTTTTGTGAGATTAGATCCAAGATGAGGGGGTATTTCAAAATTGGGTGCTACAGGAATCAGAGGAAAAGTTCAATGATTCATCAACTGAAGGAGCTACTCAAAGTCCAGAGTTGGATGTTGGTATTCCAACTGGAACACGACCAAATCGCACGCTAAAAACTTCCTTGGTGCAATTTATCAACCGTAGATAATTATTTATTTTGGTTTTGGTTTTAATCATCGATTTGTTTAATTTAATTTTGCAGGTGCAATTTTATTGATAAGGTATGGATAAACAAGCTAACGAAATCGCACGTTAAAAACGCATTCCATCCTCTTTCATTATTTTCTGTTTTGATTTATGCTACGGATCTTGCCCCATGTCTATTGGTCAAGTTCCAAAGCTAAGATGATGTTGTTCTTTAATCATAGAAGGTTGCATCTTTAGGTTGCAGTCTTAACTCTGATTACAGTGTTAAGTTCCTACATTAAATTTGATAAAACAGTCAATTAGAATCTGTTGGGAATTAGAAGATAGATAGAGTGAATGATAGATGGCGAGTTGGTAGTTTGGTTTCAAGCGGGTATAAGAGATATATGAGTATGTGTGGGTTGCTTAAACTAACGGGTGTAGGAGATACATCAGTATAGTATGTGGCATATAAACGGCAATGACTTGGTTAGGGTATGGGAAAACAGGAGTGTAAGTGGCTTAACGGGAATTGGAAGAAGAGAAGTATACTATAGTGGTGAATGAAGATTTGTCAACGCCTTGGGAAAATGAGTTTGAACAGAAAGTTCTTAGTTCACAGGAAGTTGGTACTTGAAACTACTCTTGATAGCTCTTTATTTATTTCAGTAAAAAGATTGTGTAGAATCATGTTCATTTGATCTTTGCGTCGTTTGGTGGACCATATGTGTATTTTCTCGGACAGGTCTTACCTGTGATTGGTGGGAATGAAAATCTTGCATGTTCGGTAATAGTCAACATGGTATATGTGCAACTCATTTGATGATATATATTAAAAATACAAACCATGCCAAAACCAAACAATAGAAAAGGTACTGGAGAGACCATGAATATTCACTTCTAGAATGGAGGATATTCAACTGTGTTAAATCTCATGAATACAAACCATGAAAATTCAAATTAATGCATGGGGATGGATGCGATTAAGAATTTTACTTTTCTCTTTTGAGTATAAAAAAAAAAAAAACAGTTTCTCACTTTATTGTGACACTCTCTCTTCTTATAACTTATGCTCAACAAAGAAATCGTTGAGACCCTTCTTCATCAAGGTCATCGCTTCATTGTCAGTCTGGACTCTATGGCAACTGTAGATGCAATTGATGGATTGTTCTATGAAAGATAAGAGTACTGCTCCATGGTAAGTCATAGGGGAGACCTTACCCAAAGCCCTTATCGTTTAAATTAATGCTTTTATACTGCATTGGACTAAAACTAACTATTCATGTGAATTATATTCCAATTGGGTTTTTTGGTCTATGCTGGGGTTACTTTTGTGTTTGATTTGCCTTCGAAACTTATTTTAGGCTTTGCGGATGGAATATAACAATTTTTTCCCATTGTGCAGATGTTTCCTAATGCTAACATTAAAACAGATTCCAGACTTAATAATTAAATTTCCTAATTATGCAATCGTTAGCTATGATATTAGTCCTTCTTCAAACTTCATTCTCCTTTAAATATTTAATTGTCGAAATTAATTTAGTGATTTCATCTCTTCCGATGCTTCATGTCCTGCATTCAGATGTTCTTAAAGGTCACAATTTGGGAAGGCTTTTTGTAACTAATCTCTTACGAATAACCTACATGAGTGTGGATATGTGTTTTGAGTCTAATTTTCTTTATTGCAAGATAGGATGAGAAAGGTATGGTTACATAATCTATTAGAGTTGTAGTCTGGAGATGTTGGTTTGGCAAAGTGGATAGGTTTGTGATTTACTCCTGATGAATGCACGAGATATGGCTTCTCAAGCTGTCAATTCTTAATGCTCGGAAATCACTCACTCTCTTATATTGCTTTTACTGATCAAAGCGGGATTCTTCAAAAGAGATCGATTAGCTAGGAAGGTATAAAAATTACGACATTTTGGTATTTTGTTAGCTTACTTAGGTATGGAAAATCTTGACGCTTTGAAATTGTAGAGCATTGTTGCTGACACCGGTGCAAAACCTTTTATTTCATTGTTGTGCTTATTTAATGTAGCTTTTGCGCAGTGGGGAGTCAATCGACAATGTGCATATGTTTTATGATAGGATGATTGCATCGCTGTACCGGAAAAACAGATAATCCAGCTGAATATTTTCACATGCATGGTTGTCTTGCTTTGTATAACAGCGCGAGTACATGCAAGGTGTGTGTGCGTGGAAATTTTATGTTGAAGACTTGATAGCTCAGGATTGAAAGGTTGCAGAGGCGTGGTTGCCATGGCTGGTTTCGGAAAGTTACGCTTTTTATTGTGATTTTCCGCTCTTTCTTTCAGTTGTAATTTAACTATTTTTTTCCTTTTTATTGTTGCTTTTTGTTGGAGGAAACTGGAAACATGTAAGTATCAATATGGAAGTTGAGCATCCGATTAGACATGAGATTTGAACATAGAAACTCTTTTTTGACTTTTGATATTGCATATTCGCAGGTGATAATAAATTGAATCCTAGAACGGGTTCTCTCTAAACTTTTTGGGTATACTTATTTCGTCTGATTTAAAAAAAATTCATACCTGTTTTATTTTTTTATTGATTTAAATTTTTTTCATACCTTGATTTACCTTATTTCGTAGGTTGATTTGAAGATTGCGTATGGTGTCAAATTCAAAGAACCAAATCTACAAGTTGGTTTACAATTGAGGTAGGAGTTCTCCTTTTCACTTGATTTTGTACCACATCGAGTTGTCTATTATAACGTCTATGGTAGAAACATATTTTCCTTTTCCCTTGATTTTGGATCATACAAGTTGTCTATTGTAATTTCTGTAGTAGAAACAACTTTTTGTCAATTGTGGCAGGAGCTCCCATGCAATATTATTTACTATCAAAATACCTTACAAGATAAATTATTCTCCATTAAGATCTACGTATGAAGTTTCACTTGGTATTTGAGCTAGCTTAAAGAGGAAATCAAGGTTTCGTTTCAATAAGTTTGGGTGACATCTTTACGGTTTACACTTGAGAGATAAATTTTATGAAAAAAAATGGGAGTAGAGAAGGAAGTATGGATGCTTTGGATTCTGTTCGTTTGGTTCAATTTTCTACATTAGGATTATTTGTTCGTATTTTAGTGACCCAAAACCTAATTATGTTCTTTTGTTTTTTTGGACCGGTAGAATTGGTGGTGCCTTTCACTCGAAATCGGTGGGTCTTTTTCTTTAAAAGGTGAGTTTAACTTATACTTTACATCGAATTTTGGTACTGGGGTTCTTAGTTTGTATTGCACTTTTTTGGTCAAATGAATTCGTAATCCTGAGTTTTGATTCATGTTCTTTTTGGTTGTATATCAACCCTACCATAGCGATGATGTTCACAGATGATGCCATTTCGCCTTTGGGTGGAGCAGATTTGAGGCTTTATTGATGTTGCGTTTAGGTTTGTTTTCTCAGAAATGTAGTTCCCTTGCATTGATCACCGTTGGTGTGCTGGGTGTGTTGAATTCTACTTGAATCATGAAACTTACTTTTAGCATTTTTTTTATTTAGAGTTTTACTTTCTTATTTAAGGCCTTCGCAGAATAGATTCCAACTCTTTGAGTTTGATAATATGTAGTAGGAAGTCCACAGGAGTTATCCTCAACTCCAGACCGTGGAAGGAATTCAATATAAAGATTGATACAAGAACTGATATGTTATGGGTTGATTGCAGTTCTTGCAGTGGTTATCTAAAAAACAGTGAACTAATACGTTTGCAGCATGGGTTTCTTTGTTCGTCTTAGTTGATCATCTATTTTGAGTTGGTTATTCAATTATAAGCTTGGTGTTGGTGTAATTGGTTCTGCTATTACCATGACTTTTTCGTGGTGTGTTATATCGTTAGGAGTGTTATTTTATGCGGAAATGGATCACAAAGTTCTGTCCTTTAAGATCATCTTTTCAAAACTTTTGCGGCTCCTGCGCTCGGTTGCGGTAATATTTCCTTTCCTTAAATCTTTTACTCGATTCAGATCTGCTATCCCTTCAAAATAGATGTTATGGTAATATAATTGAAAATTTTCAGCTTGGAAAATTGGTAATACAAATTGCGATTTTAATGACCGCAAAATCGGTATGACAAGAAAGTTTCGTGAAAACCGTAGTCACTGATCACTAGATGGTACATATACCCTTGAGGTCATTTGACTGGGGGTTTACTATATTATCCTTTATATATCTAATCCATAAAATTCTGATATTGGTGATTGTTTCAAGATGATATTTCTGAAGTTCTATGATATTTAGAATGGTTAGAGTTTCCTCATCTAGCACCGAAAGTAAATCTTATTCCTGTCCCGTACTAATACAAGCCTTTTAAACCACGGATCTGTGGCGCGATGGTAGCGCATCTGACTCGACGTCAGAAGGTTACGTGTTCAATTCACGTCAGGTCCAATTGCCAGTATTTAACTGGCAAATAATTGAAGTGTTGTTTATTGTTTTGGTTGATGTCGTTGTTTTTATCCGAGTATTTTGTGTATCACCTGTTGTAAATTCTCACAGCATTGAGAGGGAAGCTAGATTGGCTATAGATAGGTTGCCTCCTTTGGCTGTAGAAACTGAGAAAGTTCATAAAGACATAAGCAATGTCAACCATAATATTAGCTATGGAGTTCAGAAGTGTTTCTTTTGAGGTCGTTTGTCCATGTGGGATGATTCAAATTTCAGACAGAGAGGTTGCCTCCTTTGGCTGCAGAAACGGAGAAAGTTCAGAAAGACATAAGCAGTGTCAACCATAATATTAGCTCACGGAGTTCAAAGGGTTTCTTTTGAGGTCGTTTGTTCATGTGGGTGATTCAAATTTCGGGCCCGAGAGGTTGCCTCCTTTGGTGCGAACCGAGAAAGTTCACAAAGATATAAGCGGTGTCAACCATAATATTAGCTGCGGAGTTCGAAATTTTGAGGTCGTTTGTCCATGTGGGATGATTCAAATTTGAAGTCCTCATTCGAAGAGTTCTAAGACAGTTCCTCTTGGAATTTCAGCTATAACAGGTAAATTATCAATGTAACACTGTATGTATGTTATTCTTTTGTTACTTGATGTACATGGATGACATATCCGACCGCAGGAATGATTTGGAATTTTGGATCTCTTGTTAGGTATAACTCCTTGGACATTTATCCCTTGGTAAGTGCGGTAGCAACTTATCCTCTATATGCTTTTGTGATTGAAGTTTTTATATATTCCTTTATTTAGTAAGCAAATGGTTTTGCTTGAATGACAAATGGGAGAATTGAAGAGTTTTCCCAGTAGTAAGAAGATTCGTAATAAGTTTGTTGGTGTTGGGTTGATTTGCAAGGTTAAACTAGGTCAACAAAAGGACATCAACTTTGGGAGCTTAAAAAAAACATCAATGTCTGGTGAATTCGAGAGGTAAAATCTTCAATTTGCGTTTTATTATTTTCTTTGTAATCTTTTTAATGTTTTAATTTTCAACTTTCAAGTGCCAAAGTATTAGAGATTTCTTTATAATCTTTTTGATGTTTGTGGTAATTATTTTTATGTGTGATTGAATTGCTTGGTACATTAAAATTGCAATATTTCAAACTTGAGTTCCTTTATTTTGCACAACAGCCTCTTTTTTTTTTTTTTTTTCTTCTTCGTTGTTGATTATATGCTGTAGTATGGATACCATGCGACAATTCGAGACATACTAATATAGTAAAAACATATTTTCTTGACATGTGTACTTTGGTCAATGTTGCATGGCTAAACAGATTTTCTTAACTCCATGTTGCATGTTTAGCCAATGTCACTAATTTCCATAGCTCACTTAACACGATCGCTGCCATTTTCAAGATCCATTTATTCGTCTTTGCTTATGAAGCTTGACGTTGACGGTATGTTGCTTAGTATGTTTGATGGCTTCAGTGAAAAGGAATTTTATTATGAGGAAGGGATTTAGTTGGCTGATGCTAACAGTGGTGTTGTTATTCAGTTGCCTTCCTTGGTTGGGTGGCCTACTATTGGACAAGACGAGAAGTGGTGTCTCCCTTGCTCTATGGTTCCTCCTAAATTAATGGTTATTAGAAGCTTCCATGGCGATCAATAGTGGTGTACTCTTGCTGAGATGAAAATCCCAACTAAGTATTTGTAAATTAAGCATTCCCGAGGTATTACCGTGGTCTGTATTTTTGAACTTAGGTATTTGTAAATCCCAAGTGTGTTTTGTGTTCTTATTAATCTGCACCCAGTTGCAATATGACACTTCTCTTAGTCCATATGCAGAAAGAAGTGAAGTTATATATTTTTTTTTGTGTACAAATCGACGTATCGTCACTCCTTTCATTAAAACTCCTCTGGACATTTTTTGCAGTACAATTGATCGATCCAGCTTACCATGGACTCCTGCAACATCTTTTTATTTTTTACCTTTCTGCGCCCATCCAAATGCTCGGGAATGTTAACAAGAAGAAAGTGAAGAAGGTGAGACTTCTCCTCGAATTTAGACTTTCATCAACATCTTTGTATTCTCGCCTTTATGATAATTTCATGATAGAGAGTATGAATTTGGGTTGTACTGATTTCACGTCAATGATATATACAAGCCGTACAACATGTTGAAATCTAAGTACTTAAACTATTAGATTATTATGCATATGGAAAGGGCCAAGGCTACATGAAGGTTCATTTGGTTAAATTATATGGACCAATCTATATAAGTCATAGACATAACGCACGACTGGCAATATTTTGTATATGTTTTCGCCTTTCCGGTCAGTAATTTGGGAACTATATCACATGAATCTAAACTTATCATTTCTGGCTGCTGTAACACAGAAATAGGTATCATGGACCCAGGATCACAGTTCGCAAGATTTTGTGTAATGCAAGTAATGTTCGCTTACTCAAGATATTAATGGTCGAACATAACTTTCAACTAGGCATCTTATTGAGTTCTTTCAATATTGGACTATTTGAAAACAAAAATGAAATACTTTTTCCCAAAATAGAAAATGGTTAAGATTGAAAGTTGACAATGAGATGATATCTTATTGTTTTCTTTGTTGGATAATCATTTTTCTCAGATTTGATGTCTATTACGGGTATGACATTTATGCAGAAGGCTATGCTTGGTATATTATTTTTTTATGCAGAAGGCTATGCTTGGTATATGCAGAAGGCTATGCTTGGTATATGAGTTTCAAATGCAATATGAAGATTTTTTTCAGTCTTGGTATTTTACCAAGAGAAACCTATTAGCTTATTTACTCAACTACAGACTTATGGTAGTCCATAAAGTATGTTGTTGAGTTAGTTCTTGTAATATTCGACCTTTGAGTGAGTGAGAGTTACAATTAGATGTTCATCTTATGCATAGGTTACAGGTCTTACGTTAATAATGCGTAGGTTACGGGTTTTATGTTAATAATGTTTGAAGTAACTCTATGGTTACAAATGTTTTCTTGACTAGGCTTTTATATCCAACTAATATTCTTTGGATCGATGTTCTTATCATTTGATACTTCACACATAATTTCAGGGTTGATGTGATTCCGCAACATGGACGCCAACTGTAGAAATTATAATTGGAGACAATAGGTGGATGTAATCCTACATGGACTTTCCCGCCTCATTAATGATGATAATTAATTCTACTGCCAAAAATGTCGTATGGTTGAAAAAATATGTGACTGCGGCTCTATGGAGTTTAAAGATGATGATGATGGTTATTTTTACAGCGGACAGCGTAACTCACAAACACATCACCTACATGATGCTGGCATGAAGGTGAAAGTAACAATCATATTGGAATATATCCAGTCTTCCTGTCGCATCATGAAAAAAAAAAAAGATCTTCATGATTCATCGAATCTCAACCACATGATGTCGTAATTTACGAAATAGAAGAAAAAGTGTAATAACGAACGAAATGAGACATGCGTGCCTATATTAGATGGTTTATAATTATAAGATGGGATCATACTTCGACATTAGAATAAACATAGTCATATTATCTGATGAATAATGGGTATTTATCTACTCATGCTCATGATTTTAGTTGGTATCCTTGGTGATTTAGTTTCTAAAAACTCATTTGATATCATAAGCCACAAGATGCATACATGGACGAAAGGGTCAGGTTTGTATAATCAATATTTCTTTTCGAGTTCAATGTTAAAGTTCTTCTGAACGGGTTTATTTTTAGCACTGATATTGTGTCACTTATTTACCTTTTGAATTATTATGGAATTACGTCTTCGGTTGTAGGCTAGGCTGCAACCCATCATGTTTTCAGTATAGTGAATGTTTGATTCTTGGATGCTCTTAAGAGTAAGGTTTCTAGGGTCGTAGAAGTGTTATATTGGAGAATATTCTGAGTAGAATTAAGAGCTTGGATTTAGAGATGTTGTATTTTTTTTTCATTATAAATTTCATCCATTTGGAATCAAGAGTCCTTAGCTATGTAAGTGTTATATGCAGCGGTTGAGCATATGATATGAAGAGTATTGATCCACCATAAGGGTTGTCGTTCGAAGTTGAAATTTATAGGTATGCTGGTGTAGTATAGAAAGTGATCAGTTGTTCTTCAATAAAGGTCTACATAATGATCCCTACACCAGTAGAATATAAGGACATGCAATTGTTCGAGTTTTTTATCTTTTCAATTAAGGTCTTATACAGAATGATCCCTACACCAGCAGAATATAGGGGCATGCAATATCAAGTGAAGTTATATGGTTTACTGTAGTTGTTCATTAAATGTGCTACAAATTGACAGTGTTTTGTGATTTAATTAGTCGGTGATATTACATCAGGTGCCCATATTTTACTCAAACAAAACTTTCACATGATAAGTTGGGACTATTTATGCTTTTCTGACTAATCAGTGATCTCTATTTCAACATTTTTCTGTTTAGTGTGCGTTGAGCTGCTTTGTCCCGTCCTGTGATACCACTATGTTAATTAAACCGAGTATTCGTGTAAGTTGTTGTAATTGGTTAACCATATTTAGGAGTTATGGAACCCGGAAATGTTACTGAGATGTAAACATTTAGGGAGATGTATGAATGGGAATTCATCAGTTGACATGAGTTTTGGATTGGAGATGTATGTGCATACATTTAGTTTCCATCTGAGAATATTTTCATCTTAAGATTATGGCATGTGAAGCTGGCATCGATTCCATGTTTCTACGACTAATACCGTGTTTGTCGCTTCTATGAGTACCGTCATTCGCTTATCCTTACCTCTTACGGGTATGTTAAACAACATAAACTAGCACATAATCAATGCCAAACAACATAAACTAAAACATAATCAATGTGATAGATGCAATGCTCTCATGAATGAAGATGTCGTTTGTAAGTCTTAGCGCTTGATAGATCCCTTGATATGTTTAACCCTTCATGATACAATGCTCATAAACTTCAAAAAAAGTGAATCATTATCCCTAAAATTTAAATGGATAAGTATACTAATAGTATTTTAAAGTATTTTCTCGCAACATTTATATTAAGTTAAAAACTATGTATTGAATATCATAAACTATGTGACACATGACACTAACCAAAGGTTGAGCCGGGGCCGTAAGGCCCCGGTGATACCTAGTATATATATATATAACAACTACTTGAAATGGTCCATGCAGAGAATTAGATGCAAAGAAAATCGTGAGGCAGGATATACATGAACCCTAAAAGTTAAAGTTGGTGCAATAAGATTTAGATAAGTCTGTCAATTCTTTTGACTCAAAGGTTTTGAGGAAGCTTATCAAGCTTTTCTGAAGGTGATTATTTCTCGAGTGCAATACTTTTGGGGATAAGATAGCTATGAAATATGCAAACTGTTGTTCTGTTAAGTCTCAGTTAGGTAATCTAATTGTCTTTGTTTATCTTCGCAGGCAAGTTCTGATTTCATGAGACCGCTGAAGAGTTTTTTTGGGGTGTGATAAGAAAACT
Source organism: Papaver armeniacum (assembly GCA_023531295.1). NCBI lineage: Eukaryota > Viridiplantae > Streptophyta > Magnoliopsida > Ranunculales > Papaveraceae > Papaver > Papaver armeniacum. Next base: position 91,299 of record JAJJWW010006488.1, read on the forward strand.
GCGTAGTTTATGATAAGAAAAGTTTCGGTGGGTGTATCAAAGTTGATTTAGTTTTGTCAAGTGATCCACTATTACCAATTTGTGGATCGCAGCTGGTATCTTACAGTTTGTTGATGAGTTTTTACTTGCGGAATTTCCAGTGCAATAAAACACGATTGCTCATCTGATATGTCAGTTTAATCAAAACAAAAAATATCCCGGGTCAAGTCCTAGTAATATATATACCCTAGTGGAAATGTATGTATGGGGTGGGATTTGAACCCATACCTATAGTGTGGGAGCTCAAAATAATACCACCACACTATCTCTCTAACTTTGACATAAAATTACAAAACTATGTTTTTAAATATATACCCCAACGCAATCTTCGTCTGAATTACTGTAATAACACTAATTATATTTTGAGGGATACGCTTGATGAACATACTAGCTTAGAGGCGGCCTATTTAGGCGCCTGTTTCTCTTTTTTCTATAAAAAAAAACTTTTGAAATCCAAAAATCGAACCTTTTGACATTTTGGTAACTCTAGAATAAACTGTTATCTACTTTGAAGATTCTCATAGATTTTCCAGAATTTCAAGTTTATTTCAGAATTTATTTCAGAATCAGTTTATTCTCAGATAACAGTTTATTTCAGAATTTCTCTAGAATCAGTAAGTATGAAGATTCTCAGAGATTTTCCAGAATTTCAAGAACAGAGCCATGCTTTGTCTGGCGTCATTAGGGACGATCCTGAAAGAATTAGGGGTGACTGAATAAGACAAAATAGGTTGAAAATATTTATATGTCCCTTCATAATAGGTAGTTTGGTATTTTTTTTATCTAACGATTGTGACTATGTTCTTCTCTTCTTTGAGAAATCCAAAATTCCATTGGTTTTGAAAATTTTGAATTTGGGACTACTACCACAATCGTTAGATAAATAATATCACGATAGATATAAAAAACATCACGAAACTACCGATTGTGTAAATAGAGAAATTCAAAATTCCATTGGTTTTTGAAAATTTCGAATTTAGGGCAACTATCACAATCGGTAGATAAATGAACATCGCCAGACTACTGATTGCACAATCGGTAGATAAAAAACATCACGAAACTACCGATTGTGCAAATAGAGAAATTCAAAATTCCATTGGTTTTTGAAAATTTCGAATTTAGGGCAACTACCACAATCGGTAGATAAATGAACATCGCCAGACTACCGATTGCACAATCGATACATAAAAAACATCACGAAACTACCGATTGTGAAAGTAGAGAAACTCAAAATTCCATTAGTTTTTGAAAAATCTGAATTTGGGGCAACTATCATAATCGGTAGAAAATTAACATCACAAAATTACTATTTTAACTACCGATTATAATTTTCGTAACACAAACCAACATACATCCATATAAACTACCGATTGTAGTATTGTCTACCGATTATGGTAGTTCCCAAATTCGAAAAATTTGAGATTTTTTCAAGTTTCAATTTTGGGGCAACTTCATAATCGATAGACATGGTAAATAAATACCCTCCGATTGTAGATTATTTCAAAATAACAAAACTTTAAAACTACATATATACATATTACCCTCCGATTATCCTAACATCTACCGATTATGGAGGGTATAATCACCGATAAGGGATGACCTTTTAGGTTTGGGTTTGGGTGACCTTTTTTGTCTTTTTGCGTGTCCCCTAATTCTTTCGGTGCAGCCCCTAATGACGCCAGGATGCTTTGTGTCGCCAAGGAAAGGTTAGATTATTATTAGTTGGAAGACTACCTGGGCTCAAAACTTTTTGTGATGGTACCCAAAAAAATAAAACAATTCATAGTTTTGAGAAAACAGAAATCCACGAAAGTTTTGTTTCATTTCAAGGTTTTTCATAAATGGAATACAGTTTTGTGAGTCAGGAACTGGAAATGGACACAATGCACAGTAAAAGATTGAAATAAAGCTAATTCTAATTTATGTTTATGTTCACCTAGAAACTGGTTTTATGTCCATACCGTAGTTTGTTTAGTTTGCCAGCATAGGAGTCGTTCATAGGGTCCTCGGGTTCTTTGGAAGCTTATGTTTGGCATTGGACTTCTACAACCGTAAAGGTTGTGTCGATCATCTTTGGCTCAATAGCTTTGGTGGTGTGGTTGTGGTGCAGATTTGTTTTTATGTAAACTGATTGTAACGGTCTTGTTGTTCGACTTGAGATATATCGACTCTGTTGTCTAAAAAATAAAACAAAATTGAAAAAGATTAATCAGAATGTTTTGACTCTGCACATTTTCTTTATCTTGGCTGGATATTGGAGTTACTTCTTAGAACTGCAGGTTCTTATATGGGTGTTTCTAAAGTGAGAGGGTATGAAGAAGCTTCATGGTGGATGTAACAGCCAACGATGATTCATGTCATCACAAGAGATTTACCAGACCAATGAAGGAAAAATAAGTGGTATAAGACTAAAGCCCAGTTCTACATAAATTGTCTGAATCACATAAAACGCTTAAACACTGAGAAGAAAACAAACAATACCATATTTAGAAGCTCGTCAAACTCGTCGAACATAAACTTACAACTGACAGAAGCTCTAGGAAGACTTAGAAACTCCGATTCGAGTACTTTCTTATCTATCGCATCAACTCTATTTAGAACTAGTCTAATTGCTTTCAGAGCTTTTGCGTTCTTCAAAATCAGTTTCACCCATCTCATCTGCCTCGCATTCCCACCAAAAGGCCGAAAGGTAACTAACTCTAGGTATTGAAACATGCATCCAGCAGTCGACATATGATCAGCCCAACTGTGTTCTTCATTTTCGTCAAGGCAGCTCTGGGTTGGGATTAACAAACAAAAAAAAAAGACAAACATCAAAAAGGAGCAAATACAGAAGTGGCATACATAATATATGGTTAACAAAACCCAAGACTTGTTTTGCCATTTCAAGTAGACAAGTACTGAGAATGAAAAGTTCTGTGCACTTGCCTCTTTAAATATGAGCCGCCTCAAATTAGGTACTGCTTTGAGCAATGGAAATAGTGATTTATCAGTGGTTTTTCCTCCTCTCAGGAACAAGTGCTGCAAATCATGAAACACAGGTAGGATATTTACGACGTCATCTACGATGGAGAGAGCCTATTCATCACAAGGAAATAACAGTTGAGGAGTCGGATAATAATTATACATAAAAACATAAATAGAGCAAAAAGAAAGAAGAATACCTGTAAGGTTTCAGCATGTATAACTAATCTTCGTAACAAACTTGATTACACCATAACCTATCTTTTGATCCATCGGTACGCCATCTACACAAATTAGGATTATGCTTGCATATTCTAGTGCTTCAAAGCTGGAAAAAACATATTCCTTGGCCACACAACCACAACACGCAAGTGATACTAGATTTGGTGCATGAATTGTGAGAGCACAGTTTGGTAAGCCACTATCTATTGATACTTCGTCATTAATCACCAAGTGTTTCAGTGCAGGAGTTAATATACACAAATTCCTCACACCAAACCAAGTGCAGAATTCCAAAGCCAAATCTTCAAGGACAGGGCAACTAGAAAAGTGTTGCTCATTCCAGCAGCAATCATCAATAAATTTTACTCCATAGAGTTTAAGGCTCATGAGTTTTGGTAAACATAAACTTCTAGGAAAATGGGTATCATCGTCTGCACCTAGATTCAATTTAACCAATGATTCGCATGTAAAAAGAGATATAGGAATAAACAAAGGTTTGACATCATCTAACATGAGGTTGAGCTCTTGGAATTACGCCTTGTTAAATTTTCGATCCATGAATGAATCCGAGGCGCACTCATGTGAGGATTCGCCCTGAGATGGAACTTCTTAATATTTGATGATGTGTCATGAAGAAGCAATGTTCTATCCGCAAATTCCATGAAATTATTTCAGACAATGATGGATAACCATACCGGAAAGGAAAAACAAGAGTAGGGATAGATTGTCCATATGTTTTTCCATCTTTTAGATAGTAAAGAAGTCTGAGCAACTCGCTTGATATCATAATCAAGAAAAGAGAGGATGTGATGAAGAAGTGAGTCAGGTAATGCGCTAATCCTATCCTCTGCCTCAACAATGTGTTTCTGTCTCTTGGCCAATAAATGTTGATTATTCAAATCCATGAGATTTTTAATTTTCTGTAAAAAAAAAAAACAAAAAGATGGAAATAGAACTAAAACAAAAGAAGATCATAATTTTTCTGCCAAAAGAACCCCAAATCATCAAAATTTCAATACCTTAAAAGATCAGAACCCGCAATTCCAGTTTTCTAACAAAAACTCAAATTAATCAAATCACCATCTCCAGTTACAGAAGAATATCCACTCTTGAGTCGTCTTCTTCTTCTTCTTCTTCTTCTTCACTATGGTGAGTGAACTAATTTGAGACCTAGCAAGGGTTTAAGATGGAAACTTATATCTGTTTGATTGCTACTTTCCGATCAACTTCAACATTTCTCAGATGAAAAATCACACTTACCAGAAATTTGTTGGCTGGAAGAAAAAATAGAAAGTTTGGTTAAGCAAAATACAACTGAGTAGTGAGTTTTAGACAATATCAGCGGCGGTGGTAGAGTTTTAAGAGAGAAGCAAAATTTACGTGGGCACATTTGTAAAATATTGTCAAAACCGAGTCAAGTAGGTCGTTTGACCGTCAAGAAAATCGTCTCCTAATTTTCAAAAAACAGGTACCAAAAAAAAAGCTTAGAATTTGTTGTTAATGGTTGACCGTTCAATAACCAACCACCAATGGCTAATTACACATTTGTTATCTTGAAATGGACATATTGATTTGCTCTGCGTATATCGATAAATATTGTCAAAGCCGAGTAAGTAGGTCGTGAGTCCTCCCAACCCTAGTTAGCAATTCGTAGTTCGGCATACGTACGGAACGATAAATATACGTGTATTATTCATATACACATAAAGGTTAAGTTCGGTCAAAAATCCAGTCAACGATACGTGAGTCGACAGTAAATCGAAACGCCATAGTACTTATATAATTCGTTTTAGATATATAAATTCGGAATACAAAATTCGGCCTGATGCAAACATTTATTATTAGGAAATTATGGTGGGGAGTGAGATTTGTGTGCTACTTATATGGATACAAAATTCGGCCAACAAATGCTATATTATGCTCCTAGTCTCAGTCTCTATCTTTAAAGTTGTCAAGTTTCAAAAATTCTTTAAAGACCGTGCAAGCAAACGACCTTAAATCCACGTAGTATATTTTTACAGCTGGGTCCCGTGGCATTTAGTATGGACCAACTGCTCCCAGCTCCAAGCCCAATTTTTGTAATCTTAGAGTAGAAGGAAACCTTGATTATTGAACTAGTAAGCCAAAAGAAACAACCGGTACTGTACATTTTGGTGATGTCAGAAGAGTTATTAATGTGCCTTATACGCACGAAGTCGCTCATTCACTTTCGACTGATCCGAAGGCACCAACACCATTCACCATGATTTATAAAAGGGATACCACTTCTACTAAGTGTTGATACCGTTTCATATAGGATAAAAGAATCCCTTCGATCTTGACCGTTGGATCGATGAAATGGTATCAACACTTAGTAAGACTGGTATCCCTCTTTATAAATCGTGTCATTTACCCAATAACAAGATGATTCAACAACGATGAATCAGGCATCATCAGTGTTAGTTTCTACTAAAACTTTTACGGAAATGGAGAAAAAGTGAACACTTAATAACTGAATTTGAATTATTAAGTGTTCCCAAAATAGAAGCATCAATAATTCAAATTCAGTTATCAAGTGTTCCCTTTTTCTCCATTTCCGTAAAAGTGTTAGTAGAAACTAGGTTATAATGAAATACTGATGGTAACACTTTTGCAGAAATGAAATATAGGTAGTATTTCTTTATTTCTTCCCCTTCTGCTGAGATTGTTTGAACAACTGACCACTGTTTAACTAGTCTATTAAGAGACAATATCTTTTTTTTTCTTTCTTTTTTTTTTTTGATCAGAAGAGAAAGATTTATTAATAGAGGAAGAATTTACAAAAAACTACCAGAGATAGTTAAAAAAAAACGCAAAAAATGACAAAGGAAAAACAGAAAAATTACAGATAAACAGAACTCCAATTGAGCACAGTGTAAGAGAAGTTCAAATGAACTTTGTTGCCAAAACTTGCAGCCCACGTTAGCACAAGAGTTTTAACATCTAAACACAAGTCTTCGTCAGTTTTGAACACATACTTCTCTTCAAAAGTGCGGCAGTTTCTTTCCCTCCATAAAATCCAAAAGATAGTTGTTGGAAGAAGTTTCCAAAAATTTTTACCATTGCTCAGAACAAATGATTATTCTTCCAAGTCCTTGCAAGGTTAAACATTTAGTCTGGGAAGACCCATGCCCATTGATCCTTCAGTGTAACAGAAGACCAGATCTTATGAGCAACCTTACAATGGATGAAAATGTGATCTTGGGACTCATTACTATCTCCATAAAGAATGCAAGAACTGTGAATATCCATCTCCCTTTTTTGCATCATATCTTTCGAATTCAACTTTCCACGTACAGCACACCAAAGTGTAAAATTAACTTTAGTTGGAATACCTATAATCCAGACAAAACTATGCGGAAAGTTATCAACCCCTGCATCACTATTCATCTTAGCATATAAAGTTTTTACTGAGAAAACTTCACTTGAGTGCAAATACCATCTTCTGCTGTCAGATATATCATCAAGACGAGGTGGTGTAGAACCGATAATCTGCAAAAGGGCAGCTAGAGAGTTTGATTCCGCATCTGTAAGAATTCTCTTAAAATCGAACATGTTGTAATGTGATCAGCAACACTAGCATTGTGCAACTTATCCAGTTTGTACAAATTAGTGAAAGAGTCCATAAAACATGAATCTCCCATCCACCTGTCATTCCAGAAAGAAATATGAGTACCTGAATGTATTCTAAGAGAATAATTTTCCGTTACCAGATTACTACACTCAACAATAGTTCTCCAACATGAGACCCCATGAGGAGATTTAACTATTTTTGGAGTCCAGTACGAGAATTCAGCACCATACTTTTCTACAATAAGTTTATACCATAGTTGAGACTTCTCCACTCCAAATCTCCAGCTCCACTTAGCCAAAAGTGCTTGATTCATCAATCTTAGTTTCAGAACTCCCAGTCCTCCTCTTTCTTTAGTCGCCATAACTGTCTTCCAATTGATTAAATGAGAGCTTCTCTTGCGAGAATTTCCAAAATTGTTATGCTCCCAAAGAAAATTCCTCATTTCCTCTTTAGGAGACGATATCATTTCCTCTTTCAGAGAATCCAAACCAAAGAAATAAATAGGACACAAAAAATGAAGAGGAATGAAAATAAGAGAACATACACTTTAGTACCCCATCTTTCCTGGTTCTGAGAGTTACACCAATGTTTCATTCCAGATAATGATAAATCAATTATACTTGAAAAAACATATACTGGAACTTTTTTTTTTTTTTTGAGGAGAAAGGTTAAGATGTATTAAAAAGAAAATGTAAAAAGGCAAAATGCCCCCATTTTGATGTCAATTTGACGTTTTACATTCTATCAATCACTACTTTGCAATGTGTAATGAGGTCTCTAAAAGTATACAATTTAAACCATTTTTGTTTCCCACCCCAAATAATTATCAGTAACTTGACTTCATTGATGATCTCTGAGACCTCCTTGTGTCTATTGCTAGTCATTACTCTACTGTTCCTTTCTGACCAAATTGCCCAGCAGATTGCAAATATAAGCAGTGGCCAAATTTTTCTTCCTCTGTTTCTCCTTCTTCTAAACTTCCAAGCTTCCAATTGAGAGCATATGGACTCTCCTTGCACCCAGCTGACATTGTAACCTTTGATGAAATAACACCAAATCTTGTAGGAAAAGGGACAATGTAGAAGTAAATGATTGATTGTTTCTTGTTGTATGTTGCAAAGAGAGCACAAGTGATTCTGAACTGTGCATCCTCTTCTTGTAAGATTATCTGTTGTAGGAATTGAATTTTGTGCCGCAGACCACATAAAAATTTGAATTTTAGGAGGCACAAACTGTATCCAAATGCATGACACAGGAACTGTGACGGGAGAAACAGGAAGTTGTTCAACTAACCATTGATAGCAGGCTTTGACACTGAACCCTCCAGTAAAAGAACAAACCACTGCATCTTCTGTATTTTCATCCAAAATTGGAGGAGCCCCTAGTTCTGCAAACATAGCTAGCATTTCTGGCATTTCAACTTGTGTCAGATTCCTTCTTAACTTTATGTCCCATGCACCCAGATGTATCATTTCTTGAATTGAAGCATTATTGAGTGTTGCCAACTTGAAGATATTTGAATACTTTAATTTTAGAGCCTGTGAACCACTCCATTTATCCCACCAAAAACTAACATCATCCCCTTTGTTAACTTTAGTGTTTGAGATATCTTCCACTACTGCTTTTTCCTTCTGTATCCCTTTCCAAATTCTAGTGCCTTGAGGCAGATGAGAATCTTTCACCCATAATTCAATAGGCTTAGATTTCATTTTTTTTCCTGAATGATTCTTCTCCACAGCAGCTTCTTCTCTTTGGTGAATCTCCAAGTCCATTTTGCTAAGAGGGATTTATTGGTTAGTTTGAGATTTTTTATACCCAAACCTCTCATTTTCTTTGGTCTGCAAATTCTCTCCCAGGCTACCCATTTTATCTTCCTAGCATCCGATGAAGAACCCCAAAGGAAATTCCTCATAATCTGATTGAGCTTTTTCTCAACACTCACTGGCATATGAAAAATTGACATATAGTAGATAGGCAAGCTCGCTAGTGTATAATTTATCAGCACCAATCTTCCAGCCTTTGTAAAAAATCTCATTCTCCAAGGGGCTAATTTTTTTTGGAACTTTTCTATCACTGGTTCCCAGATTGCTGCATTTCTTGCTTTGGATCCCACCGGCAAACCTAAATATTTGAGAGGCAGTGTTTCTTTCTTACATTTGAGAATTTCTGCAACTGCATCTATTATATGATCTGCACCTATGCTGATCACTGAGCTCTTGTTGAAGTTAACTGACAATCCAGTTAAAGCTTCAAAAATGTGCAGTAATATCACCAAGTTCTCTGCTTCTTCTTCACTACCATTCAGAAACACTAAAGTATCATCCGCGTATTGAAAGTGTGACACTTGGATAGAGTTAATAGTGAAACCTGAAATGATATTCAATTGGACTGCATTGTTCATGAGCTTAGTGAAAATTTCAGCCACTAATATGAAAAGAAAGGGTGACAATGGGTCACCCTGTCTTAAACCCTTCTGAGGTTTGAACTTTGAAGTTGAAGTCACATTTATCAAAAGAGAATGTTGTGCCGAAGAGATGCACCATTCAATCCAGCTGACCCATTTTTCTCCAAATCCAGAACTTTTTAGAGCTTGACTGACAGTGTGCCAACTGACATTGTCAAATGCCTTTTATATATCCAATTTACACATACTTCCTGGTTGTTTGTTCTTGAACCTTGAATCTATTAGCTCACCTGCAATCAAGATACTATCTAGTATTTGCTTATCAGATATGAAAGCACCTTGGTTCTCTGAAATTAACTTTGGTAGAACTGCTTTAAATCTTTGAGTCAGTGCCTTTGAGATGACTTTATAAATGCTGCTCGCCAATCTAATTGGTCTGAAGTATTGCGGGTTTCCAATTTGTTCTTTCTTTGGAATTAGACTAATGAATGAACAATTAGTCCTCCAACATATCTTCTTTTGATCCTCAAATTCATGAATTAATGCCATAAAATCTTTTTTGATCACTTCCCAAGTTTTTTTGTAGAATTCTATATTATAACCATCCGGACCTGGTGATTTGTTGTTTTTGAACTTCTTAATCACATTCCAAACTTCCTCCTCTTCTATCTTTCTTTCAACTCATTGACTTTCTTCTGCAGAAATTTTGTTGAAGTATTCTGAGTTCATCTGAGGCCTAACAACATGTTTGTCTTGAAATAAATTAAAGAAGTAACTGGAAATTTCATCTCTGATATCAGCTTGGCAGAAGTTGTCTTCCCAATTTATCACCAACTTTTGAACTGTGTTTCTCCTTCTTCTACCATTTGCCAATGTGTGGAAGTATTTAGTATTTGCATCTCCCTCATTGAAATGCTGAGTTTTGGCTCTAGCTTGCCACTTCCTTGCATTGTCCAAATTCATCTGCTTTAGTTTAGCTCTCCACTCTACTCTATCATTGTATTGTTGAGTTGTAAGCGAACCATTCTCCTCTAAAGCATTCAGGACATCAATTTTAGAAATTAGTTCTTGTTTCTTTTCTGCCTGTTTCCCAAAAGTGACTTTGCTCCACCTTTTTAAGAAAATCTTTAAGTTCTGCAGTTTCTTTGACATTACATAGCTTGGTGCACCCTGGAAAATCATTGTTTCCCACCACAGTTTCAGATTAGGTAAAAATTCTAGGCGTGAGAACCAGTAGCTTTCTACCTTGAAGGGAGGTTTTGAGAATGCTATATTTGCAGTAGTGAGCAAAATTGTTGAATGGTCAGAAAGTGTTCTAGATAAAACAGTCTGAGTAAGCAATGGAAACTTGCCTTCAAAATGAAAAGATACTAAGACTCTATCCAGTCTACAAAGGAGAGGATTTGGTTGCATGTTGCTCTAAGTAAATAGCCTACCATTCAAAGGAAGATCCACAAGTTCATGTTCCTCCATGAATTCATTGAATAGCCTTTTGTTTCTCATAGACCCCCCTGGTTTATTTCTTTCTCTTCTTCTTCTTATTACATTAAAATCACCTGCAACCACCCAATGCTCACTTGCCTATCCAGTGATATCATCTAATTCTTCCCAGAATTCCCATCTCTCCTAGTAAGTACATGGAGAATACACATTGGTTATTGTCCACACATAATCTTCTGTTTTGCTTTTGAATTTTTGAGAAAGAGTGTTAGGACCAATTAGTTCATCGATACACTCTAATGCTGTAGAATCCCATATAGTTAGCAATCCTCCAGAGAGACCTTGTGATGGTATCACTTGCCATTTATTATCTTCATTACCCCATATTTGTTTCACCCACCAATCACTCATTTTCATCATATGAATTTCTTGAATAAGGCATACTGTTGGTTTTATTTTCTGTATCAAGTCTTTTAAAGCATCCATTTTATCCAATGCTGTCAAGCCTCTCATATTCCAAATCAAGATTTTAATATCCATGAATACCATCTGAAGCCAAATTAACCGCATCTTCAAACACTTCCACATCACCCTCACCTTCTGCTACTGAGTTTTCTATTGTATCTTCAATCCAAATCACTGACTCCTTCTCTGAGATTCTCCTCCTGTTATCCCCATGATTCAATCTACTGTGTTTGGCTATAATTTCAGAGTACAAGGCCCTTGCTTGATCTTTATTACCCCCTAAAATTTGCTCCTACATTTACAGTCGCCTCCATGATTAAATCAACTGTATTGTGGATTTCATTTATTTTCACAATTTCACTATTGAGCTTTTGTGACAATTGATTTGTTTCTTCCACCATATCCTCTTCTTGTGATGCGTTGGGTGTCACCATTTGAGCCGCCACCAAACTTGTATTTGACTGCACCAGATTCACCTGTTTCTTTTGAACATATTTGGAGTAGTAACGGTTTACATATTCATGAACAGTTTTGAATTTTTCCACACTAAGGCCTCTTCCTATGCACATGCCAAAACATGGTATTTGGCATATATGCACCCACTATGGGCATGCCAAACTGCCAAACTCATATGCCAATATGTTTTTCCTGGCATATAGGCATACACGACAGAGTTTCCAGCGAGCGATAGAGTCTCGGTCGCTTGATGGTAAACCAATTGTTCGATGGTCATTCACTCGACAGCGACAGTCAAGCTATCTCTCGATACTATGATAATCGCTCATCAGATCTTCATCCAACGGCTAATATTCCCCCCCTTTATAAATACCTAATTCTAATCTCATTTCAACTCACACCATTCTTAATCTCTTAAGAATTTCTCAATCTCTAATTCTTTTCATCACTCTTCCAATTCCTTAGAGAGCATGGCTGATAATATGAATCTGGCTGAGTGCATGGCAAACCACTGTATTAGGAGAAGTCAAATTAGGAGATGTCAAGTGAGGCGAAACCTTTGATCACCAACTATTGTGGGAAAGGATTTTTTTTTTTAAATTTCAAGAACAAACAATGAACCTACGCGGTCGTAGTGTTTTGATTTGGTTGGTAACCGGTATAATTAAGCAGGAAGTTACTAGGTATTTTGCTTTACTTCAGCGAGAAGGTCCAACCTTGAGAAGTGGTGAAACCACGGTGGAATTTCAGGAAAGGTGTCGTGTGGAATATCGTCGCATCTACGGGCAAAAATTCCATTTTGAAAGTTGTTTCGAGGTTTTAAGATATTTGCCCCAATTTGTCCAACATTTGTGTTGTAGTTTCTCAATTGTCCACTTTTAAAGTTTTAATATTTGTTTAAAATTTTTAAAGTATTAAAATTTTTAATATTTGTTTAAGTTTAAATATTTGTAATACTTTTAATGTTTAAGAATATAATTAATATTAATTTTCAACAATATTCGTCAAATTTTCAAATTCATTAAACTTCACAAAATTAAAAACTTCACAAAATTAAAAACTTCAATACAATTAAAATAGTCATTTTACAAGACATAAAACTAGACAATAATTGGAATAGCTCTAAAAAAAAAAATTTGGAACAATGTTCTTCATCTTGTTCATCTTCTTCATTTCACTAAACTTCCAATCAATGCGCTCATGAACGGAGTCTCCTTTGTTTATCTTCTTCTTTGGCTTCAATTGTTTTGCCTTGATTTTCCTTGCCTTTAACCTTTCTTGGCCTTCTCTTAGTTGCGGTTTTGACTTGGTTGACATCCAAAACTTGGAGACTTCTTTGCTTCTTACTTATTTCTTTAAATATATCACATATCTTCTCAACGGCACCTTCAAGTACTACTCCAGAAAAATCAAGTTGTGTTGCCGAATCAAGTTGGGTTAATTGTGCCATTTGGATAAAATAGAAGAAATAAATTAGATTGAGAAAAGAGAATAATAGATTGAGAAGAAGAGAAATTTTTGTGTAAAAAATTGGGGTAAGTGTTGAGTTTGAAAGTTACCTATTCATAGCGATGAAGAAATAGCCATTACCGCTAGAGTGAATATCGCCAGCGATATTCACTTTATCGCTGTCGATATTGTCAATATCGCTCGCTAGAGATTCGATCGCTCAGCGGTTTCCCCATAGTGGCGCAAATGGTTTGGCATGCCAGGTGGCATGTGCATAGGAAGAGGCCTAACCATGTTATCTTGAGTTTTTCCACAAGTGCCGTTACTTTCATTTTGTATTTCACGATTGAAGGAATCAGTAATTACTGGAGAGTGAAAAACTGCATTTTTACCTGAGCGTTGGCCCACCTCCACGTGGTTCTTTCTTGGCCATTTATTTTTTGGCTCGTGAAACGTACGGTTACTAAATTTGTCGGCAGATTCAAAATTTGAATTTGAATTTGCTGTCAGTAACGGCTTCTTTCTCCAATGTTTTCCGGTATGAGTTCACCGTCGATTTCACTGCCGGCGAGTAAGAATAATCTCACTCAATTGCTAGCACCCATTCCAGACCAAGTAAAGAGATTTTGATTGCGCCGGTATATCTTGTACTAAGCACTTAACTCTGAGTCTGCAACAGTCTTGGATTCTAAGGGTTGTTTGGTGATCAACTTCTGCTAATCCCCCCATGAAGTCACCTATTTTATCAAATGACTCTTTGGACCATAATTGTACCGGAAGACCTTTAACTTTGATCCAGTTCTGCGCCAGGGATAGCTGTCTTGGATTAATTGTTACATCACCGCTTATCCATCTTCTGACTTCAATTGAAGTATCCTTGAATCTCCATTTGATTGGTTTCCATACACTATGCCATTCTTCATCATTTTGTGGTTGGAAAGAGGTTGTGTTGTCATCCAAAACATTTAATTTCAGGTATCTACCCCATTTGAGCTTCACTGCAATTTCCTTTGCTACATGATTCCATGGCGTAGAACCATAAGCAATACATACAAAAGTACGGCTTGGTCTGGTGTCGGAGTTATTGCTGAAACTTCTAGGAAAATCTGAAGTTAATGGTGCTCTTTGAGTAATTACTGCCTCCTTACCAATCAATTTGTTGAGCAGCTCAATAAATCTTTTCCACCCATAACTATTTGTTCCCTTTTGTATATATAAAGCTTTACTTGATGCCCTGTTTTCATCAGTTCTTACCACTTTTAGGAATTCCCCTTTTATATTATGTAGTCTCTCAATTAAAAATGAGAAGTTTCCATCTCTATTAGTCCATTTCTTTTTGGTTAAATTTGGTTGTAGATTTTCCTCCAAAGATTTACTCATCCATGCTCCAATAGCTAATGAGAAAGTGATTTTGAAGTTTAATCCTCCAAATCCTCTTTCAATAATATTGAAACCCTCCTGATTTCCTAAAGATTGAGATGAAAATTCAAATGTTTTTGATTCAATTTGAGTTATTGAATCTGGAACTTTTCTCCTCTCTCTGACACTCTCTCTCCTCATTGTGTTTTTTACTGGCTCTGGTTTTTGGTGACTGGAACATAAAAACATACTTATAAACCCTAGTTTGATTGGGGGCCAAAACTTTTAATCCGGGGCCTTGCACTAGTGGACAAAAAAGGTCACCCAATCCTAATTTGGGTCACCCCTTAAAAAAATATTTTCTAAATGGCTAAAATGCCCTAAGTGATTAGTATTAATTTTAAATAATTAGTGATAATCTTACCTAATTTGATTTTAATATTTTTTTTTCAAATTTTTTATTTATCCATGTGTATGAAAAATCGCTGAGATCATAGATATTTTTTTTTTTGGCCAGATTCGTATGAAAAATCGTCATGGTATTGAAGTGGTTCATTGACGACTCTAAACAGTCGTTAATGTTTAGACTGTTTCAGTGACGATTCTGAACAGTCGTTACATTTTATAAAAGAGTCGTTATTCGACTGTTGTAAACAGTCGTGAATGTTTCGACCGTTTTAGTGACTACTCTAAACAGTTTTTATTCCGTATAAAAGAGTCGTTATCTTCTTCGAAGAGTCATTAATGGCGGAAATGTACGACAGTTTAAAGTCGTCATATAAAGATCAATTCCCTGACGACCCTTTGGAAGGGTCGTTATTATTTTTATTATGTATATGACGACCCTTGAAGTCATTATTGTCTTTGAAGGGTCCTTAATTAGGGTCGTTATTTGAAAAAAAATAAAATAATAATAATCAAGGGTAAAACAGTATTTTCATAATCCGATGAATACGCCCCTGAAAATTTTTGCACCACTAACTTAGTTCGTTATTCCTTCATCAAGTGTTGTAGCACCGATACATTGCATCATCATTCATTCTCAGAAGATTCAGTTGAACTATGAAAAAATTGTTAAAGATACTGCTGTATATTTCTCACAAAAACTAAAAGCTCGCCTCTTAAAAGAAGAGTTATACTAATATGAGACTCTGCTGCAAACAAAAAGGGGATGGATCGCGATGACGTTGTCTCATAAAAATTACCTTATCGATGTAAGGGTGTTTGTCAGCAACGGTTCCCTTTCATCTTTTATTCTTTTGGTCTTCTCTAAGATCGGTCTTCCACGATCGCCCTGCAAACGAAAAAGATAACCTAATAAGAATCTTTAGTTAAAATAAAGCTAGACAGGTATGTGCGCGCTGAACTCCATACAATGAGTTGAGGACTCTTTTGCTTGTACTTTGTTTCGTCTAAAACCATCAGATGGTTGCAGAAATTTATATGAAGTTTTTACCTTATAAGCCATAGAACAAAAGTTCACTTAGCATTTATGGTTAAGGAATAAATTGTGTGATATACTAAGTAAAAAAAGTATATCATGGATGGAAACTTACAGTGGCAGTAACAGCAACCTACTGCAAACAACTAGTCTTCTCAATATTTTCAGTCCAGATAGCATATTCAATCTCTCGGATAACATATTCGATCTTGTTCTTCTTCATCTAAAATCACCACCGAAGCGTTCATTCCCTCCCTCAGTTAGAGTTTTCTCAAATGGAGATTCAACTCGAGCTATCAGTTCCTCTATCAAACTATCTGCTCATGCCTAATTGTTCAGTTGCCCTTAATTCCATATCTATGACTTAACAGAACCGCGAACTCCATCTGTTCCATCAAAAGAAATAATCTAAATTAACATTTACAACAACCTTGTATTGAGAGTGAGAGTTACAAAACATAACTCACCCACCATTTAGCAGTCCCTATAGTAGTTAAAACCTTCCTACGCAATTCATCATAATCTTGTGATTCCATTCTGCAAAAACCCATTAAATACTTTAACGAAAAGAAATGCAAATCAAAATTTTCAGGCGAACAATAAAACTTAGTATGAAAAAAATATGGTAGAAAGAATTATGAGCATGTGAGACAGTTCATACAATTACACCAGTTACAGTTAGGGAACATAAACCACTATATAAAAAATTGAAATGAAGATGGATAGTATCTCAAACAGAACGAGCGATCCTACAAAAATGAGATAGTCCAATGTAGCATTCAATGTCTTTAAGTGGATCTAGTTCCTTGAAATCTAAATAAGGATATCTAAAGATCAAGCTGATTCTGAGTGGGTTGAACACTTGTACCTAAGCCCGTCAAATAATTTGATAGACTTACCTATTATAATAAGCTATGACTGGTGACAATATAGGCTATACATGAAGTTTCCCTCTCACATGTGAGTTGCGTGGAGAAATTCAAGTATGCTAAACAAAATCAGCAATGTAATGTAACAAACATCAAGTAAGAAGTTTAGTTATTCTTTTCTTACTTGTGAAGAAGAAACACTCAACAGAGGACAAATGTGCCAGCGACAAGAATCCATCCAATGACAACCAAGCTGCAGATTTTAATACCAAACATTAAAGTGAGACACAGAAAAAAATTCAAAAGAACAACGTTGCCAACACAATAAGCCAATGTAGTGGGACAGGTAAGTTATCTTATTTGACTCACATGGATACCATATATTTCATCCCAAAAATAGAGAATACTGCACAACACAACTGAAAGCATCAAACGTGACAAAGAACAACAAGGTGAGCATTCTGAAGCCATACCCATAGTCGATCTAGCGGAGGTTCCAAGGAAAAGGGGTAGGCCTCCAAAGGTATCATCATCAAGTGACAAAGAACAACAAGGTGAGCATTCCGAAGCTATACCCATAGTCGATCTAGCGGAGGTTCCAAGGAAAAGGGGTAGGCCTCCAAAGGTATCATCATCAAGTGACAAAGAACAACAAGGTGAGCATTCCGAAGCCATACCCATAGTCGATCTAGCGGAGGTTCCAAGGAAAAGAGGTAGGCTGCCAAAGGTATCATCATCAAGTGACAAAGAACAACAAGGTGACGAGGCAAAGGTGGTGACAAACCAAAGTGATAGCAAAGTTGACGTATTTTTAGTTCGAAGGGGAAGGGGTAGGCCAAGGAAGTACGGACTCCCATCACATATCGAAGACATTGCAAGTGTAGAGATTGCAGATGATGGTTTGGATATATTATTGTTACAAAAGGGTAATATGAAGATGTATAAGGATCCCAAAACAGGTAGGACAATTAGAAGTTATCATACCAAGATACAGTCTTACATAGACCAACTTCCTGAGGTTATTCGCGAGTATATTTTATATACGAGATGATGTCGACGGAGATGGAAATTGTGGCTATCATCTTTGTGGTGAACAATTAGGAATCTTTGACACGACGGTTAGTAGAGGTATGACACCATGCCAATATGCTAGAATGAGGATGGCCGAACAACTTGTGAACAAGAGGAGCTTTTATGAGAAATTGGTTGGTGTAGGCGAGGGGTTTGATGATATGCATGCTCAAGTATTGGGGCCGAGCAACGAGATGAACTTTCTTCCTTCTGAATATTGGATGAGAATGCCGCTTTGTGGGCATCTAGTGGCGGATACATTTAGATGTGTTGTTCATTATTTTACCCCCACCGTAGAAGTAACATTTAACCCAAAGTGGCAAAAATGCGAAGGATCCCTTAAGAAGAGAAGAGTTGTTTTGGCGTTCGTGAACGGTAATCATTTCGTTATTCTAAAACTGAAAGAAAATTGTCCATTGCCACCTATATGTGGGATGATTAAAAAAAGGGTCTGGATCCCAATATCTGGAAGGGATGGATGGCATCGTATGAGGAGAATCACCAGTTTTGGGATGCGTTGGCCTTATCAAAAAAACCGCTCCAAGAGGAGAAGATGCAACCCATTACGTGTGAAGGCGACGATGAGTAATTTGGATTTATGTGGTTCAGTAGTACGCAACGTTTTGTTTTTTGGAAGTCTGAATTGTAAACATTAAATCATATTTTGATGCCCATGCCGGCATAGTTGTGTTTTATATTAACAATTTCGGAACTTGTGTACCGGCGTAGACTTTCTTTTAAACCCATGCCGAAAATGCAGAAAAAACTTCCAGATAAATCAGTGACCTATCCGGCATTGAAATTAACATCATTATTGTGCCGGTTTAATGTCAAAATCATATTTGTCATGGAGATTACAGAAAACCGGCATAGTATCCAAACACAGTTAAATGCCGGAAATCTGTCATTTAGAGAACCGGCATTGTTGTTACTGTTCTCGAGAATGCCGGTAATGAATAAAAACTTAGAAATTTAAGTGATCTGGGCACATTCAAACTCTGTAAAAGAGGTCATTTGACACAAGTTTATCAAAATAATAAATATAATAAAAATACTAGATTGTATACAAGAACAAACTCCGAAGTTATGTGGTTCCAATCCGAAAACAAATCAAACATAAACCAAGTCAAGCAAAGAGTTTAGCAAGACACACAAACAAACACATTGTTTAAGACTCACAAACAATCATACCAAACTAATACTATAGAATACACACAAGATCACTCGGTTCTTGGCTTCTTGTGTACCCTCTTCTTCCTTTCGCCCCACAAGTCTTTTGCCTTCGGATCTTCAATTTTGTCCATCTTTTGCTCGACGTTCTCCATTTCTTTCTGGGTCAGCACCTCTCCTTTCTTGTTCTTTTTCTTAAAGAACTTTGACAAATTTCCAATCCGCTGACGTTGTTAAGGAAATTTTAAACATGTACTTAGTATGTTCAATTGTATAAGTTCATAGACATAGATTAAAAGAATGGAAATGAACAAGACGTACGTACCAACAACGTAACGAGCTGTACAAGTGCGGGTACAGTTTCCGGAGTTGTGGAGGGATGTGCTGGTGGTGGAGGAACAACTAAGATATCCGGGCGTACAACATAAGGATGCGTGAACTTCCGATGGCCTCTTAGGAAGGCTGGTTCACTCTCATAACCGTTCTCATCCAATTCCCAATCAGCCCTATCCAACACAAGTCCTTTTTCTTCCCTTTCACTCCAATGTGCAAGAATAGGTTTTGGGTCGTAAACCACGAGAGTATGGTTCTCATTTGATTGGCATTGAGGAAACTCATGAGAGAATTTCTGATAAGATGTATCCGTGAGATCTTTCTGCTTGTACCCAAGTTGGCGCATTACACGACGAGGGTTGTGTATAACAAATCCTTTTGGATGAAATAACGGTCCGTTGTAAAATGAAACATTGTCACGCCTTTGCAAGTGAACTCCTCTGGCATTCCTATATGGATCAAACACAACATCTTGGACATCCACCGAGTCCAAAGCCAATCTCATTGCTAATAACCGTTTTTTGTTATTGGGCCTTGGGGTATTGTCGAAGTAGTATTTCTGACCTAGAGGACTATTTTCTTGATATTCAGTGAAAATCTTCAATCCTTTATACCGTATGAACAATTTTGTGAAGTTTTCATAAGCCCACACCTACGCCAATGAAAGATCGTTCCAATGAAATGTATAAGAAAATAAATAATTGGAAACTAACAAATTTAATGACAACAATCAAAAAATAAGTAGTTGACTATACTTGAAGTACAGTGAAATTCCCATTAAATTGACGGGCGTTCGCCTTAGATGCTCGACGCATTTCTGCCAAAAAATGTGCCAAGAAAGCAGTGCCCCATGAATACTCATGAACCTTTTCCAACGGATCCAAGTATTGTGGGTTGTTCATATGTACCCTATTACCATTGGCGTCGGGGAATATAGTGAGCCCAAGATGAACAACATATAAGTCATGACAGTTCTTGGACTTGTTCGGGATTCAATTCCTTGTTCTTCGTGTTCCCAAACAATTCAACGAGTTTGACGAATGTGATAGTCTTTGTCTGGGAACGCTTTGTCTTGTACATATTTTCCAAAGTGGTTTCCTTGTCCCATCCAAACAACTTTTTAGTCAGCTCATAGATCTTGTCCCATTCCAGGTCCTTAGAGTCATCTCCTACCTTAACGGCTTTCCCAAGAAACTCAAGACCTATTATCCTTTGGACATCTTCAGGGATGATGGTCATCTCGCCAAAAGGAAAATGCATGGTATCAGTTTCACCAAAAAACCTCTCCAAAAGCGGTTCGCCGTGACGGTATCAGTGGCCACATAATTTTTTATCGCGGGATACAACCCAGATGCTTTGACTACTGCTTTAACAGCGTCACACTCAAGCTTCAAAGGCCATACATCCGATTGGTGATGGCGGCTAACACGGAAGGCGTTCTTGTGGTCCTATAAAAACACACCAAAGTAAATTAAATTCACTTGATCACTGATAAATAATATAATAACAAGATGCAAACGTCTTACATAAGTTTCATAGATACAACGAGCCCAAGAGTGTTTGTAGGCAAATAAGAGTTGCGGGTTTATCGGTTCACCCCAATGTTTGCCATCATCGCGGTATGGAATCATGTCATACTTATCAGGAAAGTGGGATGGGGGTGCCTTTTCATTATCCTTAGGGGCTTCAACTCCGACATCAGTCTGTCCTAAGCCACCTGCTTGTGAGGATGAGCCACCTGCTCGTTCGGGTACAGGATATGTTTCCCACTCATCATCATCATCACTGCTGGTTGGGTAGCTTATAGGTTGATCCCGAATTGTGACCTTAGCAGTAGCCGGATCAGGACGGCTACGTCGAGAAGACTTATGTCTTGCTTCTAAAACAACTTTGCCTTTTCCTTTGTTCTTTTCTGCTGCTTTAGACCTATATTCCAATATGCAAACTGAGTTATATAATGACAACCGGCATAGAAATCGAACTTAACATCTGTGCCGGCACAGGTGCCGGCATTCTAATCATTTAAAATACCAGGCCGGTTGTCTTTGAATTTTAGACAGAGAATGAATATTTTTTGCAACAAAAAACCGGCATAGTAAGTTAACATATAGACACTGTCGGCATTGAGAACCGGCATTGTTAGATAGAAATTTTAAATGCCGGTACTGTGGGATTTTAGTACAGAGATTTTAACAAAATAGGCTAATGAAAACGGCATAGTATTGATGAAATATACAAAGCCGGGACAGGGAACCGACATGGTATTCAACTAAATATGTATGCCGGTAAACGAATGCAATAAAATCGGGATTCAAGACATATAATCTGGCATGATTTTCAAATTGTATTGTACCGCAAATCAAACATGCAACTGAGCTTTAAATTGGAATTTTAAAAATTACTTTTAGTGTAGTAGAAAGACTAAACAACATAATTTCACTTTGTGTTTTCTACTATGGGATAAACTCTAAAATTAAAAAACTTCAATTCAACATATACATCACTTACTTAAGCAAATTTGTTATTCTCGCCTCACCATCAGACTCTTTAGGAAGTTCTTGCACTTTTGATTTCGATTTACCACCTTCATCAACAGATTCTTCAGGATTGGGTATGGTTTTTTCACGAGGTTTGCGACGACCCATTGTCTTTGATATAGAAGATGAAACAAAAAGGGAGATTGAATAAAAATGGAGATTGAATGATTTCTTTTCTATAACCGTCACTTAAATAGAATGAAGGAGTTTGTAACCGACGCATAAACTGGTATTAAGGATTTTGTAACCGTCAAATAAGTGGGATAAAATAGTTTGTAAATCAAATAATTGGAATGAATGAGTTTGTAACTCGCCACATAACTTGTGTTTATAATCCGTCAGGAATGCCGACATGGAAAAATGGAACAATTCAATGTTGGTATTCGACAATAAGTATTTGGTGATCACAATTCAACGGAGGCATTGTGTAACGGTATAGTATTTGGTGTATTTATCAATGCCGGTAGGGGAAAGAAAATTGATGAAATAAATAACATTAACCACATAATCTTAAGGAAATAAACTTAAAAACATTAACCCAAACTAATTGCAACTAACTTCATTTCTTAAGGAAATAAACATAAACAACGTTACACATAAAACGACGTTATCTCAAGCCAATTGCAACTAACATCATTTCTTGGAACGAGATTCAATAAGCAAAGCAGCTTCGAAATGCCTAAAAGGCTCTTTTCTCCACTTGGTATATGCGTCCTGAGCTTGAAACCTATTCCCTATGTATATTGCAAGAAACTCGTTGTATTTGCGACATAACTTTATGAGTGCAATTGTTCAATTTTGTACATAGAGATCACCGTAATCAATTCGACATTTCTTACCTTCCAAGTAGTTATTCATGTAAGGACCAGTCCTAACAAGACCCCAAAAAAGATTCGAAGAACGGTGATCTTCTTGGAAATCTGATACTATGTAGTAATTTTTAATCCACTCGATTTCTTCCTCAACATCCGCTTCTATCTTAGATTGTTTTTGACGTTTAAGGAGTTCTTTAGCTTCTTTGCGATAATGTTCAAGCTTTGCTTCCTCTTCTTCTTCTCTTTTCCTCTTAAGTATCTCTTCTTCCATTGCGGCAATTGACTTGGTGGTTTCTCCCTTCCTTTTTAGTTTTTCTAGTATAAGGGAAACTGAGTTGGTGGTTGATAATTGATTTCCCAACGGAGTGGATAGTTTGTTCTTCTAGAGTTTTTGTTTTTCCATGGCAATGATGAAATCGGTTTTTGTTAATGGATTTGAGTTGGTGGTGGATGATAATTGATTTCCCATCGGAGTGGATAGTTTGTTTTTCCTAAGTTTGTCTTTTTCCATGGCAATGATGAAATCGGTAGTTGCTGATGGATTTGCCATTGGAGGTATCAAGTGCAATGGGTGAATCCATTGCATTATATAGATGATTGCACAACGGCTATTTAGTGCCGGCATTGTCAATGACCTACAATCAACGCCGGCACTATAAAGCCGGTTTATGGTTTAAAAACATAGCCATTGGGCACTGAATTTTGAATGATCCGGCATTGGTATAAGCTTAACCTACATGCCGGCACTTAGTACCGGCATAGATTAATATACTACAATGCATGCCGGAACCATTAGGCAATCGAAATATGTTTACATACTAAGCCAGAACTATAATTTATTTCGAACGTAATCCTTGTCGACGGAACAACGAATGCACTTAGCACGTGCATCAAACCTTTAAACCACTTGGTGTCCCGAGTGGACGAGTTATAGTCTCGTGAGGTCTTACATAGAGATGTACCCACAAAACCTTACGAAATACCTAACTGGATACCCTAAAAACCTAAGCAAATAACACTAAACTATCAATCTTCTTAAGAAGAATCCGTTTCCGATTCACCCAACTAGTGGTACTCCGTGACTTTGGTTACAATATGGTTCACGTTGACTTCAAACATGAATGGTTCTCCCTTTTCTTGTAAGTAATGCGTTTTCACGGCTTCATGCTACAAAAACAACACACAAACTTTGTTTGTTACATAAAATTTGAAAAAGAGTAGATTGTGTCCAACTAATCATAAAGATACTTACGAGTTGTTGAGGGGACAATCTATTATGGGTAGCGTGCTCGATCCGGTGTTTCATTTTTAGATACTCAACCACCGCATTTAGGATGATGTCGTGTCATTGCTCGATTTGTTGAGCGGTTCTTCCTTTCGGGTTACCATAATCGTGAATAAATTTGTTAAAAATCTGCAACCACATGGAATCCCGCGTGCTGTTATCTATAGTTGAAGGACGAGTTTCAGCGTACCATGCTTGGGTGATTGCTAAATCTTCCTCCGAGTCGAACGATGCCATTTGTTGTATTTTGGATTAGGTACTATACTAAGCTATTTATTGATGATTATTCTAGGGTTTAGGGTTTCAAAGTTAAGAGGCTCAAGGAGATATATAAGAAAAAACGAGTTTTTGGCTTTTGGGTCCAAGAATTAGCTCTCTTTATATAGAGAAAAACGTCAACGACTAGTTTTTTTGAAAATCGCCACAACCGGCATTGTAGTAACTGTGAAATAGGATGCCGACATATGCTTCCGGCACGGTTTATCATAAGCTTACAATGCCGGTACTAGGGAATTTTTTACAGAGATTGGGCCAAATATGCAACCAATACCGGCATGGTTTCAAAACACTTTGAAACGCAGGTAAAGGGAACCAGCATTCAATCTATAATAACGACTATGCCGGTAGTTGTTAAATTAAAAAAAAACGGCTAGTTTTTTGAAAAATAAGACCGTTGGAGATTTATTTCTATATAATACTCCCATTCCTTTGGAAAAATCTACACAAACCAGCAACCAAATAACAAAAATCATTCTCTCAAGAAAGCAAGCACGGTTAAAGCTTCACAAAGGATGGGGGATTCATCATCTTCCTCTATTTGCAAAGTAAGTAGATTTACTAACAATATGATCTTCACTACTATGACGCATGACTAATATAATATTCTCTTACATAGTCATAATTGCAAGTGTCAAATTTTCAAGTCACATTCTCATCTAGCCATGGACTGTCCTTTTATTTATTCAAAGTGTAGAAGCTGTGATGGGACACGCGGTTTTGGATTGCAAAACTGATGATCTTTGAAAATGGAAGAATGTTTCTAAGGTGTTTGAATCACCCAAAGTGCGATGAGTTTCAATGGTTTGACAAAGCTGTTGAACTAGCAGAGTCAAGAGAAAACCACAAGGGCCAATGCAAGCCTATCGATGGGTGTGATGGGTGTTATATGAAGGGAAAGGAATATGTTGAAAGAGAAGAAAAACCAATGAAGCTGATCCTTGACACCCCCATCACGGACGATGTCTTCGAAGAGGTTCGGGAAAGGCTCAAAGGTTCCGCAATTGTTGAAAAGGGATGGAAATAGATTATATTTAACCAAATGTAATCCATGCCATGTTTTTTAGCATGTTTTAATTAAAAGTTTCAAATCCAATGTAGTAGATTACTTAGGAATAAAATAAAAGAGCATTCGAAATGGGTTTATATTCAAAACTAGCAGAGTACCGGCATGGAAGAAATCAAGCTTACAGTGCCGGTTGTCTGACAACTATGAAAATTTGAAAATATCAAAAACCGGAATAGATGTTAGAAAATACTACTGTGCCGGTACCTTAGAATATCTATACATGAACATGGAATTTTTAATCTTGTTGTTCCGGTATGGTTTTATAAACAATTTCATTGCCAGTTTAGGTACAAGCACTGTTAACCTAAACTTATCTATGCCGGTAAAAGACGCAAATAAATCTTGCAAGGATAAACATGTTCAACATAAATGAATCACTAGAAATCAAAACATGTTCAACATAAACCAAACAATTGGATTCTGCTATCAAATATTTTTAATCCAGGTATCCTAAACCAAAAGAAAACCAAAAAACTAAAGAGTTAACCACGAGGCACAAACGAAAACAAGTTCGGAATTGTTCAAGACGTGACAACCACCATCCAAAAAAAGAAACACAACTAAAGAGTTAATCACTGGGTCTTTTGCTTCTTTTGGGCCGGTTTGTTCTTAGTTTCCCCGAACAAAGCTTTTGCACTAGGGTCGGTTTCTTCAATTCTATCAAGCTTTTCCTCGAATACCTTCATTTCTTCAAGGGATAGCACCTCTCCTTCCTGGTACTTGCAACCCAACATCTTCTTTAACTTGCCAAGCCGACGCCGCTAGTTTAATACATCAAACACATAATTAGTATACATATAAGATTATGTGTATATTAAACGACGAAGCAATTAACAATACTTACAAGAAATCCAACAGTCTTATTAAGTTGGGTCATTGTAGGTGGTGCATGTGCGGGAGTTGGAACGGGAGGGTTTTTCTGGGGAGGAACTAGGACGTCATCCGGGCGGACGACATAAGGATGTGACCATTGCAGGTAATCTTCCATGTAGTCGGCATCAACTTCATCACCGTTTTCAGCAATCTCCAACTTCTCCCACTGACTAATATCTACCAAACGACGTGGTTCTCTATCCCTACAATATGTTGGGTCCGGTTTTGGAACATACTCTACATGCAACCGATTTGGAGTTGAATAGCACCGAGAAATGTCAAGATCAAAACATTGAAAAGAGGCCGTCTGGAATGTGCTAATTGCTTATATCCAAGTTGACGCATCACACGTGTAGGATTAGCCATAACGTATCCTTTTGGGTGGAACAACGACCCATGGTAAAATGCAACGTTACCAAACCTCAAAACTTGGCGGTTTCCTCTAGCCTCCTTGTAAGGGTCGAACACAACATCTTTGGTACTCATTGCGTCCAAAGCCAATCTCATATCGATCAGTCGACCTATGTTACCGGGCTTTGGAGTATTGTTGAACTCGTATCTCTTAGCTATAGGCGTATCGGGTTCTGGAAGGTCTATGATCTTCAAGGAGGGGTAGACCTTGAACAAGGTTGGGAAGTGTTCATAAGCCCACACCTATTCCAATGTGAAGCAATAAGTTTTGTTTCTAAGTTCACGATAAGAGTACATATGAACAATATACATAATAAAATAAGTTTAAGAACAAATTTACCTGCAGTAGGGTGAAATTTCCGACAAATTGGTTGGTTTTAGCCTTAGAGGCCCTTCTCATCTCCATAATCAAATGTGCCATTACCGCGGTGCCCAAGAAGAATTATAGACATCTTCCAACGGATCCAAGTACTGAAGGTAGTTCGCACTAACCCTGTTGCTATTGGTGTCAGGGAATACCCTAGTGCCCAAGATGTATAGCAAGTAAGCAGCGGCAGTATAACAAATTTGTTTAGGGTCTCATCCATCCTCCAAACTTCTTTTCTTTGTGTTTTCAAAATTCTTCTTAAGAAGCGTCAACTTGATTGTCTTTGTCTTACCAGACGTGGATTCATAAAAGCTCTCCACATGAGTTTTGTAATCCCAACCAAACAGCTTGTTAGTTAGACCGTGCAACGTCGACCATTCTAGGTCCGGAGACTCAACTCCTTCTTCAATTGACTTGCCGATAACATTCAAGCCTAGAATGTTCTGAGCATCTTCAGGGATGAAGGTCATCTCCCCAAAATGGAAGTGCATGGTATCGGTTCACCATGATACCTTTTGACGAAGCAATTGACAGTAACAGAATCAGGCTTCACATAATTTTCAACCAAAGCATATAGACCAGAATCCTTTACTATTGTTTGGACCTCTTCACATTCCTCGGACAAATCCCAACCATCCGCGACTTGGTTTCGGCAAACACACACAGCCTTCTTATGATCCTACAATTAGGAGAGACAATATAATTAAGATATTGTTGATGGTGGATTTTCGTTCAAGGTTAAATTTGTAAAAACCCGAATAATCATACGACATCTTGTAAAAGATAAAGCCGTTTGTAAGTGATGGATACTCCTCACTTAATTCACCAAGAATGGAGCATGTAGCAACAATCCCATTCTCGTGAATACGTAAAATTCCTCCAGGTTGGAGCATGTAGCAACAATCCCTTCCCCGTGAATTTCATATCCGCCTTGTATTTCCCGTACTCATTATCGGTGTGGCATGACGACCGAGTGTTACTCTTACTGAGTAACACAAACCTCCAAGCACTATAATGAATCCATGTACGAAATACCCGTACATGTGCCGATTCTCGGTGTGTTATACTAGCCCGAGCCCTCTCGGTGTGTTATACTAGCCCGATTGAGCCCCTCTCGGTGTGTTATACTAGCCCGATTGAGCATCCGGACTTGATCGATTTCTCCGGATATGATCTCGATCGCAGTCATCCAACTCCACAAGCATGATTGGATGACCACGATCAATTCCATCACCCCCAAGCGGTATGGAATACACACGGCCTTAGCCGCCGAGATATGATCTGATCGCAGTCATCCAACTCCACAAGCATGATTGGATGACCACAGATCAATTCCATCACCCCAAGCAGGTATGGAATACACACGGCCTTAGCCTGCCGGATATGATCTGATCACAGTCATCCAACTCCACAAGCATGATTGGATGACCACAGATCAATTCCATCACCCCAAGCAGGTATGGAATACACACGGCCTTAGCCGCCAAATATGATCTGATCGCAGTCATCCAACTCCACAAGCATGATTGGATGACCACGGATCAATTCCATCACCCCCAAGCGGTATGGAATACACACGCCGACCCGCATGGTCGACCATTGGCCTTCGCTTGCCAAGAAACCGTCCATACCAAGCATTATGGGCGGAAAACCCTAAATTAGGGTTTGCGGCATATTACATGTGTCGCAAAAACGGTCTCAACCGTCCATCTTCGCGGTATAGATGGAGGGTGTAGATGTAGACTCAAAGGGCCGGAGCATGTCGACACAATCACCATGTGACCGCCTACACACTTGGCCAATCCACAAAGCCAACCGTGTTTGGTTACAACAAAACCGTCCGCCCAAAGGAGCATGGTCGCGCGGCCTTGAAAGCCAAAAATAGGGTTTGAGCCATCACGCGCGTCCATCTTCTCCGCACGAATGGAGGGTCACGAGATCAAATCGAGCAGGTCCGGTCATACCAAGCATGACCACCGTGGGCCCATCTACCTCCTCCTTGCGGTCGGCCAAGGCACATCATTCCCGGCCAACCCAAAACGCACGCCCAAACTCGTGCGGTTACACTCCCAAATCCTAAACTGATCTCGGCCGCTCAACTTCACCGGATGATTTGAATGGCTTAGATCACGTTTTCATGGGATAATCGGTATAGGTGTGAACACCAACCTACCACCTACACGGTGGTATGATCGACCAAGACCGACCAAGATGGGTCGTCTTGGGGGCGCGCCCAAACTTGGGATGACACGCGGTTATCAATTCCTTTGCGGTAAGAGATTTCTGCCGCAAACCGATCTCAACCACTCCTCTTCACCGGACGAATTGGGTGGCTTAGATCACGTTTCATGAGACGGTAAGACATAGGCGTGAACATCAGCCTACCGTCTACACGCCAAACTAACCGGCCAAGACCGACCAAGCTAGGTCGTCTTGGAAAACGCGCCGGAAGAGAGTATGGCGCGCGGCTTCTTGCGGCATCAAACTCCTATCGCAAATCGATCTCAACCACTCAACTTTACCGGTCGAATTGAGTGGCTTAGATCGCGCCTTCTTGGTAAAGTGAAGTATGGACGTGCACACCGGCGTGTTGTCTACACACATGCCCGGTCGGTCCTCTTCAAAACCCTTCCCATGCTTGTTTTCGACCAAGCTGAAGAGTGATGCTTGCGCACCTCTTTTAAAACCCTAATTTCATCAACGGTCGCAGATGAGTGTCTCAAACATCATCTCATCCGTCCGACTTCACCAGACTTGGTTATACAACCCCGGTCGAGTTATTTGGTTAGTGAGGAGTCATTACCCATCACTTTACCACACCGTAATGCAAAGCACTCCGCATAAAATACACACGATACTCCACAAGTATCGACTTTACGAATAACGCAGTTATTCAATTGAGATTACATGCTATCTTCCGTGGATCCACGATCCACATTCCGCATACATCAATCATGTCACAAACCGGGGGATACTTATGGGGTATTGGTCTGGCGGTTTACAGCGTGCAGCGTGCAACGCGCCATTACAAGAACGTGTTAGGAAGTCATGGACGGTTAAAGATGAACTGGAGAAGTGGGCAAGACCGGTCGTATGCTACCGACACACAACTCCACCACTCCATCATTCCATTACCTCCACTTCCCACGAGAAACGTGAATGAGGCTCAATGACTTGTATAAATAGGTTCTCCGCCCTATTTCGAAAACAAGACAAGACAACGAACAATACAAGTTCGGTCGATAAAACCAAGTGTTAATACAACATCATATTCAAACACCCGAGCTTGCTTGCATCAACCGTAAGCTTGCTCATATTTGTTGCAAGTCATAAGCAAGCCAACATCTTCACAATCTCAACACCTTCTTCGCTTCCCTCCCTAAGATCAACCCCATCTCCTTCACTTTGTGACCGAAACAAGTCCGGAACGGCCATTTCTTGGTTTAGGCCGGACTTGCATGCATTGATCTCTCGAATCTACAAGCACTCACCGCAAAGTGCATTTGTTGTAGGTTTAAATTCATTCCTCATCCACACCCCAAATTACCAAATTCAGCGGGAGTAGTTTTCACCCATCAACAATTGGCGACCACGGTGGGAGATTGATCTATCGGTTGCATAAAATTGAATTCTCAATTTTTCGGTTTCCATCTCGCAATGTATCCGGAAACTACGGGCGGTTCAGATATCATGGGAAGCATAGCTGGAATCTTTGGAGGATGTCTTGGCAAATCAAGCCGGTACCACCGGAGGCGGAGCGAGACATTTCGCCTTTTGAATGATATAGCGGCACAATTACAAGAAGGGTCGACGAGCGTCTACTCGAGCAAAAGCACAAGAGATGTTGAATCATTAGCCGTGAGTCACACCTTTACTAGTGGAGATGCAGGAAAGAACGCGTGATCACAGGGGACTCGGGAGATACGAACAACATGGTCCACCGACAACGAAGGCTCGAGACAACTCCACGAGAGGAAAAGACTTATCCAGGAGTACCACAACGTCTACCGGATAAGGAAATGGGGCCTGGATCCCTCTTTGGGAGATTTATATCTCAAGACCCTTGTCGAAGCTCTCTAA
This sequence comes from Papaver armeniacum, assembly GCA_023531295.1. Lineage (NCBI taxonomy): Eukaryota > Viridiplantae > Streptophyta > Magnoliopsida > Ranunculales > Papaveraceae > Papaver > Papaver armeniacum. Next base: position 122,286 of record JAJJWW010006488.1, read on the forward strand.
GACTGTTCAATCCGCATCAACCTTTCAACTAAGTGAAGAGATGCCGAGGAAGGGGAAATCAATCAAGAAATGCCGAATACAGAGGATGGAAACGCTCAATTCGGTCACTCAGCAGTGACATTGCGGCATCTTCCACATCCCTCTGCCTAGGAAAACGATCCACGGATATGATGGCACTCGCAAATCTTCCAACTTCATCTCCCGCTCCACGTCAAAGCCACGGAGAGACGTTACAACGCCCACTAACGCAGAAAAGCCAAACTCAAGGTACTTACATTTTCCCTTCCAAATGAAGAAGATTCTCGAGCTGCTGGAGACGTGGGTGCGAAACGGAGAGGTGGAGCTACCCCGTGATGGCGTCCGCCTACCGATCAAGAAGTAATGGACCCGAGGTACTGTCATTACCACCGGTTCCTCCATCACCCCACCGGTGAATGCAACGCTTTGAAGTGCATTGTTCGGGATAAGCTTGGTTCGGAGAGATAGCTTTCGAGAGGATTTTCTTAGAAAGACTACTCCGGTTTGATATGATATAGTGAGGCTTCAAAAGCAAGTAAGTTTTACTCAACAACTTTACAAGAAAGATAGTTTAGAATTCACTTGGGGACTTAGCATCCCGCACGTGGAGAAAGAGGCTCGGTGATCAAACGCCATGTTTGTTTCCATTCGTACCTCCCTTTTACATAACATTTGCAATTTCATGCGCAATCATTCATGACCAAGATGCAAATTCCATTTAACATAATCCCTTTCAAAAAGTTGTTCACAAAACTATCTCAAGACAAGCCAATTCAATTACCTATTTAACCAGGAAGCCAAATTACGAAAGAAAATCCTCACTATCACTCAAAAAGAAGAAACATCTAAAAAAGAAGATGGCACAAATCAAGGAAAGTCCTTCAAACAACAACTCATCCTTCACGCGCAAGAGAGACTTTCATCCTTTGAGCACTACTGCTTGACTCCAGTTCTTTAGACAACCTCTCAACCTCTTCTTCCCGACGAGCAACACGGCCTCGCGGAAGGGACTTCATCATGTAATTTCGGAGCTCCTGAATCTCGGAGAACCCTTTGAAGAACCGGGGAGCATTGAAGCCGCATGCTGGCGCAAACACGTCCAGATGGCACCTCAATCTTCAACCACCTCTTCTAAACTGTTCCACCGTCGCAGCGCTCATCCCCTGGATGGAAACTAAAGCTTCTTGGACGCGGTTGACCAATGCAAGACGACTCCTGAGCTTCGCGGTGGTAGCAATATGGCCGTGTTTCTTCCAGATTATTGTGTACAACTTTTCAAACAAACCCAAGACGCTGAATCCACCGACCAACACATGACCTGGATAAGGGACAAGTAAAAGGAGGATCGAACAAAGCCCTGTGCCGCATCGCGGTAATTCGGCGACCGCGGAGTCTTGTCGATTGCGGGAAGCCTTTCGAAGAAGTCACCACAATAGCCATACGGTCAGGAGCACTGTTCGGGATGGGTGTCAAGGGGAGCCGTCTCAACCTGCAGCGGCCACCGTCTCTCTTGCATTCCTTACGGCATCTATTTCACTGGGTGTTGATTTCCGTCACGACCCCGTCGACAAGATCACTAAGGAAAGCGCCTTGTTCAACCGAGCTTGCATCATCTCTGTCATTGTCGAAAAAGGAGCGGTACCGCTGGACTTCTCAAAGATGAAGATCCGTGCCGGACTTCTCAAAGCATGAAGGTCCGATGCGCGGACTTCTCAAAGATGAAGGTCCGTACCGCTGGACTTCTCAAAGATGAAGGTCCGTACCACCGGACTTCAAAGCATGGTGACCAGCATCTGCCGCCTTCCCGCCTTGAATGCGTGCCAACCTTGTGAAGGCATTATCTTTCGAAATTCCACGATTTAAAACAAGGATCGTTTTAGAAGAACTTACACTTGGAGAAATGAAAGAACCGATGGGAGGAGGTTTAAATACCCGCATATTAGAAGAATTAAGGATTAGGGCCGCATGCTTGCCTCTTAGGTCTCTCTCCTACTTGGGGACTGCAATCCTCGGCTCTTGTCCGTTTGGATGGAAGTGGCTTCAACCGAAATGCTTTGTCAAGACGTCGGAAGATGGCTCACTACGGGAATTCGCCGCAACACTCCTCGAAAATTTCTCGGAAGATCAACAGTTGTTTCCCCCAAAATTCTTTATACTTTCGGTCACCACCGGGTTTCTCCCAATAGGCCGAAGGAAGGCTCACCCTGGCCTAAAAACACATTGGCGTCAAGAATTTGTGGAAGGGATTCTTAGGAGCCCCTAGTGGACGGATAAATGGGACACCCCGATCAAATCCCATCCGCGAGCAGCCCTGTCAATGTTGTACGGAGTCACAGAAAATTCTCCGTTGAATAGAGACGGGACATATCTGGAATGCGGCTGCGCATGTAAATAATTTCCCAGATCTCATGGTCTCAACATCGGTACACAACACAACGCCGGGATCACAAGCAAAGGTCTTTGGGTGAACGATGGAAGAGTGAATCGGCCCCCATGGGCGAAAATCTACGGAAGAAATGTTGTCAAATACCTCCACAAGTTTCGCACCGGCTTTAGGACGCTTCTTATTCCATCGGAGTATTCTCGAGCCGCCATACAAGTTAACGAGTGAAGGTGCGGGAGTAAGAGCATAACTCTGAAGTGTTCCCATAAGAGCGCTCGAAGAAAAGCGAAGTGAACGTGCGACTCCACCCTCTTGTACCCGTTAGAAACGTGCATATCCATTGCTAAAGCGGCCAGGATGAGAATACGGCGATCCAAGGAACAATGCAGCTAGAGGAAGAACTTCACCCGCATGACTTTATAGCAATCTTAACAAGCTCATCTCTTATGGTCTTCTTCCCTGAACCATCATCAAATACATCTCTGGATAGCCATAAAGACAGAACGCAATCACGCCTCGAGAGCTCGTTTTCCAACTCGAAGAAGACCACTCCGAAATCCACCAAGTATAAAAGCACCTCGCATCCTTTCTCTCCTCCTTGTCCAGACTCTCGAATCCCTCCGCCTTCTGAAGTATAGCATCATAATTACTTTGTTCCGCATCAGAGAGCTCGTAAAAAAGACTTAGGCAAGAGCGGGTTCATTAATGCAGCTACACTCTCCAAAGTAATAGTCATCTCTCCCCATCTAGATATGGCTGTATGAGTAAAAATACGCCACCGAGAAATAAAGGTAATCAAGCCCGCGGTGTCTTTCCTAATTTCGAGGGTAGCAGATGCCATGACCGCATCGAGAATTTGTGCTTTGGTCGATTGTCCTTAATGCCCTTATTACTCAACATGCGTCTCATCCATCCTTCATAAGAACCCAGTGGAACATGGCAAATCTTGAAGTCAATGGGAGAAGGCGGATATTCGTTTCTCTGGAGACAAAACCTCATCACAAGTGCGGAAGAAGAGAATGGATCAGCATCCATATTTTCTGAATCGGAAAGCAAGACTATCTTATGAGAAGGATGTTTCCTATTATTTGGAAAAGACGAGGTGAACAACTCATCATTGATGTTCGGCATATCCTTGAAACTCGCCAACACTTCCTGACTTAGCACCAACATTATCTTCAGAAGACATGTTGATAGGAGTTCTCTTCTTTCTACCGCAATGAGATAAAAGAAGGAGTTAGAACTTGTATGAAAGCATATGAGAAGTGTAGTCACACACGGCAAGACACAACTCACACAACGGCCGGTCCAGGACATCATACAAGTTTTGGTCTGGTATTGATTTTAAGTTCTCCAGGTATAACTTTCAAGTCGATCGGCATTGATTTCAAGACGGGTGCAAGTTTCGATGGTACAAATTTCAAGTTCAATGCAAATTTCAGCCAAGCATGTGTGAGTAAGACCCACGTTCCGGCATACACGGCGGGCCCGCATTCATTCATCCGCATGCATCATACAATTTTCTTTATTCGTGGGAATCATGTCTACGGGATTCAAGCCAAATGGTGGAGAAAGCTAAGCATGCATATGTCTTACAAAAGGTATTTACCTAACAAAACTAGGGTTTGACCGTTAAAAAAAAAAAAAAAAAAAAAAAAAGGAGCGAAACCTACCTTGAGCGGCCGGACGGGAGCAACTCCGGCAACGGACGGCGGCGGTTTCCAAGCAACAATTCCGGCAGCGGCAGCAGCAAGGTTGCGGACGAGAACAAAAGAAGAAAAGAAAATTCGTGAGAAAAAAGAAAAGGGGTTTGGCTTCTTTTATAGACAAAAATTAGAAGAATCCCAATAGAACAAGGATTCCTCTTTGTTTGGTTTCCTCTTCGATTCAAATACCCAAAGAAAGAAACCGGCCCCACCGGGGATTCCATACAAGCGTGACGGCGTGGAAAACTAGCGGTCGGCGACACTCTTCCGGGTAAACTCCTTTTACCTTGTCTTTCTCATGTATGCATGTCACCATCTCATGCCTACCACACAATAATGTAACCATTATGTGCTAGGCAGGGGACTTAATGTTGATGGTGGATTTTCGTTCAAGGTTAAATTTGTAAAAAAAACCTGAATAATCATACGCTGACATCTTGTAAAAGATAAAGCCGTTTGTAAGTGATGGATACTCCTCACTTAATTCACCAAGAATGGAGCATGTAGCAACAATCCCATTCTGTGAATACGTAAAATTCCTCCAGGTTGGAGCATGTAGCAACAATCCCTTCCTGTGAATTTCATATCCGCCTTGTATTTCCTGTACTCATTATCAGTGTGGCATGACGACTGAGTGTTACTCTTACAGAGTAACACAAACCTCCAAGCACTATAATGAATCCATGTACGAAATACCCGCATGTGCCGATTCTCGGTGTGTTATACTAGCCCGAGCCCTCTCGGTGTGTTATACTAGCCCGATTGAGCCTCTCGGTGTGTTATACTAGCCGATTGAGCATCCGGACTTGATGTATCGGTCTCCGGATATGATTCGATCATGATCATCCAACTCCACAAGCATGATTGGATGACCACAGATCAATTCCATCACCCCCAAGCAGGTATGGAATACACACGGCCTTAGCCTGCAGATATGATCTAATCGCAGTCATCCAACTCCACAAGCATGATTGGATGACCACAGATCAATTCCATCACCCCCAAGCAGGTATGGAATACACACGGCCTTAGCCTGCCAGATATGATCTAATCGCAGTCATCCAACTCCACAAGCATGATTGGATGACCACAGATCAATTCCATCACCCCCAAGCAGGTATGGAATACACACGGCCTTAGCCTGCCAAATATGATCTGATCGCAGTCATCCAACTCCACAAGCATGATTGGATGACCACGAGATCAATTCCATCACCCCAAGCGGTATGGAATACACACGGCCACCCGCATGGTCGACCATTGGCCTTCGCTTGCCAAGAAACCGTCCATACCAAGCATTATGGGCGGAAAACCCTAAATTAGGGTTTGCGGCATATTACATGTGTCGCAAAAACGGTCTCAACCGTCCATCTTCGCAGGTATAGATGGAGGGTGTAGATGTAGACTCAAAGGGCCCGGAGCATGTCGACACAATCACCATGTGACCGCCTACACACTTGGCCAATCGGTCAAAGCCAACCGTGTTTGGTTACAACAAAACCGTCCGCCCAAAGGAGCATGGTCGCGCGGCCTTGAAAGCCAAAAATAGGGTTTGAGCCATCACGCGCGTCCATCTTCTCCGGAACGAATGGAGGGTCACGCAGATCAAATCGAGCAGTCCGGTCATACCAAAGATGACCACCGTGGGCCCATCTACCTCCTCTTGCGGTCGGCCAAGGCACATCATTCCCGCCAACCCAAAACGCACGCCCAAACTCGTGCGGTTACACTCCCAAATCCTAAACCGATCTCGTCGCTCAACTTCTTGGGATGATTTGAATGGCTTAGATCACGTTTTCATGGGATAATCAGGTATAGGTGTGAACACCAACCTACCACCTACACGGTGGTATGATCGACCAAGACCGACCAAGATGGGTCGTCTTGGGGCGCGCGCCCAAACTTGGGATGACACGCGGTTATCAATTCCTTTGCGGTAAGAGATTTCTGCCGCAAACCGATCTCAACCACTCCTCTTCACCGGACGAATTGGGTGGCTTAGATCACGTTTCATGAGACGGTAAGACATAGGCGTGAACATCAGCCTACCGTCTACACGCCAAACTAACCGGCCAAGACCGACCAAGCTAGGTCGTCTTGGAAAACGCGCCGGAAGAGAGTATGGCGCGCGGCTTCTTGCGGCATCAAACTCCTATCGCAAATCGATCTCAACCACTCAACTTTACCGGTCGAATTGAGTGGCTTAGATCGCGCCTTCTTGGTAAAGTGAAGTATGGACGTGCACACCGGCGTGTTGTCTACACACATGCCCGGTCGGTCCTCTTCAAAACCCTTCCCATGCTTGTTTTCGACCAAGCTGAAGAGTGATGCTTGCGCACCTCTTTTAAAACCCTAATTTCATCAACGGTCGCAGATGAGTGTCTCAAACATCATCTCATCCGTCCGACTTCACCAGCTTGGTTATACAACCCTGGTCGAGTTATTTGGTTAGTGAGGAGTCATTACCCATCACTTTACCACACCGTAATGCAAGACCGTGCATAAAATACACACGATACTCCACAAGTATCGACTTTCGAATAACTTGATTATTCAATTGAAGATTACATGCTATCTTCCGTGGATCCACGATCCACATTCGTTATCAATCATGTCACAAACTGGGGATACTTATCCGGGTATTGGTCTGGCGGTTTACGGCGCGCGGCGTGCAACGCGCCATTACAAGAACGTGTTAGGAAGTCATGGACGGTTAAAGATGAACTGGAGAAGTGGGCAAGACCGGTCGTATGCTACCGACACACAACTCCACCACTCCATCATTCCATTACCTCCACTTCCCACGAGAAACGTGAATGAGGCTCAATGACTTGTATAAATAGGTTCTCCGCCCTATTTCGAAAACAAGACAAGACAACAGAACAATACAAGTTCAGTCGACAGAAACCAAGTGTTAATACAACATCATATTCAAACACCCAGAGCTTGCTTGCATCAACCGTAAGCTTGCTCATATTTCTGTTGCAAGTCATAAGCAAGCCAACATCTTCACAATCTCAACACCTTCTTCGCTTCCCTCCCTAAGATCAACCCCATCTCCTTCACTTTGTGACCGAAACAAGTCTGGAACGGCCATTTCTTGGTTTAGGCCGGACTTGCAGATTGATCTCTCGAATCTACAAGCACTCACCTTGCAGTGCATTTGTTGTAGGTTTAAATTCATTCCTCATCCACACCCCAAATTACCAAATTCAGCAGGAGTAGTTTTCACCCATCAACAGATATTTTACATAAATACACAACAATACATATGTACAAGATAGAAAATGCTTACATAGGTTTGATAGATAGTACGAGCCCACGAGTGCTTGTATCCAAATAGTATTTTTGGATCCGGAGCTTCGCCCCAAATTCTACCACGTTCAAGGTCAGGTATCATGTCATTAATATGAGGAAGGTGGGAACCTTTAACTTTCACTTTGACGTTGCCCTTCTTGCCATTGCCTTGTGTTGGTTGTTGACTTGGGCCACCAACTTCGCTTTGGCTTGCTAATTGACTTTCCTCTTCATCTTGTTCATCTTGATCATCGTGCTCACGGTTCGCAAGTCCACTACGGTCACTACCACTCTCCAAAATTATCCCTCTTGTACCATCCCCCAAACGTATCTTACGACCTTCATCTTTCCCTCGAGGAGGCAGAGACTGAGGAGTATCAAGACCGTCATTCCTTCTTCTCTTAGTGACAACATCTTTATTTTTTCTTTTGTTAGCTTCCTTTTCTTTTGACCTATATCGTAAGCACACGGAAAGCAATGAATATAAGATAACTCACCTTCAGTTTTAATACCGGCATTGACTACCATAAAATAAACCACGCCGGTACAATGTTCCCGGCGAAGAAACATTGACTATCGACAGTGCGGATGAAAATCGGCATACAAATGCAACCTAAAATCTATGCCAGGTATTATTGTGATTTTCTGTATGTTTTAAGTCCACTACCAGGCATGCTCGAATTATTACAAAAGAATGCCGGTACCCAAAACCTAAGCATGTAATGAAACCAAAAATCTATGCCGTCTTGGTGACAAATTCATAAACTCTCCCGTATGTTTTAAGTCCACTACTGGCATACACGAATTATTATCAAACATCGCCGAAGACTAAAAACAAGCCTCGTATTCATCCTAGATTGAATGCCGGTAGGGAAAATACAGTTTCTGGTTAATCTGGGGTTGGAAACTGGTATTGTATTCATCCTAGATTGAATGCCGGAACACAAAACCGGCACTGTGTTCATACAAATTTCAATGCGGTATTCTCTGAAACTCAACTGTTTGAGTTAGGGTTCGCGATTCTAACCTAAACCCATTGCTATAGATCGATTTAAACACCTACAAAGTAGTTTAAAATCACTTACCTTCTCACAGAAGCCATATTTCTGAGTAGTTGATTGTCAGAGAACGTTGGTTCTTCGTCTTCTTGCTCTTGAGCAATCTTAGAAATTCTTTCTGCCTGTTTTTGTTGAGCAATCGATGATGTTGAGTTTGATTGGGCATTTGGTTTCTTTTGTGGAGGCATTGTTTATGATTCGGGTAGGTTAATCGACGAAGAAATTTTTGAATCGACGAAGAACGGATGAAGAACGATGAAAAAAAAAATTCAAAACCTAACCCTAGGACAGTGCCGGTACTGAATTGAGAATGGGGGATATATGAATTTGGTTTTTGATTTTTATGTTTTAGGAGAAAGGGTATAATGGTCTTTTCATAATGTTTTTTAATTAACCAAAGGGTATTTTAGTATTTTTAATGCCAAAAAACACCCCTTAACACACACCATGGGTTGGGAGAAGTAATTAATATCCCCCAATTCCTTTTTATATCCCCCAATTTCGTGTTCATCTTAATCTAAACCAAGATTTATTCCAAAACCCCAATTCCCATTATGTAAATCACTCTTTTTGTACATGAATCTATGCTGAAACTCAATAGAACAATTGAACAGAAAAAAATTAAATCAACAAAGTATAAAAGAGATTGAATTGAATTCTATAAGACAGTGAATGAAACAAATAATAGTTCCCTCAGACATTCTGGCCATATAACTTTTTTTTTATATGTATATAAACTTTATAATCTGGCCATGTAGCTGACTAGATGTTGTACATGTCAATTTCAAATTCCAAATCAAAATGCTTCCAAATTAAATGAAAGAGTTTATATACAGAACAAGCACTTTCAAAAACTAAGGAATCTCCAAGGTAAAGAAAAAACATAAATCAAATGAAGACAGGACAGAGGACTAACCTTGATGGTATCAGCTTTCCTTTTACGTTTCAGGCTTGCTTGTGATGGTTGTTTTCTCTTGCCCTTCTTGGAACTGATTTTACCTACAATCTCTTGTATCTGCAGCCCTGTTAGTGGCCATGGAGCTGTACCATGCTCCACCCGTCCATCGAAAGTTGTCCTATCATCGCGATACTTATTCTTCGATGGTAGCCATCTTAGGTGTCCCCTGTAGCAGATATTCTTAGTAAATGGAAAATAATTAGCAACAGTTCCTTCTCCACAAGTAGGACAAGCACAATATCCATGAGTTACACATCCCGCTAAAGTCCCTAATGCTGGAAAATCGTGAATAGCCCACAACAACCGTGCTCTCATCAAAAATTCAGTTTTTCTGAAAGCGTCAAATGCTAGTACACCATCCCATAACTTCTTCAACTCATCTACCAGTATTTCTAAATAAACATCAAAGTTTTTACCAGGTGCTTTTGGGACTGATATCAGCAATGACAACAAAGAGAATTCCCGCTTCATACACAACGAAGGAGGAAAATTATAAATACAGATAATCACCGGCCAACAACTGTGTGCAAGATCGAAACACCCATTCGGATTGAAACCGTCAGTTGATATCCCGAGTGTAACATTCCTTGGTTCCTAGGCAAACTCTGGCAAAAAACTATTTGCATATCGCCAAGCTGAAGAATCGACGGGATGACGTATGACATTTATATCTATCTTTGCTCTAGAATGCCAAGTCATTGCCTCTGCGATCCATGGTTCGTTGTAAAACCATTTCAGCCTAGTAATCAACGAAAAATGTCTAACCATCTTCTGAGCAACAATAGTAAGCTTACTCTCATCATTAAAAACCTTCTTATACCTAGATTCTTGACAAACAGGACACTTCACCAGCGATACATGATCCTTCCAATACAAAACACAGTCATTTACACATGCATCATATGTTATATAATCCATTCCTAGTTCTTGGATCATCTTTTTCACTTTTGGGTACTTAGATGGCAGTGTATTCTCTTCGGGAAGCAACTCCTTCATCAACTCTAAGAGTGCAGTCATACCATTATCAGAAAACCCATATTGTGTCTTTATGTGATTCAACTTGATAGAAGCATACAATGTTGTCACTCCTTTAGGACACGACAGATACAACGGTTATTTTGTACGCTCATAGACAGATTCCTTTTTCTTCCTTTTCCTAGTTCCAGCATCATTATGAACCCCACTATCTATTCTAATATTCTCATCTACTATAGCATCACCATCATCCTCAACAACATCTCCTAAATTTTCACCCTCACCTATAGCATGATCAACAGCTAATCTCCTACATCAACATTTTCTACATTCTCAGCTACATCGCCATTACTAGTGTTATCCACATGTGACCGTTCTTCTACTTATAACTTTTTCCCATGAAAAGGCCATGTCGTGTATGTAGAAAGAATACCATACTTAATCAAATGCAATGAAATTTCACTAACTGGCCCCAATCCTTTACCATTCTTACATCTACTACAAGGGCATGAGAATAAGGTATTTCCGCCACCATTTCTATTAACAAACTATATGAATGACCTAACACCTTCTATGTACTGAGCAGACTTACAAGGACATTTCATCCATCCCTTATCAACCATAGATGACATACCCTAAAGACATTATCTATGTTAAAATTCAGACAGTATATGTACACTTACATCAATACAAAATCAGTAGCATTTTATAATATGATATCTACTACAATTCTAACATGTACCTAAGAATTTGATATGCACACAGCATCAGATTAATGAAAAAAATACTATCATTTAAAACTATACTAAATCCATTCCACTAAATTGATATATCTACTTCAATTATAACCCAAGTGTAAATTTCTAACAACAAATGAATACAACCAAAAAATAAAGCTAATTGGCTATCTAAACCATAAAAACATATACTTTCTATGCAATTAAAGATACATGTTAGAATTCAAGTGTATATCATGAATTTGATCTATCCCCTTCAATTCTAACATGTAGCTTCAACTGAGACCCAGCGGTAGGGTTGCCAAAGCCCTTAGGTTAATGACAGAAACATCCTCTCAACAAAGAGAGAATGAGCTACAAGTAGCTTTTGCAATTCACCACTAGGACCATTTTTATCATACTCACTGAGATTCTATCAAAATCAAAATCAGACTTACAAAAATTATTAAGTTCAGTCCATACAAACTTATAAAAATCTCTAAGTTCAGAAATTATACAAAATTTCTAAGTTCAGTCCATACAAACTTATAAAATTCTTAAGTTCAGACCATGCAACTTATAAAAATTTCTAAGTTAAGATATTATAAAAAATTTCTTTAAGTACACCAATTCAATTCTAACATGTAGCTTCAATTGAGTCCCAGCGGTAGGGTTGCCGAAGCCCTTAGGTTAACGACAGAAACATCCTCTCAACAAGGAGAGAATGAGCTACAAGTAGCTTTTGCGATTCACCATTAGGACCATTTTTATCATGCTCACTGAGATTCTAAGTTAAGAAATTGCACAAAATTCTTAACTTCAGACCATACAACTTTAAAAAAATTCCAAGTTAAGAAATTGCACAAAATTTCTTTAAGTACACCACTAGAACCATTTTTATCATGCTCACCGAGATGCTATTATCATCAAACTTCACCTAAACAATATAAAAGGAACCAAAATAATTAAAACAATTTCATAGTTGGATATACCTTCTTAGTTCTTCCTAAACCAACTATGACCACTTCTTTTTCAAACTCCAATCAAATGAACTTTAGTTCTTCAATCTTGACAAACCCTAACATGAAAAAAAAAAAAAAAAAAAAGGTATTAGATTTAGATAAACAACAAGCCATAAAATGGAAAGAAATAAAAAAATTGAAATTGAAAGAATCAGATTCACAAGTGAAATCGAAAAACTGAAATCAAACATTAAACCCTAAAACCGGAAAACTTAAATGGAACCCTAGGATTCGATAAACTTAAATCAAAATCTCTAAATCCTAGAAATTAAAGTCTCTAAACCCTAAAAATCACAACTGAAACCCTATAAATCGAAATCTATAAACCCTAAAAAATATATCAAAAATTATACCTGATGATATAGAGTTCTACACGATGATAGAGTTTAGAGATTGAGAGAAAAAAATAGCTCAGCTGAGTCTATGGTTTGGCGATGGAGATGGAGAGGAGAGGGAGGAGAGAGTTTATATGGTTTGGCGGAGAAAAGATGAAGATGGAATGAAGTCTCTGTGATTAAGGGAAGGATATACCCTAGATTGGGATTAAGGGTGGAAAAAAAATGAAGTCTTGACCGAAGTTTGATCGGGCGTGTTTATCGGCTCTAGTGTTCCAGACCAAGCACGTGGTTCACACGATTGGGCGAGCGCAGATTGCAATTCGCAACCTTGCCTGTGAGTTGCAAAATTCGCAACGGCATCTCTCTGTTGCGAATAATTAGCAACCAGGATTAGCAACCGAAAAATTCGCAACGGACCTACTGCCGTTGCAAAACTGGGTTGCAAATCCCTTAAAATGGTGTAGTATTTCTTAAAGCAAAAGTCAGGTATATCTACTCTATTATCTCATTGTTTATTATGTGTTGGTTGTTTACTTAATCCTAAGTATGCAGTAAGTCTTAGCATGAAGCAGTTGTATCTCAACATGATGAAGTTAAACTTAAGTTGGTTCTCTCTATTCACTGATCATGTTGATGTTTGTAGATGTAGCACATGTAATCCTAAGCATAAGGTTAATTATACGTCAACATATGTTATATGTTGTAATCATGATTATGTAAAGCATACTTAGAAGTTTATCAAGTGTAAAATAAAGCACGATTAGAGGCTGATTTTCTAACATTGGTATCAGAGCCATAGGTTTAAATTGTATGCTACATCTGTTTATCATATAGATATTGTGTTTGACATGAATTTTCAGTATCTCACATGTAAACATGGTATATTGTTTTGAATCTGGTAGTACCATGTATAGGTTTTTTGTTGCTCATGTGTTGGCCTGAAATGAAGTTGTAAAGTGTTACACGCAGTAGCAGTCTTTATGCATCTTTGTTACTTGATAAGTGTTGCCAAAGTGATTACTTTGATAGGATACAAAGTGTGTGTTTCTGTATGAAGAGGACTGCATATAGTTGCATTTGGATTTCATTTGTATGCCTAAACCCAAAGGTTAATCATACAAATGTTATCTCTAGTGGACAAGATGATTTACTCATGTATGTTAAGTAAGTTTTCAGTTGGACCCAAAGGTTTAACAGATTCATTATTCACTTTGTATGAGTACATCATTCTTGAACTTCATTTTAGGGGACTTCGATATGTAATAACTTTACCCAAAGGTGAAGTGACGACAATATCGAGTCTTTATAAAGTTTACGCTTGCCTTAGTACTTAAAGTTAAATAAAGAATTTTGTTTTCTGTTTAGTTATGAACCCTTCGCAAGTTCAGATTGCTATGGCTGGTATCGAGCCTTTAAGTGACTCAAATTACTTAAAGTGGAAGTCGCAAGTCGATATAGTTCTAGGGTGTTGGAATTTCGATATAGCTTTACGGGAACCACAACCAGCAGAAGTTACAGATGAGTCTACAAATTCTCAAAAGAAGGCATATATCAAGTGGGAAAAAGCAAACATAATGGCTATTCCAATCATTCGAGGGGCTATACCTGATGCTATTTGAGGAGGAATCCCTGTTAAAGACACGGCTAAAGAACTGATTGAGGTGATTGAGTCGCCTTTTATGGGGTCTACAAAGTCTTTGGTCAATACTCACTTAAGTAGGTTATCTTATATGAAGTACGATGGGCAAAGCAAGATCGGAGAGCATATACTTCAAATGGCAGAACTGATCTATAAACTTCGTAACCTAGACATGTTTCTACCTGATGACTACATGGTGCAGCAAGCGATAAATTCTCTTCCAAAATAGTTTGAAACGTTTAAGATCAACTACAACACTTGTGATATGAAGTGGGATTTGAATGAACTAATTACTCACTGTGTACAAGAGGAAGATATGCATCGATGTGAAACACCGGAGTATGCACATTCAATGCATCATTCAGTTGCATTAGGTCCCACTAAGAAGGACTTCAAAGAATCAGCATCAATAGACAAAGCATCAACAACGACAGATAAAGAGGATGGTTTATGGGAAGAAAAGAAAGGATCACATAGTTCTTATATATGTTTCTTTTGTTAGAAGAAGGGTCATATCAAGAGAACTGCTTGAAGTATCAACGATGGCTTAAAAAGGTCAAAACAGAAGTTGTTGAAAAGAAGTAACTAATAGTTTAACCATCTAGCAAGTCTATAGTTGTATGTTTTGGATGTGTTTGTTTGTTATTTGCCTCGTGTTGTTTTTTGCTTGTGAAATATAGTAGGCAAACATGTTTCGGTTTGTAAATTAGTTATATAAGGTTATTGTATGCATATTAAGGTCAGCTATATGCATGTTTTAGCTCACTCATAATGTTGCATTGTAAAGTTCAGTGGGAGAAAAGTACTTTTTGCTACTATGTACAATTTAGTAGGAGCATATATACATTATGTTTGCTATACAGTGTGTTCGTGCTAGCGTAATTTCCTTTAGTGAGATATGTTGGATCTCTTTTGAGACGATACAGTTAAATTCTCAAGTAGTCTGTCCAGTTTGGGTATAAGGTGAAACTCATTTTCAGACCTTGTCACTAAGCATGATCTCTTTGAGATCGAAAAGTTGTCCTTGTCATTAATCATAAGGCTTAGCTTAATGTGAAACCTAAGTTTGTAGACATCCTGGAACAATGTATGCACATAAAATTTAGCTTAAGGATAATGACCCGTCTATTGTTGTGATTATGGAAATGGCTAGTGTATCATATAAGTGGTGTTTGTGTTTCTATAGTCCAGCAATAGTGTTCCATTTGATCTAAGCATTCAGTTATACATGATATTCTGCACATTGATTAAGATTCTCTGTTTTCTAAAATGGGTGGTCACCTGCAGCCGTTTTTGTTTCTAATCCGAAAGGTCTTTTGCTAAATATTTTCTAAAAGAAATAAAAATAAAAATGATTTGTTGCTTAACCAAGTGGGAGAATGTTAGACTTTTTATGGTTTAGCAACTAATCATGTTTAGTTTGATAAAACCGGATTAGTCTAATTTTAATCAAGTGTGTGTTTAATGTTTAGATCATGTACTAAAGGCAAGACTTTTTCTGTTTTGTGGGGATGGTGCATAAGGCATAAGTACATCAAGTAAATCCACTAAGTGGCATGCAAGTTTTTATATGAAGTTAAGGGATGTGTTTCCTCCTCATGATGGCTGAGTGGTGACACATGTATATGTAGTAGGAGGTGGACTCCCTTCTAGCCTTATTTAAAGCATTTCTGCCATTAGAAGTTAAAGGATATAGAAGTGGAAGAGCTTCCAGATGAAACAGAACCTAGACTAAGGCATATACCTATAAGTAATCATCTTCCTTTCTTAAAGCAAAAGTCAGGTATATATACTTTATTATCTCCTTGTTTATTATGTGTTGGTTGTTTACTTAATCCTAAGTATGCAGTAAGTCTTAGCATGAATAAGTTGTATCTCAACATGATGAAGTTAAACTTAAGCTAGTTCTCTCTATTCACTGATCATGTTGATGTTTGTAGATGTAGCACATGTAATCCTAAGCATAAGGTGAATTATACATCAGCATATTTTATATCTTGTAATCATGATTATGTAAAGCATACTTAGCAGTTTATCAAGTGTAAAATAAAGCATGATTAGAGGCTGATTTTCTAACAATATGTACTTAATCTTAGTTGTTTTTATTAAATTTTATCCCTCCAAGTACCTTGCTGACTTACTTTCCCTACATGCCATATAAATTCTTCTGTATTGCAACAGATTTAAGGTATATCGACATCTAATTTTTTCTTCCCAAATTTTGGTTAGTTCTAATTTCGCGTTTCGCTTAAAAGCCACACATCATGTTGTGTACATGTGCGCTTTTGTAAATTTGTGTCTATGAAGCTGAAAGATCAAGGATTTTATTTGGGATCAACCAAAAGTGAAAAAAAAAACCCTTCAAGAATGGGTCTCATGGTATAATATTATCTGTAATTATATTTTTTTTCAGAATTTTTCGTTCCCAACTATATGAAAAATTTGGTTTAGGTAGTGAGACCTTCCATTATTAGTTCAGAGATAGTCACTCCTAACTTAAATTTCCCAGTTTTTGACAGGGAAACGACTCATATGGTGCGACATTTTTTCTCTTTATTAAAACTTCAAACTATATTTTATGTTGTATGATTTACATTTAAATACTTGAATTTCTTTGCATTTGATGAATATTAACGAGATTTGTTTCCGTTTAGTGATAATATTTTGGGTGATTTGTGGATAGGAAGACAGAAAAATAACCTTAGTAAGCTAAAGATCATATTATTACTTGTAACTTATATACAAAACATTTTTTTTTATTCACATTTTTTTTTAAACGAGACGATTGTTGAAAGAAAATTTAGCTTTGTATTTAAATCAAACTTTTGTATTCAATTTTCGGAGATGTATGCTTATATAAACATTTCTCCGGGAGCATAATGCAAGACTTCCATTTCTTAGTTTCCTGTGTCTTGCTTTTGGTGCTGGCTATAAAATCAACGTGTTGTATCACATGCGTTTGGTGGTGCAAATATATGGCGAAATCTGGATTGCGCTGTAGTTGCAGGAAATCCCACACTACACCCCTCACAAGAATTCACACAATCAAGTCATTTTAAGATGAACAATCATAATCTTTATTGATTAATCTCACAAATGTTACAAGATGAAGAGGAAATAAACTAAAGAATTAACAACCGCTCTAGACTTTCTCTCTCTTAATGACTTGCCCAACACTCGAAAAAGATCTCCCCTCTCTTAAGCCTGTTCGGCTCTTTATATAGGACATTACATAGTGGATGACAGCTAAGCTGTCCTTTATTTTCGGATCTGACTTGCGACACTCTCGCAAGTGTACAAATGCTAAATCTCCCAACATTCATAAATCTCGCTAGGTCTTCACATCTTTCTCGTTTTCAGGCTGTCGTCATCCGTTGCGTCATTTTTATTACCCATCTACGACATCTTTGCAATGTTTCGTTTATGGATTTCGCAAGGTTGTTGGTGTTGCGATATGCTGACCCTACATCTTGCCTCTTCTCATGTCTTCTCTGCGAAGAAGAGAATTTCATGAGAATTAATACTTTCAAAATGCCGCAGCTGTTCATTTCTTTCCATCAATTATCTGCCGACAAGACTCCATGAATTAAGCATAACCGCTTACACGTGTTGAATATTCCCCCATTCACCGACACATTAAATGCTAACCGGTCATCATTTTCTTGTCTATTTAAGAAGAAATCCATCATGAGAATATTTTCTTTCTTTTACTTCGTCTTCTTCATCTCTACGTTCTTTTTGAATCTTTTTGTCGTCTGCAACTTTTTACTGTTGTTCATCTTTCTGCAGATCTCCTCCATCTTTCTGCTACTGTTTCCATGGAGCCATCAAGGTTTGTTGATTTTGCTGAAACTGATTTTTTTTTTTTTTTTTTTTTTTGGAATTGACCTCTTCTACTGAAATTGTTTTATTTGATATTGTTCATCTTTGAATAATTCCCATACTGTTTCTGTTTCAGCAAAAGCAACTCTAACACCAAGTTCACAATCCAGAACCCTAAGGTTCCCAAGGGTTCGCAACCAAAAGTCGTTGTAAACAAAAGAAAGCCTGCGAATAACAAGGTATTAAGAAACACTTATTTTTTTTTAATAACAATATTGTTGCCTCTGTTTCTTATTTGACTTGTGATTCGCAGGATGATGAAAATATCGATAGGCCCCCCAAAAGATCTCGCCACCCTAAAAATGTTGAAACTTCTGTTTCATTTCCTATGTTTAAACTTTCAACATCTCCCGCGATACCTTTGCAAACTGAATCCCCTCTCCTTATTCGCGAAAGCATCGCCATCGACTTCTCCCATGTAACTAACCTTTCTATAAATGAAATTCCTCGCGATAACCCTGTTGTGAATGAACCCTTACCTTCTTCTACTGTCAATGCCTCTTCTCTTAATATTGCCTCAGCCGTTAACCTTCATCAAATTTCATCTTCGGATGACACTTCTATGGCGAAAGATGATTCAACTCTCCCACCTTCTGCCAGCATCACTTCTTCATCCAAATCTCTCCCTTTTACTAAAGAAAATTTGGAAGGGATGGATATTGCTTTCAAGGTTTTATCAGATATTCTGGATGATGTCAAGAAAGCTTCCATCGATCCTATCAGATCTGGTGTCTGCGAGATTTTAGGTAAATATTTTGGCTCTGACAGAATGATTTCGCAAACATCCTTAGAAAAGTAAGTTGAAGCTTTGAAATATAACCTCCAATCTATGACTTTGAAATATGACACTCTTCATCTTGAGAATCAAAAACTTCAAAATGTTTCGCTGGATCGTGATAATCTTCGCAAGAAGAACGAGGAATTAAAAGGTATAACCCCTCCCCCTTTTTTTTTTTTAAAAAAAAATTCCTTGTTCGCCCTTTAAGCTTTAAACCAGAAACGAAAAATGGAGATATATCATATTGAGTCCGCCGCTGAAGAAGCTCGAATGGATAGAGATGCTTGGATGGATCAATATAACCAATTAGATAATCTTCATACATATTCTGTTGATGAAGTAGATAATCTTACCAAGGAGAATGCTCAATTAGTTCAGAAGCAAAACTCATTAAGTAGTGAATTATCTCGTCTCTCTTACTCTTTGACTAAAGCTAATCTGGGGTTGGAAACTTTATCAGATGAGAATGAAACCCTATCTCAGGAGAAGCGAATTCTTCTAAATAAGGTGGCGATCTCTTGGCAAGAACTTAACATTTGCTAAAAAGTATGTAATGATCAAGAAAGATCCCTCTGCTCGTTGAGAAATAAACTCAAAGAAGTAATAGAATCATCTTATCTTGAGAAAGATAAACTTATTCAAGGTAGAATAGCTCTAAGCATAAAGGCAAGTCAACTCAAAGATCAATACTCCAAGCTACAAGAATCTTATACTTCTCTTGCGAAGGAAAATACCTTACTTATTTCTAATGAAAAGAGTTTGCGATCTCGACTGAAAGGTTTGGTTGGGGATAAGTTTGACGATGCCATGGACCACTTGGAGAATAGTTGCTTGGCTTTAACCCAACATATTATCTCGCAAAAGGAAGGTAGTCATAAAATTTGACTGCCTCATCCATTTTTTCTTTGTCAAGTCTTCTTATAATATCCTTCTCGCGAATCCTTCGCCTGAATAATTTTCTTTGTTTTTTGTTTTTGCAGAATCTGAGAAAGATTTTCGCTCCTCCCTATCTACTTGGAATCTATCTATGCCAAGATTCGCAAAGAGAATGTGTTACTTGCCTCTACTCTTGCTCGTTCTCAAGATCGGGCAGAAAGAAGATTTGATTATCTCGCCTACTCCAAAGACATCCAAAGTATGAATCATCAGAAGGCACTTCTTCGCCAAGTTCATCTTAGGGATGAAGTTCTTGTGAATGATATCTTATTGTCCAAATCTCTTTCCCCTGTATATGTCGAACCTTTTGAAGTAGAGGATGATGAAGTTCCTAGTTCTCCAGATAGTGATTATTATTATGAAAGTGGCGAAGATTTCGCAAATGAAAAGGAAATTCCTCCTAATGATGAAATTGTCGATAATAATCCAGATAAAGAAGAAACTAGAATAAACCAAAATGAAGGAAGGACTGGCGAAGCTGAACAGGCCGGTGAAAATGAGAAAGCTGGCGAGAGTGATAAAATTAGCGAAGGACGTCCATTATCTCCATCTAGCGAAAAAGTCGATGTTGAGGCTTGAACTTCTTTTGTAATTTTGTTTCTTTGGATTAATTCGCTTGTATAACTTCTTACATATGATGCACTTCAGTCATTTTTGAGATGCATTTACTCTTTTATTATTGTGTTTGTTAGCGAGAAAGACAATGTTCATTGTTGAATAATTCCTATACTGCCTCTCATTATCTTTCTTGCGATGGATGACCTGCATAAATGATAGTTAGTGTTTATAAATATTTTATTGAATCATTTGGTCTTATTTTGCCTTCCTAGTTAAAGGTCTTATTGTGTCACCTCTTGTCATTGCGACAAAATCGCAGGACGTCTTTGCATTTGCATGCAAAAACCCATTTATATTTCCTTAACTCTTTCTTTGAAATTTTTGTTGCGACAATGTGACAGGCCTAAAAATTCTTGCGAAAATAAAGCCCCATGACATTGCCGTCTTGCGACGAAATCGCAGGACGTCCTTACACTTTCATGTACTGACCCATTGATTTCGTCTTATCTTTGTCTTTTGTATTATTGCCTCTTCAGGATTGTTGCACAAATATGACAAGCCTAAATTTCCTTGCGAAAATAAAGCCTCATGACATTTGCGTCTTAAGACACTTATCAGCTCCCTAATGGAGGGTGCCGCCCTTATCATCTCCCTGGTTGCCCCTTCAAGGAGGCATACTTCTGACATACAAGGCTATCTCCTCCCATCCGGTCTTAACAACAACCAGTTGTTTTCGCAGCCTCTTATCCCTTTTTCCTATAAGGCTTATGGTTACGAGACTGCACCCTGGGTGGAGTTTTCTTCGGGCCGACAAGAGGGATTAACATATCATCCACATACACTTATAATGTTTTGTGTATCCATTTCGCAAACACCTTCTCTACCATCCTTTGGTATGTTGCTCCAGCATTTCGCAGACCAAATGGCATTTTTGTATAACAATATAATCCTCTTGGAGCGAAAAAAAGCAAAGATGCTCCCGATCTTCTTCAGCGAGAGGGATTTGATTGTATCCTTTATACCCGTCTAGAGAATATATTCTATCATTTCCTGCTGCAGCTTCGACCATTTGTGGAATATCTGGCAACGGAAAACTATCCTTCAGACAAGCTTTATTTAGATCAGTAAAATCTATACAAATTTTATCCCTTTTTTTTTCTTTGGAACTACCACCATATTTGCTATCCACTCCGGATATTTTGCTTGTCTTATGATTCCCGCATCAAGCATCTTTTGCAACTCTTCTTCTATTTGAGGATGATATGTAGTTGCAATTTTTCTGATTCTTTGTTTGAATGGCCTTGCATTTTTGTCGATCTCCAACCTATGACATGCCATAGACGGGTCTATTCCAGGCACTTCATCCATATTCCACGCGAAAATATCTTTAAATTCTCGCAACAGACTAATAGTTCTTTCTTCTTCATCTGCCTCCATCTTAGTCCCAATTTTTAGTATTTTGGGTTCTTCTTCGGTTCCAACATTCACTTCCTTTGTCGGTTCCGCCGCAGTGTAACTGGCCTTAGGCTCTCCCATAGATGTAGGTTCTTTTATCCCCTTCGCAAGCTCAGTTCCTTCTTCCGAAATTTCGCTGGGTATCCCTTTTCCTTCCTCTGCTCTTATCATATAAGCTCTAAATTCCTCTTCTTTCTTTGCTTCCTTCGCCATTTTTCTGCGATTTTTTCGCTTCTTGCACGTCCTTCATACTGTTTCACTTTAATTTGATAACATAATCTCGCTTCATCAGCCTCTCCTCTAATTTCACCAATCCCACTTGGCATAGGAAATTTAATGCATTGATGCAATGTTGATGCTACAACTTTAATTGCATGTATCCATGGCCTTCCCAATAGCATGTTGTATGGTGATTCCATATCCACTACACATAGTGTCACTTGTGTCTCAATCTCTCCTAGTGAAATTCGCACCTTTATTTCTCCTTTTGGTTTTGTTGTATATTTTCCAAAGCCATGAATATGATACGTTGAAGGAGACATCTCTTCATCTTTATATCCCATTCCTTTGTATGCATGTGTTGATGGTGGATTTTCATTTAAGGTTAAAATTGTAAAAAACCAGAAAATAATTATGCGCTGACATCTTGTAAAAGATAAAGCCATTAATAAGTGTTGGATACTCCCTCACTTAATTCACCAAGAATGGAGCATGTGGCAACAATCCCATTATGTGAATACATGAAATTCCTCCAGGTTGGAGCATGTGGCAACAATCCCATCTGTGAATTTCTAATCAGCCTTGTATTTCCAAGACTCATTATCGGTGTGGCATGACGGCGAGTGGCAGTAACACGAACCTCCAAGCACTATAATGAAACCATGTACGAAATACCCGTACAGTGACTCTCGGTGTGTTATACTAGCCCGATTGAGCCCCTCTCGGTGTGTTATACTAGCCCGATTGAGCATCCGGATTGACCGTATCGATCCGGATATGATCGTGATTATCCAACTCCATAAGCATGATTGGATGACCCGGATCAATTCCATCACCCCCAAGCGGTATGGAATATCCACTGCCGAATCAATGCGGAACCCGCACGGTCGGCCATTGGCCTAGCTTGCCAAAAAAACGTTCATACCAAGCATTATGGACGGAAAACCCTAAATTAGGGTTTGCGGCATATTACATGTGTCGAAAAACAGTCTCAACCATCCATCTTCGCGGGTATAGATGGAGGGTGTAGATATAGATTCAAAGGGCCCAGAACATGTCAACACGATCACCGCGGGCCCACTACACACTGACCAATCGGTCAAGACCAACCATGTTTGGTCATGACAAAATCGTCGCCCAAACAAGAGATGACGCACGGCTTTGAAACCCAAAATTAGGGTTTTGAGCATCACGAGCGTCCATCTTCTCCGGCATGAATGGAGGGTCCAAGATTAGATTAAGCAGTCCGGTCATACCAAAGATGACCACCGTGGACCCATCTATTCCCTAACCCGATCGGCCAAGGCATATCATGCCCGGCTAATCCAAAACGCACGCTCAAACTAGCGTGGTCACACCTCCCAAACCGCAAACTGATCTCGACCACTCAACTTCGCCGGACGATTTGGATGGCTCAGATCACGTTTTCATGGGATATTCAGGTATAGGCGTAAACATCAGCCTACCACCTTCACACCAGGCCAATTGACCAAGACCGACCAAGATTGGTCGTCTTGGAACGTGCTTTGAAGAGGGCGTGACGTGCGTCCCTTGCGGCACTAGTTTTTTGTCGCAAATCGATCTCGACCACTCGATTTCACCGGATGAATTGAGTGACCCGGATCATACTTTCAAGAGGTAATGGGGTATAGGCGCCTACACCATCATGCCATCTACACGCATGTATGGTCGGTTAGGACAAAGTTGTATCCCATGCTTGGTTTCGACCAAGTCGAAGAGTGATGCTGCGCACCTCTTCAAAACCCTAACTTCATCAACGGTCGAGATGGGTGTCTCAAAGATCATTTCATCCGTCCAACTTCACTAGCTTGGTTATACAGCCCTGGTCAGGAGTTAATTGGTTAGTAAGGTGTCATTACCCATCACTTTACCACACCATGATGCAGTACCTGCATAAAATACACACGATACTTCACAAGTATCGACTTCTTGAATAACGCAGTTATTCAATTCAGCATTACATGCTATCTTTCGTGGATCCACGATCCACACATTCCAGACATCAATCATGTCACAAATCGGGGATACATGCGGGGTATTGGTCTGGCGGTTTACAGCGTGCAACGCGCCATCACAAGAACGTGTTAGGAAGTCATGGACGGTTAGAGATGAACAGGATAAGTGGGCAAGGCTGGTCGTGTATCACCAACGCACAACTCCACAACTCCATCACTCCACTTCCTCCACTTCCCACGAGACGTGAATAAGACTCAATGACTTGTATAAATAGGTTCTCCGCCCTATTTCCAAACAACAGAGAAAAACAACAAGAAAACACCCAGAGCCTGCTTACACCAATCGTAAGCTTGTTCACTTTCCTATTGCAAGTCATAAGCAAGTCTACACCTTCACAATCTCAACACCTTCTTCGCTTCCCTCACTAAGATCAACCCCATCTCCTTCACTTTGTGACCGAAACAAGTCTGGAACGGCCATTTCTTGGTTTAGGCCGGACTTGCACAGATTGATCTCTCGAATCTACAAGCACTCATCGCACAATGCATTTGTTTAAGGTTTAAATTCATTCCTCATCCACACCCCAAATTACCAAATTCTGCAGGAGTAGTTTTCACCCATAAACAACATGGTAAAATATTATATCCGTTGAACTCCCCGTATCAACTAGAGTTCTGTTTACCGCCCACTCTTCTATGGTTTTTGCTGATTTTTCCTTTTATTTATGTGTGGCTACCGTGATTACCAAAGGAGATGTGTGGTTTAAATTTTCTCTTGGTATCTCTGCTGCTGTGAATGTAATCTTCTGTTTTTCCCAATCTTTCAAAGGTGATGCTTTCTCCATTGTGATTTTCTTTCCTTCAAAATCTCGTTTATGTATTATCCTACTGATATTTTCATGGAATTCATTAATCATTGTTTTTGTAATCAAACTACACTCCAACTTTCTATCACATTCCTTGATTTTAATTTTCTCTACCTTAACTGATTTATCAATTTGTTTCATCGTCTTCTTGATTTGAACAACCTTAATAACAATCTCTAATCTTTAATCTTAAGTCCCTGTTTCTAGCGTCATTATGTAGTTGCAGGAAATCCCACACTACACCCCTCACAAGAATTCACACAATCAAGTCATATTAAGATGAACAATCATAATCTTTATTGATTAATCTCACAAATGTTACAAGATGAAGAGGAAATAAACTAAAGAATTAACAACCGCTCTAGACTTTCTCTCTCTTAATGACTTGCCCAACACTCGAAAAAGATCTCCCCTCTCTTAAGCCTGTTCGGCTCTTTATATAGGACATTACATAGTGGATGACAGCTAAGCTGTCCTTTATTTTCGGATCTGACTTGCGACACTCTCGAAAGTGTACAAATGCTAAATCTCCCAACATTCCCAAATCTCGCTAGGTCTTCACATCTTTCTCGTGTTCAGGCTGTCGTCATCCGTTGCGTCATTTTTATTACACATCTACGACATCTTCAGAATGTTTCGTTTATGGATTTCGCAAGGTTGTTGGTGTTGCGATATTCTGATCCTACATGTGCATTTGCTAAAATAAAGTATTTAAACACGAAAAACAAATTATGTTCATGATTTGTGTTATAATTGACGAGATTACTTTTCACTTAACGAGAGTATTGAGCAAAAAGTAAAGTAATTTATACCGAGAAGCATGAAACAAACCGAACATAATTATCATATAATTTATGAGTATATATATAGTAAATTCAGAACCTCGCTAAATGTATAAGGTATGAAAACCAAATAATTAATATATAAATGTTGAAGGGAGAAAACGATTTGCTGGCTTTTTAGGAAAACTGAAGAGATGACCGTGCGGAGGAAGACCCTTCGACCGAGCAAAATGCTTTAACCTTTTGCAAACAGATGCAATGCACGGGAGTGCTTTGAGTTCGAGAGATCAATCTGTAGGACTCCGGCCTAAACCAATAAAATGGTTGTTCTAGAGTCAATTCGATCACAATAAAGGATGGGTCGATCTGTAGGAGGGAAGCTGAGAAGTGTGTGAGATCAATGATGATCAAGGATTGTAGATGTGTTGTGTATTCTGCGGTGAACTGGTGAGTTCGAAATAAATAAGTTCTGATTGATTGAAATTTACTCTGTTGAGAGTGATTGCTCATACGATGAGAATGCTTGTGTAGATAAGAATTTCTTGTTCAGACAAGCGTTTCTTGTTATTTCAATCGTGGATTCAGAGACCCATTTATATTGCAAGAACAATGGACACATCGATCCTAGTAAGTGTGAAGGTTGCTGGAGTGAAGGAGTGGGAAAGTGGGAAATCGTGTTAAAACCAGTTGCTCATCGTGCGGAGGCTTGGTTGATTGGCCACCCAGTACTTTGCTAACTCCTCTAACCAATTGCACGACTTAATCACATTATCATTGTGGGTGAACACACGTGTTGTAGACCGCCAAACCACCCTAGTTAATATCCCCCTATGTGACTTGATTGATGTCCCGTGATTATTTAGTCTGCAAGGTAGACGTGTATTGAATGAGTCAGTTATTGACTTGATTAGACGATGAGTCTTAATATTGTTGAGTCGAGCATGATTGGCGAATGCTCTACAATTCATGGATTGAGCATGTCTGTTGAGACAGATGTATGATTCTTGAGTAAATGTTGATAGTCGAATCAACATGATAGATATTGATAATTTGAGCAAATATTTCTCATTTGAGGAATTATTGAATATTGATAGGTGAATTAGTAGATTGAGAAAATATTGCTCTTTTGAGCGAATATTGCTCATTTGAGGAATTATTAAATATTGATAGTTGAATCAATATTGATAGATGGAGCAAATATTGCTCATTTGATGATTAATGGTAGCGCGACCAAATAAAATATTAAGTTAGAATATTGGCAGCTGGGCCGAATATTATTCTCTATATAAAAACAGAGTTTTTTCGAGCGACGTGGTTAACCGGAGCTTCTGGTTGATTCTGGCCCCACCAAGATTTAATTTTTGGTAATATTATCTGATATCATCCAATAAAATTCGAAGAAAATATTTACTGTCCCACAATATAGTTTTTGACCAATCACATGAAACAAAAACAAAATTACCTAAAACAACTAAACCATAAATATCAAGTTGCTGCCCAAAATATATTAAAAAATTATTCTAAATATATTTAAGATTCATAAAAAGATGGAAATAAACTCATATCAAAATATGTATTGTTCATCATGATTTTATCAAAAAATTAAATCAATCATAAAACATAAATTTTAAAAGAATATCAAATGTCCAATATCCAATTGCATATATTAAAATTAAACTAATTTAATTTCACTTTCAAACCACTACTAATTTAACCGAACACTAACTGTGATTTATAATTATAGTTCTAAAATAATAAAAAAGCTTATATAAAATTTAACTTAATGATTAAAACTTATAATTTAAATACATAGATTTTTGAATACTTACATGTAGATTGAACAGTGCTTCCTTCTCCGCAAAACAAAATGATCGTTCATCCTGCCCAATAATCAAATATAAATTATTAAATAGAAAATTGTGATGAACAATACATACTAAGCAAAAATTTGAGAATGGGAGAACATAAAACGTTACTAAAAAAATATACAATAGACAAAATGGATGAATTTCGATTTTAATTTTCTAAAAATGGTTAAATCCATAATAAAAAAAATTATATTCCTAAACGTGCAAGATATATTCAAATATTTTTGGACAAATTATTATTACAACTAATTATGGCCATCTAAAAAATATTATACTTCATTCCCCAAGAAATAAAAAAAGGAAAATAATCATAATTTGGACTTGAAAATCTTCACGTGTGATTTGGTTGGTGTATTTATAACTAACAAATAATTGTAACTTAGGTAATTTCAGATTTAAAAGAATATTATTTAAGCTAATATTTTATAAAATAGAAAAACAAATCTTTAAAAGGAGGATTCTTTTTCCCTTTTACCTAATATACTAGCGTCTTAAATGATTAAATAAGAATATTTGCCAATTATTCAAAGAATAATACAACAAGTAAGATATACACGCCGAAAATAATAAAATTATGCCTTTATTCAGATCGACATTATTTTCAGAAATTGTTTTTCTCTATATAAGGCGTTGGAGAAAAAGCCAAACCCCATTTGCTTCTCGCTATAATTTTTTTTTTAAAATTTTGGGTTTTGTTGTCTGATACGCCTCTATTGTTTTGTTTGCATTTTTAGGAAAAAATGCAGTCGATTGCTTCTTCTTTTTTTTCCCCTGCGTGTTGCTTCTCCGGTAGTACGTATGAAACTTTAGAAGTGGTTTGATTTCTCTTGATTTTTTGGTTTTTTTTGCTGCGCAGAATAATCTTCCATTTTTGATGCTTAAACCACCATTTTGAAGGTACTACTTATCCCAAGAACTCTTAATTGCAATCGATTTTGTTGGTGTTGTGTTTTGTATGGAGCAAATGAAACAAAACTTTCGCTTCAAGCTGGTCGGGTTCTGATCACAGGATTAAAGGTATTTTTATTTCATCATGTGTGTTAAACTTTAAGGTATTGTTATTTCATCAGGTTTGTTAAACAATAGCCAATATTCATATTAAGATTTAAGGGAAAAAATAATAGCAACTGTTGTTATGTTCAGTACTCTTTCCACAATTTACTGTACTTTTTTTTTTTTAATTTCATCTCTTGGTGCTTGTGTTTTTTCTAAATTTTAAGCTCAAACTGATATCCAAATTCGGTTGATGCTTAGTTTTTCATAGTGAATCATTTTTGTAATTCGTCCATTGATGTAATACTTATGTTTTTGACTATATATTCTCTCATTTTGCATGACCCTTTTCGTTATCACGAGTATTTTTTAATGTATGGTATATGAATTTTGAATCCCGAATAGTTCTATTATAATATCTGGATCAAAGAATTCTTATTCTTATAACCACAAGTTTTGGCACAAGGACAGTCAAGAAGGGTGCGGTCAAAACTACTTAACTTTCTTTGTTATACTACTACTATTTTTTTGTTGTATTGTGATATCCCTTATATATTAGGCTTTCCTTTTGATTATTCATTCCTCTGCACTGATGGAACACAAAAGTGAAGTCATGCAGGGTCTTTGTAATTTTGTAATCTAATTTTGGGAAGACATATTAGGGAAAAAATAATACAAGGAATGATACATAGGATCAAACATGGGTAGACAAAAACTAAAACATGTTTTGTGCACCATAGTTGTACTAAATTATCAGACCAGGGAAATCTCTCCCAACTATATGTAATGATTAATAATTTAGAGTTGAAGAATATTTGGAAAATGGGACATTTAACGTTGTTTTTAATCGAGTAAACTCAAGCATGAATGACGGCCCAAAGGTTATAAATTGTATAGAAAGTTGATTGTGTTGCTCCAAAAATGCGCATCCATGCAGCTAATGAAAGTTGTGCACTGTACTTCTATGAGTGTTATGGTATTTAAAGATCATTTCAAGTAAATTATGTATGTGTGGATAATAAACTTAAATTATTATCCATAACACAATCTAGATTATTATCCACAGCACAATCTAGACAAATAAACCTCCCATGTTGAATGGTAAGGAAACCCTCGCTTCCTATTGGCTGAAATAGGCCTATTTTGAGTTTTGTGAAACGAGCGTTTTGGTGAGGACACTTGGCAACGTATGGTTGGTTTAAAAAGAATAGGAAAAACATTAAAAAAAGGAAACCAATTTCAATTTGGAATTTATCAAGTGACAATATTTAGATCAAAAAGATAAGAATATATATATATATATATATATATTAGTTTACAAGTATAAAGAATATCAAAATTTAGAGAAGGATTAAAACGACGTAATTCAAATTTACAAATTTACCGCAGGTGTTTTAAAATGAAGATTTGCAAGCATGGTATTGCAAATTCATTGTTCAGCATTTTTGGTTGATCTATATTTATAATTTGTTCCTTGAATTGCCCTCATAGTCAAGCTTGGAACAATAAGATTGTATCAGAAGGCATAAATGAGGTAGTGGGCATCTTTTTTCTATGGTAATCTTTATTTCTTAACTTTATTCCTATGGTACTTATGATTTTATCAAACTAAAATATCAAATAATGCACAGTACATGGACGTGGTAATAACAAGTTCATTTTTATGGCCATTTTTCGGTTTAATTAGTTTTGGATTTTTTTGATCTAATTTAATCTCAATATTAAATTGTAGATATATTTTTTTTTGAAAATGTTGTTTCAGGCCGACATAAAGTGGGTTTTGAAGGAACAAAGAAGTATAAGTGTAGAACCAATGTGCTACGGATGAATTTTCATGCACAAGTATGATGATTTTCTTACAGTTATGGTTATAGATGAATTAATAAGGGGAAAGCCATTTTTATTCGAGGGAAAGCTGACTTCAGACTGGGTTATTTGACTGCCGGTCAATATTGGATGGGTTTAAATAAGTTTTCCCCCTATCAAAAAATACTTTCGGGGTCAATATTGAGGGTCATCATCCCTACATTAAACGTAAACATCCCATTTAACCCTAATGCTTTTTAATTATTAATTGGGGATTAATAAGCCTAGTTTGATTTGATTGGGGGCCAAAATTTTTAATTAGGGGCCTTGCACTAGTGGACAAAAAAGGTCACCCAATCCTAATTTGGGTCACCCCTTAAAAAAATATTTTCTAAAATGCTAAAATGCCCTAAGTGATTAGTATTAATTTTAAATAATTAGTGATATACTTAATTTGAGTTTAATTTTTTTTTTCAAATTTTTTATTTATCCATGTGTATGAAAAATCGCTGAGATTATGGATAATTTTTTTTTATTTTGCCCAGATCCGTATGAAAAATCGTCATGGTATTGAAGTGGTTCATTGACGACTCTAAACTGTCGTTAATGTTTAGATTGTTTCAGTGACGATTCTGAACAGTCGTTACATTTTATAAAAGAGTCGTTATTAGACTGTTGAAAAAAGTCGTTTTCGACCGTTTTTGTGACGACTCTAAATAGTCGTTATTTCTTATAAAAGAGTCGTTATCTTCTTCGAAGAGTCATTAATGGCGGAAATGTACGACAGTTTGGAGTCGTCATATAAAGATCAATTCCTTGACGACCCTTTGGAAGGATCGATATTGTTTTTATTATGTATATGACGACCCTTAAAATCATTATTTGTCTTTGAAGGGTCGTTAATTAGGGTCGTTATTTGAAAAAAAAAATAAAAAAATAATCAAGGGTAAAATAGTATTTTCATAATCCGATGAATACGCCCCTGAAAATTTTGGGGTACAAATAAAATGTCATGGCCCCCAATTAGATTTTATGGCCCCCAATCAAACTAGGTTTTATATTTGTAATTTTACTGTATTTTCTTTTTTTCTAGTAAACTGATTTCTTCACCAGTCCTTCTAAATGTACCGCGAAGTTAGACAATTTTTAAACCGCACAGAGACATGGGGTGGGCCCAGCCATCAAGGAACTTGCAAGGGGTCCAGTTTATGGGACCCGCCACCAGCTCACGGTTCATTTAGAATTTTTGTTCCTTCGCTAGAGTAAATTTTTCTTTATCAAGTTTATATCTTTTTAGCCTACATTTTTACGGGCCACCCAAAAGGAATTATGGGCCAACAATAAGACAAAATAAGGTCACCAAAACCTAAATTAAAGCTAGCCCTTATCTCGCGTATTTCATAATGGCGAAATTGCCCTTCCACAATCGGTAGTTAATACTACAATCGGTAATTTAATTACAATGTGTTACTTTAACCTCCGAATATACACAATTTTCGAATTTTGTTACTACCATAATCGGTAGTAAATTTAACTACCGAATGTATATCGGCCCCAAAATGAGATTTTATCAAAATTCTAAAATTTTCGAACTTTGGTACTACCATAATTGGTAGCAAAGTGTGTTACTTTAACCTTCGAATATACTCAATTTTCGAATTTTAGTACTACCATAATCGGTAGTAAATTTAACTTCCGAATGTATATCGGCCCCATGTTGATGGTGGATTTTAAACAAAGGGTAAAATCGTAAAACCCCAAATAACCTAATGTCACCGATGACACATTTATTAGAACATTTAATGCATGTAGTCAGTAATTAATAGGGAAGTTAATTTTGGGTAAAAATAAACACCCAAATTTTTCAAATTAGAACGGCATGTAGTTAATTAATAAGGGGTATTTTTTCAAATTAGGGTTACAAAACAAAACCCTAATTCCCCTCCGTGCCAATGGCAAATCATGCCGCCCACACCTACACCTAGCCCAAGCTAGCCGCGCCATGCCAAACGCACTCTGCCTTGGCCCTAGCTATGCTAGTCACACCAAACGCGCCAAAGCATGCCAACCATGCTAGCCGCACCTCCTTTCCAATGGCAAATCATGCCAGCCACACCTAGCCCAAGCTAGCCGCGCCATGCCAAACGCACTCTGCCTTGGCCCTAGCTATGCTAGTCACACCAAACGCGCCAAAGCATGCCAACCATGCTAGCCGCACCTCCGTGCCAATGGAAAATCATGCCAGCCACACCTAGCCCAAGCTAGCCGCGCCAAGCCAAACGCACTCTGCCTTGGCCCTAGCTATGCTAGTCACACCAAACGCGCCAAAGCATGCCAACCATGCTAGCCGCACCTCCGTGCCAATGGAAAATCATGTCAGCCACACCTAGCCCAAGCTAGCCGCACCTCTATGCCAATGGAAAATCATGCCAGCCACACCAAACGCGCCAAAGCATGCCAACCATGCTAGTCGCACCTCCGTGCCAATGGAAAATCATGCCAGCCACACCTAGCCCAAGCTAGCCGCGCCATGCCAACCACACTCTGCCTTGGCCCTAGCTACGCCGGGTCACGCCAAGCCAAGCCAAACACCCTTACCTTGGCCCTAGCCGCGCCATGCCAAAGTAGCGCCCGCACCTAGGCTTGCAAACCGTGCAACCTAGGCCAAATTGGCCACGCATGCCATTGGCACATGCCAACACACTCGCTGGTAGCTTTTCTCACCTGGGAGTGGCCCTAATGGCCGAGCATGCCATTGGCACATGCCAACACGCTCGCTGGTAGCTTTTCTCACCAGGGCGTGGCCCTAATGGCCGAGCATGCCATTGGCACATGCCAACACGTTCGCTGGTAGCTTTTCTTACCAAGGCGTGGCCCTAATGGCCGAGCATGCCATTGGCACATGCCAACATGCTCGCTGGTAGCTTTTCTCACCGGGCGTGGCCCTAATGGCCGAGCATGCCATTGGCACATGACAACACGCTCGCTAGTAGCTTTTCTCACCAGGGTGTGGCCCTAATGGCCGAGCATGCCATTGGCACATGCCAACACGCTCGATGGTAGCTTTTCTTACCAAGGCGTGGCCCTAATGGCCCAACCTTCCATTGGCACATGCCAACACGCTCGCTGGTAGCTTTTCTCACCAGGGCATGGCCCTAATGGCCGAGCATGCCATTGGCACATGCCAACATGCTCGCTGGTAGCTTTTCTCACCAGGGCATGGCCCTAATGGCCGAGCGTGCCATTGGCACATGCCAACACGCTCGCTGGTAGCTTTTCTTACCAGGCCGTGGCCCTAACGCCCAAGCATGCCAACACGCTCGCTGGTAGCTTTTCTTACCAGGCCATGATCCAAATTGGCCACGCATTCCATTGGCACATGCCAAACACGTACGCAGGTATCCCAACTTGAAAGCCGTGCAACCTAGGCCAACTTGGCCATACGCGCCATTGGCACATGCCAAAACCCCCGCTGGTAGCCTAACTTGCAAACCGTGCAACCTACCGCCATGGCATTCCGCACATGCCATTGGCACATGCCACACACGCCACTAGCAGCTCTGGCATTGCCACTTGCGCTCGAGGTGCAACCCGCAACAAAGGCATTCCGCACATGCCATTGGCACATGCCACACGCGCCCCTAGTAGCGCCACTTGCACTCAAGGTGCAACCAACACTCGAGACATCAATACAAACTGGGAGATGCTTTCCAGGGTCTTGGTTTGGCGTTCACAGCTTGCAGCGTACACTACGCTCACATTAAGAAAGCGTGAATAGGAATAAAGCGGTCAAATAAATGAGGAAATAATGGTGAAAACGTTTTCACCCATAAACACCTTGCGGTTACCACCTCCTCCCATTATTTCACCCTTTACTCTCTTCCTTCATAAGGCCAGGGTACGTTTCAATCTCGACTTGTATAAATAGGTCTTACCTATTTCCACCAGACAACAAGTCTCGGTCAGGAGAAAAATACAACACTCTCAGAAAAGGCAACTTTGCAAGCTCTCCAAAAAGCTTTCATCTCTTGCAAGCTTCCTAAGCTTTCACTTTCTGCTACAAGTCGAGACACTACTCTCCCAGAACTATTCTGGTCTCAACACCTTTCTTTGCTTCCCTCCCCAAATCAACCCTTCTCCTCCACTTTGTGACCGAAGTAAGTCTGGAACGGCCATTTCTTGGTTTAGGCCGGACTTGTACAGATTGATCTCTCGAATTTATAAAGTGCTCACGTGCAGCACATTTGTTTAGGGTTTAAACCAGTTTCTCACTCACCTACCGAATTTACCAAAATCGGCGGAAACGATTTTTACCCATAAACAATTGGCGACCACAGCGGGAGGATTGATCTATCGGCTACAATATCGATCGTCGATCTCGTTCTTCGACCCGGATGTCAAGATGGTAGGGAAGGCGAATCAATCCGACTCAATCGCCAGGACAACCCGGTTACCGGTTGTAAAAACTACACCAAAAATCGGGACTCGTTGAAGATGCTACGCCGATTGGGGACTTGTCGGGCGATGCTACCCAAACAAAGCCGCCTTTTACATGGAGAGGGGCGTGTTCGCAAAAACCTATGGAGTGAGTAAATTTAGATCGGGCAAGATATACGATCTGTTTTTAGGTTCTTAATAAAACTGTCATACTTTGCGTCTTGTGCCTATTGCTAGCACACACTTTCATAAAAGCAATATTCCTTTCACAAAACATAATCGAGTTATATTATCAAAACCATTCATCCCGAAATAATCCAATATCCTCAAAATCTACCAGTTGTCTATCAAAACCTACTAACTTTGAACCGGACATCCAAGATGTTTTTCAAAAAAAAAAAAAAAAAAAAAGAACCTAAATGAAAGTTTAACAGAGAAACATTCAAGGAAAATCATCCAACAGAGGGTCCGCTCTTCTTGGAGAAAGTCAACTTTGCATCTTCAAGAGCCGCTCTCTTCATAGTTAACATCTTGGAAAGCTTTTCGAGTTCTACCTCCTGTCGTGTAATCTCCTCTGCAGAAAGGATTTCGATTGCTGCATCTTTCGACTTTTGGATCTCAGCAAGGCCTTCGACAAACCACGAAGCGTTGAACTCCTTTTCTACACACACGTCGCGATGGTGCTCCCAGTCGGCAATAACGTCTTCAGAAACGGTGTGTCCAGTCACCTCACGCATGTCCTCGATGGAAGATAAAGCCTCTTCCACACGCTTAACCAGCGCAAATCGACTAGTGACCTTCTTGGTTGTGGCCATATGTCCGTACTTTCTCCCAGCATTCGGTGTACAACGCCTCATACTTAGCCAAAGACGCTGAAACCACCAACCAAAGACATGACTCGGATAAGGAACCAAGTGCGGGGATCGAAAATGGCGCCGCAACTCGGCCTCACGACTCGCAAAGGGTCTTCTTCCATGTCTACTGGCAGCGACCATCGAGAGAATCATCCACCGTTTGAACCGCATCCGTGCCGGCAATTGGCTAACTCCCATCTCCAAGTCACCGACGGTGGTCACCAAAGGCAAGTTTTCGTGTGGCTCCACCCCGTAATCGTCCTCCGAACCGGATTCCTCCTGCGAACTTGAGTTAGACATTTTTCAAAAGAAGAAACTAAGAAGAAAGAAAAAGAAGCGCGAAACTCACCGAACCACTTCCCGAAAAAGAACCAAAGGCTTGCAGAGGAATCACTCTCACTTGTCGAACTTTCTTCTTTCTCGACTCATCACCGCTATGAGAAGGCTCGGTCGCCGGAATTCTTCGAAGAAATTGCCGTCTCTCGGCAACGTGCAAGGGCGTGAAAGCATTAACACTACCGAAGCCTAGAAGAAATAAGACACATGTTTTCAGCAGAAATTCACGTGTTTTGAGACAAACCAACAAGGAGGCGACACATACTCGGTTATTGGAAGAACCGAAAGACACGAGAGCTGCGTGGGGATCTTTTGAAACCGCCCGTAACCCGCCAGCACGATTCTTCGTTCTCTGTTCCTTTTCCTGGGGACTTTCCGAGTTGCCAGGCAACTTTCGCTTGGGATCTCTCAACATTGGATACTTTTTCAAAACTGCTGGGGAAGGTTTACAACGAACATTCTCCACCACGTTATTCACAAAATCTTGGATCATAATGAACTCATCGTACCAGAACTCATTATAGCCAAAAGTCGTCAAGTTACTCTTCCCGTTTGAAAGAAGGGAAGGCGGATACCCGGCTCAAGGGCATTGGCATTGAGGGCGGCATGCAATGAATCCTTAGGAACCACCAGCTGGTAAGCAAGAGGCACCCCTTGATCGAAACCCATGTGACGAGCAGCACGGTCAATATTGTAAGCATCTATTCGGAAAGACCCCATGAAGAAAGACGGCATATAGCCAGACATGCAGCTTTGAATAAACAAGTTTTCACCAACACTCAAGTTGCCGTCAGAAGATAAAGATATGATCGGAGCAGAAGCAAAGGTGTCCATTTGAGTCACTGACCTATGGACCGGCTCCCATGGGCGAAAACTGATTTCATGCGACTTATCGAGAAGACTAACCAAGCTCATGCCAACTCTTGGACGCCTGCTCACCCATCGAAGAATTCGGGAGCCGCCCCAACTCGCGGGAATCGAAGGAAACGGTTTCGGAGCATACTTATCAAAGTGCTCCCATAGCCAGGCTTGCAGAAAAGCAACGTGCACATATGAATCCACTTTCATGAAACCATTCGAAACTCGCATGTTCGCAACTAGGTGATCCAGATGCACATACGGGGAACCAAGGAATAGCTTGCCAATGGGGAGAACTTCACCTTTTGCTAACTTCACAAAGAATCACTAGAAACTACGGTCTTATTTTCTTCTTGCGTAACCGTCATCAAAAACGTCTCTAGACAACCAGAGCCAAAAATCTTTTGCAACATGAAGATCATCGCTTTTCGTTTAGGTTCCAGCTCGTCCAGGAACCATTGAGATATCCACCAGATGTAAAAGAACCTTTCATCCTCTTTTCGTAAAGAATCCTTCGACTTCGCAGTGGAGTCTTTTCGAGCGTAATCTCCCAACTTAGCGGCAAGGTCGTCCCGCATCTTTTCCTCACCTTCAGACAATCGGATATTAAGATTCCCGGTTACCGGAAGATTCAGCAAGAGAGCCACACTCTCCAAGGAGAAAGTTATTTCACCCCATCTACATATGATCGTATGGGTGTCCGAACACCATCCGGAGATGAAAGCAACCAAGCCGGGATATCCTTCATAACCGGAGATTTCTTCAAGCTCGACGGCATCAATAATCTGCGCTCGAGTCAAGTTGGTATTTATGTGCTCCCTACTCACCATGAACTCAACCCATCTATCAAAAGAACGCAATGGGCTTTGACACATCCCGAAATCAATGTTGGAAGAAGAATATACCCCTTTAT
The DNA here is from genome assembly GCA_023531295.1 of Papaver armeniacum. Classification (NCBI taxonomy): domain Eukaryota; kingdom Viridiplantae; phylum Streptophyta; class Magnoliopsida; order Ranunculales; family Papaveraceae; genus Papaver; species Papaver armeniacum. The sequence continues at coordinate 159,913 of JAJJWW010006488.1, forward strand.
GAAGACAAGAACCGTATGGTGTTCTATGGGCGAACCAACGTGTCTTCTTTTCATCTTCACCACCTAGGTTAAAAAATTGGGGGAAACACGGGTGATTCTTCCGAGCGGGGGCGAGGGTCTAGCAAAGAATTCATCATCCGTGTTTGGTTTGGAACTATGAATATCCTTCGATGAGGCGAAATTTTGTTCAGGTAACATCTTGTCGGATTTCTTCATAACAACTTAGTAACAAGATATCTTCACACGGAGAAAGACGAAATTATCTCCCTGACACATAACCTCACCCAAAAAAAAAAAAAAAAAAAAAAAAAAAAAAAATCTCTTTCCAAGCAAATTCTCGAGATATCAGAGAAATACATCAGATAAACCCAGAAAACCATTGCAGAGCCATCATACCACAACCTCTTTCAAAAAATATATATGAAGCAAAATGTTGATGATGAAGAAGAAGGTAAAGATGAGTTTACGAAAAAAAAAAAAAAAAGCATCAGGGGAACTAAAGCGGCTAAGCATAAATAACAAAAGGGAAGAACTAGCCCTCGAAGGACGGAGCACAAGTCCCCGGGTAAGACTATCTTCAAGTACTTCCCCAAAGAATCCCTCGGGCAACAAAGGTTCCATTCAACGGTGTTAGCAAGAAAGCAACCTCAACATCCCATCCCGAAGCAACCACACGGCAACGAGTGTCCTCCCCGACGACCGGCCAAAGATACGCCACCATGACCCCTCCGGGTTTCACCAACGACACCTTTGGCATCAACTTCAAAGGGTATTTCGTTTTCCGTCATATGCTCCTTCGAAGGTTTTCTCAGCGACACTTCGGAGAAAGTTTGGTGATTCATCCGCATCAGAGTCAAGAATCATGGCGCTCTCCTCCAAGACCCCCACACGTTCGCTTTTCCGTCGCTTCAACCTAGAAACAGTCCGATCCGCCCCATACCCGGATCGAGGAAAGGCTTTGCCACACTGAAACCTCTCAACATGCCAAGACTCTTCCTCGTTCTCTCGCCCCTCCTCCATGCTCACTGAACCCAAGAAAGTCCGAACATGCACCTGTTCTTCATGGGGATAGATGGAAGGGAGGCCCTTAATGATTTCACTAGCTTCATGGAACGGAGATTCAATCCCAACCAATGCCTCCTCAAGAGAAGAAGATCGATCTCCGCCAAATCTGAAGTCCTTCTCCGAAGAGTTAAAGGCGCTGCCATCTCTGGAGGGTCCCATCATACACTACAAAAGATGGGGGAAATGATCAAGTTCCATCATATCTATACACATATAAAAAGAGGATAACACGAACAGAGAAGAAGAAGAAAACATACCGGTATGATCTTCTTAGCACGAATAACCCTAGTCGGGGTGCTTTTGCAAGAGTCAGACCTCGCACCTTCACTTGGAGAATCTGGCTGTTTAGAGGATGATTCGTCTCTAGGCAAAGAAAGAAACTCAACAAGAAGAACCTTTTCTCAAACAAGGGAGGGGGTACAATTACGTTGGGTATGAATACGGAACCTTAAAAAAGGAAAGGAAGCAATAGGGACATAACGCTTCCAGATTTTGGCATGGATGATGCCCTGATTGAAGCCGCGCGTGAAGGAAGGCAAAATAAGGAAACTTTGCTATCTGTAGAAACACCTACTCCCTCCTTGTTTACACCGGTCCCATCAAGCTCGCGCCAGTCTCCCCAATCTCCCAAGCTACACCGGTCCCACCAATTGCGCCAAACTTCCCAACGACCGCCCAAGTCACGCCAGCTAACACGATCAGCTTCCCACCTTGCGCCGGTCCCGCCAGCTAGCGCGATTAGCTGCCCACTTTGCGCCGGTCCCGCCAGCTAGCACGCTCAGCTTCCCCACCCTGCGCCGGTCCCGCCGGCTAGCGCGATTAGCTTCCCACTTTGCGCCGGTCCCGCCGGCTAGCACGCTCAGTTTCCCAGCTCGCGTCAACTTCTCAATGCCGCCCAGCTTCCTTCCTCTCAATGACGCTGACTTCCCAATTGTGCCAGCCTCCCGATTTGCGCAAAACTGCCAGAGGCAAGGATTCCAAATCCTATTTATAAAAAGGTCAGACAAGCCTCCTCAATTCTCTTTACGATTTGTTGTTGATAGTTTGTCACCATCTTATGCTTACCTCGCAACAAAGCTCCTGTTCCGAGCTAAGCAGGGGACTTAATGTTGATGGTGGATTTTAAACAAAGGGTAATATCGTAAAACCCCAAATAACCTAATGTCACCGATGACACATTTATTAGAACATTTAATGCATGTAGTCAGTAATTAATAGGGGGTACTGGTGGGATTTTGGGTAAAAATCGTTAAACACCCAAATAACCTAATGTTACCGGTGACACATTTATTAGAACATTTAATGCATGTAGTCAGTAATTAATAAGGGGTATTTTTTCAAATTAGGGTTACAACGAACAAAACCCTAATTCCCCTCCGTGCCAATGGCAAATCATGCCAGCCACACCTAGCCCAAGCTAGCCGTGCCATGCCACCGCTTTTTTCTGCCTTGGCCCTAGCTATGCTAGTCACACCAAATGCGCCAAAGCATGCCAACCATGCTAGCCGCACCTCCGTGCCAATGGCAAATCATGCCAGCCCACACCTAGCCCAAGCTAGCCGCGCCATGCCAAACGCACTCGCCTTGGCCCTAGCTATGCTAGTCACACCAAACGCGCCAAAGCATGCCAACCATGCTAGCCGCACCTCCGAGCCAATGGCAAATCATGCCAGCCACACCTAGCCCAAGCTAGCCGCGCCATGCCAAACGCACTCTTCCTTGGCCCTAGCTATGCTAGTCACACCAAACGCGCTAAAGCATGCCAACCATGCTAGCCGCACCTCCGTGCCAATGGAAAATCATGCCGACCACACCTAGCCCAAGCTAGCCGCACCTCTATGCCAATGGCAAATCATGCCAGCCACACCAAACGCGCCAAAGCATGCCAACCATGCTAGCCGCACCTCCGTGCCAATGGCAAATCATGCCAGCCACACCTAGCCCAAGCTAGCCGCGCCATGCCAAACACACTCTGCCTTGGCCCTAGCTACGCTGGTCACGCCACGCCAAGCCAAACACCCTTACCTTGGCCCTAGCCGCGCCATGCCAAAGTAGCGCCGCACCTAGGCTTGCAAACCGTGCAACCTAGGCCAAATTGGCCACGCATGCCATTGGCACATGCCAACACACTCATTGGTAGCTTTTCTCACGGGGTGTGGCCCTAATGGCCGAGCATGCCATTGGCACATGCCAACACGCTCATTGGTAGCTTTTCTCACTAGGGCGTGGCCCTAATGGCCGAGCATGCCATTGGCACATGCCAACACGCTCGCTGGTAGCTTTTCTTACCAAGGCGTGGCCCTAATGGCCGAGCATGCCATTGGCACATGCCAACACGCTCGCTGGTAGCTTTTCTCACTAGGGCGTGGCCCTAATGGCCGAGCATGCCATTGGCACATGCCAACACGCTCGCTGGTAGCTTTTCTCACCAGGACGTGGCCCTAATGGCCGAGCATGCCGTTGGCACATGCCAACACGCTCGCTGGTAGCTTTTCTTACCAAGGCGTGGCCCTAATGGCCGAGCATGCCATTGGCACATGCCTACACGCTCGCTGGTAGCTTTTCTCACCAGGGCATGGCCCTAATGGCCGAGCATGCCATTGGCACATGCCAACACGCTCATTTGGTAGCTTTTCTCACCGGGCATGGCCCTAATAGCCGAGCGTGCCATTGGCACATGCCAACACGCTCGCTGGTAGCTTTTCTTACAAGGCCGTGGCCTTAACGGCCAAGCATGCCATTGGCACATGCCAACACGCTCGCTGGTAGCTTTTCTTACCAGTCCATGATCCAAATTGGCCACGCATGCCATTGGCACATGCCAAACACGTACGCTGGTAGCCCAACTTGTAAGCCATGCAACCTAGGACAACTTGGCCGTACGAGCCATTGGCACATGCCAAAACCCCCGCTGGTAGCCTAACTTGCAAACCGTGCAACCTACCGCCAAGGCATTCCGCACATGCCACAAACACCACTAGCAGCTCTATGCATTTCCACTTACACTCAACGTACAACCTACCACCAAGGCATTCCACACATTCCATTGGCACATGCCACACACGCCACTAGCAGCTCTGGCATTGCCACTTGCGCTCGAGGTGCAACCCGCAACAAAGGCATTCCGCACATGCCATTGGCACATGCCACACGCGCCCCTAGCAGCGCCACTTGCACTCAAGGTGCAACCAACACTCAAGACATCAACACAAACCGGGGGATGCTTTCCAGGGTCTTGGTTTGGCGGTCACAGCTTGCAGCGTACACTACGCTCACATTAAGAAAGCGTGAATAGGAATAAAGCGGTCAAATAAATGAGGAAATAATGGTGAAAACGTTTTCACCCATAAACACCTTGCGGTTACCACCTCCTCACATTATTTCACCCTTTACTCTCTTCCTTCATGAGGCCAGGGTACGTTTCAATCTCGACTTGTATAAATAGGTCTTACCTATTTCCACCAGACAACAAGTCTCGGTCAGGAGAAAAATACAACACTCTCAGAAAAGGAAACTTTGCAAGCTCTCCAAAAAGCTTTCATCTCTTGCAAGCTTCCTAACTTTCACTTTACGATACAAGTCGAGACACTACTCTCCCATAACTATTCTGGTCTCAACACCTTTCTTTGCTTCCCTCCCCAAATCAACCCTTCTCCTCCACTTTGTGACCGAAGCAAGTCTGGAACGGCCATTTCTTGGTTTAGGCCGGACTTGTACAGATTGATCTCTCGAATCTATAAAGTTCTCACGTGCAACACATTTGTTTAGGGTTTAAACCAGTTTCTCACTCACCTACCGAATTTACCAAAATCGGCGGAAATGATTTTTACCCATAAACACCCCAAAATGAGGTTTTGCCAAAATTCTAAGACTTTCGAACTTTGGTACTACCATAATCGGTAGTAAAGTGTGTTACTTTAACCTCCGAATATACTCAATTTTTGAATTTTAGTACTACCATAATCGGTAGTAAATTTAACTTCCGAATGTATATCGGCCCCAAAATGAGATTTTTCCAAAATTCTAAAACTTTCGAACTTTGGTACTACCATAATCGGTAGTAAAGTGTGTTACTTTAACCTCCGAATATACTCAATTTTCGAATTTTAGTGCTACCATAATCGGTAGTAAATTTAACTTCTGAATGTATATTGGCCCCAAAATGAGATTTTGCCAAAATTCTAAAACTTCCGAACTTTGGTACTACCATAATCGGTAGTAAATTGTGTTAATAAGTGATGCTTATTATCCACCGATTGTGTTCATGCCCCAAATTCAAAATTTCAAAACTTAATAAAATTTTGAAATTTTCTACTTTCACAATCGGTAGTTTATGGTGTTCATTATCTACCGATTGTGCGTAACTTTTAGTACAGAGAAATTGAATTTTTTGAATCAACTATAATCGGTAGATAATGATCAATTTACCTACCGATTATGGTTGATGACCCCTAATTCCTTTTGAGTGGCCCCTAAAAATGCTAGGCTTATTTTTGAACGCGAAATTGGGGGATATAAAAAGGATTTGGGGGATATAAGAAAAGGACAAAAACTGGATCCAGATATCAATTCGGGGTCACCCCTTATCTAAGTATTTTTTTAAATCCTAATCTACCCCTCACTAATCAGGTTTAGTGGTTAATAATAATTAGTAAAAATCTTAAGTATTTGTTAAATGATTAGTGTGTATTTGTATTTGGGTGAATGAGATGAGAGTGGAAAGGTGGAAAAAAAAATTTGAGAGGGAACTTTTTTTGGTGAAAGTGGAGGATGATTGTGAAGAGAGAATTGCTGCTAAGAGGTTGAAAATTTAATTTTTTTTTCTTTGAATCCACCATTGTTGCAGCTGAAATAGCTCGGTGCCGGCATGGTATTAAACCAAAAACCCATGCCGACATTTGCTGGAAATTTTCATAAATTGTTTGCTTAAATTTCCATGCCGGCATAGTATGTTGCTTAAATTTCTATGACGGCACATGATGAAAAGTATCCAGGAAACTTCAATTTTTTTTCACTTGACTACCGGCATTGATAGATTTCAATCGAGCATGCCGGCACTTAGTTACGGCATTGAATGTTAGTGAAGAACCATGCCGGAACCATTTTCCGGCATGGTTCTTCACCAATTCCGGCATGGTCTTCATCACTTCCGGCGATGTAAAAAATATTCCGTTTTGATTTTTTTTCTGGTTTTAATCAGTCCACTTCCGACACAATTAGTTAATTCTCGAGCATGCCGGCACCGGTTTCCGGCATAGTATGTTGCTTTAATTTTTATGCCGGCACATGATGTAAAGTATCCAGAAAGTTGAATTTTTTTTTCACTTGACTACGGCATTGATAGATTTCTATTGAGCATCCGGTACTTAGTTACTGACATTGAATGCTAGTTACCAAGAATGCTGGCACCGATTTCCGGCATGGTCTTCATCAATTCCGGCATGGTCTTCATCACTTGCAAAGCATGATCTTCATCACTTCCGAAAAAAAAAAAAAAAAATTCGTTTCCAAAGTGAGGAGCCGGCAGAGAAGGAGAAGAGAATTTGAAAGAGAGTGGGGAGAGTTTAGAATTTGAAAGGGAATGGGGAATATTTGGGTTTCAAAGCTCTAACCCTTAAAGAGATTAATAAGAAGTGGAGATGGAAATGGGGATATGATTTTTTTGTTTTTTTATTTTAAGTTTTTTGATTTTTATTTTGAAGGGAGAATATTTTAGTATTTTTGCACCCCAAAACCACCCCTTAGCAGACACCATGGGTTGGGAGAAGTAATCAATATCCCCCAATTTCTTTTTATATCCCCCAATTTCGCGTTATTTTTAAACACGACGGTAGCAGGAATATGGATAACGACAATAATTGAGATAAAACCTGACTATCCCCCAATTTGCTTGTTAATGTATCAAAATTTGTATGAGATAAAACCTGAATATCTTCCGCCTTTTAATGGGTACAATTCCAAAAAAATTGTACCCATCAGCAAGGTTAATAGGGTGTTAGAAGAGAATTGCTTGGCAAGGGAGATAATATACAAATGCACCTTAATTTAGCAATATAGTTTCTAATTTTTGATATTACTTTGTTAGTTTTTACCATTTGTTAAACTATATACTAACCATATGAATCATCAAAACCTCTTCTGGCATATTATCATAAAAGAATTTATTGATTATTACCATGAAAGTTTTGACCATCTCTCCAAGCCCTTTATATGTAATGATAACACCTACTAATCCTCATCAGTTTTTAAGAGGAAAAAGTTCACAAAAATAACTTAATTAGGTATTAGTTGAGGGTAACATCGATTTGTGTTTTTCTTGGTTACTAATTTGAAATGATTGAAATGTAAGAGGAAAATGAGCAAAAAATAGCGGCTCATATATAAAGGTGCTAATGGCTAATGCTCGTTCATTTTTTATTTTTATTTTTTTGATTTTTTTTTTTTTTTTTGATAAATCATTTTTGAGATCTTAGATCATACTGTTGTGGGATTCTTTCATTTTTCAAGCTTAAAGCCCGTCACTATTTCAGGTTTTGCTGACTAAAGAAATCCATTTGGAATGGATTTGATGTTACTTAGAATCCAAGATAACATAATCGATATATGATTGGAGTGCAATTGGATACTGAAATGGTGAAGATCATTTTCTGTCGAATAAGTGCGGTTGAAGATATTCATCATTGGTGAATGACTGTAATAGTGGGCTGTTGGATCATATGGAAGGAAAGATGTGAACACATCTTCCAGGAAAAAACGATGAACCCAATTTCAGCTGTTACTCGTATTAGATTTCACTTGCAGAATTTCACTTTATCTACTCAAACACCAACGGATGAATCTCTTAGGCTTAGTATAGTTAATAACAGTCCCACAGAACTAGCTTCAGTTTATGCTGATGCTTCATTTGATCACCTGACTAACTCTATAGGTACTTGGTATGGTGTTGTTTTCCATTGCGGGTACCCAGTTTGCGATTAAAGGATCCTATGCGAGCATTTAATAGTTGATCCGAGGCGGGGAGAATGCATGGCAAAGGTGCGGAGGCTCTAAGCTGGATTAAGGAACAAAACATTCTAGAGATTCATCTTAAAGCGATCTTTCAAGTTGTCGTGCAGATCCATAACATCTGACACTACTCAAGTCGGATGGGAAAACTATCATCTCATTAGGAATATTAAAAGTTTAATGACCTCTTTTACATTTTGTAAAATCTCCCATGTTAGAAGAGATTACAATAATGTTGTTGATTTGATTTCAAAGCGATTTACAAGAGAGCAACTCATTCTAGAGGAATACATGGATTTCCCTCCATGGGTTAAGTCTGTTTTACAAAAGCACCTCGTGCCTAAAAACTCTTAATTAATGAAATTTCCAGTTTATCCAAAAAAGACTAAGGTTGGAGCGATTTCCATGTAGAATTTGATTATAACTCTTTATTGTGAGCATGTATGTTCTACTTGGTATTATGAAAACTAATGTCACTAATACCATTATGTACGACCACCGTCCCCGTCACCCTCCAGAATAATCCCTTTTTTTTGTTAATTAATAGACCAATACGACAAGAACCAAATTCATTCCACTACTCGATCATGATAGAAATTTATAATACAAAACAGAATGAGTTTTTGAGCTTTGGACGGGCAAATAACATTTTCAGAGATAAATGTTGCATTCAACCATCCCAGTTGCATCTCAGCAAAAGACATCTAAAAGATATAAGAGATGTAACCTCTTTTTATTGTAAATATACTTTGAGTAGGTTCCCTCATAATTAAGATCATAAATAAAAATTAAATGTAATGTAATTTCCTTTAAGACTATTAGCTTTAATTATCTCATTATTTTTTTTTATATTATACTCTTCAGCTAGAAACAAATAAACATTTAAATAAATAAATAAAACGACAAAAAATTCTCAGAATTAATGATCAATAAATTTTAATTAAATCCACAAATTTAAATAAAAAATAAGTTATTCTCCACCCGTTGAAAAATTGTGTGTAAAAACACCAACTAGAGGAAATCCATGATCAATTGTCTTTTTATTTAAATCATGCTTCAAAAAGCAAATTAATAAAAAAATAGTAAGAAATACAAATCATTTACCAAGAACAAAATCCTATAGCGTGCCTAATGGAGAAACAAATCAAGTCACAAAATTGTTTGAAAATTACCTTGGTGATGTACAAACATTTGGTGTAAAGAATCACAAGCACCGTTTTTTTTCATATGAATCAACCCTTTCAATTGATAAACATGTTCAAAGAATCACAATTTTTTAGATATAATGCAAAGAATCACAGTTACATAATGGATGTTGCATGTTTTCACCTCAGTCACGCACCACAACTATGATACATAAAATCGTTGAAACTCAAAGAATGGATTCAACATCCATTCTTTGAGTAGATATGTGATGGAAAATCAAAAATTTTCAGTAGATATGTGATGGAAAACCAAAGAATGGATTCAACATCCATCCAGTCGATCTGTACTTGAGAATGTGAACGGTTTTATTAACTTATGTAGATTGAAAATCAAAGACATAGTAGGGATCTATGAAAAATTTAGGGAAATTATTTGAGAAAGTCAGTGATTTTAGGGGAGGGAAAATAAAGGCTCATATAAACTTTGGGCTGAAATGTCGTCAGAATGTTTATTTGTTAGCATTATCGAAAACGAGATGATAGTTCCAACGATCTAGGAAGAATTTCTCGGGAGGAAATAAACTATATTTATTGCTCATCCGATGAAGATTCAAAGATAATGGCGTGAATACAACAAAAATCGAGTATCAAAGATTACCAATCTTCGAGAATCGATCAAGAATTATTATCTTAGGGAAAATAAAACGTATATCTAGCATTTATCAAAAAATATTATTTTACTCAATTGCAAGTGCAACCAAATTTATAATTAGGATAACAAATATTTAAAATTTTCGTACCTACAAATTCACATGAGTCAAAATAAGTCTTGACGTAGTTGACAGTAATTATTAAAATCGTTATAACAAAAATTTATTTCGTTTCATGGCATGCCGTTACGACACGGGTTATTTCTAATTAAATACATAGTATCAAATATTAAACAAACATCCCAACTTTGGAAACATAAAACAGGTGTGCCATCAAAACGCAACACATCACAGTGTAATGAGCATAGCACGGTCTCGAGCACAACGTACCAATAACTACAGGCACAAAACAACATGGCACACAACATTCCAGGCACGCAACCCGCGTGCTGGGCCATCACATTTTACACCTCCAATTCAACCTATGAGGCGAGCCCACATCATACTGGTGTGAGGGCAATTGGTTCCTCAACTCAAGTGCAGTTGATTTGGTGGGAGTTTTTGTTTATGAAGATTTCTCTCCATGAACCACTTTTGGTTACATTGGCATAAAGTACTAGGCAGATAAATATTCATGGAGAGAGGAATTAAGGCCCCATGAATATTCATAAATACTTTCTGAACTGGATCTGTTATTCAGTTAATTTAGATTATTGGTGCTCCAAGCGATCATAAGGCCCCAATTCAAAATCTTGGCTCAATGGATTTCTTGGCAGATACATCTCATAATTCTTTTGACAGTGATTTTTTTTTTTTTGTTTGTGTTTCCTTATTCTTGGCTTAATAATGGGAAGGATTTCTTGGCAGATACATCTTATGATTCCTTCGACAATCATGTTTTTTTTTTCCCTAAGCAAGTGTGGAATTCTTTCCCTAAATCAGTTACGGCTATAATTTAGAATTGGAAATCATCGAAATCTAGCAACAGAAAGCACAAAATCAGGAACGAACCCAGAAATTTTTCTTGGGTAGGACAGTATATCACTCACTTCCAATTCGGCCGAAGGGTCCAACAATTTTTTTTAGAACGAACTGCATATTAGTGGAAGGTCGAGATTTTCCTCTAAGAGACAAGATGAATAAAAAAACATGACTAGAGAAATCATTTTATAATTTATAGAAGAAAAATAAATAATCAATTAGGTGAGGCAGAAAAAAAATTCATGTTTTAAACAAAATTTTTGTTTGAATTCTATGTTTTGGGCTAAAAATTATTTGAGCTACAGACTACTCCAGCTAATTTTGATTTTACGTGAAAAGGACACAAATGCACACAAATTTTCCATACAAATTTGTTGTTGGACCAAAAACAATAGTTGGTAGCCCTGGTTGGCCTCTTGCTAGGCTCGTCTCTACAGAAGATATGGTCAATTTTTCCCCTTGCTATTTGGTGGATTATTTTCCAATAAAAGAAACAATAGATGCTTCTCACTGTCTCACATAGGTCCAGAAACTATAAATAACTTCTTCTTTTTTATTTTTTTCTGAAAGTAAATTCACATTAATAAAATAGTAGTATGTTACATAGTTAGCTTTTGCAATTGTCTTACAGAAGCTGTCTCCTAATGAAATTAGGAGGAGATTGAATCACGATATATTACACATATGTTTACGAGCAAACTTTGCCCGCCTATCTGCTGGATGGTTACAAGATCTATGTATGTAATGTTATATTACAAGAGGCAAACGCATGAAACTTTTCAGACCACCACATTAGTGCTATCATAAAACCCTTGCAAGGGGATCCTTGGCTGTTCACTGGCTATTATGGTAGCCCTTACTCTACTAATGATAAACTCCATTCCTGGAGAATGATTGAAAATACTTGTGCTACTAACCCCTTGCCTTGGTTAATCATGGGAGATTGTAATTTTGTCCTTCATGAGCATGAGAAGTTCAGTCAACATCCTATTGATCAAGGTGAAGCTGAATTGTTCCTAAACAAGATTGAGGAGGCTAATCTCACAGATTTAAGCTATACTGAATGTCCTTTCACCTGGTCCAACCAAAGAACTGCTACCCAACTTACTGAGCAGAGATTAGACAGAGGTCTAGCTAATGAAGCCTGGTTAGAAACCCAACCCAATACTACCATCTCAAACATCTCTGCCATTGGCTCTGACCACAATCCAATTCTACTCAAACCAACCCCTCTTGGAAGCAAGGACACATCCCTTTCAAATTCTTTGGACCTTGGCTCAACCATGATGACTGCAAGAGCATAATATCAGAATGCTGGAATGTTAACCACAAAGGATCTATAGCTATAAGAATTGCTAGGAAGCTCAGAGATATCAAAGTAAAATTTAAAAAATGGAACAAAGAGGTTTATAGCAACATCAAAACAAATCTTGAAGAAAGCATACAACACCTTGACTGGTTAACCAAGAATCAGTTCACCTCAAATAGAGGGCAAGATATTAAAGAAGCAAGATTGCAGGTTGAGCAGTGGCAACATGTCCAAGAATCCTTCTGGAAGACTAAAAGCAATGACCAACATATCACACTTGGAGATAGAAATACTGGTTACTTCCACTTGGCTGCTAAAAAGAGATATAGAAGGAACAAAATTGATTCTATACAAAGAGATGATGGAGCCTGGTCTCAAGACAGTGCTGAAATCCATACTATTTTCACAAAGCACTTTGACAACATGGCAACTGCTGAAACTATAAACATCAATCCTCTCATTATAAATCTCATACCTACAACCATAACCACTCAAGAAAATCAGAACCTCATTAGAATACCTGATGCCTTGGAAATCAAAAACATCCTCTTTAGCATGGCTGGGAAAAAGCTCCAGGACCCAATGGTTTTCCTCCAAATTTCTTCCAAGCTAATTGGGACACTGTGGGAGAAGATATCACTCACATGGTCCAAAACTTCTTCACCTCAGGGCACATCCTAAAAGAGATGAACTCCACCTTCATATCTCTTATTCCCAAAATTGAGAAACCTACCACTCCAGCTCACTTCAGACCTATCTCCCTATGCAATACCACCTACAAAATCATATCCAAACTTTGCCCAAAGACTCAAACCCCTCCTCCCTAAAATCATATCCCCCTTTCAATCTGCATTCATTCATGGCAGACAAATTTCTGACAATATTGCTATAGCACATGAAATAATCCACCACATGAATACCGAGAAGAGGGAATAAAGGAAGCAATGGAACTATGGGCATTAAAATTGATATGGCCAAAGCCTTTGTGAGTGAACTGGAATTTCCTTCGCAAGTTCTATCTCAAATGGGTTTCACCCTCAATGGTGCAAATTAATACATCAATGCATATCTACTACAAGCATGGTTGTCCTAGTCAATGGGACACGGGAAAATTCTTTAAGCCTTCCGGGGGTTTGAGACAAGGGGATCCCCTATCCCCATACCTCTTTCTCTTCCGCATGGAAGCTCTCTCCGGATACTTAACACATGTCTTTGAATCCCAAAATCAAATCCAAGGGATCAAGATACGTAAAGATGCTCCGACCATAAACCACCTTCTTTTTGCGGATGACTGCATGATCTTCTGCAAAGCCAGCATGCAGGAATGTAGCAATCTCATACAGATATTCCATGAATTTGGGAAATCTTCAGGGCAATTGATAAACTTCTCTAAGTCTGGCATATTCTTCAGCAGAAACATTGCCCCTGAGTTCGCTGACAACATAAGCAATTATATGAAGGTGAAGAATAAATACTTCAGATAAATACCTGGGATCCCCTTTATTCACAACTAAGAGTAAAGTTCAAGCTTTCAAACCTTGTGTTGAGAAGCTTAAATTCAGGTTGGCTGGATGGAAGACTAATCTCTCCACTGCTGGGAAGATGACTATGATCCAATTTGTTACCTCTACTTCTAGCATTTGTCAGATGAACTGCTTTAAGATCCCAAAAACCATTTGCAAAGAAATCAATGCCATTCAAAGAGACTTCTTCTGAAACAAAGATCAAGACAAATCTAAGGGTATCTACTACTTTGCACAGGATCTTTGTTAATAAACCTAAGGATCTTGGGGGACTGGGCTTCAAGAATATGGATCTATTGAACTTGGCTATGCTCTCCAAAATTGCTGGAGATTAATCAAGGAGCAGAGACTCTCTTTGGAGTAGCACCATGAAAGCGTCGCACTATCCCAATACTGAAGTTATAAGAATGGATACCAAACCAAAGTACAATGACTCATGGATATGGAAAGGAATCCTGGAAGGCATAACCTTAATTCATCAAAACTACATTTGGAAGATTGGCAATGGAAGAAAAATCCACATCTGGGAAGACAGTTGGATAACTGGCAACTCTGCCAGAATTACCAAACCTAACCTCTGCCCTGATAACCTCAACACAGTTAACCAACTTCTTACCACTTCCGGAGAATGGGATCTTCATATCCTAAACCAATGGTTTACACCCAACATTCATAACCTAATACTTCAAACTCAAGTTTTCCCTTCTGATCATTGATGAAATCCAGTGGTCTCTAACTCCCAATAAGAAGTTCTCTGTCAAATCATTATATGACAAACTAATTCAAGACAAGTATGCCAATGACATTCATATTGCTCCATGGAATCAAATTTGGGCTCTTGACACAAACCCAGCCATCCACTTGTTCATCTGGAAATGTGCCCATGCAATTCTTCCAACCAATGCTAAAACTGCCAACATCTTAAGTTACATAAGCCCTATATGCTCCTACTGCAATAATGGAGATGAAGATATTACTCATGCTCTCTTATCCTGCCCAGCTGCCTTTGAAGTCTGGAAGTATCTCCTGGGGGAACACCACAACACTTTCTCGGCTTTCACCTCCTTTCATCATTGGTTCAATGTTTGGTTCAGTGCTAACAATCCCTATGCCAGCTGGAAAGAAACTTATGCAACTATCTGTTGGTACATCTGGAAAGCAAGATGTGACTGGGTGTTTAGGAAAATCACTCCTTCTGCTAATGTTACTGCTACAAACATAACACAGCACCTCTGCAGTCATTCTAGAATTCATCATAAACAAGGGCATATCATGAACAACCTATTTTACCAGTCTGACAACTCTAATGCTCCTCCAGAGATTTACAGCCATCACAGACATGCCTCTGACAAATTTGGAATCACTATTAGCATGCACTTTGAATCTGTAGACCCATGCCATGCTACTAGTGATGCTCATACTTATACTAATTACTCCTTTGTTGCCATGTCTTTCACAAGACAATGCATGGGAACGAGAAACTTCAAAGACCATACCCCTGGAATCAGCAGAACAGAAAGATCAAGAGGAGGAGCTCAACTTGCCCTAACTTGGGGAAAGACTATGAAGCAAACGAATGTTAACTTTGCTGCTGAAGAGGAAGAAACATTACAAAATATCAAAACAAGTTACCAACTGGAAGTTCAAAACAGGTTCAAAGGAGACACAAGCATACTTCAGGGAGGCAAAAACTACAATGCTCCAATTGATTTCATCCTAGGGAAACTCAGTGCAGTCAATGCCCAACAAAACTATGCTGCTATAAATTTTGCAAAGATAACTAGACAATCCAACCACTTCTCGGACGCTACATGGAGGGGAAGAAATCTTCAAACTATTTTGCTCGCGTTATAGAATTCTCCAAACATCAATTTTCAGTTGGATTACTGTAATAACGCTAATTATATTTTGAAGGATACGTCTGATTCTGCTAACTCAGATAGTATCCAACCTGCTACCATGAGCGGGCAGCCTTTCTAGGCGCCTTATCTCTTTTTCTATATAAAAAAAAAAGATATACATGGCTATCAAATGCACTATGTTTTATGTTTTATTGGGCTCTACACACTAAGCTTTTTTTTGGCGCTTTTGGCTTTCTATCTTTATTTGTAATTGGGATGTAATTGTACACCGTCTTTGACTGTATTTAATTTGATGTTACTCTTTTGTGTCCCTGTCACCTTGAGTAACCCCCTTTTTCCCAATTTATTTAGCCTTTTTCGGTTCAATAAGAGCATCTCCAACAGAAGGGGTAAAAATTTCTACGTGGATTTTTTATTTAGTCCTTTTATTTAGGAGGTCTACACATAGAGTAAATGTAGGACCTCATATCTAAAAAACAAAATTGGTTAAAAACATGACGTGGAGGTGCAACCGGAGGTGTAAATAACACTTTCTTGAACACCTTCATAATTAGTAATTGGTCCCTCCTAACTTGTAGGACCCTACTGTTGGAGATGGATTTATGCCAAATGGGGATCTAAAATCCTATGTGTCTCTAAAAATAAATAAATCCACATTCTCTTGGAGATGCTCTAAAAAAAATATATTTGAAAATGAGGGTGTGTTTGGTAGAGTCAACTGGCCCGGTGGCCCGATGAATCTACTCCTTTAAAGCCCTAAGCCATGCGAGGCCATGCGTTGCGCGGTGAGAATACCCACCTTTGGGTGAGCGTCACCGCCCCCTTGAAAAATCTCCATTCCACTTTTTCTCAAATAATATGAATGTAACACTAAATATCTTTTTCGGTGTTACAAAACGGCAAACAAAAAAAACTTGCGTTGAAAAAAAACGTCAATTACAAAAACACTCTCTTCCTCCATAAAACTACACCAAACCCTAAAAGAGAAAAATCGTAGCATGATGTTTGATCAAGCAAAACAAAAACTTGCAAGGAGCATGAGACTTGCTCTTCTCTTTGGACAAGAGATTCTATGTTCATATGAGATCTTACAAACAATCAATAGAATTAGAGTAAAACCAAGAGTAAGTTTAGATTGATCTTTCAATATTTCTTATTTTAAGGTTATCAAAGCTGTATTAGAGGAATAATGGAGTCCTAGGAAGCTCATTATGAAATTTATGCTATTATTTTTTCATTGCGGTGAGAATTGCCGATTCCGTTTACTTTTGAGGAGGCTTTAAAACGTAAGTTAGGTTCTTTGTTTTCATTGCGGCATCAACCGTAACACATAATCGGATTTAGTTTATAAGAATAAGTATATGGTTTTTGGGTGGAGTGTTGATCCTCAACACCATTGACTCAATCACAACTACTATTATAATGCTATAGAATCTACACAAACAGTTGAGATTACTTTGTGCCCGTGCACAACTACATATGATGCGGGGTCTTCATGTGAGGTAGATATTCGGTGGATCAATTCAATTTGAATTTCTAATTAACCTAATTATATACGATTTCGGTCTCTCTTTTTCGCTTTTTTTTTTTTTTTCTTTTTTTGTTTACAGTGTAACAGATAAGGAAAGGAGAAATGCACGATTCTTTCGGGGTTTGATTCCTTTAAATTTGTATCCTCCAGTATCAATTTCCTCAGAAAGAAGTCCAAAACCCTGACCACTAGATGGAAGGGATGTAGCCACGTAGGTTTAAAAGTCTCCATGGGCCCGAATGCCAATGTGGTTGAAAACTCGAAATCGTTTGATCCTGATTTCTCACAACAGAATATGAACAATAAACATATATACGTAGATCCCCTAGAGTCCTAGTGATTATTCACTTTGCTTCGCTTATTTTTAGCTAAGATTGTCCTTAAAACATAACCCGACTTGAGACATGATTGAAAGTCCATAAAACCAAAGGCCCCTGTCATTTTTAAGATTTTGAGTACAATTTTAATTGCTCATTATTGATTAATGTGAATAATCTTTTGATGTATGTAGATCTTGGAGAAATTGAACGAGGGAAGCTTGAGTTCCATGGTGTGGTTGGAGTTGGACACACGGTGTGGCCGGAGTCACTTCCATTGGCCGCAAAGGTCGAGAACTGTTAGGGAGAGGTTGGCGGTCTAATAGTGTTCTTGTTGCATAGAGAGAATTTTCTTCAAGACGACATCCTTTACCTATCATCACTTCTAATATCAAACAATGAGCTAAGCGGGGCAGGCTTTGTTAATGCTTAAGAGAAGGAAGTCCTAGACCGGGTCAAGGGGTCGCCAAGATCTTTGGATTTTGTTAGGCTTCCATCTATGCGGGGATTTAACCTTAGAATATTAGTTTTCTATAGTGATTAGTTTAGAGTAGGCTGAAAATACCACACATAACTTCGACGAGTCTTTGGTGTTTGCATCTCACAACTAATCTTTCTTTGAACCACTCTCCACACAGAGTTTACGGGTAAGTCTCCATAAAGTCTTCTTTTTTGTTCTGGAAGGTGGTGACGTTTCAATGTAGATATGTGTAGCGTATAATATGCTCATAATATGAAATCTCATCTCTGTTAAACACTCCTCATATGGGTCCCACTAAATGGGTCTAATCCTTTTCGGTTGCATCATCTCGCTTTTTTTGTTCTTTGGATATCCTATGCTATTCATTACCACTCTACATAATGCTAGGACACTCTACTCTGTTTACACATTTTTGGGGTCTGTTTCCTTGGCCACTAGCCACTTCTTTGATATTTCCATTTTGTGTTTCTAAATCTCTTTAAGGACCACGAGAATGAGTTTAAGGACCACTATGAAATTGGAACCAAAAATATAGGGAGATTTAGGCATAATCATTGAGTGATTCATCTTTTTCTTTCTCTACATACTTGCTATCATTGTTGTGCATAATCATTGTCCTTTCTTTAAGCCCTAAATTATGCGGTTATGTTATGATTAGATGATTTCTTGCTCTCTTTTCTCCATGTCTTAGAAAAATATGACACATTAACCAAATTTCAAATATTACACAACAAGAGAAGAAGTGGGTACAGATTTAACACACAAATTGATATACATTAGATAGACAGATCGGTAAATCATTTGTCGAAGTATGATTGATCCTCCCCTTGAAACCAATTTGCCCAAATGTCAAGGTAATGAAGAGCCCCAAGTGCCAATGAAAGAAGTATTATTTCGGTCGGAACCGGGAGTAATGAAATGTTGCACATACACATACGTACATAATAGAAAACTAAAGAGTGATATTGACCTACTTTCTGCTCTTGCTGATACTTTTTTATTTTTTTGTTTTGTGTTTCTTTTCGGTCCAGGACATGCTCGAGGCCTTGCGGCGCACAATTGGGAGCAGATTTTTTGTTGCTTATTTGAAACATAAAGCCCAAGGGTTCATTTTGGTTTCACATATGCTTTTTTGTTTATTAATATGGATATTTCCACTCTTTGGTACTAAGGTACAAATAGTGAATTTTCTATATTGATATGAATTTTCCACTCTAGGTATATATTAATTAAGAAGTACATTGGTTATTGTTTTTGTTGAATGCTACTTTGGAAATGGATTTATATATTTCTTTCAGCTCCTATTTTGAACTTTCAGATAGGTAGTTTGACGGAGTTCGGAAGGGTTGGATTTGTTAGTGACTCACAACAACAAAGAATGAAATTAAGAAGTGTCCTCCTTCTTATAGGACAACAACACCATCTTTTACGAACAGTCTTTACTGAACAAAGATAAAAACAAAATACACAAAATCAAAAATCCTAAGCAATAGGGTGAGGAGAAGGCCGAGCCATGCATCGGGGAAGAGGCGGCGGCCGAACCACACCAAATTAAAAATCCTTTGCATGCATCGGGACGAGGCGAAGTCGATCCCTACCAAATAAAAATCCTAAGTGACGGGAGAGGCGAAGCCAAGCCCACTAAATCAAAAAATCCTAAGCATGCATCGGGACGAGGAGAGCCGAAGACAAACCACACCAAATCAAAAAATCCTAAGCGATGGGACGAGGCGAAGCCGAGCCATCACGAATAAAAAATGCACGACGGGCGAGGCGAAGCGAGCCCACACCAAATCAAAATGCATCACAACAAGACGGTGGAAACCCGGCGACACCAAATAAAAAATGCGCGTCGGGGCGAGGCGAAGCCACATCACACCAAACCAAAAATATGGTTAAAAGAAAATAAAATGACGATGGATGGTTTTCGGGTCTGCCCGGTGCGTAGCACGGGCACAAAATCTAGTATTCAATTATTCATCGTGGGGATTGAGGGTGTGGTTCGTCTACAACTTGCCACGTATACCTTTTCTGTATGTCTTCAAGAAAAGGGGAAACTAGTCAACAACAGAGATACTTTGAAATGCATTTGAACCATAAACATGGAAATTATGACGCTTAGCTAGTTCCGGGTCTATACGGTGATTTGAACACAAAAGTCAGATGCATGCGCGTCCTATCGGTTCTACACTTCATCTCTGTGTTTGAGTAGTCAAATCTTCACCGTACGGAAGCTAATCAATTCGTGTTTTTGCCAGAGATGCTGCCCTCAATTACCTGCCTCCATTCTGTAAATCCATTAAAAAAGTCTTAAATTATTACTTATTAGTGCAGTGCAGTGAGCAGATATTTTATTTCCATCTTTCCTTTGTACTGGAGGAATAATACAACACAACAATCTAATAAATACCGATTGCACATAGTTTATTTTCAACCAGATCCAGCTTCAAGCGGTTTTCTATCTTTCATATCCAGCTTTCTGCTTCTCTACCAGCGAAAATATGGCAACTGAAATTGTAGAACATAGTTCATCTGCAAAGTTCACTTGGAAGATTGAAAACTTCTTTAAGCTGGACGCTCAAGAAGGGACTTTTTCTGATGTTTTCTCTGTTGGTAGTTTCAAATGGTAGAGATTACTACTAATTACTTTGTTTAATCTTGACTGCTCTTTAATTCTGTCCTACTTGGGTTACTCTTGTTTCTTCATATTTCTGTTTCTGATCAATACTCC
This sequence comes from Papaver armeniacum, assembly GCA_023531295.1. Lineage (NCBI taxonomy): Eukaryota > Viridiplantae > Streptophyta > Magnoliopsida > Ranunculales > Papaveraceae > Papaver > Papaver armeniacum. The sequence continues at coordinate 180,513 of JAJJWW010006488.1, forward strand.
ATGTTTTCGGTTACAGGAAGGTACAGATTTATCCAAAGGGAAGAGGGAAAATACATGACCATGTATCGATGTACCTTTACCCCGTCGACTCGACCAAATTTCCGTACGTGGAGTTCAGCTTCACAATAACTAGTCAAACAGATCGCAAGAATAGAGTGAAAAAAGGTAGTAGTATGACTAGTATCAGCTTGTCCAGGCCCGGTTCTGAAGGGGGCATCTTGGGCTCCCGCACATGGCGGGAAATTTTAGAGGGCGGGAAATTTTGGTCCATTAGCTAAAATGTGTGTGTTTTTTTTTTTTTTTTTTTCTTCATTTCTGATGGAGAGTCCTCGACTTATTAATGTTATTCTTTTGTGCGCCACAAATTATTTGATTTCGATGTTATACGGTAGATTCTATGTGATTTTGTTTTTATTTTCTTTTTGCAGGCGTCTGAGCATCAGGGTTCTAAATTGAAGATGACTTGTCAATGGTATACCCGTGGGTAGCTAATCACCTTCATTTGTCTAACCAATTTTTTTGTAATCTGCAGAATCTGAGCATCAATTCATTGAAGATGACGGCAGCTGGGGCTGGTCATCATTGATGCGCCTTAGTGATCTCCATGACCCTGCTATATCGTAAATGACACTTGTATCATTAGAATTGATGTTTCTTGTAGGATGGACGAGAAGCCTGTTGACAATGATGATGCATGAAGGAAAATCAAGTATAGATGAAAGCAACCGAAAGGATGAGTAGAAGAAGTTAGATGTTCCAATGAAGATGAACTTTATATTTTGGTTTCAAAAGTTATGATTGAAGGTGCGCTGATTTGAAGAATGAAGGATATGTGCAGGTTATCCAGTGTCTTCCAACTTTTTGCTTAAAACAATGTTTTTTGGTTCTGCCTTTTTCTCTGTTGAATGCATCACTATTTTGTAGCTTGACTGGGGATGGATGCTTATGTACAAAGCCTGATCATGTAATTAAGAACAAGTATGTTTTGGTTGCAAACTTGCAACTAGTTCTGCCTACTTCGATGTTTCGAATGTTTGTGGCAAATCTTGTGTTAGGCCATATAACATTTTTCTTGTTTTGGCGAATTTATACTGCAAAGCCGTCTATCTTTAAAAAACAAGTTCTCCAGCAATGTTTTGCTAATGATTTATACTGCCTCCCCCCAGTGCACCACCGATTTAAACGAACCAGGAATAATTTTCAACAAAAGCTCCGAGATGTGACGGAGCCAGACTTTTTCCCAAGTGGGGGCATATTCATATAGTAACAGTCGGCCGAAGGCCGGCCGATTTTTTTTGGACATTTTATTGACTTTTTAATATTAGTTAGGTGAAAATCAAATCATAAAAAATTTGGATTTAAATAAGATATTGTAATTTAAATCGTTTTTTTGTTTTTACGTCATACATTTGATGCATTTGTATTAATTTTACATGAATTTTATAATTTTGACCCCATTAAAAATAAATTTTCAATTTTATCAAGCATATTTGCGCCCACAAGATATGTAAATTACAAAACTAGTTTGTCGCCCGTGCTACGCACGGGTTTGTTTTTAGTTAAATAACATACCTATTAGAATTAATCATAATAAAAAAAGTTTAAAAGAAACTATTAGAGCAAGTCTTATGGTGGAATCCATCCATCTTCCATATTCCACGCCACCTCAGCACTTGGAAGTGTGGATGGAAGCGCAAGTGTAATGGTGGAATAGCAGAAACGCAATTCTTATTTGCGCTAAAAAAACGCAATTCTTAATTGCGCTAAAAAAAACGCCATTAACAATGGCGTTTTTTCTCAGCCGTTAGATTTCAACAACTCGTTTCAAATCTACGGATTAAAAAAAAACGCAGATCTTAATGGCGTTTTTTTAGCGCTATTCTTATTGGCGTTTAGCGCTATTCTTAATGGCGTTTCTATGGATTCCACAAACCCTTCCACGAAACCATGGAAGGTTGCTTGGATTTTCTGTGGAAGACCCCAACTTGGAAGCCATTAGACTTGACATTCCATGGATTTTCCACACTTGGAATAGCTTGGATTCCACCATAAGACTTGCTCTTAATGGGATAGATATCTTATTAACAAAAATAAAGTTAACTATTAATTGTTATCCAATAATATTAACTAAAAAGTAAGTTATTAATGGGATATTTTTTTTTTGTTTTTTTCTACTGTTTTACAATGCAGAGAAATGTTAAGATCACTGTTAAGTTGACAATGTATGGACTCCATTTTTACCCATTGATAATCCCAATACATAAAACGCTTTCATAAACCACCCCATTTCCTGTTGGGACTTTTTTTTTTTTTTTTTTGACTCAGAAAGGGCAAAATTTATTAAAAGCAAATACATCACTAAGAAATTAATGGTATTGTTCAAAGCACTTCCCTGCGGTGCAACAAAATTATGGATTTGTAGTCAATTATTGTCAGAGCCTATAGTGCTTAATCCATCTCCGTGAACGGATTAAAAGTGTGGCTCCCGTCTTTTCTCAAAATATCGATTTTCTTTAAATCTATGGCTCATGCTTTTATTTTTTTATATACTTTTGTCTCTCCAACATAGGGAGAACCTATAGGTTGTATATGGGACTAACAACCCTAAAATACAATATCCTTCTTGTTATTATCAAAACAAATCAATTAAGGATGTGATTTAGTTTTTCCTCTCCCAGTGTTGTTCACCAAAGAAAGATCAGGTCTGCAACAACATCAGAGAATTTTACCTAACCCGCAAGAGAGGAAAATGTCTTTAATTAATGTATGCATTGCATTCTATTCTCAACAAATGATATATAAACCTAGCTTGAAAAGATAAGCTAAACTGAAGTCTCAAACCATAATACGAAAAAAAAAAAAAAGACGCCCGGTCCCAGATTATTTACGATAATATTTCACACTCCCAGAGTATATGTCTCTGCAAATAGCAAGAAGAAACCCGATCCCAGATTAAATGTCATAATTGAAGCATGTGCAGTAATGACCTTTAGAGGCTGCCAATACATCAACTTTATGGATTATATCTCAGATTAGACTACTGAGAGCACTCTGATCAAATTCTAAGGACATCAAAAAGAAAATGAAACACACTGAAAGCACTAATCAAGATTTTGAATTTTATTTTTATATGGTTAAGTATGAAAAGTTTCTCATGCACTTGGATTCTTTAATGAAAAGTTTTGGTTGGCCTTTCAAAACGATGAGTACGCATTGCTTTCTTGCTCGAAGTAGCGTGCGGAAGAAGACCCAATTTGGTGGCTGAACAATGTGGTTTATTTCTTCCCTTCTATGAATGCAAATGCAGTTCAATCCGCTTTGATTTTGTGCAGATGCTGCAGAAGCTTGGATTACTACTATGTTTCTATTTCGATCGCTTCGATCTCACTGGTATATATACCAACCATCAACGTCGTCCATTTTTTAGGTGAAGATGATGCGGAGCAGCGGAAGTCGATGACCCATCTCACTTTAGGCATATCTGTTAAAAATGAGGATACATCTTCTCTCTCTGGTACACATTAGATCAACATCATCAGCAATGACCCGCTTTAGGCAATTTGGATATCCATCATCAATTAGGTCTATCTGTGATTCGATCGCAATGAGTATTTATACTACATGTAGGTCTACAATACGTGGAGCTTTAGCACAAACAAACCATTCAATAAAAGAATACCCGTGCGTATTAGCTTCTGCTGTGTCACCCAAAGCTAAAAATTGGATTTTGTTGGAACGTACTGACTCTGCCACAAACAGAAATGAAAAGTTACATTCTTTCTTAATCCATGAGAAAGTTTTCCACACATTTTCGACTCAGATAAAAAATAAAAATATAAGGTAATAATAATCAACTTATATGTAAAATAACAACAAATCATGGCCTATGAAGAGGAAGATTGAAAGAAACCAACTCTTTTTGCATACTCTCCATGGCCTATGTCTTTTTGCTTATGATTCATAAAAGAATATATCCTTGCTAATTCTTTTTGCAATATGATATATATACACCAAATTTATATTAGCAACAAAAAAATTCCTAACTTCGTCGATCAGAAAAGATTGTAGCTCGCTTTAACGTAGATTTCAAAAATATTGTCAAATACAGGAAAACTCGTGTAAACAAAAGTTCAGCTTAAGTTTCAGTAGTTAAAGAACAGATTTAGAGACTAATCAAGACTAATCAAATGGAAAGATAGAGAAGCAACATAATATTATTAGGAATACTGGCACTCTTCTTAGAACAAGACGAAAAAAAAGATCAATAAAGATGTTAAATATCATATCAGTAACATTATTAGGAAAGAACGGATAATTAATGTCAACGCTTAACTTCAGTAAGTGTACCTGAAGAGATAAAAAGGGCGACAACAACACCTATAAAATGAAAATGCCATGAAAATGCCTTCTGAAATCATTGAACTAAACAATCCCAACCCTGGTAGGTTGGGAAGTTTTTTTTTTTTTTTTTTTTTTTTTTTTGCGTAGATGAGTACCCTGCATTGACAAAAAAATGTGAGATATAAATGTACAGTTTTCTTACATGTACATGTTGTATCTGTGCATTTTCTTTTCTTTTTGATAAATTTTCATGAGTTTGCATTGAATGTTGTGCTTGTTGACCGGCTAAAACTTTGTCTTGTCGATATACTTGTTCGGAATCTATGGCTTGTAGGTGGCTTATTTTTTGTTGTGCTTATTTTTTTTCTACGTGCTTGTTGTCCTAAGCACCTTGCCCGTAAATTTTGGTCATAAAATTGTCGTCTAGTGTCAGTAAATTTGTGTTTTAACAGATTTTTTATTTTCATTAGCAATGCTTTGTCAGGCTCAGATGATTAGTTGGTCTGCATAAGGTATGGACTATGGAGATAGCAACAATTTTTATTAAACCATTAAGATAACAGAAAAAACTCAGAAAACTGATTTTGTTGTCAAGAAAAATTAAGGTATAGTTATAGAAAGAAGGGGACTACTGCCTACTTTCTTCTCCGTTAAGGAAATTGACTACATGAACTTGATGACCATTACTTCAAATCCTCCCCTGGCTAATAAATATACATGTTTTGGTATTTATCAGTGAAAATACAAATAAATAAACTAAAATATTATTTAGGTTTAAGTTCTTATCAATTTCAGACTCAAGATCTCTCAAACCAATAAAATTGATTAGTTTACTACCCAACAACCAAATTGTTAAAAGAGAAAATTAGCGAAGAACAATCATACAAACACGATCAGTCAGTAATAAAATTGAACAAACCTTTATTTTTCTGAATGAATAATAATTAGCAAAACGCGTTTGATGCATCAAAAGACCTGCAAAACAAAAATAAAAATTGTGTTTCATATCCGAATGACAATAATATTTGATATACCTTGATATTGCTTGACTATGGACGGCTACAAAAGCTACATACATGATCAAATATCCTGTAAACAAACAATGACAATGGATCAAATATAACCATATAAATTTGAAGAAAAAAATCTAGAAGAAAGAAGCACCGTCGAAACAACTTGGTTAGGCTTGTTCACGAATGCTTTATATAGAGAACCACCAAACCAACAAATTCCATAAAAAATTGTTTGTACCGTGTATAAAATATACGGGAGGCCCGCAAATCAATACAGAGAGGCATGCAGGGCAGATTAATGCCAGGAGGCATGCAAGGCAAGTCAATAGACATGCAGGGAGTTATATGCATAATTAATGCATGCAGTATTAATTCTTGGAGGTTTCATGCAGAATTAATTTCAGGAGGTTTCATGCACAATTAAATCCAGGAGGTTTCATGCAATATTAATTTCATGAGGAAATAAATACAAATTTATGTTTACCTTATAATGAGGGTAAGAGCTAGTTCAGAATTGTATAAATATAGAGAAATGTAATTCTGATGGAGGGGGAAAAATTGGAGAGGCTAGCTAACACGGAAAAAATCCATTGTGATTCTACATATCAATAAAAACATCACTCCCCAAGGGGATTCATCCGTGGACGTAGGCACATCTTTCCGAACCACGTAAAAACCTGTGTCACTTTTATTTGTTCTTCAATTCGCCTCCAACCCTAAATTCACACCAAATAATCCATTCATCGTGTTTCGTGCTCAAAAGTAACTTGGTTAGGCTTGTTCACGAATGCTTTATATAGATAACCACCAAACCAACAAATTCCATAAAAAAATGTTTTGGAAATATAATATCAATTAATTATACCTGAAATATAAGAGTATCTTTTCAAATGGTTTTGGAATGTGGAAATTTCTGAGGAGCCCAAGTTTGAATCCTCTCTCTTCTACGAACCCATCATTAAGTTCGTATATATGCATAGCCCAAAGTATAAGATCTACGGTTAAGATTAGAGGTTTTAGATTGAATTTATAATCTCACATTTACATTAGGACCAAATTAACCTTAATTAGTTAATTTTATTAACAAAAACACTTTTAATTATTATGGGCGTTTTTTGTGGCCGTTATTTGTGGTCAAAAATATCTACCATTATTTCCGGCAAGTATAGTTATTATCTTCAATTTATTTCCGCTCAATTAACGTTTTTCTTACCCGAAATATTTTACCTTTTTCACTCAATTTACTACTGTTTCTTTAGGCCGCGGCTAGACCCGTTCTCTCCTTCTTCCTCTTTTTATTTCTTTCTTTTTCCAATACCTTTTCTTTTGCGAGTGTGTTCTAACTTTAGTATTAGGATTAATATTCTCCGGACATTTTTATGCAGTCGTATGTGCAGTACTACCACCATTATATGTAACTAAATCCCCATCGTACACCACCATTCCATACTAAGTTCGATCCTTAATGGATTAATATAGCTGGTAGTCCACGTGTGAGATCATCTACCTATTGATATATTAATGGGAGTGTTGTACTGGTATCGACCATTCTACAAATCAATGATTAACACCTTAGTCTCTGGTTTCTGGTGGAAGTTCTGATTTTATTTTATACTTTGCTTCACGATCTAAAGTAAATATGGCGTCATCGTTGGAATATTGAACTTATAACTAATTTTGTACAGAATTTTTTTGAATAAGAAAGTAGTAATTCTGTTTTTTGCAAACGCGATTGATTCCGATATGAGAAAGTTGTGATTATCCATATATTGTGAAAAATAAAATTTTCAATAAGCGGTGATAAGTATGATTATCAATTTTTAGAAGGTGATGATAATTGTCATTTTCACAAAATGCAACATCTGAAAATTTCGATTATCACTAAACTATGAAAAATAAAAAATTTGGTCAAATGGCATGTAAAATAAATGCAATCGTCTTTGCTATAAAAAAATTTATATTTTCACCTAATTTTAAGGCGATTTTTTTTTTATCACCGGTGTTTCTATTGAAAATTAAGATTATCACTATTTATGAAAAATCGAACTTTCAAGGACCCGTTCCAACAAGTTTGATAATTGTGATTTTTTCATTAAATTTGACAAAACTTAACCGATTATAACAGGTGGAAATTTGTAATTATCACTAAAATTTGACGGTAGAAATTTTTGATAATTTGGATTTTCAAATATTATGGATCTTAATGGTGGGCTACACATAAACAAAAATGAGAAAAAGGGCTAGAAATAAGTTCCCCCGTTTTGGAATAGAATCAATGTTTTCATTATTTTGGAGATTTTGGAGATGAATCGTATCGTCAGAAATAATAATCAGTGTATCATGCACATTTTTTTAAGGTAAAAATATTCATTAATCCTTTATTTATGGAATGAAATGTTACCAAAAATATTTATCACGATTTTGAATAGTTTTAACAAAAATATTGAAACCCATTCATATTTTCTATTGCATTTTTTGTACTGATATTTTCTCCTTCTGAACGTTTGCTTGATATTGTTTAACACAAATTTGTTTTGAAATTTTCTTCACGAATTTCTACTAATAATTTTGTATTTCGGCTCTTTGGCAGGATCATGAACTAATTTTTTCTTAGAAAGAAGTATACTTCAATCTACGGGTGCGTATCCACAACTTTATATAATTTGATTTTAGAATTTATTGATTGATCTAAGTTTGATTGATCTTTTTACTTTTTTATTAGTGGTTTGTAATTGTAATTAAAATCAATTTAATCAAAAGAAGTGTAACCGGACATTAGATATTGAACCTTTTTGTTTATTTATTTCTTGTTTAATTATTTCGTGATTGATTTAAATTTTAGATGAACCGTGATGAACAATAATATCGTGATTTGATTTGCATATTTTAAATATGGATTATTAGGATTAAATTAATTATTGTCTATTTTTCATTTTTGATAATTTTTACTCCCTCCGTCCTAAATTATTAGTCCTCTTTGACAAAGTCAAGATATTAAGGAGACCGGATGAGTATACAAAACTATCCCTATTAAATTTTATGTTATTACTAAAATTAAAAGAAGTATATGGAGCATGTAAGAAAATTACATTTTGGATAATTTTATTATTTACAGAAATGTTTAAATAGAAGATAAAAATAAAAATATTTATGGAATGATTTAGTAATTTTGTTTCCTATTGAGGAAGATATCATTTAATACGTTTAAATAGAAGATAAAAATAAAAATATTTATGGCTTGATTTAGTAGATTTGTTTCTTTTTGAGGAAGATATCATTTAAGATTTTTGTTTGGTGATATTTAAAAATTATTTTCTAATTATAAAAATTGAAGGATATATTTGAGAGTTTGACTAAAAAATATGACTATAAACAGAAGCTGGTCAGTATTTTAGGACAAACGAAAATAGAATAGAAGACGGAAATTTTAGGACAGAGGGAGTAATTTTTATTAGATTTGGATATTTTAGGTAATATATTTCCTTGAATATCATTGGCCAAAAAAATATATTATGGGGCAGAAGATTCTCCTCAGTTTCAATGTTAGATTAAATTAGGAGTAAATATTTTTGATGATTTTTTATATTTATTTGGTAATTGAATAATATTTTGTGAAAATTTTCTCTTTTTGATAATAACTTCTCATAAATGTGTATTTCCGGAAAATATATTATGGGACAGAAAAGTATTTTCTTAGATTTTTTTTTTGAAATTATTTAAAATTACCAAAATAAATAAAATGGTGGGGCCAGAATCAACCAGAAGCTCCGATTAACCACATCAATTTGGTATCAACATCAATTTGGGAACAGACGAATCCGGCTTTTCTGACCCAAATTCTTTTGAGTGACTCTATGGGAATCACTTTCCCGCGTGTAATAACAATTTAGTTGGTTTTATATTATATGCATGCTTCAAAAAAAAAAAAACCACATCGCTCGAAAAAACTCTATTTTTATATAAAGAATTATAAGCATATATTGATGGGATTTCAAAAACAACTGGGGTGTCGGCGGATCCATTTGTCCCTACATCCCTCGGTCCCTGGCTCCAAGAAATGGAACATCAAATGAATCTGTCTGGCTCCAAGAAATGGAACATCAAATGAATCTGTTTTTAATCACAACGGAATTAAAATTTAATCCATTGCATATTTTAGCGACAGTGTGCGAGACATTGATGAACACACTATGCAAGACTAGGCCTGCACAGAACCGAACCGATAACCGCACCGTAACCGAACCGAACCGATAATTCAACGGTCGGTGTCGGGTTTAATTTTGGTAACCGCTGGATATTCGGTTCGGCTATCGGTTCCACTACTAACCGCACCCTAACCGAACCGATAACCGATTATTATAGGCCGTTGATTTATTTTTATTAGGATTAATCCTAGACGTCTAAAATTGGGTAACCCTAGAGTATAAAAACTAAACCCTAAACTATTTCTGCGGCCATTTCATTTCTTCTTCTCTTCCTCTCCGATTCCTCCACCTCCATCGAGATTCAAGACTTAAGAGCACCACCACCTCTATGATCTAGTAAGTTGTTTTCTCTTTGATTGATTTTTTTTTATCAATTTCTAGGGTTTTTTTTTTTTTTTTTACTAAGCTTAGATTAATTTATGGTTAAAACCGAACCGAACCGAACAAAAAAATAACCGAACCGAACCGAACCGAATACTATTGAGTTTGGTTACGGTTTTAAATGTGCTAACCGCACTATAAACGGTTAGTTGAACAGTTTTACAACTAACCGCACCGAACCGAACCGTATGCAGGCCTATGCAAGACATACGACGGATTCATTAAAGATCTTGGAATCCAATTAATCCTCAAAGACATTTTCTTTGACGACGATACGGTGGTCACATACCTCAATTTTTACCAGATATCTTTTATTTATTTTTTGATCGGCACAAAACCTTTTATATTCTAAGCTACATGCGAATGCCAATACAGAAAAGTTCCATTTCACGCTGGCTATATAGTGGGGCAATAAAGTACCCTGGTGTTCCTAGTTAGCAATTCCGGATTCGGCAAATGTACGGAACGGCAAACATATGAGTATTATACGGTTTTGTAAAACCCAAATGCGATCCAAAATCGGCCAACGGGACGTGATTCGTCTGTAATTCGGAACGGTATACGTACGTGTATAATTCGATTTATAAATGTGAGTTCGGCTCTGAAAATTCGGTATCTATTATAATAAATTATTATTATTTATAAGGACATACACTAATTTTTATGCATTTGAGAGTTATTTAAAGAAAAAATAAACTTAATATGATGATATTAATAATAATATATACAATATTAGTCATCAAAAGGACGTGGTATAGTGGTTTAGATGCACCTTCAAATCTCTTCAGTTATTTTTGTTTCATAAAAGTTACAACAATGTCTAATATTGAGCTGTAAAAAAAAAAAAAAAAAGTCTAATATTGGGCTGTGTATGCTCTGGAGGCAGTAAAGCCCAAAAAGTGGGGCCTTTAAAAACGTAAAAGCTAAAGAATTTCTGGCGAATTAAGCGGACGTATTATTCGGGATACGTAAAGTTCGTGGACGATTCGTGAATAATCCGGGAATGCCATATAATACGCGTCTTGGGTTCGGAGTTGCAAACGTACGCGAATAAGACGGTAAGCAAGGTGAAATTCTAAGGTCCTGATGCATAATGGTATTTCATATATACCATTTATGCCCTTTTATTTCGTATTTACTCTTTTACCCCCTTCTTTCCCTTATTTCCTACCTTTGTCCTTTTTGTTTACTACTTATTGTTTAAACCCTAGGTCTTCTAGTTTTCAAGTTTGTTTTTATTTAGAAAAGTGGTGTAAGAACCCTAAATCCTTCCTAAGAGAAGAGCCTCCAACACTTTGTTATTTCCAATTTGTAATTGGGTAGAAATTTCAATTTGTAAGAGATGCATCTATTATCTTCTAGTTTCCAATCTTAGAATTGGGTAGAAATTTGAAGATTATTAGAGAAGAACCTCAAATCTTTGTATCTTCCTTGTTCCAAGGGTAGAAGAAGCATCATTTGAAGGTTGGTTATTTTTATTTCACGGTGTTTTGTTATAATTTAACATCCAAATTCAATTATAAGTGTTACTTTACATAGTTGGTATCAAGAGCTTTGGTTTCTTTTTTTGGGGAAATTGTGGAGAAGATTTTAATTATTAGCTTGGGGGTTTGAATCTTTGTATGTGCTATTGTCAAATTGGTATCATTCTCCTTGTGGTTTCATTATGGCTCCAAGGAAAAGAGTTAATCAAGGTGAAATTTCTATGAAAGAGGAATTAGAGGTCTTTAAGCATGAAGTGTTTGATGAAATGCAACAAAGAATGGATACAAAATTTGAAGATTTTTTTTTAAGATTTGGTAACTTAAATATCCATCAAGATCAATATAGAACTCAACATCATCATTATGAAGAAGAAGTAACGGATGAGGAGACCACTGATAGGTGTCTAAAACACCTAATTTTATATCTAGTATTTATGCTTTCTTTGCTATTGTCGTGTAAATTATGTATCTTATGTTTGCTTTTGAGTCAATTAGGTGCAATGGAGTCATTATGAGCAAAAGAAGAAGAAATTAGCCATTTGGAGCGAAAGGGAGCACCAAGGTTGTTTCACATGCGAGCTATACTTGGAGCGGGTTAAAGTGCACGAGGAGGAGCTGAAGAATTGACTGTCAAGTCCCCATAACTGCAGTTGAGCAACAGATCGAATAGGCAAATCGGTTCTATGGAACTGAGGTTATACATGAGTTAGATGGCCCTTATCTAAGTTTTGGGTGCTGCAGTGATTTTTATCATTACCAAACCCTGAGAGTGAGAGAAACTAATCTCCTCAATCATTCTTGTCTGAAATTCAGAGAGAGTAAAGTAAGCCATGGCGGCTGCTTCTGAAAGTTAAATTGGGAGATGAAGTCTCGGAGAATTGAGTGGCCGAGGATATTAGGTTCTGATATTGAATCGAAGAGAGGGGATGATGAACTATGTTGTTAAGTAAACAAGGAGAAGTTATGAAGGGTTGCTGTTGATATTCAAGGATTTGAGAGAGGGAATCGAGAGTTATGATGAATTAACAGATCGATCTGTGTTGGGTTGGATTTGTAGAAGAAGTTTCAGTACGAGAAACAAATGATGGTGTAAATCTGGTGAAGATTGAAGGTGGAGATTTAGAAGAATCGTTACTTCTATGATTGTGTTGATAGATGGGGAAATTTAAAGAAGAATTGGAAGAGTCCACAGGTCACACAGTGAAGAGAAGTTGAACTTTAAGAGTTAGGGTTTGTCAGTTTTGGGGGTTCCTCTCCATTTGAGTTCTTTTTTTGGAGTTGTTGGTGATTTGTTAAAGATGGGTTTTGATTTGAGATAAAGATGTCAGAGCTGAACCGAAGAGAATGGTACATATGGTGGTTCGTATTGTCTTCATCGATGTTGTTAAACTATTGCAATGAGATGTTGCTGGATAGGTTTGGATGATGTTGTTGATGAAGAACACAGGGTGTTGTCTGTGTGGTATTTTTCACTGAGAATGATTAAAAGATGGAGGAACTGGTGATTGAAATTGAGATGAGTTTGATTGTTGCTGATGATGACAGAAGGAAAAAATAAAGATCTGGAGAATGGTGAAAATTGCGGGTAGCAATGAGCTTGTATGCCGAGATGGAGGAACCGAGCAGAGCAAGGGAGCCGTTGAAGTTACAATTGTTGGCGACGGAGAATGAAACTGGTGGTAAGATGAAATGCAGTACATGGAAGACTCGGATGCGCCTAGTTGTATGCCTAGGATTTTACAGGCTATTATATGTGCAAAGTGTTGCCACTGTAATGGGATATCATGGTTTGTTGAGCTGCTACAAGGTGATACCGCTGCGGTGAGTTGAAGTTGCGGCTCGGATGGAGATTAAGATGCGGTGAGTTATCTTTGTGCCTCGTGATGGGTATTTTGGGTTATGATTGACACCGGAGGTGATATGTGGTGTTGGTATGTAGCTACAGATATTGCAGGTGGAACATTGCAGGAGTTGAGCTAGTTGGTGAGCTGAGTTGCAGCCAAGGCTAAATTGGCTGGTGGTTGCAGGACAAGTTGTGTTTGAGCTGGTATATGAACTAAAATGGGTCTAAATGGCAGGGGTCCTGATGTTGCATTGATGAATTGGTTGTGTGCAGTGCATGGAATTGGACAGGTATTGGCTTATGTCTTGTTGGAAATTGAGATATGAAGCTGCTGCTAGTGAATGTGTGTATGAAACTGAGCTGCGGGTCGAGTTGGAAATTTTAATGCCATATGGTTGCAGTTGTAATGTTAAGGCACAAACTGAAGAGATGGGCAATGTGTTGGTGTGGGGAGCTGTAGATTTGTGTGAATTGCAGAGTTGATTTGATGGCTTAAGGAGAGGAGGCATTATAGGTTATGAACTGAAGTTGCAGGGAAGGCACAGCCATCATGGCTGAAGTGCAATGATTGCACTGCAGAGTTTGGCCAGTGCAAATGGATTATGGCATGGCAACTCAGCCCAATCATCCAGAGAGATCTAACTCGTTTCTGACTCAAGACTCTGACTCACCTGATGACCCGGTTTGACTCAGTGTCCTGACTCAGTTGACCCGACCGAGTTGAATCGTTGACCGGTGACCGGTGGACTTTGCCGGCCACCCGAGCTGTTTTCCGGTGACTCCTCCTACCATAATACCGATTTTTCCCATGACGCTTTTTGGGGCATATTTTCTACATGGGTTTCTCTCACTTATGGGCTTGGTGGATTTTCATCTAATGGACTTTGAAGACTAGACCTAATTTTGGAACAAGAGGAGCTATAAAAGAGAAGTTTTTCTACAACTTTATGACGTTTTTATTCTTGGAAGCTAAGGAGAGAGCCGCTTTTGTTTACGCTACTAGGGTTTGCTTTTGTTCATCTTTTTCTTTATTCAATTCATATTTTTGTGATGAACTCCATAGCTATGAGTAGCTAAATTCTATATTATTGGTTAAGGATGTAGTCATATTTTTAAAACTTGTGTTTGATTTATGTATTAGTTTTCTCTCTTTATTATCGTTCACATCTCTACTGTTTTAATATCACATGATTGATGTTTTGTGATAGGATAAGATGTTTGTTTAGTTGAGTGGCCAATCAATTCAACTTGCATCCTTTTCCATAGCTATTTTAGGGTTTTTCATCGAGCGATAACCCTGAATAGAAGTAGCATGATATGTTTACGGTTTGTAGTGATACATTCTCGTAATCATATGTAGAGTTTGACCATTGTCTGAATTGTTATGCGCAATGTATGACAATTGCATTGATTAGCCTATTTCTGAAACTTAATGCTCCTAGGAATTAAACTTAATTAGCACAAGGCGTTAGGTTATTCTTTAGGTAGAATTCACATACGCAGCTCTAATGTGTGTGTTGATGACTTAGGAAATTAATAGATTATCTTGCTCTCTTGATTCTCTAGACTTTTGATAATACAAGAGATTAAATTGTAATTCTAATTCTAATCATATATTCAAGCACATGTATAAGATTGAAGATGAATTCCTTGACCAATATCTTTCTCTCATTGATTACTTTCTATAATTTACTTTGTTTTTGATTTACTTTTATTGCTTACAAAAATCAGAAATTCCCCCAAGTGGTTACTTTAGGAAATTGATTACATAATAACTACAATTGCCTCTCTGTGGAAACGAACTCTTTCTTATCATATACTTTAGGAAAGTGAAATTATTTTTGACGCATACGACAGCGATCAACCACTTCTTTTGATAGTCATGTTCATCAACAAGGGAGACGCCAAATGTTTGAAGAAAGACCGAGATACCACAATGTTGCTACTTCAAACCGATGGGAAGGTAGAATCAAAGTTGATATTAAAGGAATTCCATGGGGTTTAGCTTCCGGAAGAATTCGTTGATTGGTTAGCAACGGTTGAAGAAATCTTGGATTTCAAGGAAGTGCCCGAAAATAAGAAAGTTGGGTTGGTTGCAACAAGACTTCGAGGAAGAGCCGGCACTTGGTGGCAACAACTTAAACAAATGAGGTTGAGAAGAGGTCAAGCTAAAATTGAATCTTGGGAGAAGCTTAAGAAACATATGAGGCTTGCATTTCTACCCCATAATTATACAAGACTTATCTATCAACAACTTCAAAATCTTAGGCAAGGGTCCAAGTCGATTAATGACTACACCAAAGAGTTCTATCAATTGGTTGCTAGGAACGATATTAACGAAACGGAAGAACAACTTGTAGCAAGGTATATAGGAGGTTTGAGAATGCAATATCAAGACACTTTAAACTTATTTGATATTTATTCGGTGTCGGAAGCATATCAAAGGGCATTATCTTTGGAGAAGCAATACGCAAGGAGAGTTTCACATACCAATTGGAGTACTCACACTCAAGGAGGTGTTAAAAATACTACTTCTCCAATTACAACTCATCGAGTTCCAACTATTAACGTTCCATCAAAATCCAATACTTCCCAACAAGTCTTTCAAGTTAAATGTAACAAGTGTGGAGACGAAGGACATAAAGCATATGATTGTAGGAAGAGTGATCGTTCGGGGAAGAACTTACTTGTTCAAGGTGACGATGAAGGTGATGCATATTTGGATCTTATGGAGCCACCAATATTTGATAAAGAACCCGATGAAGAAGTGGAAGAGGAGTTTATCACCGGTGACCAAGGACCATGTTTGGTTGTGTTGCGTAACTATTTTACTCCAAAACTCGACGAAGGTGATCGATGGCTACGCCACAATATTTTTCAAACCACTTGCACAATTGGTGGGAAAGTTTGCAAGCTTGTGATTGATTCGGGGAGTTGTGAAAATATCGTTTCCGAAGAAGTGGTTCGAAAGTTGAAATTAGAGACAAAAGACCATCCTTCTCCATATTCTTTATCATGGCTTAACCAAGGAAGCGAGGTAAAAGTCACTAAACGTTGTCTCATTAATTTTTCTATTGGTAACAAATATGTAGACAATGTTTGGTTTGATGTTGCTTTGATGGATGCATGTCATTTACTTTTTGGGCGCCCTTGGCAATATGATCGGTTTGTGAATCATGATGGGAGAACAAATAACTATTAGTTAGTGTGGAGCAATAAGAAGTTGACTCTTGTACCCAATCGTGATCTTATGCCTAAGGCACAAAATGGTGATGGTAAAAATCTACTTACTTATCAAAAGTTCATAGAAGAGTTGGATGATTCGGAGGTTTTCTATATACTTCATGTTAAAGAATCTCCATCGTATGATTCCGTGCCACCGCTAGTCAAGCCAATTATCGAAGAATTTCAAGATATTTTTCCTATCGACTTACCGGATGTATTACCACCATTACGAAATGTGCAACACTAAATTGACCTAGTACCCGGTTCAAGTCTTCCCAACAAAGCCCACTACCGGATGAGTCCCAAAGAACATGAAGAATTACGTCGCCAAGTTGAAGAGCTTATATCCAAAGGTTTTATAAGACCAAGTCTTAGCCCTTGTGCGGTACCGGCCTTGTTAGTACCAAAGAAAGATGGTTCATGGCGTATATGTGTGGATAGTAGGGCAATCAATAGAATCACATTGAAGTAACGATTTCCAATTCCTCGTTTGGATGACTTACTTGATCAATTAAGTGGAGCATGTGTTTTTAGCAAACTTAATTTAAAAATGGATATTATCAAATTCGTATCAAGGTGGGATATGAATGGAAGAACGCTTTCAAGACTAGAGACGGTTTGTATGAATGGATGGTTATGCCACTTGGGCTATCAAATGCTCCAAGTACATTTATGCGAGTAATGAATCAAGCACTTCGGCCGTTGATTGGGAAGTGTGTGGTTGTTTACTTTGATGACATACTTGTTTATAGTCCTAATATGGAATCTCATATACGTCATCTCCGTGAGGTTCTCATGATTTTGCGGACACAATAATTTTATGCTACCTTGAAGAAGTGTGCATTCATGACCGATAAAGTTTTGTTTCTTGGTTATGTGGTTAGTAAGGATGGTATTTCGGTAGATGAAGATAAAGTGGAATGCATAAGGAATTGGCCCAAGCCAAAAAATTTGTTTGATATTCGAAGTTTTCATGAGTTAGCTTCTTTTTATCGTCGGTTCATTGCAAACTTTGGCGGAATCATGGTTCCAATAACCGAATACATGAAGGGTGGAAAGTATTCATGGACTCAAGAAGCGGACGAAGCCTTTGAATTGATGAAAATAAAGTTAAGTACATCTCCAATCTTAATATTACCAAATTTTGATAAACCATTTGAACTTCATTGTGATGCTTCTAAACTATGCATTGGGGCGGTTCTTAGTCAAGAAGGGAAACCAGTGGCATTTTATAGTGAAAAGTTGAATGGGGAAAGACTTGCATATAACACTTACGATGTTGAGTTTTATGCTATTGTTCAAGCACTCAAGCATTGGAGGCACTATCTTATTCACAATGAGTTCATTTTATTTTCGGACCACATGGCATTGAAGCACATCAATTCTCAAGACAAGCTTTCTACTAGGCATGGTAAATGGGCTTCTTATTTGCAACAATTTACTTTTTCCATCAAGCACAAGTCGGGCGTACAAAACAAGGTAGCGGATGCCTTGAGTCGACGTACTTCTCTTCTTACACAAATGAGGGCTCGTATTTTGGGATTCGATGATATTCGGGAGCTCTTCAAGAATGATACTTATTTTGGTCCTCTTATGGTTGATGAAAGGTCACTCCAAAATGGCGATTATGTTCTTTTCGATGGGTACCTTTACCGGAAGAATTGTCTTTGCATTCCGCAATCAAGCTTGAGATTGAAAATTATTAAGGAGCTTCACGATGAGGGGCATATGGGGACTACTCGTACTTGGAACTTGGTTTCTAGCTCATACTTTTGGCCGGGAATGTGGAAGGAGATTCATCGATATGTGAAGAAATGTCATATATGTCAAGTATCTAAAGGAACGGCCACTAATGCGGGATTATACATGCCACTTCCTATTCCTTCTCGTCCATGGGAAGATTTGAGCATGGATTTCATCTTTGGATTACCGCGTACTCAAAGAGGTATGGATTCAATATTTGTAGTGGTAGATCGTTTTTCCAAAATGTCTCATTTTATTGCTTGTAAAAGGACAACGGATGCGGTCATGGTAGCTCAACTCTTTTTTAAAGAGATTTACCGTTTACATGGTATTCCTTATTCCATCTTCTCGGATAGAGATAGTCGTTTTGTGGGGCATTTTTGGCGCACCTTATGGAAGTTGGTCAAGACCAATTTAAGTTTTAGCACCGCTTATCACCCTCAAACGGATGGGAAAACCGAAGTGGTAAACCGTTCCCTAGGTAATCTTCTTCGTTGTTTGGTTGAGGAGAATTTGAAGACATGGTATCAAGTTTTATGCAAGGCGGAATTTTCTTACAACTATGCGGTGAACCGGAGTAGTGGTTATTCACCATTCATGGTGGTATACGGGTTCAATCCAAGAGTACCACTTGACTTGTCCTTAGTACCGGATTTGAAAAGGCAAAATGCTAAGGCGGAAGACGTTGTTTCTCAACTTCACCTTATACATGAAAGCACCCGAAAGCATTTAGAAGCCTCATCAAGGAAATACAAGAACAAGGTTGATCAAAGACGACGCGTGGTTGAGTTTAAAGTAGGAGATCTTGTTTATGCGGTTCTTAATAAGGAACGTTTTCCCGTGGGTGAGTACAACAAGCTCAAGGCAAGGAAGATTGGACCATTTCCAATTGTAGAAAATATAAATGATAATGCTTATCGACTCAACTTACCAAGCTCAATTCGTACGCCCGACGTCTTTAATGTTAAGCACTTGGTTCCATATTGGGGTGACAATGCTATGGATGGAGAGATGGACAATTCGATGGCGAATTTCACTTAAGGAGGGAAGGATGATGCATAATGGTATTTCATATATACCATTTATGCCCTTTTATTTCGTATTTACTCTTTTACCCCCTTCTTTCCCTTATTTCCTACCTTTGTCCTTTTTGTTTACTACTTATTGTTTAAACCCTAGCTCTTCTAGTTTTCAAGTTTGGTTTTGTTTAGAAAAGTGGTGTAAGAACCCTAAATCCTTCCTAAGAGAAGAGCCTCCAACACTTTGTTATTTCCAATTTGTAATTGGGTAGAAATTTCAATTTGTTAGAGATGCATCTATTATCTTGTAGTTTCCAATCTTAGAACTGGGTAGAAATTTGAAGATTATTAGAGAAGAACCTCAAATCTTTGTATCTTCCTTGTTCCAAGGGTAGAAGAAGCATCATTTGAAGGTTGGTTATTTTTATTTCATGGTGTTTTGTTATAATTTAACATCCAAATTCAATTATAAGTGTTTCTTTACATTAGGTCCCAAGGCATGGCCAGGACAGGCCATGAGGGGTTCACGAATATGTTTTGGTCGGCGCAATGGCGACTACAACTTTGGCCCTTTCTATGTTTCAGATGATTGTCACGAGTCGTCGATCGATAGTAACAATGTAAAATTTTCAACAATGTAAAAACAATGCTAATAAGGATGTCACATCACTTAAGGAGTTAAGGGTGTATTAATCCAATATTTTAGATGTTTGTCTTAGATATGGGTACACCCAAGTAAAATAGATACTCCCTTTAGCAGCCGTATAATTTCAAAAAAGAGGGAAGGCGAATTTTTTTTTTCCGAAGAGAAGGTTATATTAAAAAGAAAAAGAGAAAAACCAAGGAATAAACCAAGGTCAATACAGAGAGGACTACATACACATTAGAGTGTCCCAGTTGCTCCAAATTAAGTTAGGATCAACGTATATCGTTGTCACAAGATCATAAGACTACCAATTGTTTAACCAAATCAATGAGTGAATTTCTCATTTACTATCTTTCTCCAAAGATTTTTTTTTGACTTCGAATATATCGAAATCCACTTAACTAAAAGTGATTGATTTATTTTCCTCAAGTTTTTCACGCCTAGACCCCATTCAACTTTGGAACACAAGGCTTCTTCCATGAAACCCAAACCAACTTTCTTCTACCTTCCACCGCACCCCACAAAAAATTACGCATAATCTTTATCATTCTTTTTTCTACACTCACCGGAAGATGAAAAAGAGAAAGGTAATAAATTGGTAAGCTCACGAGACAACTCTTAATGAGAATTAATCTACCTGCTTTATATAGTTGCATTTTCTTCCACGACGCCAGCTTTTGTTTCATTCTAATCAAAACATGCTCCCAAACTGAAGTACTACGCCAGTGTGCTCCAATTGGCATTCCAAGATAAGTGAACGGAAGTTTTTCTGTCTTACAACCAAGTTCTCTAGCTAGCACATCAATTACCCCATCATCACCCACACTAATCATGGTACTCTTATCTAAGTTCAGCTTCAAACCAGTAATAGTTTCGAACATAGCCAAAATGATCAAGAGTCGTCTAACTTCCTCCACCGAAGCATCAAGAAAAATCAAGGTGTCGTTCGCAAACTGAAGATGGGAAATAATAGAACCGTGGTCCACCACTTGGAAACCAGAGAGCTGACCTCTATCCACCGCATCATTTATTAGCTTAGATAGAATTTCAACCACCAAAAGAAACAAATACGGGGACAAAGAGTCACCTTGCCTTAAACCCTTACTCGGTTTAAATTTTTTCAGAGAGCCTCCATTCACAAGAAGAGATAAATGAGTAGAAGTTACGCACCATTTGATGCATGAAATCCATTTTTCACCAAAGTCCTGCTTCTGAAGAATGGTAAACAAAGCTTTCCAATTAACATTATCAAAAGCTTTCTCCATGTCAATCTTGCAAAGAATGCCAGACTTCCTAGCCTTCAATCTGCTATCTAAACACTCATTAGCAATAAGAACACCATCAAGAATTTGTTTACCATGAATGAAAGCTCCCTGGAAGTCAGAAATTAGAAGCGGCATCACCTTCTTCAGTCGAACTGCAAGTAGCTTAGATAGGATCTTATACACGATACCTATAAGACTTAAGGGCCTAAAGTCTCTCGGAGTACAAGAATCTTCTTTTTTGGGAACAAGAGTGATGAAAGAACAATTAAAACGCCAGTCTATTGATCCAAAACTGTGAAAGTCTTTGACCACACCCATGAAATCTTCTTTTAACGTGCTCCAACAACTCTTAAAGAATTCAGCAGTGAATCTGTCTGGACCTGGAGACTTATTAATCCCCATTTTCTTTATCACATCCCAAACTTCTTCCTCCGTGAATTCACGCTCAAGCCACAATCTGACCACCTCTGTAATTTTTGCAAAATGCAAACTATCCATATTCTAGTTCACTTCAACCCCCTGTGTAAACAGATTAGCGTAAAAACTTCTGAGTTCTTCCTTGATGATGTGTTTATCAAAAAAACAGTCTACACCTCCTACTTGCAGTTTAGCGATAGTATTTATTGCTGTGACTAGCTGGCGATCTGGCTCATGATGGATTTGGCTCATAATTGCCCAAGAAATTATCTTACACACTATGGGAAAGTCAACATAACGATAATAAAATGTCAGTAGTTCGCTATAATAAATATTTTGTTGTGAAATATACATAAAGTACGATATATTGTGCCATGTTGTCTAGTATTTTATACATATTACGACGTGCTTTCTTAACGTGTTGTGATGTTCCGTGCTACGTGCTTATCCGCGCCGCGTGCTGTGCTGCACTACTGTGCCGATTAGTCAAACCCAGCCCGTCCCATAAAACTAACGTGTTGTGCCGTGCTGGACTAAGTCACGTGCTGGCCTGGGCTGTGTTCAAATTTTAGCGTGCTGGGCTGGGATGTGCTCGTGTTGGCACAACACGATTTACACCACTATTTGGTTGAACCATTTTGGTTTACATTGGCATAAAGTTCAAGTAGGCTGATGAACATTAACTAATGGAATTGGGGATACCAAATTGCTTGGGGTGTACCTTCAATGGATATTTGTGTTTTATATTTATTTTGTACACCCTCCATCAATTTCGTACCCTATTAGCAGCCTTGGGAAATGAGGGAGTGTTCTATCCGGTCCTCCACAACTCGGTAGTATTTCTTTTGAATCCTATTATTGGGGCTGTGGGGGGCCGAGTTTCTGGGGGCTTAAAATGATAGTTATAACCAAAGTGTGGATATGGGGGGACCTAGTTTAGGTAAAATATCAAAACTATCCCCACCAAATTAAATATATTACCTTATTATCCAACTTAATCTAATTAAAAAGAAAAAAAAAAACTAAATCTATTATCCTTCTCTTTTCTTCTCCTTCGTCAATCATGATCAAAATCATAAACTTTTTTTTTGACGGATCAAAATCAAGAAATTGAAACAACTAAACAACCTTATAATATTCCACCTATAACTTTTATTAGGTAAGAATCGACAAACGTGTTAATATTTTCTGATTACTAAATACGTTAAAATGATCAAAATATGATTCAGTTTCAGTTTCAGGAAATACTTACGGCTAGGAATTTATCTTTTCCAAGCCGTAAGTAGTTCATTTACGGCTAGGAAGCCGATATTTTCTTCACTTACGGCTGGGAAATGATGAATTCCTAGACGTAGTAATGTTTACGACTAGGAGTTCATTATTTCCTAGCCGTAAGTTGACCAAAAAATACATAACGAATATTTGAAGTAAATTTTATACTCAATCTCAAAATGAATAATGAGTATATGTATCACTTTATACTCGAATTCAAATAGAGTATAAGTTATTTCAGAATGGGTATGGTTTTATATGGATTTCAGAACGATACGTTTTCTACTCTATTTCAAAATGAGTATAAAGCTATACGCGATTTCAAAATGAGTACAAATCTATAAACAATTTCAAAATGAGTAGAAGTCAATACTCGATTTTAAAAAGAGTACAAAAAGAGTACAAGGTTATACTCGAAATAAGGTCGTGTATGACTATGAAGTGATACTAATTCTTAGGTCTACTCATTTTATGAGTATCCGTATGTACTCAACCTTAAAACGAGTTCAACTATTATACAAAATTTTCACATTGAGTATAGGCTCATTACGGCTGGAATAATGCTGAGTTTTTAGCCGTAAAAAAGAGGTTACGGATGGGAAATGTTGAATATGTAGCCGTAAAGCAGGTATACGGTTGAGAAATGTTAAAATCCAAGCCATAAATATATGTTTACGGTTACAAATTCCTAGCCATATGCACTTTTGATTATCATAAAAAATGAAAAAAAACAGAGATATTGCTGCGGCTAGGTTTTCCCAGAATTTTTATAATTTTTAATAGATTTGAATCAATCAAAGCATTACGGGAACATGTTTATAAGGTTCTCTTGACTATTTTTAGGATATATTTCATCATTTGCTTCAAAAAATTTCATCCAAATCCCCCTCTCCTTCTTGCAAATCCAAAAAAAGAAAGAAAGTAAAACAGTAGTTTTGATTTTCAAAAGTTTAATCTAATATTAGTATAATCCTTTCACTAATCTTAATTAATTTAGTGGATTGCTATTTCATGACCTTATACGGCCCCAAAAAAAGCCAGCCGTTTAGAGCCCAATAATAGGATTCTTTCTTTTTCCAATTGATTGGTGCATATGTGAGTGAGTCCATTGCCTTCTTTTATATGTTTGTCTTCTTTGAGGGTGTTGTAGTTAGGGGTGTCAACGGGTCCGGGTCCTCCCGGGTATCACTAGACCCGGACCCTACTTATAAAGGTCGGGTCCGGGTCCTTACGGTTCCTGGTCCGGTTCCTAAACTTGTGGACCCAGAACCGGACCCGTATAAATACCCGGGTACCCATTGGGTCTTAAGAAAACTATTAAAAAACCTCAAAAACTTAATATTTTTCTTTTTTTTTGGCTTGGATTTAAATAATTTTTATAAAAATTTATTATTATTTCTTATTAGTTTGAAAGGCTGGAGAGAATAAGAAAACTCAATCCAAGTCTTGACCCCATCCACCATACAATCGCAACCAAAGGGAAGTCTTTTTGAAACCTCTATCTCAACCATAGTTTCCACATTTTTCTCATAGAAATCTCTTCCATACGGATCTTTGAACAAAATCAATTTCCCTGCTGGATGAACAATTCCTTCTAAAGCACTGTAGGTGATGTAGTCGTTTGGTACCCTTTTCAAAGTGATGCTTATTAGGACTCTTTCAAACTCATCATCTTTTATCATCTTCGGGCTTTTTAATAAAGTGGCCAACTTTTTGAACCATATTTAAGAAAGTGGCCGTTTTTTTGAATCATTATATAAAATGACCGAGTTTGACATTTTCCGTCCCGTTTTTTTTTGAAAAAACGGGTAACGACGGTTATCGCTTACGTGTCAGTTATCCAGTCCACTGAAAAGACGTATAAGTCCCTCAAATCGGCTGAAAGGGTCCGAGTCAGATTAGTGATTCATTCCCGAGTCAACCTGTAACCCGGTAAGTTGAAAACAAATGGGTTGCTGTGAATAACCATGTTCATCTTCTTCCCCAACAGTTCATCACCATTATCGACTGGGCTATGGTCAACTAGTTCTAAACAAAACATGGAGGAGACAGACTGATGTCATCACGAATTGAAAGAATAAACAACAATCAAACCATTGACAAATCAACAATTCACAAACAATTCAAAATTAACCAGCAAGACTTGTTTATGATTCCCCCGTAACAAACAAATTAAATTGTCACTAGTACTAACACACCATCATTACAAATTGATAAACTCAAGTTATTAGATATCTAATCCAACACGAAATACAAACCGATCCGAACCCTAAAAAGCGTAAGACAGACATTAGGTCTAGAATCCTAAATTTTCAATCCCCAAAATCAAACATCAATACATGCAATTTAACTTGATTGCTGCCTACCCATACCTCTAATTAACGCAAACAAATGATCAAACACATATTAGAATAATCCCCATCTATTTTGTGATGGCCTCTTATATTTCCATCGCCTGTTCATAATCCCGGAGAAGAAGAAGTTACATCACCGGAGAAGACGAAGTTCCATCACCACAGCGGCAGAAATTCAAATTGTGAATGGTGGTGTTTGTAAAATCATCTGGTTCTCCGAGTTGAGCAGTAAAAATGGCAACAGAATACCAAATCCCCTGAGCGGCTCTTTCTTCTTTTGACATAGTAAAAACTAGATTACTACTGCAGTAGTAGGGGCCGACGACAATACCCTATGCGAGTATGGTGTTTTTCCCTTTTGAATTTTAAATGAATGAAGATGAGATTTATTTGATTTGCATAGGAAAGTCCCTGCCACCTCTGGTACGTGGTGCTTTAAAAAAAATGAATTATGTGCAGTAAAGAATTTAGAAGCATTTTTAACCAAGGCAACGTGTAAACGTCAACGTGTACTAAGACCGAGTGGACGGCCTAATACATGGTGCACATCCATCTCTTTGATTTCCTTATGGGTAATCTCGTCATTATTTGTTTGTTCGTAAATAGAAAAGAAAACTCATCTTTATTTCCTCCGCCACCTGCTTCACTTTTCTTCCTCTCTATGTTTCTGTTTCCCTTGCCATAATTTGAAGAACATCCAACACCCATTAATTTAATTGAACAGCTAACTGAAAAGCAACTTCTCTGATTTGATTGATTGGATGAAGGATTTTAAAAACTGCCACATTCAAGGAACATCATCAACGGTTTGTCATCACTCATGGACTCATGCTACATAGTTGATCAACGATTCAGCGGTAGTTGGGGGAGATTTGAGAGTTTCAGTAGATTTAATTAAGAAGAGAGAGGGGTGTGAATCGATTGATACAGTGAGTCGGGGAATTAAGCTCAAGAAAGTGGGCTGCAACAATGGGTGCGCGTTGAGTCGGTGGAAGTTTCTTATGGGCTAATGGATCAGGTATGGATTTACCCGACCAGTAACTTCCTCTTCTTCAACCGCGATTAACCCGATTTCGACCCGAAATTCCTGTAAAGTTGTTATACCTCTGTTTTTTTTTCCAGATTTAAAATTCTACAGATTGATCGTGTTTTAAGGTATAAATGAATAAAATTAGTCAATTGGGTTCCCATTAAGTTCGTTTATGATGATGAATTGTGTACAAATGCATTCTAATTATCTAGATTTGATGGATTTATTTCAAAATTGAAAATCGTCATCACTCCTTTTTTTTTTTAATTCAATTGAATTCCAGCCTTCCAGGTAGTTACAGATCGTTTTTGATCATTGAATTGGAATTGACAACTAATACAACAGTAAAGTTCGGATTATATTGAAATTTGAAGAAAAAAACTTCAAAAACGATCAAATTTTGATGAAATCAAAAAAAAAAATTGGTTAAAAAAAAAGAGGACCATGAAAGTGTGACGGACAAAATCCATTTAGTCACCCTATAGAAGGCCTCCTTATAGTCGGCCAATAAGACCTGTTAGAAAATCAAGAAGGGTAGTTAAGTAATGATTCACACGGTTTTGACCTTTTCAATGGCATTGGACCAATATAGTGGGTCCTGACCTAAAATCTAACGAAATGGCAATTTTATATAAGGCAGGAAAAAAATGGCCGGTTTATTAATTATGGGTCAGGAAGCTGGTTACTTTATTAATTTGCCCTTTATCTTATGTACTCCTTCAAGAGAAAATGGGTCATTTGTCCAAAAAAATTTAAAACACGGTTCAAATGGACGAGTAAAAAAAAGTACGGGTGAAATAGCCAAAAAAATTTTGCAAGGATGAAACTGGATTCATCCTGGCTTATACTTAAAAAATAGCAAGGATGAAACTGGATTCATCCTGTGTAAAATAAAAATAAGAAAAAAATATTTGAAAATGGACATGATGAAACTGGTTACATCCTGCCTATTTTTAAATTTTTGTCCATTTAAACAGTATCTTTTTAATTTTTGGCTATTTAAACACTATCAAAACCTAAGTGTCCTTTTCACCCAGGAATTGTTGATTTTGGTCTTTTTGACCAATTTTGTGCTCCTTCAAAGGGTATTTGGATGATAGAAAGAGTAGAATCATGGATCAACCATGGTTTTGGATAGTTCACAGATAGAATATCTGCTGCATGATTGAAGCGAAAGTGGAAGAAGTTTTTCTTCTTTTGAAAAGGAGTAACAATCACTTCTTTGTTTAAATTCCAATATTTTCTAGCATACGTTTGAGCCTCTTGGTAGTTGACGTTGGTGTTACTATGAAGCTTACCCACTGCACACCATTTGTCATCTTGAGGTGGTTTTGGTTATAAGAGAGGCTTTGTTAAGAAAAACAACATGCCTTAATGGATCATGAATAATCTAGCTGGCTTGCATTGCTGATGTTAGATCATCCACCGAAGTAGAATCAGAAGAGTTGGACATGATTAAAATTTTGAATGATTTGAACGTATATCCAGACCTAGAGGTGAGAAAGGGTTTGGTTTGTGAAACTCCAACACTAGACACTGTAGAAAGAGAGTCTCTCCAGAGCCTAGTTAGCAATTCGGGGTACGGGTAGTAGTTCGGGACGGCATACGTACGGGAACTATACGGATTCGGATAGGTCGGATTCGGTCAAAAATCCGGTCAACGGTTCGTTGTTCGGACAAGTAGTTCGGAACGGCATACGACGCCGCATATTCGTTTTATAAATGTGAGTTCGGCACTTATAATTCGGCTTACATATATGATAAATTGATAAGTATTGTGACCTTATTACGAGACCAATTTTATTTGATATGATTTATAAGATTGAAAAAAACATTTTAGCGTGATTATTTAACAAGAAGTAAACAATTTAATCGCATAAATGTATTATAAAACGAGATTATAGACTTTTAAACAAAAATTAACATATAAAACATCTGGTTAAACAACTACCAATAGAAAATTTTAACCGAATAATTATATTTAAATATAAAGTATATACAAAATCAAACAAAACCAATCAACTAACTCGGTCAAAGAATTACCACCTGGGAGAGCGAGGTTGGGCGCGAACTAGGTTCGAAGTTCTAGTTCGGAAATATCATTCGGATTCGGTCAGTTCGGATACGTTCGCGAATCAATCGTGAGGTCCATATAATCCGGGAACTAGGTTCGGAGTTCAAATAGTTCGGTAGTATCATTCGGATTCGGTCAGTTCGGATACGTTCGTGAATCATTCGGGAATGATTCGGAGAATTACTAACTAGGCTCCAGAGTTGGGTTTGTTTTTGTTTTATTTTGGAGTTTTTGAACTTTAAAATGGAGTAGCTTCCAAGGACTTGCTTTATCGTGACTGATGAAAACCCAAGTACAAAGATGCTCTGAGTACCCCTTGCATGGGGAGGAGATGCTGCTATTGTTTTGTCTTGTGATCCCTCTTTGAATAGTTATGACAATATCCCAGTCTAAAAGCTCATGGTTGATTTAATGATCCTTGTTTGTTCCGAGAAAGTATGGGTCAAAAGAGGATGAAACACTGAAAAAGTATGAACTTTATGGACACAAGTTTTGGTTAAGGTTGAATAACCGTAAGTAGGAAGGCACATGGGAGTGGTGGCAGAATGAAAGTGACAACAGCTAATCCATATCTCAAGTTTTGACAGCCCTAGTTGTAGTGCGCATTTGTACGCTTTCACCTAGAAAAATTATTAACAAATGGAGAAACGAGGTGACAACAGAGACACTTTTGAAATGCATTGGAACCATAAATATGGAAATGGTGCCGTTTAGCTAGGTCAGGTCTATACTCAGTCTGCTATGGAGTAGTCAAATCTTCAGCGTACGGAAGCTAATCAGAATCAACTCCGTGCTTTTGATATCTTTGCCAGAGATACTGCACTCAATTACAGTACGTGACTCCATTTTGTAAAATAAAACCATTAAAAAACTCTTTAGTTACATCTTTCCTAACCGGGGGCCTAATATTACAACACGACAATCTTATATAAATACCCATTGCACATAGTTCATTTGCAACCAGATCCAGCTTCAAGCAGTTTTCAATCTTTCATATCCAGCTCTCTGCTTCTTCACTTGCGAAAATATGGCAACTGAAATTGTAGAACTTAGTTCATCTGCAAAATTCACTTGGAAGATTGAGAACTTCTTCAACCTGAACGCTCAAGAAGGGACTTATTCTGATGTTTTCTCCGTTGGTAGTTTCCAATGGTATGGACGACAGATTACTAAAGTACTAATTACTCTTTCAAATTTTGAGTATTCTTTCTATCCTAGTAAGTGGTTTACTTTATATTCTTCATTCTTTCTGCTTACAGGAAGGTACGCATTCATCCAAAGGGAAGGCTGAGAGTGTATGACCATGTATCACTGTTCCTTCACCCCGTCGACTCGACCAAATTGCCGTACGCGGAGTTCAGCTTTACCATAACTAGTCAAACAGATCGAAAGAACAGCGTGAAAAAAGGTAGGAGTATCATCTTGTGAATGGTCTATTTTTGGTTATCTGGTCATATTCTTTTTCTTTTTTTGATCGGAAAAGGGAATGAATATATTAGAAGCGGTGAATGTACATAAGTCTACCAGACGGAGAAAGAAAACAAAAAAGAAAAACAGATAGTCCCAATCATTTAGCCTCAGCTGAACTCTCTTCCCATCAGCTGCTGCCGGTTGAAGAATAAAATTTAGGACTGTACTAGCAAAGTTCACATGAACTCTCTTCCCATCAGCTGCTGCCGATTGAAGAATAATTTTTTTTAGCTTCAGTACCCAGATCACCATCAGTTTTGAATGTGTTATCTGGTCATATTCATTTGTCTAACAAACTTTTTGGATTCTGCAGAATGTAAACATCAGTTCACTAAAGAGGAGAAGGCCTGGGGTTGGTCATCATTTATGCTCCTCAGTGATCTCCATGACCCTGCTAAAGGATATATCATTGACGACACTTGTGTCATTAGAATTGATGTTTCTTGTAGGATGGATGAGAAGCCTATCGAAGATGATGCATGAAGCAAAATCAAATATAGATGAAAGCAAAAGAAAGGATGAGTAGAGGAAGTTTGATGTTGAATTTTATATTTTGGTTTCGAAAAAATTACTCTATATTAAAGAATGAAGGATCTATGTAGTTTATCTGGTGCGTTCAACTTTTTGCATAAAACAATGTTTTTTTTGGTTCTGCGCCTTTTTCTCTTTCGTATGCATCACTATTTTGTAGCTTGACTGGGGATCGATGCTTATGTTACTATATATGTACAGAGCCTGATCATGTAAGAACAAGTATGTAGAGGTGTAAATTGGGCTGTGCCAGCACGAGCACCGCCCAAAGACATCACGCTAAAATTTGAGCACAGCCCAGCCCAAAGACGTGACTTAGTTTCAAGACGCAAGACAAAGACGTTAGTTAAATGGGACGTCTTTGGGTTTGACTAATTGGCACAAGAAGAGCATAGCACAAGACGCGGCATGGATAAGCACGTGGCCCAAAGACAAGACAACACGTTAAGAGAGCACGTCATAACATGTAGGGGGTGTACAGACAACAGCCCGTTAAGAGGACGGGCTTGTAGTCCTTACTACCCGCTTTCATAAACATGTAACAAAAATTTAAAATACGTGAAACCATATAACAAGAGATAATTCAAAATTTTAAAGTATATACATCACATTTTTAGTCAAGCAATCATATTCATTCTTGTGAAATGTAATTCAGAATTTCTCTAACCCAATAAATTGTCCACATATGAAATTTAATTCTAGAAATCCATCACACTAGTAGAAAACTTTCAACATGTTATGTTGGACTTATTTATACCCGGTCCGCCCACTTATAACACATATAATACCTTAATATTTGGTACAAATACACCATATAAAAATATATTTCAATATTTCAAAAGAGTCACTATTCTTAGTTTTATAATGTCGCTTATTTATAACAACACATATAATACCTTATATTTGGAAAATAACTAGTTGTTATAAACTATATTTAATGAACATTAATGATGACAATAATCCAATTTTATATTTGATGGGCTATTTCTTTTTATTGAATAAACTTGTTAATTTTACTTGAAATAATTTCAAATGATATGGTGTCTAATTAAATTCTTGTGATAATGTCTGACTTAATGTATACATTAAGTGATTTCAAATTGTTTATAACACGTGTGCTAAAGACACACAAAGACGACACGTTTATTCGCAAAGTGATGTGCCCATGAGTCATGCATGTTGTGCCTAGCTTTTGACTAGTAAAACAAAGACGCACGGCACAAAGACGCTTAAATCGTTAGACAAAGACAAAGACCACGACACATGGCACGTGAAGCACGCGACTTCGTGTGCCGGGCTGTGCCGGGCCGGCACGTTTTACACCTCTACAAGTATGTTTTGGTTGCAAACTTGCAACTAGTCGTGCCTATTTCGATGTTTCGAATGTCTGTAACGCCGTTTATCTTTAGGCCATATAACATTTTTCTCATTTATACTGCAACGTCGGTTATCTTTAAAATACAAGTTCTCCAGCAATGTTTTACTAATTATACTGCCTTCCCCCCACTGCACCACCGATTTTAACGAACCAGGAATAATTTTCCAACAAAAGCTCCAAGAAATCAAACATCAAATGAATCTATTTTTGATCAAAACGGAATTGAAATTTCATCCATTGCATATATTAGAGACGGTATATTATGCAGGACATTCGGCGTACTCATTAAAGGTCTTGGAATCCAATTAATCCTCGAAGACATTTTATTTGACGATATGGTGGCCGGATATCTTTTACTGTATTTATTTTCTGATAAGCACATAACTTTTTATTTTCTAAGCTACATGCAAATGCCAATAGAGAAAAGTTTCATTTCACGCTGGCTATATAGTGGGGGCAAGAAAGTACGCTGGTCCCTGGTTAGCTGGGGAGAGGAATGAAATACAACTGGATCTGTAAAATGGATGGATAGTTACAAGTTTATACTCCCTCGGCCCCCCTATTACATGCCCTACTTAGTTTATAATTTTGTTCCACCATTAGTTGGCCTATTTAATTAAATAAGAGAATATTTCTAAAATTATCCTTTTGATTGATTATTGTTAGTATAAAAAATATATATAATTTGGTATCCATGTTTATACTCGCTATGTAGGTGTTTTAAAAGAACCTACTATTGGGGGATATCAAAACTAATTGGGGGATATGAATTACTTCCCCCAACCAATAGTTTCTGTTAAGGGGTGTTTTTGGGGGGCAAAAATACGAAACTACCCTTTACAACAATAAAAGCTAAATCAAACATAAGAATACCCTACTCCCTTTTAAATTCGAAACATTTCCGGCATAGTTATTTAGGATGAAGACCATGTCGGTACTGAGTTCCGGCATGGTTATTTAGGATGAAGACCAAGCCGGTACTGAGTTCCGGCATGCTCGATATAAATCTATCCATGCCGGTAGTCAAGTGAAAAAAAAAAAATCAAT
Source organism: Papaver armeniacum (assembly GCA_023531295.1). Taxonomy (NCBI): domain Eukaryota; kingdom Viridiplantae; phylum Streptophyta; class Magnoliopsida; order Ranunculales; family Papaveraceae; genus Papaver; species Papaver armeniacum. The sequence goes on from JAJJWW010006488.1 coordinate 213,251, forward strand.
TTTCTGGATACTTTTCATCATGTGCCGACACAGAAATTTAAGTAACATACTATGCCGGAAGCAGTGCCGGCATGCTCGAAAATTAGATAGTTGTGCCGGAAGTGGACTGATTAGATAAAAAAAAAAGGTTTTTAAGATCAATTTATGAAAATTTCCAGCAAATGCCGGCATGGTTTTTTGGTTTAATACCATGCCGGCACCGAGCTTTTTCAACTGCAACAATGGTGGATTCAAAGAAATAGCAACAATTCTCTCTTCACAATCATCCTCCATTTTCACAAAAAAAATGCCCTCTCAAATTTTTTTCCCTCCTTCTACTCTCACCTCACTCACACAAATTCTAATAAAAATACACACTAATTTATCCCCCAAATACTTAAGATTTTACTAATTATTATTAACCACTAAACCTGATTAGTGAGGGCTAGATTAGGAATTAAAAAATAATTACATAAGGGGTGACCCAGCTTTGATATTTAGATCCCTATTTTGTCATGTAGCTATATCCCCCAATTAGTTTCCATATCCCCCAATTGTGCGTTCTTTTAAAATGCTTTCCAATGATACAAAGTTTACGAAAATCCATGGTATAATTTGATAAATAAATCATTTCTAAATTTTACAAATTATTATCCATAGGGGTATACTTGTAAAAAATACTTAAAAATACTCCTTCCCATTCCTTGCCTTAAGAATTGTGCAAACTTCAACTAGGTCATCTAATAGTGGGACGGAAGGAGTACCATTTTTGAGTGATTAACATGTTCAGGACATACAGATTATGTGAATAATCCCAACTTCATTTGACATGCTATTATGATGATGATGAATATAATTGATCACAGTACAAATTTTGCCTATTATCAACATCTACCTATTTATCGTCTTCGGGACTTTTGTATATAATAACACTTGCTAATTCCAGGTTAGGTTAAGAAAGGAAAATTATGACCAAAATACATTTTAGTTATTTACTCATACAAAAGTAATTGAGACGCCAAAGGAAATTGAGATTGAGAATAATGATTATGAAGGGAGTGTTGACTGTTGACGGATACTGTCACTTTTTACAGAATTTAAACTTATGAAAGATTTTCGGGAATTAAACGAAAATGTCCCTCTCATAATATGTTAATTACAAAAGTGTCATTGTTTGAAACAGAATTAGAAAAATGTCCTTCACCTAGTGTTTTCCATCCAAACGGTGTTAACTCGCCGTAAACTGATTTTAGTCCCACCAAAAAACATTAAATAAACCAGGTCAATTACCAATTTATCCTTACTAAAATTAATTTGAAATTTAAACTCGAGTTAATCTGAAATCTAACACCGATTCGATCTCGAGGATGATCGTACGTCAATAAGAGGGACACGTGTAAAAAATCACGAGAATGCGGCTAATAGATTATACACGTGTGATCGTACGACAGAGGCTCTTGATATATATGGTATGCGAAGAAACCCTAAAATCATAACCTACCCACTTTCCCTCACTTCCGCCTCCCTCTTCTCTTCTTCCCTTTTTTCTTCTCTTCAAGGTCTCTGTTGATGAATAATTGATCATGTGTAATCGACGTAAGTGAAGATGGGTGGTGATGAAAGTGATTCGAGCAATGGAAGGTAAGAAGTTGTTCTTGCTGTTTTGATTCTCGAAAGGATGCTATAATTTTAGGTTTTTTTTTAATCTTGAGAAGTGTTTTTGTAGTTTTAGGTTTTATGTTTATCTCTCAATCTGTTTCTGTAATTTTACGGTTTATTTTTTGCTCGAATCACTGATAAAAGTGTAGTTTTAGGGTCTTTTGATTCTCGAACTGATTCTGTAGTTTTAGGGCTTATGATTTTTTCGATTTGATCGATGAAATGAATATGATGAAATCCATTTACCCTTCTTTGATTTTTGATTTTCATTTTCGAAACCCTAATTTATAAATTTGGGGATTTTCCCGAAACCCTAATTTTGGGGATTTTTTAATTTATCGATTCATGGATGTTATTGACTGGTAAAAATGCTTCATTTGTAAGTTAGATTAATAATTGTTTGTATGATTTGTATTTCTGTATATATGTTAGTACGGTTGTTGAATTCTTTGTATGGTTTTGTTCTTGGAGGACAGATCGATGGGTGATTTAGTGTCTGAGAAGTAAGAGAAGAACAGAACTATGGAGGTATTGAATTTGAAGCAGAAAAAATGGAGGAAGTAGTCTGCTGCTGTTGTTAATTTGTTGGTTCATGGTGGTTAGATTTTGGAAAGAGGTTAGGAGTTGGTGGTGCTGAGATATGAAGATGGATATGCAGTAGTTATTGGTGGTATTGAGAAGTCAAGGATGAAGGTGATGTTACAAAGAAGTTGGAGTCTGCAACCATGGTTTTTTTCTGAATCAGTGAGGAGATTAAAATGGATTTTGAGAAGTTGAGATGGAATCAGTGGTGCTGAGGTTCATGGGTTTGGATGTGGTGATGTTATGAAATTGGGATTCGAGTTAGTTTCAGATTGAGAACTCAATGAAAGAGATGTTGTTGATCCGTGAAATGGTGGTGGGTATAATTGATGATGGTTGATGGTGTTTACATTGGACGAGAAGGAGCTGATACTGGTGATTACTCTTGTGTACAGGTGCAATATGGAGAAATATCTGATGTTATTGCTTACAGTGGCGAGTTGATGGAGTTTGAGATGGTGCTGATGCTGATAGGAATATTTTTTTTTCATTTGAGAATTGGTAGTGATGCAGAATGGATGTTCAAGTTGTGCAATTGAAGCAAATGGAAAGGAAATTATGGAGCTGATACTGTTAGTGATAGATGGAGAAAATGATATGGAGTATGTGTTGTTGTTGAGATCAAGATGAGTTGGTGGTTAAGTTAGTCAAATGGGAGCTGCAGGATTGAGAAGTTGATGATGTTGGTTAAGTTGTTGATGTGTTGTGCAGAGGTGCAGGTGGTGTTATCTCTAGTGCATGGACTAATATTGCAGGTGAACATGAAATGTTGCGGGTTTGGTGTCTGAGAGTTGATTTGCAGGCAAGAGTTAGTTGTGCCATGGAACCGGCTGGTAGTAATGGAGTTGTTGCTTTGTGGTTTAGAGCTGAATTGTCATAGAAATGGAAGAAATGGTGTTGTCGCACTTGAAAGAAAGGTTACAGTGAAGATATGACGTGTTCAAGTTGCCACGTGTAAATGATTCCACGTCAGCTTGTACAGTTAACTACCTAGAGTTAAATGTTGAGGGCAGGTTTGTCCACTATTGGGTGTAAATATGTGTGACGTGGTACCGTATTTTTGTTTTGAAAAATTCGGATGGAAAAACTTAACACAGGGATACTTTTCTAATTCTGTTTGAAAGAGTGACATATTGTTAAAAAACCCAAGATTTTCCATCTTATTATGTTTTTCTGATTCAAAATGTCTAAAAGAAGTTCGTTTGGGTGGATACCATGTCTTGCTTATAGATATTGTTATGCAATGAGGTCAAGCCAATGACATACTCAACACGGACGGAAGTGCAACAGCTGGTAAGTCGGAGTCTTGATTGTATTAGCATGGATGCAACTGATCGAATTAGTTGTCGCATTCTTAACTGATACTTAATGAGTCAATGACCGACGAATGATCACGCCTGTCTGTTTTAACCATATAATTTATTCGTTCGTGGTGGAAGAGAGACGCTTGATATACAATCAATTTTATTAATTCGGTTCTCTCTATATTATCATGTTCTGTATTTTCTGATTTGCTATTATGCAATGTATTTTTGCTTCGCATGTTTTTACAGACCAAGTTGTATGAATTTAAGACTTCATATAATCATTTTAATTTCTAATGATTCCCATGATTTCTAATATTACAATATAATGCACTTAAATCTTTTACGAGGTTGATTTAGAACAATATGACCATTGAAAATCATAATGAAGATTTATATAACATTTTTCATGCTCACATGAAATGGTAAATTTTAGGTTGGTACAAGCCAGGATGCATAAACTGAAACACAAATATGATGATGGATTACATGTTCTATTAATCAGAAAAGCAAGGTGAAATTCTAAGGTCCCAAGGCATGGCCAGGACATGACGTGTGGGGTTCACGAATATGTTTTGGTCGGCGCAATGGCGACTACAACTTTGGCCCTTTCTATGTTTCGATGCTTGTCACGAGTCGGCGATCGACAATAAAATTTTCAACAATGCTAATAAGGATATCACATCACTTAAGTTAAGGAGTTAAGGGTGTATTAATCCTGTAGGAGCAGAATCTCGCAACAGTTATGTCTTAGCGAAGTTTTAACTAAAAGATGGTTGCGAAAACCATCGCAGAGTGTTAGAGAAGTGATGTAGCGAATGACGTCAGCTTAATCATGAGGAAAGTGTGAAGATTCTGCGAAGATCGAGATTAACTTGCGAATAAAACCCTTGTAAGCTTGCGAGAATGACGCAGATCAGATCCGAAAATAAAGGCCGGCTTAGCTGTCATCCACTATGTAATATCCTATATAAAGGACCAAGCAGAGTCGAGAGAGGGGAGATCTTTTTAGAGAGTTAGAGGAGAACAAATAGGAGATAGAAAGTCTAGAGCTATTTTGATTTCCTTGTATTCTTATTACTCTTATAAGGTTCTTCAGAAAAATAAATAAAACTTTGTTAATTGATCATGGAATTTAATTAGAGTATTGTATAATCTTGGAGGGGTATGGTTGTAGGAAATCCTGCAACCACATATTGGCGCTAGAAACAGGGAGCAGATTTGAGGAAGGTTTTAAGAGATTGGTCAAGAATTTGTGAAATTTGTAAGAGATCACTAAAATTGAAAAGATGGTAAGGAGAAGCACAAGAATTGCAGGAAGGAGGAGAAAGGAAATGGGAGAATCTTCTAAGATGGGAACAAGAAACGAAGGAGAAGAAAGAATTCAACTCCCAATTCAGCAGGCACCAATACAAGCTGGAAAAATTAATTATGATAGAGTCAGTGTACACACCTGGAGGACAGACTCAACATAGGGAATAGAAGAAACACAGCAATTGAGGTGAATGGAAGGAGGAATAATTCATGGAGAAGAGGGGAATGAAACACTAGAGACATTAAGACAAAGGATATTTGAAGAAAGGAGATTAGAAGCAGAAGAACATGCAAATTTAACACGAAAAAATCATGAGTTGAGAATGGAAAATATAAGGCTGCAAAATACAAGATCGAGAAGTACTAGAAGATCAAATTCAAGATCAATTAGAAGAGAAGCAAGACAAGACTCGCTTGAAATATGTGTCTTTGAGGACATTCAAGAAGAGATGCAAAATCTTGGTGGTGGACATCATGAAGAGAGAGAAATAACTTAAGATTGTTATATCCAACGTGGAGAAAATTATCATATTGAACAAAATGATAGAGGTCAGAGGGATGAGCAACGTCATGAACGAAATAATCAAGATGGTGAAGAAAACCGGGAGGAAGGAAGAAGGATATTATATGGGAGAGAAGTACAAAGGAATCGACAAACAGTGGAAGATAATATTGAGAGGCGAAATGCCGAACAAACACGTATAGCTTGCAAAAGAGAAAGAAGAAGGGCAGAAATTGAAGAACAAGAGTTTCAGGAGGCTATACGCCAGAACAATCATGATAACCGGGAAAGAAGGCGCGAACGGAATCGCAACAACAATAATATTGATGAAGAAGAAGATAGAACACGAGGAAGGATTGAAAGGAGAGAAAGAGAAATAGCGAGGAATGAACCAGAATGCATAGGAAAAGATGAAAGACGTAATCATGTGCAAATACATGAAAGGGGTGAAAGAGAAGATCGCAGAGGAAGGCGAGAAGAATGGGATGAAGAGGAAATACAAAATCTCGCAAGGAAAGATGGACATGAACGCAGAAGAAGAGAAGCAAGGTTAAAGAGACCAATGGACCAAGAGTCAGGCGTGAATGAACAAATTTTAAGAGAATTGGGGGAGATGAGGGGAATGCTCAATAACAGAAGAGAATGAGGCAGGAGACAATTGGATGAAGCAATAGAGGAAGCTGCGAAGATGCCGTTTACACAAGAAGTACAGTTAAGGGGAATACCGCCAAAATGCTTACCTGCATTAAACAACGTCTTCGATGGGACAACTTGTGATGTTCAACATATCAAAGCTTACGTGAGATGCATGCTGCAATGGGAAAACTATGATGCTGTGTTGTGCAAATACTTTGCATCAAGCTTGACGGGAGAGGCGTTAAAATGGTTTGAAGGACTGCAAAATGATACCATAACATCTTTTAATCAACTGCAAATGGTGTTCTTAGGAGCTTACATAAGTAACAACTCATTGCGTCCTGGAATTGAAGATGTATTTGGATTGAAACAAAGAATTGGCGAAAGTTTGAAGCATTTAACTATGAGGTGGAAGACAATGTGTAGTAACATGGCTGGTCGCGTGGATGAAAGATATCTTATTTTATCTTTCATTAATGCAATGTTCGCAACAAATTTGATGTATGTTCAAATATTTAGGATCAAGAATACTATCACAATGACTGAGTTGCGAGAGTTCCAAGAGGATTACATTGCTCTTGAGGAGAAACAAAATGAGATGGAGTCGTACCAAGTTGCGAATACAAGCTCAAAAATTACGAATGCCAGCTTATTGCCCAGATTAACAAACGCAGTGGAAAATGCTTCGCAAGATCCACAAAAAGAAATGGAAATCGAAAGTAAACAAAAGTTGGTTGCAATGGGAAGTCGTGATCAAGAAGAGTTCGAGAAAGAGAGGAGGTTCTATAATCGTGGCGGAAATAACAAGATTCAGAGACTTGACCAACCTCAAGAAACTTATGGACGACAGAAGAATAACTATCAAAGGGGACAAGGATCTAACATGGTAGTATGGGAAGAAATAATAATGCCTCCTTTAAATGCTAGTGTGGAAAAGATATGGGAAGCCATAATTTTGATGGAAAATATCCCATCACCTGGAACATGGGGAAGGAGCCACCACCGAAATACAGAACTCAGGAATTCTGTTCATATCATCACTTTCATGGACATTCCATAAATGATTGCAGAAATATAAAGAGAATTATCCTTAGAATGATAGATCAAGGCAAGTTGAATCATTTTCTGATAAGACAACCACAACCTTTACCATTACCACCACCACCAGAAGATCGCAGAGCAAATGCAACAAAAAGAGAAGATACATTTTTAATTGAAGTCGGATTGAAAGAAAAAAACCTATTCTGTAATTCTATTGTACACTCATACAAAACAATAGAGGATTTTCATGATAACGTTCTGAGCAGAGTGTTCGCAAGAGATGTTGATGGTAGAGAAATTATGAATATTGCGAAAGTCTCGCTACTAAAAGAATGGCAGAAACAACCTATTTCCTTTACAACAGAAGAAATTCCTGAAGGTGGAGAAATGCATGATAATCCTTTGGTGGTAAAGTTAGATATCAACCCGAAACCAAGGGAAGATGAAGATGATGAAGCTGAGGATTCATGGGCGATTGACCGGTTGTCAGCCGAGCAAAAATAATTTCACTTTCTCACTCTACTAAATATAAATGAAGTACGTGATAAAAAAGAGTTCGTTCCCACAGAGAGGCATTTGTTGTTATAAAATTTCAGTTTCTTAGTAACCAAGGGGGGATTTTTGTTTTATCTAATCAATAAAAGTAATTGAAATCAATAAAATAATTTGAATAATCAAGAAAGAGAAGATATTGGTCACGGGATAGTATCACTCACAAACATGTATTTTCATCAATGATTAGAATTGATAATTTAATCTCTTATTTACTAAAAGTCCTAGGATACCTTGATCGCAAGAATATCCCGCTAATTCCCTGATTTCATCACAACCACATTAAAAGATGCATATGTGAATTCTTCCTAGAAAGCAACCTAAAGTGTAAAAGCACAATTAAGTTTAACTCCCTCAAAGCACTAAGTTCTATGGAATAAGACTAATCAAGGCAATCAAACGTGTAAAAGCACTAACTCAATTTAACCAAGGTTTTGATTCATATGCAATTATAAAGATGTATCACTACAAGTAATAACCACACTATGCTACTTAGAATCAGGGATAAACAACTATTTCGTATTGAAAACCCTAATCTAGCAATAGAGATAAATGTAAATCAGATTGATTCATGACTCAACCAAACAAACAATCAAATCATATGACAATATTAATAATGAATCATAAATAATAAAGTGTTGAGACAAAACTAATTCATAGATTTAAAACATGTTGAGAAATCAACTTTATCCCATAACCAATAATATGTGTTTAGCTACTCATAGCTATGGGGTTCATCACAAAAATATGAATTGAATAAAGAAGAAGATGAACAAAAGCAAACCCTAGTAGCATAAACAAAAGCGGCTCTCTCCAAGTTCCAAGAATAATACGTGATACCAAAGCTGTAGAAAACTTTTTCCTTTTGTAGCTTTTCATCTTTCCAAAACTAGGTCAAATCTCAAAGGTCCAATAGATAGAAGTCCACCAAGCCCATATGTGAGAAAAACCCATGTAGAAAATATGCCCCAAAAACTGTCGACGGAAAACTGGTATTATGGCCGGAAATTGGCCGGAGAAGTGACCGGAAAGTAGCTCAGGTGACCGGCAAAGTCCACCCGGTCACCGGTCAAATGAGTCAACCGAGTCAACTCAGCAAAAGACACTGAGTCAAACCGGGTTATATGAGTCAGATAAGAGTCAGCTGTCTAGTCAGACAAATCAGATCTGAGTCACCTTGGCCTAGGCCATTTGCACTCTTGCACAGACTATTAGGAGTGATGCATCATCATGGCGCTTCATTCCTTCTCAGTACCATCTTGCAGCTCCAACTTTCCATTTGTCCTAGAACCCATCACTCAGCTGCTCCATCTTTGTCCACCAACTCTTCAGCTCAACGCAACATCCATTCACTAGCTTGTCCTCCTTACAGCCTTTGATCCATGCTAAGAACCATCTCCAACTGCAGCTTCTCCTGCATCTGCACTGCGGTTAAATCTCTGGCCAATCACCAGCCCATGACCTGCAATTGCAGTTCACAAGCAAACCAACACCACCAGTACATCTTCTTGAGCATCAGTTTCATCTCCAATGTAGCTGCAACCACAACTTCAATCAAGGCAACAGATACCACCAGAAACCTCCTCCATTCAATTCATCTCAGACCCATGGCTACAAAAAAACTCCATCCTTTTCCATATGATTTAACCACCTTGTGCTCAATTCACCGACAGAGTTTCATCACTTGAACCTCTATGAACTACGAGCATCAGCAACACAAATAACTCCACCAGTTCCTCACAGCAATCTGGCATTCAATTACCACAGACCCTTCTCAGCTGAAATCTTCTCAGTAACAACTCATTTTCATGTCTGCGGCAGCAACACAAGGCCTTCCCTGCAATGCCAACACTGACTCGAGAACATCTTCCAGCTTCAACATTCTCCAGTTCCATAACATCAAAGTCAACCCCCTGTAAATAACCATTAGCACCAGCAACATCCCATTATCATCATAGCACTACCCCAGATCAGTTTCACTGCAACTTCTTGTGATATGACCACCTGAGCTTCAACTCCACAAAACATGCTGCACAAACCATTCGCCATCTCAGTCATATGCATCTGCACCAGTACCAACTCCTTCGTGCCAACAGAAGTAGCTCAGCTCCATTCCCATCTGTTCTTGGTATTACAGCATCAGTCGAGCTCAACCCAGAGCCAACCACTTTGTGACCCAGCAAGCTCAAGCCAGTTCCTTCTTTGTCATCTCCATCTTGGTCTCTTCTCGTCCCTGAAATCACTAACTTCACCACCATTACATCCCACTCTTGCCATTCATTACTGCCGATATTGGCAGCAGCTCACATTCATCTCAGTTCCACCATTTCTTCCAACACGAGCTCGTCATCCAACTGCCTTCATATCACTGCCAATAATCGAGTTCACAGCTTTTCTTTCTCATCGTCTCTGTTGTACTTCCATTTACAACGGCAGCAAATCTCGAGCTCCACCAATCCATGTTAGTTTTCTAGTTCGAGCACCACATCTATGTCTTCATCTCCAGCAACACCCACGATACCACAGCTCCAAATCGTTCTTGTCACTTCCATTCTATCTTCATTGTAATCGCTGCTACCAAACCACAGCTACAGCACAGCTCGTTACTATCACTGCCATAATCTTTCTCAGTAAAATTCCTCTTCCGATTCAGCCTTAGTCTTGAATTGCTTAATAACAACTCAACCCATTCATTCTTGACTTCAATCAACAGCAGCCCTGGTGTTCTTCTATGATTTGATTCGAATCCTCCAACACACATCTGTTGATGGTGGTTTTTAAACAAGGGGTAAAATCGTAAAACCCCATGACCTAGTGTTACCCGCAACACATTAACTAAGAGCATTTAACTCAGGTGTAAATAATTAATAGGGGTATTTTTTCAAAATACCAAATTAGGGTTTTCGACACAGAACCCTAATTCCAAAATCAAGCCGCACACTGCGCACCATGGCAACAATGCCAAACCAAGCCGCACATTGCGCACCATGGCAACAATGCCAAACCAAGCCGCACACTGCGCACCATGGCAACAATGCAAAACCAAGCCGCACACTGCGCACCATGGCAACAACGCCAAACCAAGCCGCACACTGCGCACCATGGCAATGATGCCAAACCAAGCCGCACACTGCGCACCATGGCAACAACGCCAAACCAAGCCGCACACTGAGCACCATGGCAATAATGCCAAACCAAGCCGCACACTGCGCACCATGGCAACAATGCCAAACCAAGCCGCACACTGCGCACCATGGCAACAATGCCAAAACCAAGCCGCACACTGCGCACCATGGCAGCAACGCCAAAACCAAACTACATATCGCACTCATTGGCAACCATGCCAAACTAAGCCGTTATGCCATTGGCACATGCCAAAGATAGCGCCCTAGGCTTGCAAAACGTGCAACTAGGTCAACATGGCCGTACGTGCCATTGGCACATGCCAACGCGTACCACAAGCCATATTTCCAAGCCGCTATGCCATTGGCGCATGCCAAATATAGCGCCCTAGGCTTACGAACCATACAACCTAGGCCAAGTCGGCCACGCATGCCATTGGCACATGCCAACATGCTCGCTGGTAGCTTTTCCTACCAAGGCCACGGCCCTAACGACCACGCATGCCATTGGCACATGCCAACATGCTCGCTGGTAGCTTTTCCTACCAAGGCTACGGCCCTAACGGCCACGCATGCCATTGGCACATGCCAACATGCTCATTGGTAGTTTTTCTTACCAAGGCTACGGCCCTAACGGCCACGCATGCCATTGGCACATGCCAACATGCTCATTTGGTAGCTTTTCCTACCAAGGCCACGGCCCTAACGGCCACGCATGCCATTGGCACATGCCAACATGCTTTGGTAGCTTTTCCTACCAAGGCCTACGGCCCTAACGGCCACGCATGCCATTGGCACATGCCAACATGCTCATTTGGTAGCTTTTCTTACCAAGGCTACGGCCCTAACGGCCACGCATGCCATTGGCACATGCCAACATGCTCATTTGGTAGCTTTTCTTACCAAGGCCACGGCCCTAAACGGCCACGCATGCCATTGGCACATGCCAACATGCTCATTGGTAGCTTTTCTTACCAAGGCCATGGCCCTAACGGCCACGCATGCCATTGGCACATGCCAACATGCTCGCTGGTAGCTTTTCTTACCAAGGCCACGGCCTTAAACGGCCGCGCATGCCATTGGCACATGCCAACATGCTCGCTGGTAGCTTTTCTTACCAAGGCCACGGCCCTAACGGCCACGCATGCCATTGGCACATGCCAACATGCTCATTTGGTAGCTTTTCCTACCAAGGCTACGGCCCTAACGGCCACGCATGCCATTAGCACATGCCAACATGCTCGCTGGTAGCTTTTCTTACCAAGGCCACGGCCCTAACGGCCACGCATGCCATTGGCACATGCAAACCACACACGCTAGTAGCCTAACTTGCAAACCGTGCAACCTACCACCAAGGCATTCCGCACATGCCATTGGCACATGCCAAACACACACGCTGGTAGCCTAACTTGCAAACCTTGCAACCTACCACCAAGACATTCCGCACATGCCATTGGCACATGCCAAACACACACGCTGGTAGCCTAACTTGCAAACCGTGCAACCTACCACCAAGGCATTCCGCACATGCCATTGGCACATGCCAAACACACACGCTGGTAGCCTAACTTGCAAACCTTGCAACCTACCACCAAGGCATTCCGCACATGCCATTGGAACATGCCAAACACACACGCTAGTATCCTAACTTGCAAACCGTGCAACCTACCACCAAGGCATTCCGCACATGCCATTGGCACATGCCACACACGCCACTAGCAGCTCTGGCATTGCCACTTACACTCAACGTACAACCTACCACCAAGGCATTCCGCACATGCCATTGGCACATGCTACGCACGCCACTAGCAGCTCTGGCATTGCCACTTGCGCTCGAAGTACAACCCGCAACAAGGGCATTCCGCACATGCCAATGGCACATGCCACACGCGCCACTAGCAGCGCCACTTGCACTCAAGGTGCAACCAACGAGATATCAACACAAAGGCGGGGATGCTTTCCGGGGTTTTGGTTTGGCGGTCACGACTTGCGACGTACACTACGCTCACATTAAGAAAGCGTGAAAAGGAATAAAGCGGTCAAATAAATGAGGAAATAATGGTGAAAACGTTTTCACCCATTAACACCATGCGGTTACCACCTCCTCCCATTATTTCACCCTTTACTCTCTTCCTTCATGAGGCCGTGGTACGTTTCAATCTCGACTTGTATAAATAGGTCTTACCTATTTCCACCGGACAACAAGTCTCGGTCAGGAGAAAAATACTACACTCTCAGAAAAGGCAACTTTGCAAGCTCTCAAAAAAAGCTTTCATCTCTTGCAAGCTTCCTAAGCTTTCACTTTCTGATACAAGTCGAGACACTACTCTCCCAGAACTATTCTGGTCTCAACACCTTTCTTTGCTTCCCTCCCAAAATCAACCCTTCTCCTCCACTTTGTGACCCAAAGCAGTGTCCTGGAACGGCCATTTCTTGGTTTAGGCCGGACTTGTACAGATTGATCTCTCGAATCTATAAAGTGCTCACGTGCATCACATTTGTTTAGGGTTTAAACCAGTTTCTCATTCACCTACCGAATTTACTGAAATCGGCAGAAACGATTTTCACCCATAAACAACATCTCAACTTTCAATCTCAGTAAACCCTAACTCAATCCCAATCTTCTAATTCAATATCAGTTGAGCTACAGACTCTGATTTATCGGTACAGACTTCAGCTTCTAAATCTTCTCCATCAAACCCTAGTTTCATGGTCTGTTCACGTGAGAACATCAACTCTCTGTCAATCTCAGAGTCAAATCGAAACCAACTTCAAATCATCCATACCCATGACTCAACAGCTTCTCCGTCTATCAATTGTCGAAACCCTAGCTCCTAATTGCATCAGGTTCTTCTTCACCTTCCATCTCAGTTATGGCCACAAACCCATTACAAATTCTTCCACCACAATAGCCATCTCTCCCTGCATCTCTCGATCTCTCTGATAAAATGGTGCCGCCATGAGTTCTCTATTTCAGGCAGAGAGAAAACTAAATGAGAGCTTCTCTGAATTTTAGGTGTTTGTGTAGGAATTGTAGATGGCTATAGCCACCCATGTAAAATAGATAAGGGATACCCAACTCATACATGGCTTGTCGGTTACAGAGAACCGACAGCTCAATTCCTTTCTCAACTCAACTGTCAATTCCTCAAAACTGCAGTTCATTCTTCACCTCCTTCTCGTGCACTCTAGCCCGCTCCAAGTATAGCTCTCCTGTGAATTAGCCTTTTTTTTTTTTTCCCTTTACGCTCCAAGTGAACGTTTTCTCCTTCTTTTGCTCATAATGACTCCATTGCACCTAATAACTCAAAACTAAACATAAGAGATGCATGCATTTCACAAGGATAATAGCAAAGAAATCATAAATACTAAATATAAAAATTAGGTGTTTTAGACACCTATCAAATTCCCTCACACTTAGACTTTGCTAGTCCTTGAGCAAATCAAACAAAACTTATTCTAAAGCATACATACAACTCCGTGTCGTCGAGGCTACGGCCACACTTAGCACGTATAACAAGCCTTTAAACCCCTAGGTGTCCCTAGTGGATGAGTTATAGTCTCGTGAGGGTTTACTAGAGATATACCCACAAAACCTACTTTTCCAACTTACTAGTTCTCCGTAATGATACCATCCAACGCGCTAAGAAGACATAAAGATTATGCACACTAGTTATAAGAAGTTAGACATATAAATGAACACAATCTCATCCTTAAAAGTTGAGAGAGAAATAACCATCCCTTATCGAAAGAAATTCGAGTTCGGAGTGATCAAAAGTATCAACTCTGCCTCACAAGAAAGGGTTTTATGAAATTGCTCTCAATAATAAACAGCTTTTTATGGGTCACACATGTATCCAGGTAGGAATGAAGAGAGAATCCTGCAACACGTTGAATGGTAGGAAGGCAAAACCCTCCGAATTGTTTTGAAAACCCACATCTTTTATCATTTTTAAAGGAAATCAACCATTTAACGAAGGTGGGAATATGCTTACTTACCTCGTTATCCGTTCGACGTGCAGTTAGCACCACTCTCACAACATCCATAAAAACGTCTCCGGTCTTCAATCGGTGTCTTCGTCTTCGTCTTCGGTCTTCAACTCTTGATGATAACTCTTGAACTTCGTAGAATCTTGACAATGTAACTTTTTTCCTCTAATTCCTTGTTGCTTGAAACTTCATTGTAGATATTCCTTCTTCCATTGGCTTTATTGAAAGAATACAAAACTAAAAACGAACTATACAAACCCAAAATATGATACTTTTTTTTTTATATAAATGAGACAAGAAGAATAAAACAAATACAAAATGAAAACAAAACGAAACAAAACAATAAAACTAGTAATGAACATAAAGAAATTTTCTCTCGTCTCTTGTCTTTTTTTTTTTGAGACAAGAGAAATAAATACAAATAAAATTAAAATGTAAGTACAAAGGCCATGGTGTAAGTACTTTACTGCTTGATTCTTCAAAACTTATATGTCTTGATATCATAAACTTCTCGAACTCTCATCTTGATAATCTTCGCTCTTGTACATAAAGTCTTCAACTTGTAAAAATTCTGCTCCTTATCTTGTTGCTTTACTTGAATCTGAAATTTGCTCATGTCTATACCGTTACTTGTAAACCTTGAACGTCTTCAACTTTCCTTCAAATTTGTGATGCTCCTCTTGTTGATGATGATGGTGTTTCTATGGACCTGTTGGTGTAGAGAGAGATAAAGTGGATGGTGCTAACTACGAACAAGATTACAAGTGGTATGTAAGTTAGCAATTCGATGTCACCATCATGGTTGATAAAAATAGCACTCAAGAGATCAAAATAGTGCTTCTATTGGTGGGAGGTTGGGTAGCTCACCATTCTACCCGGAATTTACGTACGGTGACACACACTCTAAAAGCACATATTTAGACAGGTACAAAGAATTGAAGGCCGGTGCCTCTCATGATGTAACATGGGTAGTCTCCACTCTAGGGGACCACTAATCTAATACCGAATTCAATCTGCACCTCATTTGCCACTGGCATGGTTAAATCCAACTTTAACTCTCATACAATTAAGAAACCCGATCATGTTCTCTGTCATCTCTAAGTTCAATCACTTTTATGAGAATCTCGATGTAATCTTAGCGACATGTATACTATGTGACTCTAAACTAACCACAAGTTGGAGTTTTCTTATTCACTATTTTACAAAAAATTGAAAATTTCATGAAAAATTTACAATGCAAATGCTTAACCACTCCGCCACACTTAAACTTTACATTGTCCTCAATGTAAATTGAATCGTCCAAAGTAAGTCAAGGTGGGAAATTCTAACATGATATGTGACAAGCAATCAGAAAAAATAAAAACAAGACAAGAAAAAACTAAAAAACAAGACAAGAAATAAATACAAGACAAGAAATACTCATCCGATGGGTTGCCTCCCATTTAGCGCTTGGTTTAAAGTCGTCAGCCCGACTATCTCCTTGCTTTCTATGACTCCTACAAAGGGAGTACATCCACAAAGTTAATTCCTTCCACCACTTCGGAAGTGAAATTCTCATAATATGGTTTCAACCGGTGCCCATTAACTTTAAGTTCTTTTCCTGTAGCTATGCTACGAATTTCCACTGCACCATGAGAAAACACATTAGTAACAATAAAAGGTCATATCCATCGTGACCTTAATTTACCCGGAAATAAATGCAAGCGAGAATTAAACAAAAGCACTTTCTGCCCAATGCAAAATTGTTTCCTAGAAATCATGTTATCATGAAATGCTTTCGGCTTTTCCTTATAAATGCGTGAGCTTTCAAATGCATCATTGCGAAGCTCCTCTAGCTCTTGGAGTTGTAACTTCCTTTGCTTTCCAGCCCCATCCATCTCCATATTGCATTGCTTAATAGCCCAAAATCAATGTATAATTCACTTGATCTTGGTCCTCTTAAAAAGGCTGAAATTGTATTGCAATTAGCCGATCGCTCTAATATCTGCCCAATGGGTATTGTTGAGGATGTTCTTGTGCAGGTTAATCAACTTGTATTTCCAGCTGACTTTTGTGTGTTAGAGATGAATGAAGGGTCACCGGACTCATCTCTTCCATTGCTACTTGGGCGTCCCTTCATGAAAACGGCGAAAACCATAATTGATGTGGACAAGGGAACGTTGACCATGGAGTTTGATGGAGAAACAATACGTTTCAACATTTTCGAGACGATGAGATATCCTAGTGATGTCCACTCTTGTTTCTCCATTGATGTTATGGATACATTGGCACAACAAATGTTTGAATTAAATGGTGATGACGCTTTGGAAACCGTGTTAACTACATCCATGGATAATGGTGTAGAGTGTGGTAATGAAGTCAAGGAAGCCCTTGGTGATCTTAATTCACTACAAGGATGCCCGGAAACTCATAATATCTCTTTTATTTCTTTACCACGCAGTGATGAAAAGCTTGTACCTTCAGTTGTTAAATCTCCAAAGTTAGAATTGAAACCTCTTCCCGATCACCTAAAGTACTTGTACTTGGGTGATAATGAAAAGTTACATGTAATTATTTCTAATGAGATTAGTGAATTACAGGAGCAAAAACTTCTAAGGGTGCTAAGGAAGTACAAGACGGCCATAGGATGGACAATTGCTGATATCAAGGGTATAAGCCCTGCCGTTTGTATGCACAAAATCCGTTTGGAGGACGATGCAAAGCCTACAAGGGAAGCACAACGTCGTTTGAACCCTCCCATGATGGAAGTTGTGAAAAAGGAGATACTAAAGATTTTGGAAGTGAGTGTTATCTACCCCATATCCGATAGTAAATGGGTGAGCCCGGTACAAGTAGTACCAAAGAAATCAGGTGTGACAGTGGTGGAGAATGATAAGAACGAACTTGTCCCAACTCGTGTGCAAACCGGTTGGAGGGTTTGTATTGATTACAGGAAATTGAATGCCACCACAAGGAAAGATAATTTTCCATTGCCTTTTATTGATCAAATTCTTGAACGTTTAGCTGGACACTCTTACTATTGCTTCCTTGATGGCTATTCAGGTTACAATCAGATTGTGATAGTTTGGTTATTTTGAGCAGTTTCTCAAATGGTAGTGCATATTGTCTTGATATGTTGCCAAAATCCATTTTTTGATTAATGCCAAATTGCCAATCTTATAGTTGGCGTATTTGTAGGTTGCTTAAGACCAAATTTATTTAGTGATTCCTCAAAACAAATATAATTAAGCTTTCTATCTATGCATTTTCCTTATGAAGTCAATCAATATTAGTATGATGTTTATATAGATTTTAAGTTTTGATCATAGTTTCAGAAAGATTGTAGTGATGTGTTTATCTTATGCAGTAGATTGTTTTTCAAAACAATTGAAATTTTATTGAAATTTTTGAATGATTGAAATTTTGAATAGTTTACCGCATGTTGTTCAAATAAAACATGAAAAGAATGAGGACGTGGATGCATATGAATGATGAATCAGTTTCATCTGGAAAGAAAGGTAAGTGGTCATTCTCCGACATAGTCATTCTCCGACATAGTCATTTTGTTAAGGATCATAAGTTAACTAACTAACCACGTACCCAAGTATTGTAGTTGATTAAAAGAAGTTGGATATTTTTAGTTTAACATACGAGTATATAGGTCGCAAATAAAAAGCAATCTACAAACACGAAAGGTTGAGCCGGGCCGTAGGGGATTTAGTGTAAGGCTTAGTTTGGTATTCTGAAGCGTGGATTGCGGCTTTTATTTCACGCTGTGCGTTGTTGTGTTGTGCTGTGAGAAATAAGCAGTTAGACGTTTGGTAAAATATTAATTAAAGTTAAAGCTGATTAAAAAGCAATCAAAGTGTGTTTGGTAAAATATCATATTCAACCATTATTGTTGTGGCAAATGACAAAAACAGACATATCTCTGAAAATAGTTTTATTCAATTTTATTGGGTTTAAAAAATTTATTTTTCTTACTATTAAATATAAATATATAAAATTACGGAAATTGGGTCATTGTCCAAAAAAATTTAAAACACGGTTCAAATGGACGAGTAAAAATTTTTATGGGTGAAATGGACAAAAAAAAATAGCTAGTTAGAAACTGGATTCATCCTGGCTTAAACTTAAAAAATAGCAAGGATGAAACTGGATGCATCCTGTGTAAAATAAAAATAAGAAAAAATATTTGAAAATGGACAGGATGAAACCGGTTACATCCTGCCTATTTTTAAATTTTTATCCATTTAAACAGTATCTAAATCTGAATGTCCTTTTCACCCAGGAAATTTTGATTTTGGTCTTTTTAACCAATTTTGTGATAAAATTATGAAGTTTACTAGTTGTTACTATTATTATGATTGGTAAAAAAAATAATTTTACTTAACCAATTTTTGATATATATATTTTTTCAAACAAAAAATCAAACTAAAATTAAGTAATTATTTAATATTTGTTTTTATTTTTATTTTTGAGAATGTTATAAAATAGTTTGAAAATAAAATATAATAATATTTAAAGAATAAAATATAAGAAATAAGTAGATTATTACTTTATAATAGATGGAGGGTTAAGATTAATACAACAATTATATGTTAATACAATTTCTAGTCGGTGGTAGGAATTGGTTGTATATATATATTTAAGGGTAATTTTTGTCATTTACAAAATAAAATAGGGACAAAAAGGATAAATCAAGCATTCATTTTGGGTGGGACCGAAGCTTATGCTTTTGTACCTTTTAAAAGCTTTCCCTCCCCAGCTTTTGAAAATTGAGGAATTTGAGAAGTGCTTTGGATTAAAAGCACTTTGATTTTTTTTTACCAAACACCAACTTCAAAATTTATTGACATATATAGGTTTTGAAAGTGCTTTTGGAAAAAAAAATGCATTACCAAACCAAAGTCTATACTTGAACCTTAGAAATTAATGAGAAATTGACGCAAGGTTGGTAATGCCTACGACATTTCTTTCCTTGAATTTATATAATTTTATGTCTTTATTTTCGTGTGAACTGGCATGAAATACTCATCCAAAAGATAAGTTTTCATTTATTTCATTTTTGTTTCTTTAGCCGTCTCTACTTCACGCATTGTATTATTTGATCGTGGTACTAAATTATGCCAGGATTTGACAGAAATTTCCAGTGTTGTATGTGTTAGACTTTTTTATGGTTTAGCAACTAATCATGTTTAGTTTGATAAAACTGGATTAGTCTAATCTTAATCAAGTGTGTGTTTAATGTTTAGATCATGTACTAAAGGCAAGACTTTTTTCTGTTTTGTGGGGATGGTACATAAGGCTTAAGTACATCAAGTAAATCCACTAAGTGGCATGCAAGTTTTTATATGAAGTTAAGGGATGTGTCTCCACCTCATGATGGCTGAGTGGTGACACATGTCTATGCAGTAGGAGGTGGACTCCCTTCTAGCCTTATTTAAAGCATTTCTGCCATTAGAAGTTAAAGGATATAGAAGTGGAAGAGCTTCTAGTTGAAACAAAACCTAGACTAAGACATATACCTATAAGTAATCATATTCCTTTCACTACACCATTTTTAGGGATTAGCAACGGAGCCTGGCAGTTGATGACTGGGGTCGCAACAGAAGATCCCTGTTGCAAAACACGGTGTTACATTTTTTCGCAACGACATAAGCTCCGTTGCGACTCTTGGTCAGCAACGGTGATTCGCAACGTCCAGTGCCGTTGCGACTTTGTTTATTCGCAACCAAGGTCTGTCGTTGCTAAGTTGTTTCTAATTACAGGAATACCCCTACCCGGAACTAAAATGTTTATTGGTTCTGGTTCTAATTTAGCAACAGATCAAAGACGTTGCTAATATTTTTGCAACATAAAAAAAAGGTCAAGTCTTCATTGACCTGGTCAAAATCCATCCCCCCCCCTGCAGTTACCCAGTTCCCCATATTCATCATTTCCACGGATATACAAACTATGTCATTCATTCAGTCAACATACAAAACTGTATCATATTATGAAAAATGGATTCTTCAATTGATGTTAACAAAAAGTATGAGTATTTGATACAAATGTATTCTAAGTATCACAACAAACTAGTGTACACATTATAAACATACTTGGTTCCTAAGTTCTTCTAACTTAAATCACTATAAGGAGATACTACATAAACTTACAAATCTTGCAGCTGCTAAGGGACCTAATGGCTGCTGCTTTGTTCTCCAACCTTAATTTCTGATCTCATAACACAACATCATTCAATCAACCTGCGAACAAAGCATCACAAATTCTTCCAATCAGATAACCAGTTAGCTTATAAAGATTGAGTCAAAAACTAATAAAGAAATAATATGATGTATAAGTACAAACAGGAAAAATCTGTGGAAATGATGAATATGGGGAACTGGATAAGTTTCCATTATCTCTAATCCTCCTTCCAATGACCTAAGTTAAAACAATGATACATCAAAATCTTGCGCATATAATTGGTATTCTGTAAACACATTTAATCTGCACCAGAATTTGGGGATCATCTTGTAATCCAGCCGAAGTCATCCAAATCCTAAATTACGCTGGATTCTGTGATATCTTTTTAGGTCTGCACTAGTATCTTGTAAGCATAATACACAAAACTATCCCCTAAAATTGTTCTTGTTTTATTTAGTACAAAACATTCACCAAAATCTTGAGTCTTGACTATACTAAAAACGAAACTAAGAACTGGTGAACTACTAAATAATTTAAGATATATGACATACCATCAGTCATCTTGGGCTCGATGTTGGAAACATATTTATCATCATTCACACGATCATAACCATAGCGAAGCTTCCATGAATGAGTCTGCTCAACCGTAGAGAGTTCACAATCCACTGAAAAAAACCAAGTAATTTGCTATCAAAGTAATTCACAATATTGGGCAAAAAGTTAGAATGTAACACAGTCAATGCCCTCGAACTATCTTTACCAATTAACAATCAATGCTCATTACAAAGTCAATGCACATTTTTAGTCAAGAGCTTATCTTTAAGAGCTTTGAGAGATGGTTCCAGGTCTGACAAAAGTGTGAACCGCACAAATAGAAAAAAAAAAGACCATATAAGTTAAGACAGCTGTTATGAAGACCCAATGGCGTAATGAATAAAATGCAAATGATAATGTAACGAAGATCACAAAAAAGACTTACCGGAGTAAGGTCACCAACAACATAGTCCGTAGCAACAGCACGAACAGCATAGTACCTCAAAAGAGAAAGATTAATATCCATAAGTTTGAACTCAATATGATTAGCATAAGCAAAGGAAGTGTACTTACCAGGGATTGACATTCCCACGGGTGGCTACTACCGCTTCAATTGACCTGCACTGCAGTCACCTGCGCAACAAAATACAACAGAACCCAAACCACACACATTCATAAAGAAAAACTGATTATATTAATATTGTCGGTTCACATAGATACATTAAGATTCAAAGTTTTTTAAGCACAACTGCCTGAGAGTCTTCCTTATGCACAGCTGTATAAGAATTTATATGCTAGCATGCTAAGCACATGTAAAAAAGTTTTTCAAAAAAAGCAAAAAAAGATAAAGCAACTACCTGAGAGTCTTCCTTATGCACAGCTGCATAAGATTCTATATGTTAGCATGCTAAGCACATGTAAAAAAGTGTGAACATATATAAGCAAAAAAAGATGAAGCCATATGTGTTGTTAATAAAGTAAGTATCGAGCATTATATACGATGGCTGAGATATCTCCAAAAAAGTAAGTCGACCACCAACCAGACTAGTCATTTCTGATGCACTTCTTTGGATGAAGCACGTACCCTCCAATTCCAACATATTGAAAGGTTGAAAAAAACTTGTTTAAATTTCAGGAGGACTGGTTCATTTGGTAGGAAAATTTTGTCCAACATCACCTTTCCAAGATTAAATGGTACAATACAGCCGTGACACATACGTCCCATGGAACCAGTGCACAACCTACCAACAAAAATGACTTCATCATCAAGGTTCAACAATTAACATGGAGGCATTTCAGTACCTGCTACTGATGATCGAGCTGGTGAAGGTGTTTGAGCAGGTGAAGGTGTTTGAGCTGGTGAAGGTGTTTGAGCACATGTAGGTGTTTGAGCAAGTGAATTATTCTGAATAGGAGAAGCTGCGTGACGTTGTGAACAACTGTTGTTGTTTGATGAAACAACTGACCCTGGCATTGCAGTTTGAATTTCCTTCACAATGTTACATACTGATCCTAAACTCGTGATCAGAACCTCCACCTTGGTACTTAGCTCCTCAAACTGATGCTCAACAGCTCCATCCTTGGATTTCAATTCTTGTACTTTGGTACGCGCAGGAGAAGAACAATCATATTGTGTACGAGTAACAGGACCAACAGCACGAACCCGTCCTCTACATTCCTTCCCAAAAGCTTTAGTCATTACATCATATGTCTGGTATAGGAATACCCGCAACTTTTTTCTGGTTGATATCTTCTTGCACCTTCTTAAGCTCATCCTGCCATGCTGAGCATAACAGTGCATGTGTCAGATATAAAATATATAAATGACTAGTAGATAGTATACATATGATTACTAAAATTCAGATGAAACACAAGATGACTCACAAAGTGTTTTTGCGCACTAGGTAGAATTTCCCCTCCCTCTTGAGTATGAGCTTTAATCCACACATCAGAGGTGGTGATTTCCACATCAGGATTCTCGCGCTCCTACCAATATAACGAGTCGATTTGTATTAATCAATATAAAGAAGGATAAGACTAATCATAATGGACATATTTTTAGATTCATAATACTGAAATCAATATACATACCAGTTCAGCTTTGACCAAAGAATGAGGTTTACGACCGGAGGTGTGAGAGTGATCATATAGCTGTCGCTTCCTCTTGTGCTCAACTCTACTTTCCTGTTGTTTAACAGTGTTTCCATTCAAACAAAATTCTATCCACTCCTCTTTAGGTACACCAGGAGGAATATGTGCAATCCTTTCCTCATGAGTTGGATAGGGATCATAATAAGCATATCGTAACTCATGCTTGCGTCTCCTCCATATAGGAGCCATCGACTTAACCATGCCAATCTTACAAGGCTCGGGTAAAGGATATCTTTTCTGAGAAAATATAGTTATTTAGAATGTATGTAGAGCTAGCTAATACATAATACATTTATGTCATCATTTTAGCGATCAAACCAGTATGGAAAGAATCGAATCATCACCAAAAACAAAATATCTTAATAAAAAGTGTGAACAGAAATCAGATTTGTTGTACCTGCAGTTCCTTACAAATATCATCTTTGTAAGTATCGGACACATGCTTCCATGTTTTAAATGAGATGTGGACATGAGTACGAGTCAAGGCGCCTTTCAGGTGGCCGTATGTTGTTGCATTTGCGGAAATGGAAAGACCATTCTCATCTACTTCCACTGATGCCATAATAACTTGCAAAATAACAACCAAGTTCTATGTGAGAAAGAAGTTAAACCTATAACAGCTAGCCTTTGTCACTATCCACATAAACATATCAAACAGAAGCTATAAAGAATGCACAAGTGATAACACAAAAATTAGGAGAAAAGAGAACAAAGAGAACATATAAGATAATCCGCAAGTGATAAAACAAAATTTATCATTGTCACATGTCAGAAAAAGATCCCTAATCACACAGAGCTTTAAGCCACAGAATCAACACCTATAAGCTTCTCTAAAATCTCATTGTCGGTAAGAGTTGACTGATAAATACTAGAAATTTCAATATTATCTATAGAGGAAGTCAATCCTTGCGATGAATACAACACCAAAGACCACCCTTTTTCAGACAGATCCTTTGAGTAGAAAACTTGTGTCGCTTCAGATGCAAGAATAAATGGCTCATCCATAATTCCATCAATGCTTTTCATCTTGGACAAGTTAACCTTTATTAATTTTGTAATTGCATCAACCTTAGACCCATTAGTCTTGTCTTCAACCTTCACCCAATCACAATAAAATACAGTTGCTTCAAATTCCATAAAATTCAGCTTGATAATCTTCCTAATGACTCCATAATAGGTCATTTCCGTTTCCTTGTAATTTGTGTCCGTGGACTTCGCTCTATAACTTGTAATAGATTTCATCGACACACCATTGTTTTGTGACACAACCAACCCCTCGTAATCTTCAGCACAGAAAGTAAATCCATCCACTTGGTATCTCTTATACGACTGCGCCTTGAAGAGAGGTCCATGCTCTAGTCGCCAAAGTGTTGAGTTTGCTTCATTGGCTTCTAACAACTGCAAAGAACATGTGTGAAATCAAGATAATTAGTAAAAATTGAATTTTAATTACATAGATTAGAGAAAGAGAGTCAAGGTACATAATTTAGGTTAATATGTTACCTCTTCGCGTAACCTCAAAAGAAAACTCTTTGAGGGACAGTTTCTCTGACCAGTAACATAGGATTCATACTTCCTACAATTAAAAGATAATTCAAAACAATTATATCTATAGACATATAACATCTCAAAGGTGTAAAATTAAAACTCTTTGCAACCATCGTACTTAAAACACTTAAAGGTGTAAAATTAAAAATATGTACCTTTGCCAATCATCTAATCCATCATACTTGGAGAGAAGCCATTTGCGAGCTTGTTCAAACTGCACCTGAGTTAGAATAATATCCCTAGCTTTACTTAAAGGCATCGCATCAGCAAACTCATCGTCATCATCAAAAAATGCCTGGCGGGTATGCTTATGAGTACCATCACCATCCTTTGACAGGCCCTCCATGCCATACAAGCTTGCTTCTCGCAGCTTATACCCTCTTGCGATGCACCCATCAATATACATTTTGTTGCGCACCAACCCTTTGAAACCTTTCATTAACCTAAAAAGTAGCAATTAAACAACAAAGTTTGTTAGGACATGACAACACTCAAGCTATATACATCAAACAACATTATCAATTACTCAAGTTCTAGACATTACTCAGGTTATAGACATTAAACAACAAAGTCAGTTGTGAAATTTTACCTCTCAAAGGGATACATCCACCTGAATTACACCGGACCGAAGATTAAAGCTTCATATGCTAGATGAATCATCAGGTGAATATTGATAACAAAGAATGACGGAGGAAAATGTTTCTCCAGAACACAGATTGCTTCTACAGCTGGCTTCTGCTTTTAGCAGATGTTCTCGGTTTACAACCTTCGCGCACAAAATGTTGAAAAATATGCTGATCCGGAGAAGAGAAACTCGTAGCTCTTTAGGTAGCGATGTTGCAGTATGAACCAGCAGCGGAAGCAAATGCTGCATTACTACATGGTAATCATGAGATTTAAAATTCCTTAGCTCCAGAGGATTAACACTGACGCAGTTGCGAAGATTTGAAGAGAAACCGGAAGGCACCCTTAGATTCTTCAAAACTGTACAAAAGTCAATTTTCTCCTTCTTCGTCATCTCAAATGATCCTTTTTCCATTGTTGTTCTACCAGTCTCAGCATCCTTTTTCAACCACAACTTCTTTCTTATTCCCATATCTTGACGTGCAGCCGGACTATCTTTTGACTTGTTGTTTCCCATCATAGTATTCAGAAGATGTTCTATTATATTCTTCTATATGTGCATGACATCTATAATATGGCGAATCGCATTTGAACCCCAATTGGGCAAATCAAAGAGAATAGATCTTCGGGTGAACAGATAATGGTCATTAACCTCATCTTCAACATTGGCGTCATCTTCAAGTTCCTGAAAATAGATAACATAAGAACAAAGGTCAAGTTACTGAATTTCAAACCACACCAATGACATTGAGAAGAAACATGGGAAAGCAGAATCGGTAGATATGACCGAAGGTGTACAATCTCCTCATCGTGTAGATCAATCCATATTTCACAAACGATTCAATATAGGTTCAAATATCTTAACTTATCTTTAAACAAAGTTTAAGCTAAACAAACAACATAGCTCAATCTAATTAATCAACTTATCTTTTTAATCACATCAATTAATGTAAAACCCATCAATACCAATTTATTATGTGCTTGATTTATGATATTTCTCATTATAAGATTCACAGTGAATTAGACAGTTCAATATAGTAAATCACTAGAATAGTTAGAAGTTATGATTAAACAAATAGAATCGATCTTCGCTTCTCTTCATCCACCAAATCAATTCAATTACAAGATCAAACCAACTTTTGAAGTCAATCAACTGGAAGCAATATGAACATCAAAAAAGACTGAAAAAAATATGGCTTCATGGGAATTCATTGAACATAATGTACTAAAGCTTACTAGACCAGCTTCAGAGAAATGAAAATTTCTCAGCAAATCTGAAGAGCCAAAGAAATTAATTTCCGAGCAGAACAACACCCTCCTTACCATTGGTTTTTAATTCGCAAGTGGGCTGCCTGAATTTCTACTCGTTACTCCATCAATTCGTAAACATACTAAATATTCAAAGAATGTAAATCATAAAAACATGAAGGTGACAAACCAAGCCCACAGTGTATAGATGAGCAAAACTAGAAATCATCATCGCAGATTCAATCATTCGATGATAACACAAGCTTAATGAACGCAAAATTGGGGGATAAAAAAACAAATTGGGGGATATAAGAAAAGGACAAAAAGTGGATCCAAATATCAATTCGGGGTCACCCATTATCTAAGTATTTTACGTAATACCTAATCTACCCCTCACTAATCAGGATTAGTGATTAATAATAATTAGTAAAATCATAAGATTTTTTTATAAATGATTAGCGTGTGTTTTATTTGAATTTGGGTTAGTGAGGTGAGAGTAGAAGGAGGGAAAAATATTTTGAGAGAGAATTTTTTTGGGAAAAATGGAGGATGATTGTGAAGAGAGAATTGCTGCTGCAGAATCTTTAGCTCAACTACAACAAGGAGCATATCTTGAATCTTCAGCTAACGACAACAACTCTCAATTGCAACTCTTTGTTGAGCCAACACCCTTGAATGATGATTTTGACGAGTATGGAGAGTTTCTTGAAGAACCAACACAAGAAAGTAAACTTGCACAACATACTAGCATCTCAACACACAGGTAAAGCTGCTAAGATGTCAAAAAATCGTTTTTTTTTTTCTTTAAACCCACCATTTTTTCCATTGAAAAACCTCGGTGCCGGCATGGTGGTTGTATGAATTTCATGCCGGTAGTCAAGTTACCGGCATGGTATGAGAACTAAGACCATGCCGGTAGTAAGGGTACTGGCATGGTATTCATACTACGACCATGCCGGTAGACCGATATCCCCCATTTTGAATATTGATCCGGCATATCATTCTTCTAATCAACTATGCCGGTACTCAGTTAACCTTTTTACCTACCAAGAAATATACTTCGGAATATGCAACCGGCATGGTTCAATTGATAGGTTACCATGCCGGTACTGCATGAAAAACATACAGGAAACAGTACCATCCCAAACCTAAAACCGACATTGACACTTAATAAATATCAACGCCGGAACTAGGTACCGGCGTGGTATCATCAATATCGATAATGCCGGCACCGAAATCGGTGTTGTTCAGTTACAATTTTTAATGCCGGCACCTACAAAATAACAAGCAGAAATAAATGTTTTCCAAAGCTAAATTCTGGCATTCAATATCAAATATATTCAATGCCGGAATCGTGTACCGGCTTGGGATAATCGATTACGAGGATGCCAACACTCGTGCTTCCGGCGTTGTTTTCTAATGAAAAATTTATGCCGGAATAGGTTTCAAGTTTGGTCTTCCGTTTTAGTTAACTTAGACTATGCCGGAACAATGGTCGAGCATGCCGGTAGGGGTTTCCGGAATAGTGTTGTAATTGTGTTTGGAACTAATTTTCATTCGATCTTTAGGTGGTGACATATATTGATCCAACAAATGAGCCGCTTTATCGGGATACGTCGGAATACTATAAAATCCCTCCGGTATGTGACCAAAGAATACTTTTCACCTAGTATCTTGAACTTTACTAATGGATTGCTAGTAATGAACCTTCTAATGAATGCGAAATTGTTCTTATGTAGGGAATAACAGATCGAAAGGAAGCAATCGCTTGGCCTAAAGAGACGGCTCTTAAGAACATGTGTGTGTTGGTGAGGAATACCGAAGGTTCAAAGAGGCATTTTGACATGGCTTGCGAGTGAAGTGGGAACTACAAGGAGAAGAATATCCACAAGAGAAAGGATTATGTATATCCAAAGAAGACTAATAGGGTATACAAGACTCGTACGAGGAAGAATAATTGCCCGTTTAAGCTTGTATTCCGTTTAAATGACATAAACAATTGGGATTGTGAGGTTTTGTGTGGCTGTCATAACCATCGGGATCCGAAAAATTTTGTTGGTCACTCCTTAGTTGCGAAGCTAAAACCTGACGAGTTCGAGGATGTAAAGAGATTGACCAAAGCACTTACCAAACCGAGACAAATTCTCAGAGGCTTCAAGGAAAAGGATGAGACTAACGTGTCTTCTCTATGTACAATTTATGCCGCAAAAGAAACTATTAGAAGGGTGGAATGGGAAGGGAGGAGCGTTATGCAAGAATTTGAGAAGATAGTTTGGGATCACAACTACACGCGTATCATTAAAAGAGGGCCGGACGAGAAGCCCCTTCAAATATTCATTTCGCATCCTTTGCTCTCACAATTGGCAAATACATGTTGTGGTGTTCTTTTGATGGATTGCACCTACAAAACAAACAAATACAATATGACGTTGTTCAACATCGAGGGGAAAACCTCGGACAAGGTAACATTCACATTGGATTGGTGCTTAATGGAAACGAGAGGGACTATAATTATCATTGGGCATTACGACAATTGAAATTTTTCTTCCGGGAAAATCAACTTCCGAGGGTCATCGTAACCGATAACGATGACGCATTAATGAAAGCAATATCCGACGTCTTCCCGGACGCACACAATTTCCTATGTACATATCATATACGTCAAAATATCATAAAAACTTGCCATGCCTTGTTTGAACCCGCAAAGGCGGATATTAAGAAGAGAATGATGGTACAACTAGAGGAAGATGTTCGAAAGAACAAACTATCCCCCGAAGAAGAAGAAGATGAGAGAGGCAAGATAAAGGAGCGAGTGGACAAAGAACATGCGGAAAATCATAAAAAGTGGTTGGAATTTCTAAGAGATTGGGAGAAAGTTTATTGGTCTCTTACCGAGGTTATGTACGAAAAGAGATTGGAGAAGTTTATTGCCGATTGGAACGAAGTTTATCCGACTGCCGTCTGGTATTGTCGGACTCAATGGTTGGATAAGTTCAAGGAAAAATTTGTGCGTGCATGGACAAACCGGTATAGACACTTCAAGAGTGAAGCAACTAGTGCAGCTAAGGCCGCTCATGGGAGATTTAAAGATCTCATCCAGTCCGGTCAAGGCAATGTGGTTACGGTCACCGAGGCAATGGAGCAATACTTTAATCAAGATATCAATAGGATCAAGGATGCTTTTGAGAAAAGCTCGATGGAAAGGATGACTCAATTTCTTCGTTATGGTAAGTTGCTCCAAGGAATAGAATTCAACGTATCTCATTGGGCAATAAAACATATGATGAGACAAATGGAATATGAGAAAAATTACGGAAAACCGGGTGATGTGTGTATTTGTCCCGACATGTCTTCATTGGGGCTTCCGTGTCGTCATATGCTTGTGAAGTATGAAGAAGTGATACCTATTGAGGTTATTGATCCGTTTTGGAAGCAACTATCTTTCGACCCCCCCCCCCTCCTTCAGGATATCCAGGGCAATCTCCATGGGATACGAACGGAGCAAAGGAATTCTTCGAAGCTTACTCACGTGGCACCTCGGTAAGCCGACAAGTATTGTTGAGCAAACTAAGGCTAATTACTCGTCCATGGATCGCACAAAGCGAAGAGCCAAGAAAGGGAGATCCAATAGGTAGACCACAAACTAAAACAAAAAGGAAAAAACAAAGGGTAGAATTGAAAGAAATGACTCAACGTGAAGAAGAATTCGCGGCAAGTAAGAAACGAGATCTAACCGCATGTGAGATTTCGGAACAAAGGTTCGTGGAAGCGCAGGTTCAAAACAAAAGAGGTAGGCCAAGGAAGGAACCGCTAAGTCAACAACAAACGAAAGAATCCGTATCCACACCTGTAGGATCCAAATATCGCAACAACAACACACTTGCGGAATCTTCATTAACAACGTCGCGAAGCCGTCGCAAAGTGATTTCAGAAATGACATAACAAATGAAGATAACGTAAACATGAAGAAAGTGCGAGGATCTTGCGAGAATTAGAGTGTCTGCGAGATTTAACATTTATACTCTCGCGAGGATGTCGCAAGGTAAATCCGAAATTAAGGGAAATATTAGTTGTACATGAGCTGTCATCCACTATGTAAATACTATATAAAGAGGAGAGCAGGAGAGAGAAGGAGAGGATAATTTTGGTAGGAGAGAGAGAGATATTTTGGAGAGAGATATTTTTAGGGAGAGATTTATTTTCTTTATCATCTTCTTCCCCAAATAATTAGATCTAGAGCTCTACAAAATATCCATTAATGGAGATTGTAAATGTAATTCTTATGTAACCTCAAAAATCATAGTGAAGAACCATGGATGTAGATCATATTGATCGAACCATGTAAAAAATCCTTGTGTCTATTTAAATTTCTAGCACTTATATTTTGAGATTTAGGTGATTAATAAGTTTAGATCTAGAAATTATTATCAAGATATAGTGAGGGGTGTAGTGTGGGAAATCCCGCAACTACATATGCGCTAGAAACAGGGACCTAATCTTGTTGGTTCAAGAAAGTTTAGAAAAAACGGCTACTGTTGGTGATGAATTCAATTGGATCTATAAACTTTAAGAGAAATTTCTATGAAAAGTAGTTACTGTTCATACTTTTTATTTAGATCTATAAAATTTAGGTTCAAAAATGGAAGTTTTATGGAAGAAATCACACTTTCAGGGAGAAAATACCGTCAACAATTCAAGAACATGAAAAGAGGAAGAGAAAAAAAAAAATAGGTTGATGTGATGAAATTCAAGGAAGAAAGCTAATTTTTTAATGGAAGATTTCATATTCAGGAGAAAAAGCGAGAGGAAAATTGTGGAAGGAAATAAAGGAAGAACGAAGATAAGGATAAGAACAAAACGCTGTGATTTTTATCACAAACATAAGCTCGCACAGATGGTTTGAGTTGCAGCGAATAAGCAAGAGGTCACGGGTTCGAATTCGCAGAGACACATATTTTTTATTTTTCAGTGGCGAATAAGAGAATAAAGAAAAAAGTTGTGGGGTTAATTTCGCAGAGAGGTTCTTGAAGAGTTGGTTCAGCGAGCAATATGTGAGTTTGAGGTCGCAAGTTCGAATTCACTTGCGAGCATAATTTTCTTCTTTTTACAGAAGGGAAAAAATGGATATTTCGCAAGGGTATTTCACACAGAAGAAAGTAAATTATTATTTCGCAGAGATAGTTCGCAAACAGAAGCCAGCAAAGTTGGTCAGAGGTAAAGACAATGAGCTTGAGGTCACAGTAGCGCAGATGGTCAGGGATTAGGAGTATGGGTTAGAGTTCGCATGATCAATTCTCGCAAAGCTCAATATTTTTCACACTTTTTGGAATTACTGAAAAGAAAGGAAGAATAATAGAGTGGCGATATGTGTTTCTTTCACAAACGGCAGCTAGCACAATGGGTCACTGGCGAAGAGTATAAACATAAGGTCGCGGGTTCGAGTCTTCCCCTTCGCATAGAATTTTTGTCAACTTTTTCCTTGAGTATCAAAAGGTGAATGTAAATCATGTATTAGCATTCTGCGATCCGTTCGCACAAGAGGGATAGCACAATTGGTCACGAGCGAACATGAGGAGCTTAAGGTCGCGGGTTCGAATCTTCTTCCTCGCAAAGAATTTTTTGCTTCGCAAAAAAAAAAAAAAAAAAATGGATAATCTCGCAAGGCTGTTTCATTATCTCGCAAGCAAGAGGCAGTACAATTGGTCACCTGCGAAATTAATGAGTTCATGGTCGCGAGTTCAAATCCCAACAAACATGTATCTTTCGCATGGATTTTTCGCAACAGTATCTCGCAAGAAGAAAGTAAGTGATTATTTCGCAGAGGCAAGGCTAGCACAGTTGGTTAGGAGGCATGAATGCAAGCAGAAGGTCGCGGGATCAATTCTTGCTTCTCGCATATTTATTTTTGTTATGCGAAATTTCGCAAGGACTTTGCTTATTTCTCAAAGAAGAAAGTTGATGACTATCTCGCAAATTAATTTCGCAAGAGAGGGTTAGAACAGTTGGTATGGTGCGAGAATATGCAAGAGGCAGGTCAAGGGTTCAAATCTCATTTCTCACACTTCTTTTGCTGCGAGATAATTATATTTTGTGCGACATTTATACATTTCAAGGATGCTAGCTTCGCAAGCAAATCATATACTTCGCAAGAGACAACAACAACAGCAAACCAAAAAAGCTAAGTACCACTTTCTTTGAACATTTTACTTTTACAGAAAATAAAAGATTTTTGATTTGATATAAACAAAAAAAAAAAAAAAAAAAAAAAATACAAAGATTTCAAGATCTCAAAGATTTCAAAAGAATTACAAAGATTTCAAAGATTTCTAAATTACAAAGATCTTAAAGATTTCAAAGATTCGAGAAAAATCTCGCAGATTAATTTATATATTTCTCTTGAATATTTACTTTACTTCAAATGATATGATATTATGAGAATGAATGAAATGACAGAAACGAAAGAATGAGCGAAGGAAGTGACATAAATGAAGGAATGAATGAAAGGATGAATGAAAGAATGAAGACATGCGATAATTTCGCAAAGATAATGGACATGCGATAATTTCGCAAAGATAATGAGAAGAGAAAATCAAAAATGAATGATTGAATGAATTGACAAAAATGATTGAGTGAGTGAATGGGACGAACCTTTATGGCGTACACCCTAGTTCGCGAATGATATTTCGCAAGAGGCAAATGTAAGACCTAAAGTACGTCATATAAGGGGGTATCTCTTGACATGACCCAGGGGGAAGGTTACACCGCTCCTGAAGCCTGGGTCATGGAGATTTGGGGCCCATGAAAGCCTATCCGGGAGAGATACCTTGGATTTCCAACTATATATATAAGGTTATACCCTGGTTGGACGCCCGAGGGTCTCTTCCAAGGAGTCAGTGTATGACCAAGGCGCCGAGGTACACGGTTGAGTCAAGAGTGCGGGGAGCATGGAACTTCCTTACCACTCTTGACAAGTCTTGGCACATCCGCACTCGGCCCGAAGAAAACTCCACTTAGGGTGCAGTCTCGTAACCATAAGCCCTATAGGTATAAGGGATAAGAGGTTGCGAAAACAACTGGTTGTTGTTAAGACCGGATGGGAGGAGCTAGTCTTGTATGGCCGATGTACGCCTCCTTGAAGGGGCAACCAGGGAGAAGATAAGGGCGGCACCCTCCATTAGGGAGCTGATAAGTGTCAAAAGACGCAAATGTCATGAGGCTTTATTTTCGCAAGAAAATTTAGGCTTGTCATATTTGTGCAATGATCCTGCAGAGGCAAAAATACTAAAGAAATGATAAGACAAGATCAATGGGTCTTTACATGAAAGTGTAACGACGTCCTGCGATTTTGTCGCAAGACGGAAATGTCATGGGGCTTATGTTCGCAAGAATATTTAGGCCTGTCATATTGTCGCAATAATGAGGGGTGGCATAATAAGACCTTTAACTAGGAAGGCGAAATAAGACTACACAAGAAAATTGATAAGGCAAGACCAATGGGTCATTACATGAAAATGTAAAGACGTCCTGCGATCTTGTCGCAATGACAGACTTCAACATAAGCATTTTGAATGTAGGTAACAGAGATCTTTCATTGCAAAAAAGATTACATGATAAGCTTGCGAGCTTGATAAAATGATTAAATGATAAACTTGCGAACACGTATATAATAATGAGACTGAGGCAATGCAAATGCCACGTACTTGATATTATGATCATATTATTATGCGATACTAATAGTGCAGGAATAAGAAAAATGAAGCACAAGCAAAAGAATTCGCGAGGAACAACAAATACGCAAAGAGGAATGCATATACTAGAGACAAAATCAGAGAAATGAAGAATGAAAGCGATTTAAAGCTACATCAATTTTAGAGCGGCAAAATGAGCTAAGTAACACAAACATTAGCTATCCATTGCGGTAGATAAGCATTCTCATCATACAAGCATTATACTCGCATCATGAAAGCATTGCATAAGCATTTCATGGCATAAACATCGCATACACATTTCATAACGTAATCATTATATAAGCATTATATTTGCACAAGTATTTTACAAAAATTCGCAGAATGTGGTTATTTTGCCAAATTATTTTTCACAATTATAAACAACTTGAAGAGATTATACTATCGCATGAGAACAAAGCATGAGACAGAGGCAAGATGAGAATGAAGAAATAACTCGCTCATTCAACATTTTTTCAATGATTATACCCTCATAGATAAAGAACAGAGGCAACTATGGATAACCAAGAAAACATTTTATGTTCTTTATCTTCTCGGCAAGAATCACGTCCAAAGAAGATATTCACCAATGAACAACAAGAATCCTCGCCAAAAATGGAATAATAACTTCGCATGAACAGAGGCAATACTTCTTATACTTCAAGGATTAATACTTCTTATCCACTTCGCAAAGTTTCGGAACTTCGCGAAAAAATAGAGCATAGCATGAGGCAAAGAACATGGAGCGAGAGTTTCGCATAATGGATTCGCAATATTTCTTATATTTAGAGGATTAAGTACTTCTTATACTTCTTCAAGGATACTTCATACTTCATATTCTTCGGGATGGTATTTCTTATTTATTTCGCAAAGCTTCGGAACTTCGCAAAAGAATAGAGGCAAGTACGTACTTTTCAAGTCCAGTATTCTTTCGCTCGTTCCTTCAGTAACAAATATCAAAGATACTACAACAACAGATTTTTTCTTAAAGATCGCTCTTCAAGCAATATTCAAGAAAAAAAGAGGCAAGATGTAGGATCCAAATATCGCAACAACAACACACTTGCGGAATCTTCATTAACAACGTCGCGAAGCCGTCGCAAAGTGATTTCAGAAATGACATAACAAATGAAGATAACGTAAACATGAAGAAAGTGCGAGGATCTTGCGAGAATTAGAGTGTCTGCGAGATTTAACATTTATACTCTCGCGAGGATGTCGCAAGGTAAATCCGAAATTAAGGGAAATATTAGTTGTACATGAGCTGTCATCCACTATGTAAATACTATATAAAGAGGAGAGCAGGAGAGAGAAGGAGAGGATAATTTTGGTAGGAGAGAGAGAGATATTTTTAGGGAGAGATTTATTTTCTTTATCATCTTCTTCCCCAAATAATTAGATCTAGAGCTCTACAAAATATCCATTAATGGAGATTGTAAATGTAATTCTTATGTAACCTCAAAAATCATAGTGAAGAACCATGGATGTAGATCATATTGATCGAACCATGTAAAAAATCCTTGTGTCTATTTAAATTTCTAGCACTTATATTTTGAGATTTAGGTGATTAATAAGTTTAGATCTAGAAATTATTATCAAGATATAGTGAGGGGTGTAGTGTGGGAAATCCTGCAACTACAACACCAAAAGCCAACTCATCGGAGGTTCCAAAGAAGAGGGGTAGGCCGCTGCATAAGCTAGAGTCGATTGTCCTTTAACCTTAGGTTTTTCACGGAACCCTGTAGGTTAACGGCTTGAAGACTTCATTGGGATTGTGAAGCCAAACCAAACTATTTTCTCTGTAGTTGTTGTTCCGATCTTACTTCTTCAATCGTGATTGAGTATTATCTTTGCTAAGATTTGCTTGAGATTTATCTCCGATAGGTAAGATTAAAAGTAGTCACAAACATCTTCGTATCATCGTTTGTGATTCCACAATATCTTGTTTCACTACCATACGATTAAGATTATTGTGAGGTGATTGATAATACTAGGTTGTTCTTCGGGAATATAAGTCCAGTTTATCAATTGGTTCCTGTGCACCTTGATTTATCAAAAGACAGAACAAAACTCGTAGGTATTTCTGTGGGAGCAAGATTTATCTATTCAAATAGATTTTTCTGTGTAAGAAAGATTTGTTTATCAAGTCTTCGACTTTGGGTCGTAGCAACTCTTGGTTGTGAGTGAGATCATCTAAGGGAATCAAGTGCGCAATATCCTGCTGGGATCAGAGACGTAAGGAGTGGAACTGTACCTTGAATCAGTGTGAGATTGATTAGGGTTCAACTACATTCCAGCCCGAAGTTCATTGGTAGTAGGCTAATGTCTGTAGCGGCTTAATACAATGTGGTGTTCAAAACTGGAATAGGTCCCGAGGTTTTTCTGCATTTGCGGTTTTTCCCGTTAACAAAATTCTTGTGTCTGTGTTATTTATTTTCCGCATTATATTTTGTTATATAATAGAAATATCACAGGTTGTGCATTAAGATCAATAGATTAGATAATCCAACCTTTGGTTGTTGATATAAATTGATTGACACTTGAACATTGGACTTTGGTACCGTTCAAGTTATTTCTCTTATTCAATCGGGATCGCAAATTCCTGTTTGCTGATTGCAGATTGAATTGAGAAATTAAGATATAAACTCTTTGATATACTTTTCTCTAGATTGAGTCTGACTGTCTAGTTGATTCTCTTGAAAGTACATTGGAATTTTTCTATTCAGGTTGCCGAACGAAATATTGGGTGTGGTTGTTAGACTCCCGTTTTTTCACTATCAAAATGTCATCAGTGTTGTTAATGGAAATTTCGGAGCAATAAAGTGGACAACCAGAA
This sequence comes from Papaver armeniacum, assembly GCA_023531295.1. Taxonomy (NCBI): domain Eukaryota; kingdom Viridiplantae; phylum Streptophyta; class Magnoliopsida; order Ranunculales; family Papaveraceae; genus Papaver; species Papaver armeniacum. The sequence continues at coordinate 250,765 of JAJJWW010006488.1, forward strand.
ACATAGTCATGGATATTCTAAAGATTTTATCTTCTTATAGTAGTTGGGAATGCACTTATGTGCACAGAGATGTAAGCCATGTGGCTCGTGCATTAGCAAAACATGGTACCTTAGATTATCAAATTCTAGAAATGTCTTTTAACTTCCCTTGTTGGATAACAGAATGTATCCATAAGGATGAACAACCTAATTTGATTGGGGGCCAGACATTTTAATTGGGGGCCATAATATTTTATTTCCACCCCAATTTTTTGAGGGGCGTATTAATCCGATATTGAAAAGACTGTTTTACCCTTTACTAAACACAAATCTTAAAAATCAGTTAACACTAATTTGAAATCATAATTAGGCCCCCAATTCATATACCCTAAACTAAACCAAAAGAGAAAATCAGTTTCTCTTTTTTTTTCTTTTCATCTTCCTCTCCTCTTCCTCTCCACCACCACCATTAACGACCCCCAAACGATTTTTTTTCTTCGACCGATTCATCGTTTCATCGTCGATGTTAGAAGATAATCGACGATTAACTTCTTCTTCAAACATGGCTCGTACAAAGCAGACCGCTCGCAAAGCACTTCAAATCCCCAATCTCCTCGACGCCGTCAAAGGAAAGGTTATCGAGGGACGAACTCCAAAACCCAAAAAATCGAAACCTAAAGAAGATATGGGTCCAATTAGAAGGTATGTGAAGTTAAACCCACCTTGTATGCGTTTTTTTGTTGTGTTTTGATTGTGAAATTGAGTCTGGTAACTGAAATTTAACGGTTTCAGTTAAAGGGTCGTTAATATCGTAGTGGATACCCCTAACAACTTTTCATTTGCATGCTTATTTTATGAAAAATCGTTACTGTATTAGGTTGAAGATGACGACCCTTATTCTGCTACTTCGACATTTTTTGCCCTAGAATAGAGTCGTTAATCTTTTATGTTGCAGATGACGACTCTTGTTTGCCGACCCTTATTTATTTCTTAACGACTCTAGATGGAACTCGAACAACCCTCTGTTCCCCTCTGTTCCAAAAATTGATAGTGTCGTCATCTCATTTCCCCTTGAGTCGTCACTTATGTATATGCCCTAGAGTCGTCAACCCAAATCGTAGGATCGTTATTGTCTTTTTGACGACCCTTTATTATTTGACAGGGTCGTCATCTTATAACTTTGATTCGTCACATGATATACAAGGGTCGGTTGTGTTTTAGATTATCGGATTGCCGACTCTTTTTCTGATAACCATAAAGTTGATGTCTTATTGGGTTTTTTTTTGTTTTTTTGTTTCGAAACCAAATGCGGAACCAAAGGCAAGGTTCCAATGACGATAACTCCACCTTCCAAAGCTCCACGCCATGATAAATACTTACTTGCCGGTCCATTACGCGGTAAGAAGCCGAGTGAGGTATCATTTTCTATCACCGAACCAAGAGACAAAGGTAATGAGTTGTCGGATTCATCAGAATCAGACTCTCCTGTTATTTCCGCTAGCAGGAGTGGTGAAGAAGAAGAAATCCAAGAAGAGGAGAAACAAGAAGATCCTTCCGTACGAGGTGAAGAGGAAGTAGAGAGTGACAATGATGATGAAGATAATGTTAGTGGTGATGATTCTGATGATGGTAATGGTGATGATGATGAGCAAGAAGGGGATGGAGGTAATAATGGTGGTCACGAGGAGGAAGAGGATGAAGGGGATGATGTTGCTGGTAATGATGATGAAGAGGATGATGGTAAACAAGATGTAGAAGCTGGAGAACAGAATGCAAAGCCGAAGCCGGTAAAGAGGGTTAAGAAGGATGGAACTGATATTGCACCCAGCGCGAGACACATTCCCGCGCCTCATTTGATGTTGGAGCCTCTTCGAAGTGGTAAACCAAGAGGAGAACCTAGAGATGGGGGCAAAGTTCTATTTGGATATTCTGGATCGTGGGCTCATACCATCTATGAGACAATCGTAAGAATCCCAACTTTGCTTGCTATTTGATTAGTTGGTTGATATTACTTTTCTAATATGTTTTTTAATATTTATTTGTTTATTTTTTTGAAGGATCATAAGAATGCCGCACGTCTTTTCAGGCACCAATCTTCTTTTAAGAAAATGGAGTTGTGGCCGCTAACAGGTGAATGTGCAAGAGTTAGAGAATATGTTGAAAACTCCGGTTTGTACAATGCCGTTGTGAACTCTGTGATTGCGTATGACAAGGTTGAAGTTTTTAGTTTATGTGAAAGGTATTACGCTGAAGTCGACACATTCCAACTTCCTTTTGGCGAGATGGCATTGACTCCGATGATGCGGAAACGAGATATTAGGGGTACAGTCGAAGGTAACTCAACCAGTGAGAATTTCAAGAGAAGGCCTAGTTGGGATGAAATTTATACATGGACCAAGAACTTGTTTGGCTGGGATAAAGAGAAGACTGATGGGCTTTTCGTGCCGGGAACTAAGTACCCGAAGAAAGAGTTCAAACTTGTGGACATTAGGCATATGTTTGCTGGTACCGAAGAGAAGTAAAAAAATGGAGGTCTCTCTGATATGGAATGTCGTTATGCGGCGGCTGCTTATTTGTTGTACGTCCTTGCGTCGGTTGTATTTCCCGACAGCAAAGGTAACAGGGTAAGCGCCAACCTTCTTCAGCTTTTGGACCCCTTAGAAGATGTGAACAAGTACTCTTGGGGGACTGCCATAGTTGCACATCTGAATGTTCAGCTTTCCCAAGGATCTCGCGAATGAACTTCTCAAATTAATGGGAATTTGGCTCTAATCTAGGTATTGGGATTGATGAAAGTTGTCTTTTTTAGTATGTTTTGTTCCTTTGATATATTTTTATGTTAATTTGATTGTTTATAAAATTTGAACTTTGGTTGTTGTAGGTGTGGATTTATGATCATTTCCGTCCTTTGTTCAAAGACAATGAAGATGTGAAAATCAACCCAAAATGGAGCCAGGTAGTCCAACAGAACCCGTTGGTTGTACTCGGTTCTCAGGATAGGGAACAAACTGATGCGTTGATAGAAATGCGTAAAAAACTTGACAACATCACTGCGGAAGAGGTAATCTTTACTCCTTAAAAGGATGCTAGAGTTGGCGCAATGGAAGATGTCGTGTATTACCATGGCCCTTTGTTTCACCCTAACGGTTTTTCAATGTACAATCCTATGAGAATCATGCGTCAACTTGGGTTTGTTTAAGATTCACCTGATGAAGACCATGTACCTCCGTTCAAGCACAAGTTGAACAAATGTGAGGCCGACAAGGATGACATAAAAGTGGTTTATGAACCTGCAACTGATGTTAAGCATTGGTATAATAGACATTCTAGCCTCGTAGACATCACATTTTGGGTGCATGTGGATGAAGGTTACGAGGCAACAACGGATTACTATCAATGGTACGAAGGCTTCTCCCATGGGAGGGTAATACGGACCGATCAGACTACGGGTAGGAGGACCAACAGAGCATCCACATCTGCTTCTCAAGCTGACGGTAGAGATGATACTACCATTCTTAAACTAGTGGTGAGTATTTATTTGTGTAATTGTGTTATTCATTTACATACAAATATACGTCAGTTCATTAGAATTGTTTTTTTTAATGTATATAGAGGGAACGAATGAAGCTTTTTGTTAAGGCTTTTTGTTGCTCGGCTGACAAAGGGGAAGTGATTGATCCTGCGAAGCAACGTCGGTACGCTGATTATTGCACGCACATTGAAAATCCCAATGCAAAGAAGATGTTTGCTGAGCTGGCCAAGGAAGGTAAGAGGAGCCTGAAAACACGTAGCCGACTAACACAACAACGTGGTGAACAAGGGCAAAGTAGCCAACATCATTATGAACAAGGTACCGGAGAAGATGGTGGTTCCCCAGGGGGCAGTGATACTCAGGGTCCTCCTCCTAAGAAAAGCCGGAAAGTTTCCCGGTCAGGGAGGTAAAGAGGAGGTCGAGGTCGAGATGGTGGTCTTGAGTGAGGAGATGTTACTGTCTACTTGAACTTATGTTTATTTTACTTTATGACTCGAACTTATGTGTTTGTTGAAACTACTTATGTGTTTGGTTTGGATGGTTTGTTGAAACTATTTGGTTTGGATGGTTTTTTGAAACTACTTGGTTTTAAGAAGGATGTTTACTAGTATGTTTAGAATAATGTAGTACTCTAATGCAGTCAAGATTATACACTGTGTTAGAGTTAGGGTCGTCAGCTTTGTTCTGTAGCAGATTAACGACCCTATTTATGATACACAAAGTCGTTAAGTGTTTAAATTAGAAGTCTAACGACTCAGAGGGAAATGAACACAGTGAAGACATTTTTTTTTCTGCCTAGGGTCGTTACTGGTTATATTGTAGTTGAATCGAAATGCCAAGTCTCTCCATTTTCGGTTATTAGGATTCGCGGTACGCCCGTAGAAGAACTCCTTAACTCTCTTCCAAAACATTGAATAGATTTCATTTGGACGTTCACGAAAGGTATTAGCAAACGATTTAACGAGACACAAATCTTCATACGGTTCCCATTCAGCCATTGCAAATGAAAGATTACGTAGTTTGGTGGAAAAAAGAATGGTTTTGGGCTATTTTCTCAAGAGGATGGGGTGGTATTATATAAAAGAAAATCCCAACGGTCGTTTTTTTTTTTTAATTCACAACATGGGTCGTTAGCTATGTGATTAAACAAGTTGACGACTCAAGAGAAGGTTGTTGCAAAATTAGTCATATGACGACTTAGGTATAGTCGTCATTGTATTAACAAACAGAGATAACGACTGTTTATTAAAATAAATTGAATCTCGATTGAAAGGAGTCTTGGAATAGTAGCATATTAAATATTAATTAGAAGGTGGAAATTCCTTTGAACACATTACATGTTATTCATGTTTCTGGTGCGAGATTCAACTAGCATGGCGGCTTCGATGTGATAAAAAGGCTCTCCTCTCCATTTGGTATATGCGGCCTGAGTAGCACGCCTATCCCCTTTGTGCCTCGCGAGAAACTCGTTGTACTTGGTGCACCATTTTATAACAAGAATCTTCCTATGACTAATGTGGGACGGCAAGTAAGGATATCGTAGTTTGTTGTTGTTATTAACGAAAGGACCCGAACCAACTTGGTTCCAAAATATACTATCATGTTCATGTTCTTCGTGGAGATCCTTGACGATGTAATAATTTTTAACCCATTCGGTCTCTTCCTCGACTTGCTTGAATCTTTCACGGAGTTGGGATTGTTCTTGGTCTCGTTTTTTGGCCTCGCGCAACTCTTCTTCTTCCTTCGTAGGATATGGCGTGAAAGTGTACGTTTTTTTAGTAGGTCGCATGCTTTTTTTTCGTTTCTCTTCTTCCATTGACAATATTGATTTGGTTGGTCGCTTGCATCTTCTAAGTATGTTATCAATTGAATTGGTAGTTGATGAAGGATTTGTCATTTAAAAACTAAAATTCGTGAGTTGGTTTTCAGTTGAACTTGCTCCTGGATGTGTTCCTCTATATATACAATAATTACCAACGGCTATTTTTTTGGGAAAAAGTGTATACAAAAAAAGCCGTTGGGGGTTTTCTTAATAGAGTCGTCCATGTATACACTATAATGATGACGACTCTCAGGCGTATAACTAGAGTTGTTACTTTGTATGTATATAGGGATCACGACTCTTAGTATATAAACATCCAGGAGACCATCAAATTTTTACGGTTAGAGTCGTTACGGGGTATGTATATATGGATGACGACTCTTAGTTGGAAAACATCCAGGAGGCTGTCAAATTTTTAACGTTAGAGTCGTTAATGGTTATGTATATATGGATGACGACTGTATTGCTGAAAAACATCCAGGAGACTGTCCAATTTTTAAGGTTATGTATATATGAATGACGACTTTTAGGCGTATAAACATCCAGGAGACTTGCAAATTTTTACAGTTAGGGTCGTTAAGGTGTATGTATATATGGATGACGACTCTGTAACATAATTCAAATTACTATGAGGGTCGTTGGTGGTTTAATCCAACTAGGATAAAACGCATTGTATTCATTAAGCATTCTTCAAAATACAAATATCTGGGTAGAAGATACAACCATTATCAAAAAGTATGCTTCAAAATGCAATGCATAGTTGAGAATAAACATCTTCTCTCACGATTCATTTCCCAAGTCTAAGTAAACCGGGGTTGGGTCCATAGCATTCCAAATGTTCATTCCATACTCATACTGGTTTGTCCACTCCTTGGTGTACTCTCCCCAATCACCATACACCCGTGGTAGAGGACATTCTTCGGAAATCTTCAAGCCTATGTAATTGTTATCATTGACATGTGCCATTACAATTCTTCTTTTCTTTATCGCCGCCTCGCACCTAGTTTTTGAGGGTACGTACATACAAGAGGCTCCGGGGAAGCCTTTGCTGAATACAATTACAACACAAGTGAATGTGTTCGCCAAAAGTTGGCCACCAAAAGGAATTTGCATCCAAAACTTATAACCGGCCTTCTTCGACCCCTTCCTCCATTTCACGTTTGAAACCAACTCCCTAAACTTCAATTCACTCTCTTTTTGATCTCCTTCCATGAGCATTTTCAAATATAGTTGTTTGTCCTGAACTAGTTTTTCTGCCATTTTTTTTCTTGCATATTCGATTTGGGTGAGCTTAAGTTCGTCGGCCTCGTCGAAATGCCCTAATTGTTCCGTTGCAACATGGTAACCAAAATTTCCATCGCCGTCAACGTCGTCGGTGGATAAAAGGTGATCCAAGATGACGTGAGGAAGTTGATCGGTATACTCTTTATACAAAGTGTAAGAAACACGATGTGGTCTTCCTTGGGAATCTCTAGGGGTGCGCGGATTACCTTTTATTCCTCTTATCGTAACCATTCCGCTCGTTTGGCTTTGCTGGGTACCGACCACATGGTCTACAACATCCATGTCTTCCTTTGGCGGACCCCTTGCCTTGGGTACGAAAGAGTTCTCATACTCCGTATATTCCTTTGGACATGCGATGACGTGACGAGTCACTTTTGCAACTCTTTGCCGCTTTCACGGTTTCTCTAAAAGACTTTTTAGTTGTGGGTCTTCCCGGTGGTTTTTGTTTGATTGGCTCTTCTTCTACTCCCAAGCTCTTACGGGCAGCCAGGCCACAAATTAGAAACCGATGATCTGTCTTCTGCACAATTCGTTTTTCGATATTTCTCATTGATATACTTGCCAATCTCAAGGTCTCCAAATTGTTCATCGGTGGCTCTGTGGGATTTGGGATGAACCCAAGTTGCTTCCAAAAAGGATCGATATCTTCAATGGGAATGAGCCCCTTGTACCCACCGAGCTTATGTTTACACGGGAGGCCAAGCCACGTCTCAGTTGTACAATTACATTTAATGACTTTTCCATCGGAAGCTTTCGCTCGAAATTTGTTAAGTTCAGTCATCATATGCTTTATTGCCCACCATGATACTTGGTGCGAAACCCCACGTAGAAATTCTTTGTCTTCCATGTATTGCTTCAAAAGACGGTCCTTACTATATTCCATCTGAGTCACTATCTTGCTAAGGTCATCCTCGGCGTGCTCGTGAATAGCTTCTTGTACCGTAACTACCCCACCGGTGTTTTCTTGAAGAATTTTTTTCAAACGGCCATGGGCCTGCTCTGCAATACTCGTGGACTCATTTTTGTAGTGCTTGTACTTATTGGTCCATGCATAAACAAACTTTTCCTTCCAAGGATTCAACCATGTATCTAGGCAATAATCGACAACCTTCTTATGATCAGTACTCCAATCATCAATAAACTTTTGAAGATTTGCATAGTACTTTACTTCGGTCTTCGAATGAGCCAAATGGTCCCAATCTTTACTGAGAAATCCTCCCATAGATCACCATCTTGACATATTTTTCCTTTTCTTTCATTTTCTCTTGGCTATCTCTTTTTTTGAAAGTTTACTTAGACGCTCGTCTTCCTCCTTGGAACGTTGATTACCCTTTGCAGGCTTGATCTTTTGGATATGATGCTTGCAATTAGAAAAAATATTCATTTGGATGTGCCACGTACAAAGAAAATGTTGAGCATGTGGAAAAACTTGACGAACGGCACTCATGACTGCAAAATCCCTATCCGTAAATATAACCCGCGGTGTCTCTTCGCCTCGGTAAATCAACCGAACTTGTTCCAAAGCCCAAACATAGTCCTTTATTTCTTCCTTTTCCATAAAGCACCATGCCACGGTGAATGATTGCTTATCCGAAGTATGACTAACCACGTTCAACAACGGCATGTTATACTTGTTGGTCTTATAGGTGCAATCTATGAACAAGACACAGTAAAAACACTGAGCCAAATCCACCATCCTAGGATGGGCAAGAAAAATATGAGTCACTTTGTTGCCTAGGACCCACCCTTGTTTGCATGGCGTAGTTAAGTTTTTACGCCAACCACCACGATTGTTGCATAATTAATCTACCATCCCATCCAGTTCTCGATCGTTGCTTTGGCGGCGTAGATTGTGGAAATAATAGACAAGTTTGTCTTATCTTCCGCCCTTATTGCATTTAGGATCCGAAGGGGCCTACATCGCTTCATCTGTCGTACCTTTTCCATTTGATGTGGTTTCAATCGGCATATCCGGGTGCCCTAAAAGAGTACTAGGTGGAGGATGGTTGTGACGACCATCCGGAATACTATACAACCTCCATAGATTAGTTTCAGGATGCCTTTTGAAAACAATCCTGAAGGGGCATTGTATCTTCTTCGACGAAGTTTTGTAGACCCTCGTAGTCTTCTTCTCATACTTGTAGTTCTTCCCTTTGTGACTTTCTTCCTTATCCCCCGCTCTCTCGCATACCATCTCCATTTGCTTATAATCAACGTGTTTGCTTTGAACAACTACGCACATCTTCTCTTTTGCCTTTGAAATAATCCATTCCTTGACCTCAGCCTTTGTTTTCCACGTCTACATTAAAACCAATGACACGTTCATGATTCAACACTAATTAAATAATTTTCATAAAGATATACATCAATTCAAACATTAAAAACGTACCAAATCGGTTATATAGTGTTGGGAGGTATCTGGACCGATAATGGAGACGGGTTCAGGTTGAGAGCTCGCCCGTAGAACCAACTACAGAAAAAAGAAAAAAATTTCATTAAGCAGCAGTCGTCAATTTCTGGGATGTCAAAATGACGACCCTTGGAGTCGTCAACATAATTTTTGCAGAGGAACGACCCATTCCTCGATAAATGACGACCCTCTTTATATAGGGACGACTCTACATTCCCAAATGTAAACCATGCTGCCCAGTATTCACCATGGGTCGTTACTGTATATATATCTAGATTGACGACTCTTTACGAAGTTATTGCTGGCTTTGAAAATCAACGGTAACTTTGACTAGTAGGAGCAGTTATTGCAGAAGTAACTGTTTTTTTTTTAAAAAAAACTAGCCGTTGGGTACTTTTTTGCTATAAATAAAGACCCTAGGATAAAGACCTATCTCTACCAAACTTATTCACCCATCACTTTCAATCTTCCTAAATCAGTCACCCATCACTTTGAAACACTAAAAATGGCTCCAACTCCGTTCAATAATCTAGAAGATGTTGCTATTGTCAGAGCACACACCACTCTTACAAAGCACTCCGTTGAGGAAGCGCAATGGGTGGCCAGTAATGAAGACCCAACCGAAGGGCCTTACCTTGGGCATGATCAAAACACCAATGCTTGGTGGAAACGTGTGTTTAAGGTTTTCAAAGCACTAAACGGAAATCGTTCAAGGAGGACACTCACTCAGATAAGGGAAAGGTACGCTTTTTATACAATGAATGCGTACTGCTGAGAAATGAATTGAAAGCTCGTAAGGACGCTATGCCAAACGAAGACCGCATGAGTAGAGTAAGTTTGTGAATCAATAAGCCGTTCATCAAAAATTATTTATTTGGTTATGATTATTCAACAACGCTGACTTATTAAAATAATTATTTTTCCAGTGTTTTTTGGGTAGGACTCAATACGAATTAAGGTATGGTCATGAGTTTCTGCACGAGGACTGCTACACTCTCTTGGAGGAAGTTGAATGGAAATTCGCCCAATATAATTAAACCCGTAGAGAATCCTTAGCGCGATGTATTGAACAATTTTATGTGTTTCCATTCTATTTTATTTCAACTACATGTATTTTTTTCGATTCAATAAAATGAGTGACTTCAAATATTGGTTCAATAACCATAGTTCAGAAAGGGTCGTCATGGTTTGTAAAAACAAAGTAACGACTGTAAAGATTGTTTGAAATTTTTGGCGTGAGTCGTCATTTTTGGAGAAAACAATATTAACGACCCTAAAGGTCACTTAACACATAGACTATTTGACGGTAGAGTCGTCATTCAGTAAATAAAACACATGAACGACTCTTTTTATCATCAAGAGTCGTTACTTGTTTAATATATATAATGACGATCCTTAATGCAGTTAATGTGAATTTTGAATTCACCAAATGTGGTTGAGTCGGGCAACGGCTAAAAATTCAAAAAAGTGACTGTTGGGTCCTTAATCTCTATAAATAGAGACCCATTTCTCACCCATTCTTCACCCAAACCATAATTCTAAACCTTCACATTCATTCTCATACATTTATTATCCAAGAGGAAAAAGAAGAGGAAACACCATGACTGGTACTTACACTTCGGAAGAGAATTGCGCTATTGTGAGAGCTTGGAAAAAAGTCACAAACCACTTTGAAGATCTAGGAAAAGACATTGATCAAACATCGGATGCTTGGTGGAACCGTGTATTCATCGTTTTTGTGGCGTTAGACGGAAATTGCAACTCAAGGTCTTTGAAACTCGTCAAGGAACGGTTCGAGGAGATATTCTTCGAGTGTGAAGTTTTTAAAAGAGAAATCAAGGCCGTAAGGGAAGCCATGCCCAATATGTTGGGTGCTATAAGAGTAAGTATTTAAACAAGAGGTAAAACTTATCCAAAGCTTTCAACACTACTAACTGAGTATGTTTGCGTTTTCAGTTGAGGAAGGCGTATGGCTATTATGAGGAGCTTCGTGGGAAAAAGTTTGAGTTCGACGATTGCTAATTTATCTTGGAAGGCACTATGTATAATTACGTCATTTATGATTAAGTGTATCAGTGCACCGTTATTATCTATTGTATTTCATTTCCTTCAATGTATCGCTATGAAAGATGTATGCCTTTTATGATTCAATTAAATGATTCTATGAAATCAAAAGTTATGATAATCCAGCGTAAGGGTCGTTAGTATATAATAAAACACCGAACGACTCTACATAAAATTTGAAATGGCGGGATAGGGTCGTCATCTTCTACGAATACATATATGACGACTCTAAGTTTTTTATTTACTGAGAGTTCTGGGTTTAGATTCGTTTGTCTCTAAACAAACAAAATTAACGACCCTTTTTGACCTAGCATAAAGAGTCGTCAGTGTTTATCACACGCCCCTAACGATTTTTCATAACCTGGAAAAGTTGCAGGTTTCAGTCGTCATCGGTAATTCCAATTCACTGACGACTTTGAAGAGTCGTTAATGAATCCAAACCCCGACTATAACGACTCTCACACTGACGACTTAAACAGTGACCATCAATCGACCCCTTGGAGCACCATTCAGACAATTTCAAGAGTATATGAGGTCTACCTGATTGTTTTGAGGTGCGGGTTCTTCATTTTGAGTATCGGTTCCTTCATTTTGAGCAGTAGGATCTTCATTTCCACCATTATTCATGGTTTCCTCCATTAACACCTCTTCATCAAACATCCAATCCATAGGATTATTAGAGACAATCTCACCATCAACACAATCATGGTTATTGTTTGAACCTTCACCAACCTCATGCCCTCACTTGAATCATTCATTTCTAAAAACCCTAGTTTTTTCCTCTCAAAACTACTCTTCTTCTTCTCAAAAAATAAACCCAAAAACTAAAATTTCCCCAAATTTTAATCCCAAACCTGATTTTTATCTAAACAAAATTATCACACTAATCAACTTAATTAAACCTTAATACTAATCACTCAGGGGCATTTTAGCCATTTAGAAAATATTTTTATAAGGAATAACCCAATTTAGGATTGGGTGACCTTTTTTGTCCTCTAGTGCTTGGCCCCAATCAAATTAGGATGAACAAGTGTAATATTTTCTATAAATAGTAATCACCTTTCGTATTAAAAAGAATAAATTAAACGAGATTCTTGGATTCTCAGTACAGGCCGAGTTAAAAGAGTAATGAAGGTGTCCTTCAAGATAATATTTCCAAGTATCTAATCCAACAACCAAGAGCATATAAAACCAATAGATTTGAAGAGATTCTAGAAAAGGTTAAAGAAATGAGTTTCCATGATTCATAAACCACATTTGTCAGCGCAAGGCATGGATTGACATCAATGTCGGAAGCCAATTAGAGAAAAAAAAAGGATGTTTACAAGAGTGGGGTTGGTCTGGGATCAAATTCATTCATACGTTTTGAGATGGTATCAAAATGTCCAAATCTTTATACTCAGATGACACTTTACAAACGAGAAAGAATCCCTTCACACTTTTATTATCACACTATCTCACACGTTAGGCGTCATTTTTGGAGATAAAAATCAAATCATAACGGATTTAATCCTAATATTTTGAGGATATGTTCCTCTTACCAAGTGCTATATGCCTATCAAAATTGAGCATATTCCGAAATATAAAATCTCGCAATCTACCAGTCTTAATTTCGACGGCCAGAAATCCGTTGATTTTCAACGGCTCATTTTCAAAGTAGTAGATGGTGGTGTTATACGTCTCGGAATACACTCATTTTAGGTAGGAACGTAGAGCTATGTAATAGTAACATATCCCCAAAATATTAGCTTCAAATACGTTACGGTTTGATTTTTATTCGCAAAAATGATGTCGAACATGTGAGATAGTGTGATAATAAAAGTGTAAGGGGATCCTTCCTCCGAACAAATAGGTCCAACTTTGAAATTCTCCACGTGTACTAATCCCGCCGTTTATATAACAGATCAGCAATTACGATCAGTCATCCAACTAAAAAAGGGTTTGTCCACGTGCTACAGGCTACAGCAGCAGACACAAAGGAGTCCATCTTCCAGCACACACAGCTTGAAAAAGTGAAGCCCTATAGGAAGCTTGGAATTATGATTAGGGCACCCTCCCTGAGCTTAGTAGCACCCGTGTTTTTTTTAAGGTTTTGCGAAATGCAGTACCCATAAATTGCCGATGACAATCGTCCCTCCCTTTAAACATATCCTACTATACGCACCCTCCCTCTGTCTCAGTTTCACTCTCAATCTTTTAATTTAAATTTTAAACTGTCACCATTTTACGAACTTCAGGGCCAGAGGCAGGGGAGGAGTCGCATGGAAGGCTGGGTGTGCAATTGCCCACCTAATCCACCTAGCTCCCAGGCCCAACTTTGGTTATTTCAGTGTAGCAGGAAAACTTGATTACTGAATGTGAATTAGTAAGCCAAAAAAAAAAAAAAAAACAAGCAGTGCTGAACATTTTGGAGACGCCGGGAGAATTGTTGCATGCGCCTTATACGCACAAAGCCACTCATTCACCTTCGAAATGACCGATCCGAAGCCACCGACACCGTTTACCCAATAAGAAGATGATTCAATAGACAACAACAACGATGAATTAGGTATCGTGCAACGTCGCATGTCCCATCGCTGAATCGAGCTATAAAATTTGGAGGAACCCATGTATTTATTATACATATGAGGCTGCAGAGTAATGGGTCCTCTAGAAATAGTACTATTAGTAGAATAGAAGCAACAATAATTCAAATTCAGTATATGAGGTCACAAAGGTGAGAGCTAGGCTTTACTGTCTGTCTACTCAGTCTAATCTAAAATATGTGGGCTAGCTTATGTTTTTGTAGTGGAATTTTTTTTTTTTGATAAGAAAAACCTTAAATTGAAATTAGAATTCAAAACAAACTTCTTGTCGATAGTTTTGAGCATAGTTGCTCAATCTATCCTAATTCAAAAGATGAAAAATAAAAACCGGGGGATAACCCACAGAGTTACAGGAAGTTGTTGCATTAGCATAAACATGAGCTAATGCTATAGCTGCCTGGTTTGCAGAATTACAAACTGAAGAGTAGTTAAAAGGTTTCGAAGGGAGAGAAACATTCGAAACGTTTGGAATTTTATCTTCCCATAGGGCTTTGGCTTTCCAATCCATACTACTTGGAAGCCCTGAGATGAGCTTGATTAGGTTGGTGTTGTTAGCTTCTATGTTGACGGTGAGAGCTTGAAGTTGTAATCCCCATTTCCACGCCTCAATAGCCGCTAACATCTCTCCAACATCCCTACTCAGCGCCGTGAAACCCATAAGCTTTACTTCCCTGCAATAACCCAAATAATTTCTTAGAATCGTTGAAGATTTCATCATATTAAGAGATTGGTCCCATTTAGTAGCAATGTTAATTTTCGATGTTCCTAAATCTGGACATTTCCAATGCTTCGTTTGAGTTGGAGCCTTTTCTGATCGCGAGTTGTTGTTGTTGCTTCGGTTGGCCTGCCAGTTTTCCTTCCAGAATAATTCAGCTGTTGCATATGTGTGTTGGGGGTTTGGGTTAATTCCCCTAAACACCTTATCACATCTCGCTAGCCAAATGTGCCAAACTACAGCTGCACAGAAGGCATTCTAAGGACCCAAATTGCTGTCCCAACCCATTGGATCAGTACTCCAACTTAAAATCCATTGTTTCAAAGACACGTTAGGGATACCAAGCGCAAAAGGGTTTGCAGAAGAAGCAAACCATTCGCTCCTAGCAAAAGGACATTCCATAAGTATATGCTTTAGAGTTTCATTCGGTTGGGAACAAAAGGGGCATGTGTTTGGCATATCAACATACTTAAAAAATTTATCAGCTGTAGGGACCATATTATGCATGCATTTGAAAATGAAAAGAGTAACTTTAGGGGCTGTTTCCATCTTCCAAATTTTATTCCAGGGAGAGCTGGGAACAGTCTCAAAATGTTTGATGCTATGACAGAGAAATGATGTAGTAAATTTGCCATTTGGTTTTAACTTCCACTCGATGGAATCATTTCTATTAAGACGGAAGGGGATTTGACAGATGGTATGGACAGTACTTTGTTCAAAAATAGAGTGAAGAAAATTAACATTCCAAGACTGGTTTGCGGCGTCGATTAGGTGACTAACCAGGTAAATGTTATCAGGAAGTTGGGTGTTCCTAAGCTCTAGCGTGTCGGGGAACCACTAGTCCTCTGTTAAATGGATTGATTTGCCATTACCTATTTCCCAGATGCAATGGGGTTTAATTATCTCTAGCCCCTGTTGTATGCAAGACCAAATCCAAGGTCCCGTGATGCTAATTTTTGGGTCAAGAGGATGTCTACATTTACTAAAGTGGCTAGATCTCAGAGTTTGAGCCCAGACCGAGTCTGGGTTATCTAAAAGATTCCAAGCAAGCCTTCCTAGTTGCGCTAAATTATTTACTTCTAAGTCTGGGAATCCTAGCCCTCCTAGGGAGGTCGAGAAAAACTTTGAGGAAATGATTTGAGACATAACTAATAATAGAAGTAATCAAATAAGTAGGAGATCATTTATGGATAAGACCCAGATTTCATTTGTCTAAGAAGGTTGAAAAAATTGTTCAAAAGGTGAAGTGATTGATATTTTGATTTAACAGTAGCATATGGAATCCAATGACACATCAAATCAAATGATGAATGAGTGGTGGGAGACGTTTTGCTAGAGCGAAAAAAAATAATACTGGCGGATTCATGAATCCAATTCTTCGGTCACTGCTGCCTCCCTCTATTTATACATACAGAGTAGTGAGCTCTAAAGCAACAAGTCACTAGCCTACAGATGAGGAGGAGAACTAGTGAGCTTAACAAATTCCATGCATCCTCAAATTCAAGCGAAAGCGCCTATTTTCTTCCATCCATCTCGTCTGTTGACTACTGAGTACGCCTGAGTTCATCCTTATTCGAAGTTCCTCATTCTAAGCTAATAATGAATCCTACTTATTCATCTGCGCCTACTGCTAATAATTGCAGTAGTAGTAGTACAAGTCACAGTCAAGCTGAGAAGCGGCGGCGTCAGAGGATTAATTCACACCTCTCCTCTCTTAAGCGCCTAATTCCTCACTCTGACCGAAAGGTACATGCATCTACACATACTTATTCTCAATAATCCATGTATAATGAGCTCAACATTTTATAAACCGTGGGTGCATATATTGTGCAGATGGACAAGGGTTCTCTGTTGGGGTGTGTAGTTGATCATTTAAAAGAGTTAAAGAGAAACTTACTAGACGAAAACATCCAGCAAGAGTCAACAGTCATCCCCAACGACCAAGTAATTGTTGATCAGGTGACGGCCTCAACAACCACAGGCACCACCACCAACAACAATATCAATGACAATGGCAATAGTGACAGCAGCAACAAAGGCAAGTACAAGGAAATTTACCTCAAGGCAACTGTCAGTTGTGAAGATAGGCCCGAACTGTTCATGGATCTCATTGAAGCCTTAAAAGGTTTAAAGATGTTAAGAACTATAAGAACAGACGTAGTAACCTTAGGTGGTAGGATCACACTAACCATAGTTTTGATCAATATTGAAAATCAAGAAAGTAGCAGTCACATAAATGGTTTGGATTCACTTAAACAATCACTTAGAGCTGTTTTGGGCAGAGTTCTTACTTCTTCTTCTTCATCACATTGGACATCTATGAGTGGTTTCTCAAGCAAGAGGCAGAGACTTTTGTTCCCGCAACATCACTCCCATTTCCCTTGGTAATTCATTTAGTGAACCGAAGCGGGAAACTATCATAGTAGCAACTCAGGAAATACCAGAAACTAGAATCTAAAGACAGAAACATGATAGTTACGCCTTTTACCAAATAGTGAAGATCAAAGAAGATGTGATCAGTATGGAGTATGATATTGTAATCAGTATAGGGGGTGAACTAAAACTAATTGATAACCGTCTGTAATCAGCTAGAGAGCACAAAAAAATAAAATAGATAGAGAGAGACTCCAAAATTGACTAACGCGAGTCCAGCTAGCTAGCTACCCTTCTCAATGTCACCACCTCTTTTTTACCTGCACAAAAGTGAGTAAGTTAAAAATGTATAGACAAGGCTGTAGATCATTATTTGACCTAAGACATGTAGAATATCAACAATTGAACTAAAACATGTAGAATATGTAACCACGCAGGCAAGCATAGTAATAAAATACAGGACACAGATAACTGAAAGGTTGAGAATATGCACACCAAACTAAAGATTGTATTCTTTCCCCCGGTCAGATTGTCCTCTATGTTAAAGATTGAATTCTTGACTGGAATACTAACTCAGTAGGCTGGTCTAAAGATGAAGGAGAATGGAATGCTTTTTATGCCTCTATCCTACGGCACATATCATACAGAAAGCTAGATGCGAGAAGATCTTCAGAGGAACTCAACCTAATCCAGGAAACACATTGGCTAGAACATGCTAAAAGCTACAGCCCACTCAGCATGTTAGGGAGACCCACTTATGTCCAGGCAGTTTCCGCCAAATGATACCATCGAACTTAATGTGGCAGTAAAATGGTATCAGGAGACTAATGTAGGAATTATAGCTATCATTCCCAGATTAAAGATGAGGTGGAGATGCTGATCAAAAACAACAACGGCTCAGACTAAAGATGAGGTGGAGATGCTGGGGATGATGCAGGCTATAGATAGGGGACCCTGTCTTGGAATCAGAATATTATTATGGAATCCAGCTGAGCAACCTCGTAAAAAATAAATGGAGTTTCATTGAACACTATGCAGTAAAATGTGATTGTAAAACTATGATAGGTATACTGTATGACTCTCAGCTGTACCAAGACCCGGTTATGAACTATATATGCCAGATTTTCTCCTTTGCTTATCAAATTAAAATAAAAAAACTAACATCCAAGTCATAAATAAGTGAGTAGAGTTTCTAAATACCATACCATGTAAATATACCGGTCACTGAGGGCTCTTCTGCAAGATCTCTCGATTGCTGGCCCTTTCAAGATGCTGCAAATCATCCATTATTCATTCATTATGATCACCCACTAGCAAGTTGCATGCAGTATTACACTAGTTAAACATAAAACTACAAAACTGCAAATGCAGCTCTACCCTGTTCAAGGGTAACATAAGACTGAAACTGCAATCTAGAACAAGGGCCATGGGTTTGAACAATGGACCCCTCTTAACCTATACAACGAATTTTGTAGGTGAAAGGTTCTAGTTATGTATAGAAAGAATTCACCTGTCTTGCTATTGCAACCACATTAACCTGTATATTTTCTAAAAATAAAGAGCACCTAGCTTTCTAAATATGCCATAACACAACTGTGTATGGTATCTTGCTAATTGTTTCCTTTAAAGTTACCATACACACTTCATGCCTACTTTGATTTATGGCTTCCCTCATCTTACTGGAAAGCTCTTACTTTGCCTAGTTGTGCGGTTGTGCCTGCATTTCTTTATTCGACTCCTATATCAAACTAAATAATTCATTAAAGGTATACATCAATCATACTCTCCCATTAACAGCCAAAAAAAAAAAAACATACTCTCCCATTCCGGTAAAGTCAAGTCACTAACAAAATGCAAAGTCTGCACAATCCCTTAGAGTTGGATTGGCTGATTATAAAGAAAAAATAACATTAGTGTCGATATGTTCTTAATACTAAAATAACATCAGCATTTATGTTCAAACTAATGTTATCCAAATTCATTTTCTAAAATCAAACTGAACAAATATTACCAGTTTATATGTATATGTATTCAGTGTCCGCATCCTTTTGTAGCTGCTCACGGCTTCTTGTTCCCTCGATTCCAACTGACTCCATTGTTTTTGTATCTTCTTCCCCTAATTCTTTCAATGAAACTAAGGTGTTCTTGTGAGGATATATTCCATAAACCCGATTCTTAAACTTCACAAGCCTTTTTGAGGTAGAAGTTTTTGTGTCATAAATGTGGAGATAGTCGGCGTTGTAATGTAAAACACCACCGCTCTTCGTAATGGCTAATAAATTGACACTGTCAGTGTCAACCCTACACTCTTTACTCCAACCCAATGACTGACGTTCATCTCGCACTTCCATGTTATGGTTATCAATCTTCTTTTTTAATAGCCAAACGTCAGAATCTGTTTCGTCATGTTGTTTAACAACAAAACACAAAAACCCATTCAGAAGGCCTATTGTATAACCGTAACCACCGTGTGGTACAGGAGGTAGTGAAAGATGTTCGCAAAACTTCTCCTCAGCCAAATCGAAGGTAAGGATATATTGTAATTCAGATTCCGGCCAATAAAGTATTCCATTGGCAAAGATACCAAGTTGATCCATAATAGAGATAACGGATATTTGAGAAGTAAATTTTCCAAGGTTTCTCCATCCTTTTCCAGAGCCTAGAGTGTAAACGTAGACTTCTGCAAACCCTGGCACACGTCTTCCACTATTATGAAACTCATGTATTCCTACAACTTTGTACTCTCCGGTTGAAGAAACATAACCAAATCCGGCCACCCAAGTAATTTTCTTATTTTCCTTAAGATTTGGAAGCAGAACATATTCCCTGGTAATAGGGTTACAAATACGAACAGATTCGGCTTCAAGACAGAGTAACCCATTAGAAGAACCTACCAATTGCAAATAGCAACTTTCCTTGACTGGAGAGGTTAAGTTAATCCTTTTAATTCTCTGAACGGGTGTTGTTGACTCATCGTGATTTTCGTTACATTCAAAATAGTAAGATTTTTGATCAAGAAAAGTATGTGCAATAAAACCCACCATATCAGATTCATAAGCATGATTGAGATGTCGATGTAAGTGCATCTTCGTGAAGGACGGATGACGAACAACACTTGACCAATTTGAGCATACCGATTTACAATCGAGGACACATTCAGCCGGCAAGCGAGTTAATATGTCTAATTTTATTTCCACCGGGAGAAACTTGAAGTAATCCATGAAACCCTATTAATCTTACGCTGAGAGAGAGAGTGTTTGTTAGGGTTTAAGAAATAGTGATGTAGGTGGTGGAATGCCGGATATATGAGAAGAAAATGAATGGATTGTTATTTTCACACACATTTTATATATTTTGGCAGCCATATGTCCGTGGAATGTGCCATGAATACAGCAAACCGTCTTACTGACCCATTGTTTGAACCATCTTGGTGCATAACTTCAACAAAATTCTGCCATATGAAAAAACTAGATCTTAACCCGTGCCGTTACGGCACGGGATGTTTTGTCTCTAATACGATATTGTTCACATTCCTCTTGCTTCATTTTATTCGTGAGTAATTATTTTGATATTCAAATAGGTTTTGGGAAACAAAATGGGTTACTGATCTTTTTATTTTTTACTTAAGCATGTTATTCCAATTTATTATCTGGACGGAGTAATAATGTTGTGCCAACATGAAAATAAAATAAAAAATACGATAAATAAATTTTTCCCCATTTATTGTTCCATCATACCATAATTTCAAACTTCAAAAAGAATATTTCATCTAACAATACATATACCTAAACTGCCAATCCAACTCCATGATGTTTATGAATACATTTGTTTGAAATTATTGATAACTAAGGCTCTAAGGAGTGAAGCAAAAACCCATAATATTTTCCCTACTATAGATAAACACTATTTATTTATTTTTTGCAAATGTGAGAGTTATAAAAATGAAGAACCCTTGGCTATTGGAAGGTGAGAGATATACACATGTGAGTTGAAAAAATATACTTATAATAGTAAATCAAAACATGTGTAAGATTCTTTCTCAATCATATTGATAACATAAAATTGAAGAAATTCGTGGATAATAAGATTTCACACCAACTATGCTAAGTAGTGCATGAATGATGTTCTCACATCTAGTGTTACTCAAGTAATTTGGAGTTTTAAAGAGCATACTCATATTGATATTTGTATCTACATAAATTCAACTAACCTTCCGAAGAAAAATTATTAGTTTCAAGGTAGAGCCGACACAAACTTCTGTCGCCTTCAATGTATACAACACACATTGGGTTTAATCGGCCTTGAGATCAAACAAATACCCCAACATTAGTCAAATAATGTCTACAAATAAGGGATCGAAACAAAGTGCTAACGGGAAAAATGAGAGACTAACATCAGTTCTACAAAGAAAATACCCTATATGTATCAAAGTTTGTTAACCAAACATGTATTCAAATTAAAAAGTCATCAACTTAACACAAAAATGTAAAAGAACCCAAGTTAAATCAATACTTTCATAAACAAAACTTATAAGAGAATTTTGTAATTATTAAATACCTTTAAAATCACTATTAGAGATTTAATTGCATGCCTCGTTAAAAACTACGGTAGGACGAAATCACCAGATTAATCTGTAGATATTTCACTGGATATGTAGCAATTCAGAGAAGTTTACACTGGTGGTGATGCGTTCTATCTAAGTGTTGTTCAATTGATTATTTTTTTTAGAAGGTTTCGGTTTTCATTGGAGAAACCGAGAGGGAGCGTTTCATTATATTCATTATCATTCAGAAATCCAAGACCAACTCGCCCGCGCTACGGGATCTCAATACAACCTTAGATTTATCTATTGGACGGAGAAACCTTGATACTAAATATGTAGTTTTTAGTGTTATTTATTATATAACGTGACATCCAAATATTTTTTTCTTCTTCTTAATTTTCATGTATTTTAACCGAGTTTATATTAGCATTAAGACGATCAACCACATTTCTAATTTATAGTGTTATCCTTTTTTAGCAAAGACGTAATTAAAATAGTCAATTACTACTCATCAAAATCGGCCCGATTACCACAAACCACCAGATATCACTTCTTTCTCCACCACCACCATTTTCCATCCCTCGTAGAATATTGGGCACACTTATAACTTTTGATCCCACACGTCATGTATAAAGTTTAGATTTAACAAACTTAGGTCGTCAATTAATTTATTCAACTATATGTTTTTTGTTAATACTGAAAATCATGCGTACGAACGGTTACCAAAGATAGCAGCGGTACCAAAAATAACCATTTTGTCTTATATGATTTGGTATCATCCCAAAAGTATTTGTTATCCTCCTTTTTTGATCGTGTCAAAAACAACCAACTATAATTTTCACAATACAATGTTACCGTCATGTAAAAAAAATTATTATTTTTGATTCAAAAAGAAAAAACCAATACCACCGCCATTAAAACCATCCAGCGCCACTATTTCTTCCACCAAAACTAATGTTACCGCCTCCACCACTTAGTAACACCTTCCATCGCTTCCACCACTTACTTCTTCCTCTACTACCACCACCACCACTAATATCTATTGAAATAATTTTTGTCAAAATTATTATTTATTGATGGAGATATGTATTAATATTAATTAAGGGATATTTATGATGTAAAATTAATAAATCATTTATCATGAGAAATTAATGAGACATCAATTAATAAAACACTTATACTAATTAATATTTAAGTTGAACAAACCATAACCATAGGTTTATTTTCTCTCTAGACAAATCACTTATACTAATTAATAAAACACTTATACTAATTAATATTTAAGTTGAACAAACAACCACTGTTGATTTATCTTTTCTATCAATTCCAACCAAGGTGGAACAATGGTTAGAGGCCACTCTTATGACACAATAGGTCATGAGTTCGAACCTCCCCGTTATAATTTTTGAAATTCCATATCTTGACTTGAGTATTCATTTTTAATTCATAATATTGGAATGAACACCACGTGTGCGACTTGTAGGGTGTGGCACGGAGAACCACAGCCTTTGATTTATCTTTGCCAAGGATAAATCCTGACCACCACTCAGATAGGCAAAGTTAGCCAAACTATGCTTTATACTTGAGATTCTTACAGGGGTAGTCAAACAAGATTTCTATGGACTTTCCTAGACTTTTAATTTGAGTGACTTCTAGAAATTCTCTGGAAGTCTAAAGATTTCTAGTGATTCATGGAGAGAATTTTAGAGAATCTTTGTGACTTGTAGAGAAAAAAATGAGATTTGTAGGGACAAAAAATTGAGAATCTTTATAGAAAGTTTATGTGATTTGTAGAAACAAAATTGTTTAATATCCCCTGATTAATTCCATACATTACCGATTTTTTTATTATTCACGTTACAATAATAATATAAGTACCATGACCACCTAATGAAATATGTGTCCATTGTCAAACTAAATCTCATTGTTATCCTATGCCTAAATTTTCATTCACTTTATTACCGTCGTCCCACATTTTATTTTCTATGCGGAAAAAAAAATCATAACTTCTAAAATATATATTTTAAAATCGATACATATATCACAAAGACTCACATAGACTATTTTAAAAGAACGCGAAATCGGGGGATAAAAAAAAGAATTGGGGGATATAGGAAAAGGACAAAAACCGGATCCAAATATAAAATCAAGGTCACCCCTTATCTCAGTATTTTAATAATGCCTAATCTACCTCTCACTAATGAGGATTAGTGATTAATAATCATTAGTAAAATCATAAGATTTTTGATAAATGATTAATGTGTGTTTTTATTTGATTTTGGGTGAGTGAGGTGAGAGTAGAAAGAGAGAAAAAGTATTTGAGAGGGAACTTTTTTTGGGGGAAAATGGAGGATGATTGTGAAGAGAGAATTGTTGCTGAGAGGTTGAAAATTTAATTTTTTTTTTCTTTGAATCCACCATTTTTGTAGATGAAAAAGCTAGGTACCGGCATGGACGTGGTATGAATACAATGCCGGAACCATTCATACCGGCATGGTATTCATACCATGTACCATGCCGACACCGAGCTTATCCCCCATTTTGATTCAAGCCGGCATAGTATTCAACCCAAAAACTATGCCGGTATAGAAGTTATTTTTTCATCTCAATTTTTTGGTTCTGAAATTCAAAACCTATTCCGTTTTGAATTTTTTATGGTTTTCAGTCCACTGCCGGCACAGATAGTTAATTCTCGAGCATGCCGGTAGCAGTACCGGCATGGTATGTTGCTTGAATTTCTTTGCCGGCACATGATGTAAAGTATCCAGAAACTTAAATATTTTTTCCACTTGACTACCGGCATTGATAGATTTCTATCGAGCATGCCGGTATTTAGTTACGTCATTGAATTTTAGTTACCAAGCATGCCGGCACCAGTTTCCGGCATGGTCTTCATCAATTCCGGCATGGTCTTCATCACTTCCGGCGATGTAAAAAAAATTTTGTTTTGAATTTTTTCTGGTTTTAATCAGTCATTTTCCGGCACAGTTAGTTAATTCTCGAGCATGCCGGCACCGGTTTCTGACATAGTATGTTTCTTTAATTTTTATGCCGGCACATGATGTAAAGTATCCAGAAAGTTGATTTTTTTTTTCACTTGACTACCGGCATTGATAGATTTCTATTGAGCATGCCGGTACTAAGTTACGACATTGAATGTTAGTTACCAAGCATGCCGGCACCAGTTTCCGGCATGATCTTCATCAATTCCGACATGGTCTTTATCACTTGCAGCATGATCTTCATCACTTCCGAATTAAAAAAATAATAACTCGTTTCCAAAGTGAGGAGCCGGCAGAGAAGGAGAAGAGAATTTGAAAGAGAGTGGGGAGAGTTTAGAATTTGAAAGGGAATGGGGAATATTTGGGTTTCAAATCTCTAACCCTGAAAGAGATTAATAAGAAGTGGAGATGGAAATGGGGATATGATTTTGTTTTTTGATTTTAAGTTTTTTGATTTTTATTTTGAAGGGAGGATATTTTAATATTTTTGCACCCCAAAACCACCCCTTAGCAGACACTATTGGTTGGGGGAAGTAATTCATATCCCCCAATTAGTTTTTTTATCCCCCAATTTCGTGTTCTTTTAAAATATATATATTCTCCAATTTAAAAAATCACATTATTCCACATTTTGTCTTGATTACCCCTTTCCAAGTGGCCATTAAATGTACAAGGAGAGAAAAAATGGTTCACTCCCAAAACCAAAAAATCTCCAAATTTCCAAGTATCTAGAAATATCACCTCTTGGGGAGAGATTTCTACCATGCCTATTTTTAAGAAAAAGTCTCTCCAAATCTCCGAAAACAACAAATCAATGACTTTCAATTCTTCTTCGAATAACAGGGGCGTTGGAGCAACTCTTATGAAATCCTAATCCAATAACATGGAGTTTCAGAGAATTTAAATGACTTGAAAAAAGTCTCTAACCAATAACAAGAGATATTAAGAGACTCTCCAAAAATCTCTATGGACTAACGGTAGATTTGCGAACTCCCCAGAAGTCATTCAAAATCTTATTTGACTAACCCCCTGTTAGTTTTTAATTACAGGAACCATCAGTACATCATTTGTAAAAGGGAACCATAAGCCACAGTTCCAACTCCAGCCGTACATCATTTGTAAAATGGAATACACTTCCATGCGTGGCTACAAATCAACGATCGGTCTGTTTCTCATTGTGGAGATTTGCATTACTTTAAAATTTGCTCAGATTCAGTTTCTACAGTGATACTTTAAAATCTGCTTTGCTTGCTTTCTTGAAACATTGTTTCCGCGGTGATACTTTAAATATCCTTTACTTGCTTTCTTGACACTGTTGTATGGCATACGTTGCAGACATCTTATAAGTAGGTATAACTTTGCTTCTCGCCCAAACATTTATAAAGTTGTAAAAACACATACAACTCTTTATAAACATAATCTTCTGGTTTGTTCTTTAGGTCTCCGTACTGCAGTCTAAGCATTTCGCAGGGAACAATAGTTGCAATCTCTACCGGCATTTATAAAAAGAAGCTAGAAAGATTTGAACATGTTTCTCTTTTCTTCATGATTATGTACCTGCCGCATTAATATTCTGCTTAGCATGTTTTCATGTATGGTACTTCCAGTTATTCTTCATCTTCATGTATGCAGAACAAGTGTAGTAACCATGATCCATTTTTCCAAATGTGATTGCCTAGGTGATTCCATATATCTACTAACCAATCCAACTGCATACATGATATCAGGTCTTGTAGCAGTTAGATATCTGAGACATCCAACAAAATATTTAAAATCTGTTGAATTCACTAGCTCTCCTGTTCATCTTTTGTCAACTTCAATCTCTCTTCTACTGGTGTTAAAATTGGATTACAATTATCCATCTTGAAATGCTTCAAAATTCCTTATGCATACCTTTGTTGATTAATAAAAATTCCTCTTTCAGTTTGTTGTACTTCAATACCAAGAAAAAATGACATTAAACCAAGATATGTCATCTCAAACTCTTTCACCATATCCTCCCTGAATTCCTTGATCATCTCAGAACTATTTCCAGTAAAAATAAGATCATCCACATACAAACATACAATAATATGATTGCCAAGAGTATCAGCTTTCAAATATAAAGTATGTTCATGTGGACATCTTGTAAACCCTTTCTTGATGAAATAAGAATCTATTCTTCTATACCAAGCACGTGGTGCTTGTTTCAAACCACACAAAGCTTTATTTAGCTTGTATACTTCATTCTCCTTTCCCTCCACAATGTAACCAGCTGGTTTCTCAACATAATCTTCTTCTTCCAATACTCCATTCAAGAATGCTGACTTCACATCCATTTGAAAAATCTTCCAATGCTTTTGTGCAGCTAAAGCAATAATCATCCTTACTGTATCAAGTCTTGCAACTGGTGCAAACACTTTTGAATAATCAACTCCTTGTCTCTGTCTGTATCCCTTAGCAACTAATATTGCTTTCAGTCTTTCAATTTCACTATTTGACTTGTATTTTGTTTTGTAAACCCAATTAACACCAATAGGCTTCTTTCCTGGTGGGAGTGTTGTCAGTTCCTAGGTGTTATTCTTCTTAATTGACTCCAATTCTTCATTCATGGCTTAAATCCAACCTTGTTCTTTTAAAATCTTCTTCATGAGCTACGTGATCACAATCTCCAAATAATGCAAAGTTCACTACATCATCATCATAATCTTCATTATTTTTTGATAAAACATAATCATTCAACCTAGCAGGTATGATATATTTTCTTCTTAGTCTTGTAGTTTCTTGTTGTGGTACTTCTTCTGTTCTTGCTTCTACATGTTGTTCTTCAACATTGTCTTGAGTTTGTGCTTCTTATTCAACCACAATTGGAACTGTTCTGACATTAGTAGGTGGATCAACATCTCTTGTTGACCCAGATTTTGGATCAACATTGTTTGTTGACCCAGAATTCCAATTTCATTGTGATTCTTCATCAAAGATCACATCTCTACTTGTAAGCACTTTTCCTGCTTCTGGATTGTATAACTTATATCCTTTGGTTACTGAACTATAACCCACAAGAATACACTTCTCACTCTTATCATCCAACTTCTTTCATAGTTCTTTGGGTACATGTGCATATGCAATACACCCAAAAATTCTCAGATGTCTTACACTTGGTCTTACACCTCTCCAAGCTTCTCCTGGTGTTATATTGTTCAAACTATTTGTAGGACATCTGTTAAGTAAGTATAATGATGTATCTACTATATAACCCCAGAAATTCTTTGGTAAATCTTTTATTCTTCTTATAGTTCTTGCCATCTCCATTATTGTTCTGTTCTTTCTTTCAGCAACACCATTATGTTGTGGTGTATATCTAGCTATTAACTGATGTTGAATACCATGTTCTTCCAAGAAACTATCAACCACATTATACTCTTTTTCTCTATCAGTTCTTAATATATCTTGATACTTACCAATCTGTTTCTCAGCATAAGCTTTGAAACTTCTAAAAGCTTGAAAAGCATCACTCTTTTGTCTAAGCAAATAAACTCATGCTTTCTACTAAAATCATCAATGAAAGTTATAAAATAATTATTACCTCCATGTGAAGTTACTTCAATAGGACCACACATATCACTATAAACAATCTCCAATTGTTGATCAGCTCTTCTGGCTTTAACTGGGAATGAATCTCTTTGCTACTTGCCAAAGATGCAATTTTCACATCTTGATTCTGGAAGTTCAATGAAAGGTAATCCTGACACCATCTCCTTCTTTGCTAAGGTTTGTAAACTATTAAAGTTCACATGTCCCATCCTCTTATGCCATAACCAAGAATCATTGTGCACACTACTACTGTAACAACTTTCCTTTTAATGCTGAATATTCAAAGGAAATAATTTGTTTTGGTCATCTGTACTTTAGCTATCAACCTTGTTCTTCTATCTCTGATGAAGCACAAATTATTGTAAATATTCATAGAGTATCCTCTTTCAGATAGCTGACCCATACTCAATAAGTTTTGATGTAAACCTGGAACATAAAATACATCCTTGATGTATGCCTTAGAACCATTCTTAAGAACAATTCCTATTCTTCCTTTTCCCATAACTGGAATTGTAGAACTATTACCAAACTTCATTGTAGATTTTCGGTTTTTGATATTGGTTATCAGAACATGGTGTGTGGAACCCTCGTTCCTAACTCTACAGGTTGCAAGTCTATTTTGAGATTTGTAAGATTCTTTTCGTGTTGTCCTTTATTTTTTCGTTTCTTTGTCATTTTTGTGACAAAAAGGGGGAGAAATATATGCAGTAAACAAGTGATACTGACATTGATTTTATATTGATTGGTATCACTAAGGAAAAGAACATTGGTGCTTAAACGTTTTATCTAAACGAAAGAGTGAAAGCACGGACTAAGGGGGAGTAACATGTCATATGAATTGGTATATAACAAAGACGTGCGGATTGAATATCTACCAATCTTCCTTAGGGGAGTATTATCTTTGTTATTATAATGTCAACAGCGGCATTTTCAAGGATTGAATGTAAGCAGTTTACTGTGTTGTTGAATTCGGGAATCAAGCGTATGTGTAATGAATTCTTGTAATTTGTTTATCCATATGATGTAAGAGTTTTGTCACTAAAATTGACAAAGGGGGAGATTGTTAGAGCATAGCTCGGTTGAACCCACCAAGCGTTGATATGTCAAGTTTAGTTGTCATATTTTAGTGAATCAAAACTCATGTTAAGAGTCGCTTGATTATGTACTAGAGTCAACTTCATATAGGTTAGCTTGAAAGTATTAGGATAATGAGACTTTACAAGTATTGCGAAGACTTGAAGATGTGAAGAAGCAAGGAGATACAACGACAATAGTCATCCTTCCACTTGAGGTTAGTGATATTTGACTTGAACTGTTTCATTCCCTAACGTATCTTTCAAGTCGTGCATATTGAAAACAAAACTGCGAAGCATATTTGAACTCTAGATAGACATAGTATTAAGGAATACAATACGAGGTTTATTGCTTAACCATTAAACTTTGTAGATAAGACATCGCCATAATCATTTGAATTCTATTGTGATTATGTATGGGTATGAGATGAGGATTTCATCCTAGGGAACAATGTTTTACATGTGTTCTAAGGAAGTAAGTTCATAAACTTGTTTGTGAATCGAAAAGGAAATCGCCAGGCGTTATTGGTTTTGTTATTCATTGCATAAATTATGAACAACTAATATGTGTGATTGAGTATAACCGTTCCCGACTTGTTTGTGTTCTTGGTAGAACTATTCACAAAGGCCCGACTTATATATTAGTATAACTTTTATTAGTGAAACCGATCTTAAGTAATCACATGAGATGGTATGATCGGGTTTGTGATTTTATATCTGACCAAATATGGGAAACGGGAACCGATCCTAGTAAGAGGTGCAGTACATCACAAAGGGAACCGATCCTTGTATGAGGTGCAGCAAGGTTTATAACAGAAAGGGGAACCGATCCTATGGACATGTGCAACACGTTTTTAGGCAAAGGGGAACCGATCCTATGGACATGTGCAACACATATAAGTTAGATACCATATATATGTGGGGAACCGATCCTAGTACCTAGTCAACCGAATTTTGGAAAGCTAGTGTGACTATGCACAGTACTCACATGGAAGGTAGAACCAAAACTTGTTTTGGTAGAACCGTTAAACCCATGATTGTGATTGAATGTTATTTGATTAATCGCATAGTTCTTGAAAGTCAGATGAACCAATTCTAAACTTGTTTGGAAGTGTGGCAAATCGGTTTCAAGGTTATAAGTGTGAAAGAGAACTTACAAAGTTAAGATGTCGACATACTTTGAACACGTGCTGTGAATATTTATTATTTAATTGTTCAAAGTTATTCCTTAATAGCTAAGGGAAGAGAATCCCAAGATCGAAACATAAATAAGTTAAGAATCTTTTAATTAAGGTATTTAACTTCATTTTTAGGAAAATAAGAAATAGAAATGTGAATTTACTAATTAGAGATTTTCTGAGAGATTTCGATCATTATTTTTGGACATATCATTTCATGGAAACCGAATTTGTGCTTTAATGAATATCTTGAGAATATTTTCGGTTTTGGAAATTCCTTGGTGTCCAAACTTCCTTGTCTATAAATACTTGAAGTTTGCCTTTCTTGCAAACTAATCCTTGGTAACAACAAACTTCCTCTTTGTTGTGTTGTTGGTAGGCCTTGGAATGTGTTTATATTAATGCCTACGAGTGATAACCGCAAGTGCACGGCGTCTATCGGAGATGTGGCAAGTACGGGTCGAACCACAGAGACTTGTGGTGCTCTAAAGGTGATCTAAAGGCTTCTTCTACTGAATTCTAGAAAGTGTGAGTAACAACGGGTGGTTTTGTGTCGATGCGGCGAGTTGTAGAGACTCTAAACTAAGGCGTGACTAGATTGTAAAGCACTAGAGTGTCGAATCCACCACTTAATCTCGGCTAAGTAAGTTCAATGGTTGATAATGTTCTCGTCCCTTGTAATGGCAGGTCTGCCATTCATCCAGGGTCTCAATGGATGGCTTCTATCAACTAAGGAAATTAACTAATTCCTAGTATTAGTTGTCTTGTCATAGTACAACTAATCACAAATCAATTTCATTACTTAGATGATCAAACACATCCTAAGATGGATATCTAATCGTAATTAGGGTATCTCTCCAAAGCACTAGCTGTCTTCTCAGGGCACAACTAGTCTGAGGATCAATAACAGACAATGAGGTATGAATTGCAACACATTCACATAGTAATAACCTGACTACAATGCATACATGGCATGCATTGTGAAAGTAAAATGCAGAAGTGCTCTGATTAGATGTATCCTAAACAATTAAGCACAACAAGAACAGATATCAAAATATGAGCAAATCTTAGCAAAAGATTATGGGTTTCATCTCAACCCTAGCCAATTTATTTAGAACATGATTAAGATACAAAATAAACTACAAATTAACCTAATTGGTGCTCTGGCTAGCCCAGGCATACCTCTAACATCCAAAGTTCCATTCTATTTATACATGCCCAAATACTCAAAATACCAAACCCTAATTCCTTTTTAATTCGAAAATAAAACAAACCCATACCCTCTACTCTCTGAATCGCCTCTCCTCTGCTCCTGCGGCTCTGATTGACTACTCTGATTTTTCCCTCAACTCTTGATGAAACCCTAACCTAATTTCTGTCTATCTCTCTCTTAGCTCCTAGGTAAGAGGCTATGGGAGAGAGAGAGAGCAAGTAGGGAGGGGCTGCTCTGTCGTCGGTGAAGGAGATGGTGGTGGTGAGGTGGTCTGCCATGGTATGGGTGTGGTGTCGGGTGAAGGGATGGTGGAGCTCTGGGTTTTCTGTGGAGTTGGTCGGAGAAGAAAGAGAAGATGGAAGAAGAAGTGGGTTTTGCTCGATGGGTATAGGGTTAGGTCGATTCGTTGTGAAGCAGGGATATCAAGGGATGATGAGGACGGCGAAGCGAGCGTTGGATGAGAGGGGGTAAGATCTGAACGGCTGAGGGTGATTCAGAGTGATCTGGTGTTGCACGGGAGCAGCGAACTTCGATGCGCGTGGAGGCAGCGACCGTAGGATGTAGCTAGGTGTGATCTCAACGGCTCGGGTTGGATGGACTCGGATCCGGGTCATGGGTAGCTCTAGCCCATGTCTTCCTTGTTGGGTTGCAACTGATTCGCGCGCGGGCTTTGGCTATCTGCTCCATAGATGCTCGACTCCAATTCTTCGCTCTTTTGGCTCCTCGATTTCTTCGGACTTTATTTATTACCTAAAAACACAAAATTAATTAATACAAATATTTATTCTTGAAAACAAAGAAAACACAGAATCTGGGATAATATCTGATTTCTAAGCGCAAAAGATGAGTAAAATGCCAATAAAAAGGTGTATAAATATGCACTATTTAGCACTCATCAAATACCCCCAAACCTGAATTTTACTTGTCCTCAAGTGAAACAGAAAATAAGAAATCCTAACTATACCCCTCGCGCGCAGTCTCTCGAATGCATTTAGCGTATGCACTAAGCCTTTAAACCCCTAGGTGTCCCTAGTGGACGAGTTGTAGTCTCGTGAGGGTTTACCAGAGGTGTACCCACAAAACCTTCTCCAACTTCAGAGTGTAAAAGAGTCTCAAGCATCCAAGAAGCTATGAGTACATAGAGTTTACGCATGCTAGTAACGAGGAAGTTAGAACTATCAAAGAACGCATTCTCATCCTTAAGTCTTTGAGCGAGAAGTAACCATACCATATGAAAGAATTCGGATTCGATTGTGATCATAAGCCTCGACTTCGCCTCACTAATAGGGTTTTATGATAATTGCACTCAAAAAGATCGCTTTTTAGTCTCTCATGTGTGCGAGCGGGAATAAAGAGAGAAATCCCGCACACGTTGTAGGTATGAAGGATAACCTTCCGAAATAAAATCGGAGACTCCACGAAGTGTGGACAAAAAGAATCTTTTAGATGATCTCTAAGAAAGGAAATCAACCATTAGCAAGGGTGGGAGTACTCACTTACCTTCTCACCCGATCGGAAATTAATATCACTCTCTCATAGAAACCATAGAAACGTCTTCAATCTTCGGTCTTCGGTCTTCAACTATTGATGACGAACTTCTGAACTTTACAAAAACTTAACAATTTTTTTTTTTTTGATTAAGTACATGAAATGAAAATAATTAATACAACAACAATTTTTGTTTTTTTTTTTAACTTACAATAAAACAATAAAACTCAATTTTTTACAAACTTCATTAATTCTCATCCTATTTTCTTTTCTTTTTCTTTGTTGCACATAAACCTTGGACTATATCAACTTTTCTTTCAATATTCTGATGCTGCTCCGTTTGCTGACGATGATGTGTTTCTATGGGTCTGCTGATTGAGAGAGAGAGTGATGCTAACTGCAAATCGATATTTAGAAGGAGTTTTCATCTTTAGACGTCACCCTCATGATTGACAAAAACTAGCACTCAAGAGATCAAAAGTAGTGCTGAAATTGGTGCGAAGTTGGGTAGCTCACCATTCCTACCCGGAATTGACGTACGGTGACACACACTCTAACAACTTTTCTAGAAAGTTGCAAAAAATTGAAGGTTGGTGCCTCACTTGATGTAAAATGGGTAGTCTCCACTATGGCTGATCACAATTCTACTACCGAATATCTAAACAACACCTAATTCGCCCTCCGGTATGGTTAAATCCAACTTTAACGCTCTAATCAACTAAGAAACCCGATTGTGTTCTCCGGTACTTCTAACTTCTGTTATTTCGGTCAGATTCTCTATGTAAACATAGCTAGAAGCATGCTAGTGACTCTAAAATCTCTAAAAGTTGGAGGTTTTTATTTGCAAAAAGTTTTGAAATCTTTTTTTATTTTTTTTATTTTATTAAATATCGAAAGAAGGTACAACATCAGTGGAGGGTAGCCTAGCAACAAGTTGAGCCCCTACACCTCTTTGAATGGAAATACCTAGTCTATAAAAAGGAGAATTCCCTTTTTTTTTTTTTTTTTTTTTTTTTTAAATAAGAAGGAAAACAAAAAGACTAAAAACTCTACATGCAAATTACACCCCCAAACCTAAATCAAACATTGTCCTCAATGTGTCAACAGATAGGAAAAATTTAAACAGTCACATACCAAGAGAACTATGCTGATAAGAGAAAAGGGAAGAGATTACCGGATGTCGGCGGGAGCAAGGTTAGAGCTTCACTAGTCAAGATTAGAATCCAACATTCTCAGCGGAGATCATATCGGATTAGCACAAAAAATGCACAAGAAGACTCAACCGATTCAAGAAAGAAAAATTTAACAAGTCCTCTTTTGGATTATATACAATGAAAATTTACCATACACTAACAATCTAAAGAGTTGAGGGTCAACCCAATAGAAAATATGTACAAACATCAACAGTCTTACACAAATATAAAATGAGAGTGCAAGTAAGACTGTGTATGTGAATGATTTTCCCCCAAACCTAAACTTGTGAACGGGTGCGTTTGGGAGCACAAAATCTTGCAATTTTAACGGTACATCATGCAAAAGGTCTAACTCAAAATGAGTTTTACTAATAACAGGCAGATATACACGTTCCAACTGTGGTTCCTTAAAAGTGTTATACTTTGATGCAAAATAGTCCAAGAGGACTTGGGAAGCACAAAGCTCTAGGCCTAAGTTAGGAATTTTTAGAAAAGTTGGTTTCGCAATTTTGTGACAAACTACACCTAGGTTTGGTGGAGGAGTTTCAATTTGTGACTTAGGAGAGAAAGTAGGTACATCTAAGTTGTTTTCATGTATAAGATCATTTGCACCATCACATACTTTCCTAAGGTCAGAAGAAGGTAAATCATGCTCACCAGCATAGAACAATTCATCAATTTCCATGTCATACTCATCAGAGGAGGCAACATATTGTGACATGGCCAGGGAATCAGACACAAAAATAATATCATGGTCCATAAGAATATTAGTGTCTACAGAAGATTCATCCTTTCCTAAGTCACAAACAAGTTGTGCAGCATGCTCAGATTCACTGAAAATTTTTACAAACCCAAGCTCAGAATCAATATCACATATATGAATGTTAGAAGAAGTATCATTCATAGGGTTCACAGAAGAGACGCCTAACGTCTCTGAACCAAAAGATGCCATCATATTTTCTGCATGCATATGCTCTTCTAACATATCATAATCATCCTCATCATCATAACAAAAATATATTTCCCTATTAGCATTTCTAGTATACTCATTTACCTCTAGATTAGGTTCATATTCAGTGTTCGTTGTATGAGTAGGAAGAGAAACACTATTTTCAAGATTTTCTTTATTAGGGACAATAATCATTCTATCATGAACTGCCTTCCATTCTTCTTTTTCTAAATGAATCAGGTTCATCTTTAAGAACATGTGACATTGTTCAATGGAGGGAGAGTCTTCAATAGTGGGTATGCATGTTTCATATGAATCATCATTACATGGTTGTGCACATGGTTCACTAGAGAAGGGAAATTCAGACATGTTGCTATATGGATGATCATGCATTGCATTCAATTCAAGCCTAGCATTTTGCTCCATGAGCGTTTCCATTAGTGATTTGTAAACAAGGAGTCGGGGAGTATAAAATTGTTCATCTCCCCACCTTTGTGGTGGCGATACATGTGCTCATGATGGTTAGGGTATGAGTACTCAAGGTCGGGGCCCCGAGAAGGCTCATAATATGCCCTAAAATCATTATGGTCTGTGGGGTTTCATATTGTGAAGCATGCCCGTAAGCGAGCTCTCTAATGGATTTGTTTGTATCCCCAGTTGCAGACCAAAATCCTGACATGATTTAGCAACTCAAATTGAACTCAAAATCTAGTTTGGTTTATGTGGGCTTTGGTTTATGGGGATTAGTTGTTTGGTTTATGTGGGATGTACAGTTTGGTTTATTGTGGGAAGCCCAGGTTGTTGTGGGCTCGGTGTGGCTTATGTGGCTGAAAGTTTAGAATGCAAAGCCCAGTAAATGGGCTTCTTTGGTTTAGAAACAGAGCCCAGTTTGGGTTCAGTTGTGTACACAGCCCAACAGATGGGTGTGGGCTGAAAGTTTTGTGTACAGCCCCAATGGTGTGGGTTCGATTAGCCCAAAGAAGTGGCGGCTAAAGTTGTGAGCTTACAGCCCGGTATGTGGTGCTGGGCTTGGTTCTATGCAGCTCAGTTGTGTGCAGCCTAGTGGAACTGGGTTCTAACCTAGTTTTGGTTTTAAATTGTTGCACAGGTTGTGTGCAGGTCAGGCAAGCACAGATTTGCATAAAGCAAAGGAAACTCAATTAGGCACAGCACAGGGCAGATTGGTAGCACAACTTGGTAGCAGCACAGCAAAGTTTTAAGTGCACTCACAACACAATTGACACAGCACAGAACAAGTAATAAGCTGGTTGGTTTTGCACAGCACAGCTGAGCAAGCACACAGCTTGAGAAAGACTTGTACACAGAACAGCTAGGAAAGGTGCACAAGTGAGATGCTAATGCAATCTCAGACCTTCAATCATTCACTCCAACAACACATGCTCATACACAGATCACAGATTATAGTCACCATAGATATTGCATAATTGGTTCAAAATACCATGAGGTTTATAGCTCAGCACATTACAGATATGAACTTCACAATTTTGGAAAATGATTCAGCACATGATCAGAGCTAACATTTTACTACTTGGCTCAACAGGGTTGACAGATTCAGGCCCAAAAGGTTCAGTGACAAGTTTATTCAACAAAATTGAAAAGCCGATGGCAACCAGCCCAGTTGACTTCAACTGGGGTTTTTCCCAGGCTAAGCTCAAAGTGTGTCAACTGGCTTGGTTGACCTAGTAGAGCATGCTCAAAGGTGCAGGGCAGGTAGCTCACTAGGCACAGAGTAATGCAGGCTAAGGGTTACAGCACATGCCTTGTAGATAGGTTATGCTCTGTCACAGAATTATGCACACAACTCAACAAGGTCACAGGGTTATGCAAGTATCTGTGCTAACC
This sequence comes from Papaver armeniacum, assembly GCA_023531295.1. Classification (NCBI taxonomy): domain Eukaryota; kingdom Viridiplantae; phylum Streptophyta; class Magnoliopsida; order Ranunculales; family Papaveraceae; genus Papaver; species Papaver armeniacum. The sequence continues at coordinate 287,604 of JAJJWW010006488.1, forward strand.
AATTTGTAGCTCACACTCACAGCTGCAGAGGCTGGAGTTGAATACAGGGCAAGTCTAGGCTATGCTCAGGTCATGGTTTCTCAGCTAGCAAGATGGCAGGGTGACTAATTCAACAGGGTTACACAGATGCAAAAGAGCATGCTCAGGGTGTCAACAAGTTGGCTTAACAGGTTACACAAATATGCAGGCTTAAAAACACAAGGTACAGGGCAAATGGGTTGTGTCAACTCTCTGAGTTGATATCAACTTCCTCAGTTGACTTCAACTTGGGATTACAACCAATCTTGGCTATCCAAGCTGCACTCAAGCTCAACAGCTGCAGGGGCTGGAGCTGAGCACAGATGGCATTGCAAGGTAGATTAGTTTATCAGGTGCACAAGTTTGGCTATCCCTAGTTTTCACAGAGAGCAACATGCATATAGATAACAAATCTCAGCAAATATTCATTCAAGTATCATCAGATCAGAGATTTCAGAGACTCAAACACAGTGAGATGACAATCTCAGCAAGTAGAACTAGCTACTCAGATGTCACAGGATTATGCCACTGGAGATATTCTATGTTGCAGGGTTTGGACAATGCGTTGTTAAGCAGCTAGGTTATCTGTGGTTTGTCATTCAAGCAGATATAAAGTATAAAAGAGGTTCTAGAATGACCAACTGGTTTGAGCCGCAATGGCTAAGTTGCTCTGCTCCTGAGGTTTTAACCGATTTGGAATGCTCTGTTAACAAGCTCTCCTCCTTGCCTCAGCTTTCCCAGCAACTTTGCAGGTACCTGTGTGCTCAAGAGAAGAATTTAGTTCTCAAAAGTGCAAGTTCAAACCATAACAATATCAGTCTAAGCAAATGAGTTATGTAATTTGGTTTTTTAGGGCAGTCGAATGCAAGAAGCACTACACAGGGTCAGCTAGCAAAGGTGAGGGTTTAACAATTAAGGTCTTAATGCAGCTGAAATGGCACAATTGTGACAGACTAACCCACTCAAACTTGAGCTCAGGCTAGGCCAAATACTAAATGGGATGATGAGTGCAATGCACAGATGCACTATGATCCCACAGCTGAGACGTTGTGGGTTGAGATGATGTCAGCTAAGTCACATAGATAATGATGCACTATGCAAAGATGCTATGCAAGATAGCAAGAAGTACTAAGTGAATGCAGGTTAACTGAAGATGCAATGAACAGATGCAGAAATGGAAACCTACATGTTAAGTTACACTACTACAGGACTAGTTTGCTCACTAAGTTACAGCTACAGATAAAAATGCAGATGATAAAAGTTATACTAACAGCTGAGGATGCAAAACAATGAAGAATAGTTAAGTTACATTAACAAAGAGCTAAAAATAACAATGCAATGTGAGTATTTACAAGGAGAAATGGAAATTCAGTAAAGATAAGCCAACAATCGACAGGGCACGCGCCAAGTCCCCGGCAGCGGCGCCAAAAACTTGGTAGGCCTTGGAATGTGTTTATATTAATGCCTACGAGTGATAACCGCAAGTGCACGGCGTCTATCGGAGACGTGGCAAGTACGGGTCGAACCACAGAGACTTGTGGTGCTCTAAAGGTGATCTAAAGGCTTCTTCTACTGTGAATTCTAGCAAGTGTGAGTAACAACAGGTGGTTTTGTGTCGATGCGGCGAGTTGTAGAGACTACAAACTAAGGCGGTGACTAGATTGTAAAGCACTAGAGTGTCGAATCCACCACTTAATCTCGGCTAAGTCGGTTCAATGGTTGATAATGTTCTCGTCCCTTGTAATGGCAGTCTGCCATTCATCCAGTGGTCTCAATGGATGGCTTCTATCAACTAAGGCAATTAACTAATTCCTAGTATTAGTTGTCTTGTCATAGTACAACTAATCACAAATCAATTTCATTACTTAGATGATCAAACTCATCCTAAGATGGATATCTAATCGCAATTAGGGTATCTCTCCAAAGCACTAGCTGTCTTCTCAGGGCACAACTAGTCTGAGGATCAATAACAGACAATGAGGTATGAATTGCAACACATTCACATAGTAATAATTGACTACAATGCATACATGGCATGCATTGTGAAAGTAAAATGCAGAAGTACTCTGATTAGATGTATCCTAAACAATTAAGCACAACAAGAACAGATATCAAAATATGAGCAAATCTTAGCAAAAGATTATGGGTTTCATCTCAACCCTAGCCAATTTATTTAGAACATGATTAAGATACAAAATAAACTACAAATTAACCTAATTGGTGCTCTGGCTAGCCCAGGCATACCTCTAACATCCAAAGTTCCATTCTATTTATACATGCCCAAATACTCAAAATACCAAACCCTAATTCCTTTTTAATTCGAAAATAAAACAAACCCATACCCTCTACTCTCTGAATCGCCTCTCCTCTGCTCCTGCGGCTCTGATTGACTACTCTGATTTTTCCCTCAACTCTTGATGAAACCCTAACCTAATTCTGTCTATCTCTCTCTTAGCTCCTAGGTAAGAGGCTATGGGAGAGATAGAGAGCAAGTAGGAGGGGCTGCTCTGTCAGGTGAAGGAGATGGTGGTGGTGAGGTGGTCTGCCATGGTATGGGTGTGGTGTCGGGTGAAGGGATGGTGGAGCTCGGGTTTTACGTGGAGTTGGTCGGAGAAGAAAGAGAAGATGGAAGAAGAAGTGGGTTTTGCTCGATGGGTATAGGGTTAGGTCGATTCGTTGTGAGGCAGGGATATCAAGGGATGATGAGGACGGCGAAGCGAGCGTTGGATGAGAGGGGTAAGATCTGAACGGCTGAGGGTGATTCGGAGTGATCTGGTGTTGCACGGGAGCATCGAACTTCGATGCGCGTGGAGGCAGCGACCGTAGGATGTAGCTAGGTGTGATCTCAACGGCTCGGGTTGGATGGACTCGGATCCGGGTCATGGGTAGCTCTAGCCCATGTCTTCCTTGTTGGGTTGCAACTGATTCGCGCGCGGGCTTTGGCTATCTGCTCCATAGATGCTCGACTCCAATTCTTCGCTCTTTTGGCTCCTCGATTTCTTCGGACTTTATTTATTACCTAAAAACACAAAATTAATTAATACAAATATTTATTCTTGAAAACAAAGAAAACACAGAATCTGGGATAATATCTGATTTCTAAGCGCAAAAGATGAGTAAAATGCCAATAAAAAGGTGTATAAATATGCACTATTTAGCACTCATCAGTTGTTACTGGTGTAGCCGCCTATTCGGAAAGGAGAGTAACCTAATTAGGAGAAATCTCTTATGGCCGCTCAGTTTAAAGTCTTCTTTGGGATTGAGAAGCTCTATTAGTACCGTTGGTGGGAAACTAGATAATTAAGGTTTATCTTTTGTTTTCATTGATTTGATTGACTAACGGTGGTTGAACTTTGATTGCACCTAGTTTGTTTATGCTTGAGAATCTTCTCTTCTGATATAAGATTCACTCAAACTAGTTTAGAGTTTCGATAGGGATCTTTAGACTGTTGTTGGTTCTAAAGACGATCTTGTGATAATCCATTGTTAACAGACTCCAATCTGTGCGTGATTGATCACAAGAGATTCAACTGATTGTGTGCAGGTGTTTATTTAATATCTAAGAAGATTTGAAGACGAAGAAGATATTGACGATTTCTGATTTGTGGGTTCATAATCTTTGGTGTGCACAATACTTTTTTCGGTAAAAAGAGGATCCAATTAATAATCGGTTTATCCTTGTGATAAATTGGATTGATTAATTGAGTAGATCGGCATCAACATAATTCTTTGGATTAATAGTGTTGTTGGCTTAATCTTAAACGATTACTTCGGTAATTGAATATAAGATAGATCCAAGGACCCGACGAAGGAGTTAATGTTATGATAAACAGAAGAGCCTTTGTCCGACTCATATCACTTGGTTGAATAGAGTTGATACCAAACAGATTTGTTGTTCCTTTACTGTTTGGAATACGAACCAAAGGAATTGTTCCAAGTACGTGACTTATTCATAGGTCGGAGGCGTGGGAATACAGACGGAACTAGGTGAACTATAGGTTTAGTTGCTTGGTCTCAACTATACGAAGTTAGGTGTAATTTTGTGTAGCGGCTTAATCCTCGAGAGTATTCAATTCGGACAAGGTCCGGGGTTTTTCTGCATTTGCGGTTTCCTCGTTAACAAAATCTTGTTGTGTCATTTACTTTATATTTCCGCATTATAATTGTTTCATTATAATTAAAGTAAATCACACAAACGTTAATTCCTATTTACTTGATAAGTGAATCCTATTGTGTTTGGTTAAGTCTGAACCCTTTTATCAAGTAACATACTTCGTTGTTGTATTGTCTCGATCTCGTATCCATAGACAATCACACGAAGTGTGAACCGATTAGTTGCATTGTCTCGACTCAGTCCATAGACAATCACTTTCGGAGAAAGGACTTATAGGTATGAAAGGTTTTAGCTTGAGGTATATTTGGGTACCCTCGCCTTTTCACCACACATATGGTTGTCGCAACCTGTATCTAAGTACCACTTAAGTTGAGGTTGTTCTTCTGCTGTATGACATGCTAGTAGCATGTTTTTCAGTCTTCTACTCTTCTTCTTCTTCTTGACTTTCAGCAATATATTAGCTTTGAAATTTGATTTATAATTATTTTCAGTAGTTTTTCTAGGTTTTGGACACTCTGGAGCAAAGTGCCCAAAATCTCCACTGTTGTAACACTGAACTTTTGATCTATCAACTGGTTTTCTTCCTTGATAACCTCCAGCATTATATCTCCCTCAATTGTTATATCTTCCTTGAAAACTTCCAGCATTAGGTTTTCCTTGATTGCTTCTCCAGTTAACTTGACTCTGAAGTGCCTCTTCAACTTTTTTTGCAGCAGCTGTTTTCTCTAGCAATCTTTGTTCATAAACTTGTAATCAACCCAACAACTCATTAAGAGTCATAGTTGCAACTGTGTTGCATTCTTTTATAACAATAACCTTTTATTCAAACTTCTCAGGCAAGCTTCTTAAAATCTTCTCTATAATGGCTGAATCTTCTATAGTATCACCATTGGCTTTCATCTCATTGACAAGATTTAGTGTCTTTGAGAAAAACTCTGAAATTTTTTCAGTTGTCTCCATCTGCAATAATTCATATTTTCTTTTCAAGGTTTGTAATCTAACCTTCTTGACCTTGTCAGATCCTGTGTAGTAGCTTATCAAACCATTCCATGCTCTTTTAACTTCCTTAATATATATATATAACTCTATCCATGATTGATTCATGAATACCTTGATGAAGAATATATGTAGCTTTAGAATTCTTCTTTCTGTTTTCAGTTAATAGAGTTTGCGCAGCTCTTTCAAGTACTACTCCTTCTGTTGGTTCTACATAACCATCTTTCACGATATCCCATACCTCTTGGTATATGAAATTTATTGTCCATCTGCAACCTCCAGTGTTCAAAGTTTTTACCTTCAAACACCGGTACCTTAATTGAACTTAAACTCGTCATCTTCTTCAACTTAACAACTCATACCCACGGCCCTAGAATATGATACCAGTGCTATGATACCAGATGTAGAAAATCTGATATCAAAGACTTAATGAAAGAACACAAAACTTAACAAAAAACTTCTCTACTCAATTGATGTGTTTGGACTCATGGCTCAACAGTCTATTTATATATTTAATAAACTTGCCTCTCAAGCACTAAAGACTTTCCTAACATAATCAAACTCTAACAAGAAACTTCAAGAGAATTCTTACGTAAACAAACTCTGAAACCAGTAAAACTTGCAACCCAAATTTACTTCTAAATACCGTACCACTGTGTCAACCAAACTAGTTGATCCACGCACTGTGTCAACAATTCTTGTTGACCCACAAGAACTCTGTCAACTCTCATAGTTGATCCCTATCAACTGTATCAACAATACTTGTTGATCCTTAGTGTAAACTTCTTAGTATCTTGGTTTAACCTTCAACACCTCCTATAGGGAAGATGAAAAAATATCATGGAGGCAAACACTTCCGACACACGGCTTAAAAAAGTGAAGGCCTATAGGAAGCTTGATTTTCCTATGGAATTATGATTAGGGCACCCTCCCTGAGCTTAGTATCCCACGTTCATAATAACACATAAATTGCCGAGGAAAATCGTCCCTCCCTTTAAACACATATACTACTATGCTCTCAGTCTCAGTTTCACTCTCAATCTTAAGTTTTAACTGTCACCATTTTCCCAACTTCAGGGCCAGGGGAGGAGTCGCATGGAACGCTGGGTGTGCAATTGCCCACCTAATCCACCTAGCTCCCAAGCCCAATTTTGGTTATTTTAGTGCAGAAGGAAAACCTGATTACTGCCAAAAAAAAAAAAAAAAAAAAAAAAGTGCAGTACATTTTGGAGATGTCAGGAGAGTTACTGCATGCGCCTTATACGCACAAAGTCACTCATTCACTCACTTTCGAAATGACCGATCCGAAGGCACCGACACCGTTTACCCAATAAGAAGATGATTCGATAGACAACAACGACGACGAGTTAGGTGTCATGCAACGTGGCATGTACCATCGCTGAATCGAGCTAAAATTTAGAGGATCCCATGTATTATACAAATGAGATTGCAGAATAATGGGTCCTCCCGAAATAGTACTATTATCAGAATAGAAGCATGAAGCATCAATAATTCAAATTCAGCAATTAAGTTTTCCCTTGTCCCCTTTACCTTGATGGCGAGTATATGAGGTCACAAAGGTGAGAACTAGCCTTTACGGCCTAATCTAAAATATGTGGACAGTGGGCTAGCTTATGTTTTTATAGTGGAAAAACTTTGAGAAAATGATTGAGACATAACTAATAATACAAGTAATCAAATAAGTAGTAGATCATTTATGGATAAGACCCAGATTTTCATTTGTCTAAGAAGGTTGAAAAAATTGTTCAAAAGGAAGTGATTGAACAGTACCATATGGAATCTAATGACATATCAAATCAAATGATGAATGAGTGGTGGGAAACATATGTTGCTAGAGCAAAACATACTGGCGGATTCATGAATCCAATTCTTCGGTCACTGCTGCCGCCTCCCTCTATTTATACATACAGAGTAGTGAGCTCTAAAGCAACAAGTCCCTAGCCTGCAGCTGAGGAAGAGAACAAGAAATTTACAAGTGAGCTTAACAAATTTTTCTTTCCATGCATCCTCAAGCTCAGGCGAATTCGCCTACTTTCTTCCATTCATCCGCGCCTACTGCAAATAATAGTAGTAGTACCATTAGTAGTAGTACAAGTCACAGTCTAGCTGAGAAGCGGCGGCGTCAGAGGATTAATTCACACCTCTCCTCTCTTAAGCGCCTAATTCCTCACTCTGACCAAAAGGTATATGCATCTACACATACTTATTCTAAATAATCCATGTATATGATGAGCTCAACATGTGGGTGCCTACATTTTGCAGATGGACAAGGGTTCTCTGTTAGGGTATGTGGTTGATCACTTAAAAGAGTTAAAGAGAAACTTACTAGACGAAATCATCCAGCAAGAGTCAACAGTCATCCCCAACGAGTCCGACCAAGTAATTGTTGATCAGGTGACGGCCTCAACAACCACAGGCACCACCAACAACAACAATATCAATGACAGTGGCAATGGTGACAGCAGCAACAAAGGCAAGTACAACGAAATTTACCTCAAGGCAACTGTCAGTTGTGAAGATAGGCCTGAACTGTTCAAGGATCTCATTGAAGCCTTAAAAGGTTTAAAGATGTTAAGAACTATAAGAACAGACGTAGTAACCTTAGGTGGTAGGATCACACTAACCATAGTTTTGATCAATATTGAAAATCAAGAAAGTAGCAGTCACATAAATGGTTTGGATTCACTTAAACAATCACTTAGAGCTGTTTTGGGCAGAGTTATTACTTCTTCTTCATCATCACATTGGACATCTATGAGTGGTTTCTCAAGCAAGAGGCAGAGACTTTTGTTCCCGCAACATCACTCCCATTTCCCTTGGTAATTCATTTTGTACATACAGTATAACAATAATCTCTCTAAAAAAAATAAAACTCTTTAATCTCAACTAAGTTTGCACAGGTTAAATTCCTTCTTGTTTCTGTTACTTTCTTGATGTATCGACATAGCAGGATCGTGCAACTATTATATGTTCAGGTCTGAGCATTAACAACATGAAATTTTTTCACCAAACTGTCCAAGAATGTTTGTTTTTTTTGCTCAGAAACTCTAAAAGAAAAAACAACCTATAAAAACAAAAGGAAAATGACAATCTTCGAACAATCTGTAAATTGCATCATAAAATGACCTTAGGAATCAAACCGGTATTGAAACCCTGGCTGTGGCTGTACTGCATCAAAGTATTTTCTGACTTCTTCGATAATCATGCGGTGCATAATACTAATCAAACACATCTCTTTCATCTCAACCTCACATGACCTCATTATCCCCATACCTTCTTCTTTGTCATCAAATTTCGGATTCTGTTCCTTGGCATTGTCATTTTCATCCCTAATCTTCTCTTCTCTTCCTCCTACCACCACCGCCACCTTTTCATCCTCGTCCTCTTCAGATTCTGTGACACCATCTTGCGCCATAACCACGTTTCGAGAATCTCCTGGCAGAGACAATGTCAAAGACGTCACTGGCTCCTCCTCCAAACTCCGGTGACCGCCGTTACTAATCTCATCAATATCATCATTGTTTAAACGCGGGCGTTTCATATTGGGCAACACCAATTCTGACTCAGACGATACAGAAACAACCGACAATGACTCAGTTGTAGTGCTACTAGTCATCGTAACGAGTCTTTTACGCAATGTGGAATTCCAATGATTCTTAATAGCATTGTCAGTACGACCAGGCAAAAGTCTTGCGATAGTAGCCCATTTGTTACCATGACTAGCGTGCGCCTTGACGATAATCTCGTCTTCTGCAGGCGTAAACGGCATATGCTGAACTGCAGGACTCAACTGGTTACACCATCTTAACCTACACGATTTTCCCGATCTGTTTGGTATTCCTGAACTTATTAATGACCAGTTACGTGCACCATGTAATTCTACTAAGGTTTTCAGTTTTGTGTCTTCTTCTTGACTCCATGAACCTCTCAATCTATCTCCACCGCTACTCATATCTTCAAGAATCATGTAGAGATCAGAGAAATTAAGAGAGACTGGTGTACTGATGAACAAGAAAGGGTTATAATAGAGGAACTTATAACTGCTGCTTGGATAGAAGGTCCGGGTGGGGGCGTGGAAGAGTCAGTTGGCATGAACCCTAAACTGCTCACCTACATAAACAAGAAAACTGAACTGAAAATCTCTTGCCTTTTTTTTTTTTTTTCCTTCTTATGAACCGTTTAGTTTGGTTATGGTTTTCTTTTCTTTGTTACAAGTGTGCCCGGTTATTTTAACTACTTTTGAGGAAAAGACTCTTTGAAACCCCCACGCCCATGCACTTAACATGAGTGAAAATTTGTTGCCTAAAATTAAATGTTATTTAGGCAGTTTTTTTTTCTTTTTTTTCTGCTGGACTTGCTTGAACTTGACCCGCTGGTGTGGACTCCTATGGTTCTTTTATTTGCATTAGTCAGGGAAAATCATATACACCCTAGTATAATTCTCAGTTGGTGCCCTGGAAGAAGTTGACGTACCATCTGCTGATTTAATTTTAGTGCTGCAGTTAGCTACAAACAAACCTATCGAACTAAACTTAATCGATGTGTGAAATGGATATCCAATCTAGAACTAGAAATATTTTATCAAATTAGTATTTGTTTTAACGTATGGTTGCTGTAACCGGTATTCCATCTTATAAGGTTCTGATAAAATTACTATTTTATAAGGTTCAGATAAAACCGAAAACCTCTCCTGTAACTGTCTTTTTTAAATGTTGTTTCGATTAATTCTGTTATATTTTAAATGGGCCTGAAAACCGTACTAAAGATTTCCTTGGGATCATTTTAGGAACCATATTTTAGGGCATACATAAAAAATTTGAGGCATACAAATTTATTTTCCTAACTAGGGTGTATTTATAAGGGGTGTCTAATGGGTATGTAATGACCTATATACCGGAAAAAATTTGAGGCATACAAATCGCCTTTCTTCTTCGTTTTTATATTACTAAATTGCCCTTATCTTCAAATTAAAAATCAAAAATAAAAAATAGTTTTAAATGTAAACATCTTCTCTTCTTCTCTACCCGATTCCCGCTCGTGAAGCCGTCGACAAAAAATTTGATCGTCGATTCATGAAAATCAGATCGTCGATTAAATACAACAACAAAAATAACTCGCACAAAGAAACTTGCATTAGGTAATCATTCTAAATCTTCTTCTAATCCGCCAATTGAAGAACAAGAAAAAATTGAAGAATTGGAAGCACTTCCAAGGTGGTTAATATCTGTGTCGGGTTCGGCTATACCTTGACCATTACCTTTTACAACCATTACATTGAAAATATTGATTTGAGTATCCAAACATGATTCTAAACACAGCAAAATTCAAGCCTCATGAATGAAGAACCAACTCCTAAAATGAAGATTAGAATGTATTTTCTATAAACCCTCTCTTATTTTATTGTTTTTCATTGATAGAATATGATTAATTCAGAGTAAATAAGAATTTTTTTGGGTTACAGAATGAAGTTCGGTTGATTAGCAAGTAGAAATTGAACAATTATCAGCCAATTTTATATGACACTTGCAGGTCATTGTTCTTCGCTCAAAGTACTTATGAACAGATTGGATGGTAATTCATTTCTAAACGATAGTCTCAAAAAGAATAAAAAATAGAACTTCCAAGGTGGTTAATACAAAGGTCGTTCTGAGTGTCATGGTGGGTTCTATCCATACTTACAATATAATTCCTTTTTGCTAATACCTTGCCAACCATTACCAAGTCCAACTTGAGAAGTGAAATTTACCCTGTGGTTGTCAGGAAAAAAAAAAACCTATAGGTTAGGTGACTCGATTAGATCACTTTCAATCCGAACATCTCTCTCTAAACACTTCGAAAATATTGATTTGTAGGCTACATGTTCAGCTGGCTCGTGTTGACGAGTTATCAGCCGAACTTTTCTCTCTAGACTCAAGTTCTTCGATCTTGTTTTGGCCATAACTTCTTCGTCCGATGTCAGAATGACCTCATTCTTTTTGCGTTGTATTTGTCTTTACATTCTCTTGAAGATGAATATAAGATCTCCTTGGTTTTAAAGAGTTGAATTTGGACCTTGGTATTCTCCATTAGTAGACTTCAATTTCTTAACACTTTTAGTCATTTCCACTTATTTTGGTTGATTCATCATAAGAAAGGTTGGACAATAGAAAAAATACGTAATAAAAAGCCTAACCCTTAAATGTTTATGAATTTAAGTGTTTTCTGGAAAATTAGTAACATGTTCGGCTGATGCGGTTTTTTGAATATGAGCCGAACTTGAAAAATATATGGTTCGATATACGATATTTAGAGTAAAAACCGAACATGTACTTTAAGTTTTTTTTCAAAACTCTCAGGTTAGGTTCGGCTTATAAAGAAAATTTCTTATAAGCCGAACATTTAAGTAGTAAGATGGGTCGGAAGTTACAAAATATAAGTTCGGCCAATAACTATTGTATTTCGAGTAAGCCGAACTGTTCATCTTTTGTAGCATACCCGTTAGGTTCGGCTGATAATTTCAAGCCGAACCTGTCCCTGGTTCGCCGAATTTGGGAGAAAAATATCAATTTTTCGATGACTTCAACATACATAAATGAAATTAAACATAATCTAGAAGTATACTTGTGTAATATTAGCATTGGGTTTCTTATCGATGTATTCATCTTCTGGATTTGGCTCATAAGAATCATCATTATGAGTTTTACTTTGATTTTGGGTAAAATTGTTCTCATAATCTAAGAAATCAGTCATTTCTGGATCATTGTTGTAGTTGATGTGTATTTTTCGATCTTTCTTAGATGAAGATTGCCCCTCCTCATCCATTGAGATTAATTGAATCAAAATACAAAATTTTTCCTCACTTTCACTTCTCCTTCTTCAAACAAAAACAATCTTTTATTTTTCTTCCCCCAAATTTAAGTTTTATAACTTAATCATCCTAATCACTTTTCATTAACATTAATCACTAATCAAAACTATTAGTAATTAATCATTATTATTAACACTAATAACAAAAGGGCAGATTTTCCATTACAAAAATATTTGGATAAGGGCCTTTTAGATTTACTATCTAATGAACCTATTTTGTCATTACTTGGTATGCCCTAAAATTTTTAGGTATGCCCTAAAACAGGGTTCCATTTTAGGCTCATCGTCCAAGATGTGATCGGTCCCATCTTTTTTTTTTCTTTTTTTTGACACTTATATAACTTATTAAAAATATGCAACGCTGCTGCATGAAAAACAATGTAATACTCCCTCTAAGTGACATAGTTCAAGTTTGCACAATTTTTAAGGCAAGCAAGGAAAAAAAATATATTTAAGCATTTTTTATAATTATACCCTTATGGACAATAACCAGTGAAATTTTGAAATAATTTATCTCTCAAACTACACCACGGATGTTCGTAAACTTCATACCATTGAAAAGCATTTTAAAACACATACGTAACAAATATAAACATGCCTATCAAATTATGCATACTTCTTATATTTCTTATAATCAATTAAAAGGATAATTTTAGAAATATCTCCTTGTTAAGTGATATAGGTCACTTAATGGTGGGACAAAATCTAAAAGTAAATAGGTCACTTAATAGTGGGACGGAGGGACTAGTAGCTCAACAGCTGATCCGACGTAGCATCCTATGTGGTTGATCAAGTGGCCACTCCTCCTAACCACGCCATCAAATCACCGACTGACCGGAGGGCCTGAAGGGAGGGAGTCCATTTTATGGCCACTTTTTTGTAAAATGTAACCGATAAATGTCCAATTTGATAAAAAGATTGGAAATGATTTGGTGGTAGTCTGTGGGACCTAAAAAATTAAAACGCCTCTCCTTTTTAGTCGAATTATTATAACTCATTATGTATCCTATTTTTTCAGGGGTATAATTGGCAAGCAAACTTGAATATAACATATCTAAAATTCCACTCCTTGGAATTTTACAAATTTTATCTCATTGGAAAGGTTTTAAAAAAATCTACGCAATGAATACAGACAACAATATCAAATTTAGACTTTTTACGAAAAAAATCAGAGGTATTTATCCTTTTAGGCACGAGTTTTGAAGAATATATATAGTCATTATGCAAACCACCATAAAGGATGCATAACACATTACCATAAAGGATGTGTAACACATTATGCAGCCATATTTGAGTTTATACATCAACTAATTTTCCGTTGCAACAAATAAAACTATTGTTTGTGGGTGAAAACTATTTCTGCTGATTTTGGTAATTTTGGGTGTGTGGGTGAGAAACGAATCTAAACCCTAAACAATGTACTGCACAAGAGTACTTTTGATTCGAGAGATCAATCTGTACAATCCTGGCCTAAACCAAGAAATGGTCGTTCCAGACTTGCTTCGGTCACAAAGTGAAGGAGAAGGGTTGGTCTTAGGGAGGGAAGCGAAGAGAGTGTTGAGACATAAATCGTTGATCCTGAAGGTGTGGTTGTTTATGACTTGTATCTGAAAGTAAAACTGGCTAGCAGGATGGAAAGCTACCAGGTGATTTCTAAATACTGTTGTTTGAGGGTGAAAACCGTTTCTGCTGATTTTGGTAATTTTGGGTGTGTGGAGGTGAGAAACAAATCTATACCCTAAACAATGTACTGCACGGGAGTACTTTTGATTCGAGAGATCAATATGTACAATCCTGGCCTAAACCAATAAATGGCCGTTCCAGGCTTGCTTCGGTCACAAAGTGAAGGAGAAGAGTTGGTCTTAGGGAGGGAAGCGAAGAAAGTGTGAAGACCAGAATACTTGATTCTGGAAGTGTGGGCGTTTTGTGAATTGTATCAGAAAGTTGAACTAGCTAGCTGGATGAAAAAGCTATCAGATGATTTCTGGATGTTGTATTGTTCTCCTGACCAAAACCTGTTGTTTGGTGGAAATAGGTGAGACCTATTTATACAAGTCATAGTGAAACGTACCCTGGTCTCGTATGAAGTGGAAACGATTGAGTGGTGGAATTAAAAGAGTAACGTGTAACTGTCAGACGTTATGCTTCCATGATGAGGGAAGTGAATTCGTGTAACCGCCAGTCATTACGCTTCCATGATGAAGGAAACGAATTGTTTACACCGTTAATTTTCACCACCACTAATTATCCCACTTCATGACACTTTCTTGTAACGGTCATTGCATGCCGCACGCTTCAATATAATAATAATAAAATAGGGCGTATGGGGCCAGCTAGGGCATGACCGGCCGGCTATGGCCCGGTCCCACGGGCTTCCCTAATTTTATATTATTTTTCATGGGATCAAGGAAATATCATGAGATTAAGGAGTTTTCATGAGATTAGGGAAATAATAATAAAATAATGAGGAACCATGAGGTGTGGGGCCGGCCGGGATCAAGGCATGGCCGGTTGGCCAATAATCACGGCCCCACGATATTTTCCCTAATTTTATATTATTTCCTCAGTGTAAAGGAAACACCATGAAACTGATGAGTTTCCTCAAAACAAAGGATATTTGTTCAAATGAAAGGATTTTCATGAGATCAAGGAAAATAATAAAATATAGAATTTGGGCGTGGGGACTGGTCACGGCATGACTGGCCGGTCGGTGAGCCAGTCCCCTAGTGCCTTGACTATTATTTTCTTTCCTATTTGCATAGGTTCATCGTCTCGTCGTATTTTGAAATACTTGTTTGTTCATTCAGGTGTTTGCTAATGCATTATTTGTCGAATACATTTACACCATTGTGTTCGGGGCTTACTCGAAGGTAACTCAGATACCCGTGTTGTTGAATATTTATTACTAACACATGGAATTCTGCTGGGAAGAACCATAAATTGAAGTAACGAAATATTATGAAAATATCGAATATTTTCCAGGGATTTGAATCTATTGAGTTTGAGAATAATTAACTAATGGCTTTATACTAGTACGATCGTCTAGGAGCGTTAATTATTCAGGAATTGAGTGATATGAGCTTGTTGAAGCGTCATATTTCTTTCATATAGTCAGGGAAAACATTGTTGCATCCTGAAGACGTTATTGCTCTAAACTAGCGTGCAAGTCAGTCTAGGAACCGTCTAATCTTTCAATTCTATGTAGAAGTAATTACTGAAATTGCTCAGTATTCGTAAGATATGCCGTTGCCTCAGCTGAGAGACTACATATCTATATATACTCTGAGAGACAGTATTCTCAGTCAGGTATTCTCATATCATGATCTTTCATGCTTTCAATAAGAGACATGAGCCTCAATATTCATCTGATTGCTAGATCAGGAATATATATAAGTATGGGTTTACAATTTTAGCCTTTGTCGAAAATCCACTATCTACACCTTGTGTTGGCGCCTGACAATGGCGCAGTGGCATGACTTGTGCATGCCAGTGGCACGATGGTGCAAGTGGCGCCTGACGTAGCCATGTTCGCTGGGTTTAGGCGGTTGGTCGCCTAAGATTTCCCACAAGTCCATCAGTTCGGTGGCGAACTTGGATAGCTGAGATTGCATCTCATGATGAAGGATGGCCATTGATTATGGCCACATCTTGTTGTATAGCGAAGTGGCGTCAGCCACATGCTAATGGCGTAGCGGCATGCCAGTGGTGTAGCCGTGGCATAGCGGTATGCCAGTGATGTTGCGGTATGGCCAAAGCTAAAAATTGGCTCCGTGGCTAAAGTTACGGTTTGGCGCCGTGGAAGAATTCATCGTGGAAGAATTCTTCGTGGAAGAATTAGGGCTTGGCATATCCAAGGTTCAGTGGAAGAATTAGGGCTTGGCGTGGCCAAGGTGCCGTGGAAGAATTAGGGCTTGGCGTGGCCAAGGCTTGGTTTTGGCGTCATGGAAGAATTAGGGCTTGGCATGACCAAGGCTTGGTTTTGGAGCCGTAGAGTCGGACCCACATGTGGCGTGGCAATATTGGCCCTATTGCCATGCCAATCCTATTGCTATAGGAACGTTATTTGGCTTTGGTAGCGATTTGCTCAAATTAGGGTTTGGCCTATCGAAACCCTGATTAGTGCACGTGGCGTGCGGCTGCGGCATGACGCTACCTTTGTGCAAATGGCGACATGGCTATGCCAAGGCCGTAGTGTAGAAACGGCCACAGGAGTAAGAATTGTCGTGGGTCGCTATTTATGGCAGGTTTCCACGAAGTGGCATGTTTGCGAGGTAGCTTGTTGCGAAGTTGGCATGTTGCAAAGTTGGAATGTTGCGAAGTTGTCGCGGTACAGTGGCATGTTGGCATGCCGTCCAATATGTTTTTGTGGTAGGGCGCGTTTGGCCTTTAATGTATGGAGGCAAGTTCAGAGCAACTTGATTGGCCCAAAGGGGGGGCCGGCCAAACATAAGGCGGGACTATACTTCTGGTGAGAGTGTGGCGAGTTTAACGCGACCTGATTGGTCGAGGAAATAGGGTCGGGGCGTTGCCAATGGCGCTAGCTGGCCTTGGGCATGGCCACGCCTCTTTTTGCTGGTGCGGCTCCCTATTTTTTTTTCCTTATTCTGATCGAGGTTCTGCACCTGCTAATCCATGGCGGATTAATTACTTTAGTTTTCTTAAGCTTAATTTTGACAAGCAAGGTTTGGTATATTGCGCGAGGCGCGAAACCCTAACTTCTACAAGTTAGTCAGGACGATTGACTGAATTCTATGTGTCGACACAGAGCTCTTTTAAGTTCGTTGCCAGAGAGCAGAATGCTTTTCTGATTGAATACCTTATGCAAAGATCTTATTCTTGATACTTGGAGATTCGTGCTACTTTGCTACGAGTGAACACAAATCGTCATTCCATATCAACATTAAGAGTTCAGCCGGAGAACATAGCATAGAAGGCACTCAGAGGAACTTATATTATGTGAATATACGCGAGGCGTCGAAATTTAAAAAACATCTGGGATTCGCCAGTTTGGATAAATTTCATGTAAGTGTATTGAGAGGCTCAATAAGTATGTCAGTGGAGAGCTTAGCAAACATGGCTCTGTTTCCTTGCAGAGTGACGTCACATCAAATGCAAGGTTTTACGATTTTAACCCTAAGCTAAAAATCACCATCAACATTAAATCCCCTGCTTAGCTCGGAACCGTGGCATTGTTGCGGGGTAAGCATTAGATGGTGACAGATGAGGATATAATCTAAGCAACAATTAATGAAGAGATTGTCAGGGAGATTTGGCTAAACTTTGTCAGGAGGCACGAAGAATCTGCGATCCTTGCATTGGCGGTTTTGCATAAATTTGGTTTGGCCATGGGGTGGTGGCCTCAGCACTGCAAATTTGGCTACTAATTGGCAGAGGTGGTACTGCGACTTGGTCCGCGGAGCGGCGAATGTTGCTAGACGTCTAGGTTACGGAATACATAGAGATGACGCTGTCTTGAACGGTCAAGATGGTGCTTCCTTGACTGGTGGAGATGGCGCTGCTTTGAACGGCCAAGATGGCGCTGCTTTGAACGTCTACGAAAAGGTGGATGGCGTGGCTAGCTTGTAAGGGCCGATGGCGAGGCTAGCTTGGAAGGACCGATAACGAGGCAAGCTTGGAAGGGCCAATGGCATGACTAGCTTGGAAGGGCCAATGGCGTGGCTCGCTTGGAAAGGCCAATGGAGCGTTGTCTTGCTTGGAAAGGACAATGGAGCGTTGGCTTGGGACGCGGAGAGGATGGCGCTGGTTAGGGCTCGGCTGCAACGTGGAGATGGCGCTGGCTAGGAGCGGATTCTTGGGGCTTGAACGCGGACTGTTGGCGTTGGCGTGGAGTGGTAGAGATGGTCGTTTGGGAGCGAACTTTTTGACATTGTCTTGGCCGCGGACTGGTGGAGCCATGGAGCGTTGCCTTCGCGGGCCCGATTGCCTTTTTCCGTGCATTGCTTAAACGATAAACCTTCCTCCACTCTAATTCCAAAAGTGTTGTGCTTATAAAAGGAAACCTTCTTCCACCCAAACTCCAAAGTAATATGTATATAAAAGAGGTCGCATATCTTTTTTTTTTTTTTGTAATATTGGCTTTGTTTTCACGTCTCCGCGTTAGCAGCATAGCAGAGGAGTTGGCGAGCGTACTCCAGGTATGTGCTCCAACGTTTCTCCTCCGTTTTTTTTTTTTTTTTGGTGTAAACCCTACCCATAAACATATCCTCCATAAACCCGTAGAAATACTTTTGTATGAATGATTCTTCTCTGCTAGCAGTATCGTAGTAATATTAGCCGTCACATTGACAGTAAAGAGGCCAATTATTATACAAAGTAGGCGCGCATGGATGGGTGGCTGCCATTAGTTCTTCTCCCGTGAAAACCTAGCTTTTAGGGTTTCCTTTTCCCCTCATGGCCGTGTGCACAATTTCCGTGGCCATGCGTGACTTGGCCGAGGTCATACTTTTCGCGGCTTCACATGTTCCCCGCGGCATTGTCTAGTTTCGTCCAAGGGTGTACTTTCCGCGACGTCACGTGTATCTCGTTGAGTAGACATCAGTCCTCATTCCCTTTAGCCGTGAGTTCCATGACATGTGGCTAAATGAGAAATTTCCGTAGCAAATGTGTTGTTAACTCTTGATTGTGGTAAGTTTTGATAAAATCTTCATGTATGCTTTTCTTCAAAGTAGTAATTTTTTGCTTTGCTTCGTTGTAGTTACTTCAAAAGCATAAGGAATTTTTTTAAGATGTCACCTGAAAGTAGTTCCACCGCCGCGTTGAGAAGTGTCAACAACTCCAAACCGAACATAGATGATGAGTTCTTTACGAAGTCTGCTACGATTACAAGGACCCATCCCAAATTCGTGGAAACTCTTCTGACTGATTCAGAGAATGATAGAGAAGTTCAGTCGGTCTCTCCATGACGCATAATGAGGTTTTGACTTCAGAAGAAAGAGTATCCAGCTTCTCCCATAGATTTCAAAATCTTTCATAGTCCATTGCGCTCTTATGATAAGTGGATGAAATTTATAATGAGCCACGACCACGTAAAGTCCAACTTAACTGAGGCGCAAATCATGCATGCTTCCATGGCGTCTGCGGCACTTCAAATCAGAAAAGATGTTGCAGGCTTGATTACTTTCATCTCCAGATGGTGCCCGAGAACTCACACGGGTATATGTAGATGGGGTGAGATGACTATTTCTTGGAAAGCGTAGCCGTTCTGTTGAGTCTTCCAATAATTGGGAA
Source organism: Papaver armeniacum (assembly GCA_023531295.1). Classification (NCBI taxonomy): domain Eukaryota; kingdom Viridiplantae; phylum Streptophyta; class Magnoliopsida; order Ranunculales; family Papaveraceae; genus Papaver; species Papaver armeniacum. The sequence continues at coordinate 306,847 of JAJJWW010006488.1, forward strand.
ACTTGATGTTGTCTTGTCTGAGGAAGAAGAAAAAATGCACGCCGCTTTGGTCACGAAAGCAGCATAATATGTTCGAAAGAATGAGGAAAGGTGTTTCTATAACTGGTGGGTGTCTGAGTGGTTCCCTGATGAGCCGGAGTCGGATCAAGTGCAGGATGATACACTCCATGTTGTTGCATTTTTAATTCTGTGGCTATCCAGAGATGTTTTCGATGATGGCTCTGGTAAGAAGGAGATAAGACAGAAGCTTGTCAAATTTGCTATCAAACTAGCGAAAGGCATTGCTCTTCCCATCTGCAGTTTGTTTCTTAGCTCTTTGTACACTCATCTGTATCACTTAGTAGCAGACATGTACGTCTCTAATGGGTATATGAAAGTGGACTCGTATATCCACATCGCCTTTCTTCAAGCGTGGTTGTGGGAGCATTTCAAAAATTACGCTCCTAACCCGAGAACCTTGTTTCCTGATGCATATGGCGGTTCTAGGATACTCCGTTGGTTGGAGAGGCATCCAAGACCTGGCGCAAAGCTCATTGACTTTCTTGACAACTCACATGCAGTTAACTTTCGTCCTTAGGCCCAAGCCCATGCCTCCATAGTTCAACCAGACACTTTTGCTTCCGCACCGAAAGTGATATTGCATTCCGCTGACGGGAATATGACCATTGGAGAAACTGTGTTCTTGCGAAGCTACATATCTAGGCACATGCCATATTTTTTCATAGGATCTTGTGGAGTAGTCTCTTACAACATTGACAGGGATGCTCGACATATGGGCTTTGACCAGGGAGTCCCATTCCATCGCCCGCTGACAAATCCAGATGAATCGTTACCCGCTATTCTTGATTACAGCATCTTTGCACCGGATAAAAGTCTTCCCTTCTTGCTTTCAGAACGAAAACCTGTGACAAATCCAAAATATAATATCTTCTGGCAAGCTGAGTTCCTCGCAATTCATCAGTTCGTGCACGATGTTGTGACAAATCCGCGTGGTAAACCTTCCTATGTGGTTCTAGCGAAGCATAAATTGTTGAAAGATCTTCCTTCGGGCAAACGAAAATCCTCTAGCTTGGATGCAGACAGTCTCCAGAAAAAGGAGAAAATGTCGAAAAATTGTGTAGGTGACTTCCAATCGGATTAGACAACTCTTGTGACTTTCAGTTCTTTCAACACGCAGGTGTGTATGATTCCCTCACTGACTTGGCTGAATAAGTTTTCCATTTTGCAACTGACTCCTCTCTCTTTTTTTTTCTTTTTTTTTGACTCACGGGCTTGGCAACTCGAATATCTTTGTCAGACTTTCCCATGGCCAAAAAAACGGCGCCTCTTGAGAAAGGAGGCAACGAGACTGATTCTCTTGAAGAAGAATCCGAAGAGGAAGAAAGCTCGAGATCCGGTGATGAGAGGAGCACTTCTGAATATAACAGCGAGTCTTCTTCCAATGGACCCACAAATGAGTCGGTGAGTTTTCCACACTTTTCTCTTGGACTATTTATTTATACCGTATAAATGATTAATTGGTGATATTTACAGGAAGAGGCTGCTTCCGAAAATAACTCTGAGATGGAGATCCACGGCAATGAAGGTGTAACAGTGTCTCCAGTCATGGAAACCGTACCTATTAGCAACCCGGAGATGGAAACTGATCGTCGTGAAGACGTGTTATGCTTAAGATGATGGAAAACGCCCCCACGGCTGCGGGCGCGTTTGTAGCCGAAGAATCCTTGCTGGTCGCAGAATCAATTGCAGGCGCCACTTTCGACCCTACATTCTTGATTCCTCATGAAGATCACGTGTTGATTGGAGGCTTCAGTGTACCGGTTAAGCATGAAGAGTTGTATACCATAATATGGGAGAGATCTGGACACATCGCAACAGTCAAGAAGATCACTAGCCGGTTTGCGTTGGTTAAGCGGGTGGAAGAAATATTATCTTCAATTCGTGATATGTAGAAGGTGACTGGTCACACCGTTTCTGGAGATGTAATCTCAAACTGTGAGTTCTACCGGGATATGTGTGTAAACTTTGAGTTTAACGCTTCCTGGTTCTGTGAAGGATTTTACGAGATCCATAGGCTGCAGGCTGAAGCGGTTGATGGTCCTTCCGCAGATTTAATTAATCAACAGGAGGTAGAAGTCGAGAAGTTATCCCAGGAATTGAAGCTGAAGCAGGCAGCTCTTCAAAGTATGAAGGACATTTTATCCAAGAAGAACGAGCCGTTGTTAGGCAACTTTCTTTGAATACTTTTATTTTCTGAACTTCTTTTCTTAGGTTTTTTATTTGAAAAGGCAAAAGAAACGCCTAGTTTATGGTATGGTTTTCTGGTTTTTGGATTGATAGATGATTGCTTTTTATAAGAGTTTTTGGATTATTTTTGGAGTAATGGCTTTTTGATCAATTGATAAGTCAAAATCTGAATTACGAATGTAAGTAACAAAATCATTAGGACCGTGAATGTTACATGAGAAAGGAAGAGATATGAAATCTTGGGATGATTGGGTCATCGGGTTCCATGATAAATGTGAAAATCCAAACAATAAGTTGTGTAAACATCATCTGGCAAACTTACTCGCTTTAGGGTCTTTCACCAGAACTGAGTCTTCAGGTAGTAAATCCTAGTCTTTACGTAACTCCCTTCTTCCCACGATAAGTCCCCAGTCGTTCTTTATTGTCGGTGGAATATATTTATGTCGATCCTTAGTAAGATGGAGAATCTCTAGTCCCCAGACGCAATTCTCCTGAAACCCCTATTTTTTTGGACGATGCGCTTCAAAGTATGGCATTCGCTGGTAGTATGATGGGAACGAGATTTGAATTCGTAATCGAGATATTAAGCTCCCAATGGTCGCCAATTGTTTGAGGGTGAAAACCGTTTCTGCTGATTTTGGTAATTTTGGGTGTGTGGAGGTGAGAAACGAATCTAAACCCTAAACAATGTACTGCACGGGAGTACTTTTGTTTCGAGAGATTAATTTGTACAATCCTGGCGTAAACCAATAAATGGCCGTTCCAGGCTTGCTTCGGTCACAAAGTGAAGGAGAAGAGTTGGTCTTAGGGAGGGAAGCGAAGAAAGTGTTAAGACCAGAATAGTTGATTCTGGAAGTATGGGCGTTTTGTGAATTGTATCAGAAAGTTGAACTAGCTAGCTGGATGAAAAAGCTATCAGATGATTTCTGGATGTTGTATTGTTCTCCTGACCAAAACATGTTGTTTGGTGGAAATAGGTGAGACCTATTTATACAAGTCATAGTGAAACGTACCCTGGTCTCGTAGGAAGTGGAAACAATTGAGTGGTGGAAGAAAAGAGTAACGTGTAACTGTCAGAAGTTATGCTTCCATGATGAGGGAAGTGAATTCGTGTAACCGCCAGTCATTACGATTCCATGATGAAGGAAACGAATTGTTTACACCGTTAATTTTCACCACCACTAATTATCCCACTTCATGACACTTTCTTGTAACGGGCGCATTGCACACCGCACGCTGTAAACCGCCAGACCAATACCCTGATGAGCACCCCCCGGTTTCTGACATATTTTGATGTCTCGAGTGTCTTCGTGGAAAACATGTAGCACTTTGCTACGTGTGGCAAGTTAAAATCGAGAGGCTTGCCGCAGGTAAATAGCATGTGATGCTAGGCTCGTTTTGGCTAGTCGCCTAAAACTTGTCACGAGCTTACCGGTTTGGTGGCGAACTTCGATGGCCGAGATCGCATCTTATGAATAAGGGTAGCCGTTGATTGTGGCTACCATGTGTAGATGGGGAAAATCGATTTGTTGGTTTTTACGGAATTGAGGAGACGGACGTACGGAGGAAACTCCTTGAACCGAGCGAAATGTTCAACCTCACACAAATGCACTGCAAGAAAGGAGTGCTTTGAATTCGAGAGATCAATCTGTAGTACTCCGGCCTAAACCAAGACAATGGTCGTTCCAGAGTAAATTCGGTTACAAGAAAGGATGGGTCGATCTGTAAGAGGGAAGCTGAGAAATGTGTGGAATCAATGGTAATTGAAAATTGTAGGTGTGTTGTGAATTCTGAATATGATAAGTTCTGAATGATTGAAATTGCTCAATTGATGAGTTTTTGATCTCGTATTGTCTGTAAGACGTGAGATTCTTCTTGTTGTTCTTTCAATCATGATTCATAAACTTATTTATATTGCTGAAATTGTAGACACCATGATCCCATGAAGTGTGACAGTTGATGAAGTCAAGGAGTGGAGAAATGGAAATCGTGTTTGAAACCAGTTGCTCATCGTGCGGAGACTTGGTCGATTTTCCATCTACTACTTTGTTAACTCCTTCAACTGATTGCACGATTTGCTCACATCCCATCGTGTGTTTGAACACACGTGTTGTAGACCGCCAGACCAAAACCCTAGTTAATATCCCCCCATGTGACACGATTGATGTCTCGTGTAAGTATGGAGTCTGCAAGGCAGACATGTATTTTGTTAGTCAGTTGTTAACTTCATGACTTCATGGGACGATGAGTCCTTGTATTGTGGAGCCGAACGTGGTTTGGAAATGTTTTGAGACTCATGAATTGAACATGTCTATTGAGACAGAGATATGATGTGTGAATAAGTTGACATAAGCAAATATTGCTCATTCGATGAATTGTTGAATATTGATAGTTGAACCAATATTCTTTGATTTGAGCAAGTATTGCTCATCTGAGCAAATATTGCTCGTTTGATGAATTATGGTAGCATGACCAAATAAAATACTGGCAATTGAACCGAGTATGATAAATAAAATGTTTATCACGGGATCAACGCAAAATTATTAGCGTTTGAATCTGGAAGTATAAACCTTGGACTCAAAACCCTAATTTGATCAATTGATGGTTAGCTGATGGTTTATTATGGAATGAAGGAGAACCGATTTCATGGGACCGTGGGTCGACCATGCAGCTCTCATATGCTCGTATGAGCAAATACCAAGGCCTCTTGAAGAGTTGTGATTTGTTGATGAAAGAATGATCAAATGCTGGTTTAATCATTTATTCGAAAATACTCGTCTGAGCCTTAGGTGATAAAACCTAATTAATTATGAAGAGATGGGACCGACTAAGGGGTCATGAAACCAGCCCTGGGTGGTCACGGGATCGAATGACGATCATTGCATGAAAATCCCAAAATTATTTGGAAGAGTTTTGGACCTAATACGTGCAATTGCGCAAATTAGGTCAAATGGTGTAAATACGCGGGACCGGCTCCTTGCGAGCCAAAAGCCAACCTTGGTCAGTCAAGGTAACATGCTCATGTCACTAAAGTGTCCGTATCTCAGTTCTGAGAGTTTTGATATTTTCAGATGTGCATTTGAGCAATCATCTGAGAAAATATGAAGAAATCAGGGTTTTTGATGAAACCGTCAAAACTTCATGAGATGAAGGAAAAATAATAAAAAAGTGAAGGAATCATGAGGTGTGGGACCGGTCATGTCCAAGGCATGGCCGGTCGGCCAAGGAGCTTGGTCCCACACGTTTTTTTCCTATTTTATATAATATTTTCATGATTTTAGGGAAATATGATAAAACCAAGGAATTTGTTAAAACCAAGGATTTTTGTTGAAATCAAAGAGTTTCCATGAGATGAAGGAAACAAAAATATTAATAATAATAAAATAAGGGCGTGTGGGACCGGCTTGAGCATGGTTGGCCGGCTAGGGCCCGGTCCCGTGAGTTTTTCCTTATTTTATGTATTATTTCATGATTTGAAGGGATTTTCATAATTGTTGAAAGAATTTTCATAATTTGAAGGAAATATCATGAAATCAAAGAATTTCATGAGATTAAGGAAATATAAAAATAATAATAATAAAATAAGGGGTCTGTGGGACCAGCTAGGGCATGACTGGCCAGCTTGGGCCCGGTCCCACAAGTTTCCTTAATTTTATGTATTTTTTGTGTATTTTCACATAATTTGAAGGAATTTCATAATTTGAAGAAAACATCATGAAATCAGGGAATTTCATGGGATTAAGTAAACATGAAAAATATAATAATAATAAAATAGGGCGTGTGGGGCCAGCTAGGGCATGACCGGCCGGCTATGGCCCGGTCCCACGGGTTTCCCTAATTTTATATTATTTTTCATGGGATCAAGGAAATATCATGAGATTAAGGAGTTTTCATGAGATTAGGGAAATAATAATAAAATAATAAGGAACCATGAGGTGTGGGGACGGACGGGATCAAGGCATGGCTGGTTGGTCAATAATCACGGCCCCACGATATTTTCCCTAATTTTATATTATTTCCTCAGTGTAAAGGAAACACCAGGAAACTGAGGAGTTTCCTCAAAACAAAGGATATTTGTTCAAATGAAAGGATTTTCATGAGATCAAGGAAAATAATAAAATATGATAAAATATAAAATTTGGGCGTGGGACTGGTCACGGCATGACTGGCCGGTCGATGAGACAGTCCCCTATCGCCTTGACTATTATTTTATTATTTTCTTTCCTATTTGCATAGGTTCATCGTCTCGTCGTATTTTGAAATACTTGTTTGTTCATTCAGGTGTTTGCTAATGCATTATTTGTCGAATACATTTACACCATTTTGGTCGGGGCTTACTCGAAGGTAACTCAGATGCCCGTGTTGTTGAATATTTATTACTAACCCATGGAATTCTGCTGGGAAGAACCATAAATTGAAGTAACGAAATATTATGAAAATATCGAATATTTTCCAGGGATTTGAATCTATTGAGTTTGAGAATAATTAATTAATAGCTCTATACTGGTACAATCGTCTAGGAGCGTTAATTATTCAGGAATTGAGTGATATGAGCTTGTTGAAGCGTCATATTTCTTTCATATAGTCAGGGAAAACATTGTTGCATCATGAAGACGTTATTGCTCTAAACTAGCAGGCAAGCTATCTAGGAACCGTATAAAGTTTCGATTCTATGTAGAAGTAATTACTGAAATTGCTCAGTATTCGTGAGATATGTCGTTGCCTCAGCTGAGAGACTACATATCTACATATACTCCGAGAGACAGTATTCTCAGTCAGAGATTCTCATAGCATGATCTTTCATGCTTTCAATAAGAGATATGAGCCTCAATATTCATCTGATTGTTGGATCAGGAATATATATAAGTATGGGTTTACGATTTTAGCCTTTTTCAAAAATCCACCATCTACATTAGTCCCCTGCTTAGTGAGGAAAGTCGTGTTCCTCAGTCAGTATTGAATGGTGATTTTTCGGTCATAAACAATATAAGTAATTGAATTTAGTCATAAGTTAAGATGTTACCGGATTTCGATAGTGCGAGCATACCATGACTTGAATGAAGATCCTACTGGCATGATATGATAAAGTGTCGTTTGGTGAACATAAATTGGTGTTGAATTGCTGATTCGGACGACGGGACCTTGGTCGTTAGGATTCGCGGGTCGGGCCCAATAAGGAAATCCTTAGAAATTAGGTTTTGGAAATAAAATTTGGTATAAAATGAATTAATCTTTGTTGATGGTGGATTTTCATTTAAGGTTAAAATTGTAAAAACCAGAAAATTATGCGCTAACATCTTGTAAAAGATAAAGCCATTGATAAGTGTTGAATTTCATCACTATACTGATTCACCTAGAATGGAGCATGCGGCAACAATCCCATTCTGTGAATTAAATACACGAAATTCATCCAGGTTGGAGCATGTAGCAACAATCCCATATACCCTGTAAATTTATAGCATTATTAATTAATGCATGAGCAGCCTTGTATTTCCTGTACTCATTATCAGTGCGGCATGACGACTGAGTGTTGCTCTCAGCAGAGTAACACGAACCTCCAAGCATTATAATGAAAGCATGTACGAAATACCCGTACAGGCTGCAACTCTCGGTGTGTTATACTAGCCCGATTGAGCATCCGGATCGACCGTATCGGGTCGTATATGATCTCGTTCATTCAACTTCACCAGCATGATTGGATGGCCCAGATCAATTCCATAACCCCCAAGCACGTATGGAATATTCACTGCCGAACCAACGCGGACCCCGCATGGTCGGCCTCCCTCCAGAATTGGCCTATCTTTCCAAAACGTCCAAACCAGAGCAGTATGGGCGGAAAACCCTAAATTAGGGTTTGCGGCACATTACATGTGTCGCTAAACAATCTCAACCATCCATTTTCGCAGGTATAGATGGAGGGTGTAGATGTAGATTCAAAGGGCCCAGAGCATGTCAACACAATCACCGTAGGCCCGCCTACATACCTAACCAATCGGTCAGGACCAACCATGGTTGGTTATCCCAATTCTTGCGCCCAAACAGAGCATGGTTACACGGCCGTGAAAGCCAAAATTAGGGTTTCAAGCATCACGAGCGTCCATCTTCTCCGGCACGAATGGAGGGTCCCAGATTAGATTAGCAGTCCGGTCATACCAAAGATGACCACCGTGGGCCCGTCTCTCCCCTGATCGGACAAGGCATATCATGCCTGGCTATCCCAAAATGCGCGTCCAAACCAGCGTGGTGACACTTCCCAAACTGCAAATTGATCTCGACCACTCAACTTCACCGGACGATTTGAGTGGCTTAGATCACGTTTTTATGGGACAGTCAGGTATAGGCGTGAACACCAGCCTACCACCTACACCCAGACCGATCGGCCAAGACCGACCAAGAATTGGTTGTCTTGGAACGCGCGCCTGAAGATGGCATGATGTGCGGCTCTTGTGGCACTAGTTTTCTGTCACAAATTGATCTCGACCACTCAACTTCACCGGACGAATTGAGTGACCCGGATCATACTTTCATGAGGAAATGGGGTTAGGCGTCTACACAGTCATGTCGTCTACACGCATGTACGATCGGCCTGGCCAAAATTGTCTCCCAAGCTTGGATTCGACCAGGCTGAAGAGTGATGCCTGCGCACCTCTTCAAAACCCCCGATTCCATCAATGGTCGCAGATGAGTGTCTCAAAGATCATCTCGTCCGTTCGCCTTCACCGCTTGGTTATACAACCCCGGTCAGGAGTTAATTGGTCAGTAAGGCGTCTTGGTGATCACCACCCGTCACTTTACCACACCATGATGCAGTACATGCATAAAATACACACGATACTTCACAAGTATCGACCTCCTGAATAACGCAGTTATTCAATTTAGCATTACATGCTACCTTTTGTGGGTCCCTTGATAGACGCATTTATGTGTCTAATTTGTCCTCAATGTTTCTATTGTTAGTACTCGTTTTTGTCCTTATTATGGTGTTTTGTGTGTTTGTAGGTATTTTTTGGAATTAAAGATTGTTGGAAACTTCGGCTCGAAAAGTTGCTCGGAACACCCCCGGAGGACATTTGCTATTCGGACTCCCACTTTGGATAAGGGGTAACTCAATTGCTAAGGGGCAACCCAATGCTATTCGCACCCCAGTTCGGATAAGGGGACTCCTCCTTTCTTCTTCGTTTAAACAAAATTTGGCGGGAAAACGAGAAGCTGAACTGTGCGAATTTTGGGTTGATATTTTCAGAGATTTTCAAGGGATTTGAGGCGCCATTTATGTTACTACCTAATTAATGAGATGAATGAATCACTTTGGAAAGAAAATAAGGAAGCAAATCTCATTATTTTCGGCAGTTGCAGTAAAACAGAGTTACACACATTTTCACGGGATAACATGAATTACAGTGAGTTCGGTGCGTGTAATGCACGAGTTTGGAGTGTGTTGGAGCGTAATGGATATAAATAAGGAGATTTGACATCTAAAAACACGTGGAGGAGCTAAACAGAGAAAGAAAATCTCGATTATTCCCATATCATGAATAAAAGATATTTTGGAATTAATGGAGGAGATTCAACGCCTGTTTTTAGTATAAAAAAAGTCCCTAGGAGTCTTAGAGAGGTATGGAGAGTTAGGGAGAGGTACAGAGCCGGAGAATCAAGTTCCAGGGAAACACCATTGCTGCTGCTGCTACACCTGAAGAACACGAAGAACAGACGGCCAAAGACCGTCGTTCTTCAACAGTGTTAACGACTCGCGTATGTGGGTCGTAGATTGAAGGAAGACTTAAAGAAATAGTAACAGTGACATTTACCTTTTATCATACACTGTAACAGTGGTTTGTAACGCTTCTCGTGCGTTGCAAATTCCTGGTTTATTTGATATCTCTCCTTTTCATCATTTGTAAGCGCCTTTGAGCAATAAAATCATATTTTGAGCGTGTTTCCAACATGATGAGCTAGACCCCATTACTGGGACGACGGAGGAAGACGAATTTCATACTTGGGTTAAATTATTTAATTCTTTTTTAAGACTTTTGCATTAATTTTAATTGAAATATGATTTGAATTAATTGGTTGTCATTTAATTTGATGATGTATGCTTAGCTTAAATGTTTTGATACATCATGCTTAGGATTTACAACCAATCTTTTGAGAATCTATCTTAGCAAAAATAAGAGTCCATGTTTTTATTTGTTGAGCGATAATTGTTAAAAGAATTAATATTTGAACCTTTCGTTATGAGTTTGGCCAAATCCTGAGTCCAGCACATCTCTTCATCCCGTGACAATTTTTGTATATATTTTTCTTTTATTAATTCTTAAAATAAATCTCGTCAAGTCCGAGTGAACGACAACCCTTATTACTACAACATCATTGAAAATAACCATCAATTTTTGGCGCCGCCGACGCGGACTTGTGTATAGTTTTGTTTTTTAGGTTTTATTTTTATTATTTTTGTTCTTTTACGCGTTTTGGTATTTCTGTTTGCTGATTTGGAGTGGAGCGAAAGAAAAGAGAAAGTCTTTGAAAAGAAAAGCAAAGCCAAAATACGAAAGAAAAGAGAGATCCGAACGGAGTAAAGAAGAAAATTCTGTATATAGTGTAATTATTATTATTATTTTTTTAGAAACTGTAATTAGGTAATTATTTTTGTAATTTTTATTTTTTTGGACTTTTTAATTTTTGGACTTTATTTTTGGACTTTATTTTTGGACTATTGGACATTATTATTTTTTTAAAACCCTAAGGAAGGGTTATTTAAATACAAACTGCACAGGGAAGGACGACGATTACGATATCGTCTCGGCCCCTCGGGTTCGTACATGACATAGGAGTCGTGGCCCGAGTCGACTTCAACGGTTCATCCCCTATCTGGAACGGGAGGTAAGAATTCTAAACACTCGTGAATCCCCTGTCAGCGGGTTTACTGGATGATTTTGTATGTATATATGTTGAGGTCTTGAATACGGCTGTTTTAATTTCCTAGTAAAGGGCAAGGACTGGCCATACAAGATAAGGGTTCGGATTTCATCACCGTTATATTCTTGCCTGCCTTAGGAAAACAAAACCAAACGCGAACCTAAGCCTAAAATTTTGAATAGAACGAGACCGATATGGTAACGAGCTTAATAGGAAAGTCGTTCGAAAAATATTGGTTACTCTATTAAGCATACTTCGAAGTTCATGATGGTTTCTGTGAGTTGAATGCGTGACTGCGCCGCCTTGTAATGCGGTGAGGCCTTGGGTATCAAAGCTCCACGCAGCTTCCCTCGCCTCTATTCAACTTACTTAAACTCGGATTGATTCCAGAGGGGTTTGCTCTTTCATTGTAACGAATTCCCTTTCGAAGGATTAGAAGTCGGGTCTAGAAACAATCTAAGTGGAGCCATCATGCTTTTTGTTTGCTAGAAATCGTAGGTTTGTTTTGGTCGAGTCAGCCTTGTTTGTGTTTGTGTAGAATTCCCTTGCGTTAGGATGTCAAACTGGTATTATAATAGCCATCACAATGAATATGAATATCTAATCAATATTATGGACATCACTCTTTTTATGACCATAGTGTGAATAGTGGTTGGGAACGCCAACCTTTGGAAGGTTATGGGTCATACCATGGTGAGCCCAATTACTATCCACATGTGCATCGGTCATTCGAGCAAGAAGATTATAGTAATAGTTCTTCGTCTCTAGAGGATACAATCAAACTTTTGAAAAGTAGTCCTTATTATGATCCTTCTATTCCTCTTCCTTCTTTAGAAGATATCCTCAATAGATTAACTCAAAACTTAGATCCAACACTAATGGAACTTTCTTTGGAGGAGACCCTTGAGAGGATAGCTGAGTCGACACGTAGACTTGAGTTAGAGACGAATGAAAGTATTGCTCGAAATAACTTGAATTTCCAATATAGTGTATCCAATAATACCTTTTAGAATGAAGATAGTTATTCACATAATCAAGATGATGAGGTTAGAATTGGTAACACTACTTGTTTAGTGATGAGTACCAAATATTGCATATTTCTACACCTTTTTATTGGCATTTAACTCATCTTTTATGCTCAGAAATCAGATATTATCCCAGATTCTGTATTTTCTTTGTTTTCAAGAATAAATATGTGTACTAATTAATTTTGTGTTTCTAGGTAGTAAATAAAGTTCGGAGAAATTGAGGAGCCAAAAGAGCAGAAAATTGGAGGCAAGAGTCTATGGAGCAGAAAGCCAAAGCCCACACACGCATCAGTTGCAACCCAACAAGAAGCAACCCATTTACAAGACATGGGCTTGAGCTAGCTCAGACCCGACCCACGACCCGAATCCAAGCTCGATTCTCCCTGAGCCGTTGAGATTTCTATCGCCGCATCCAACGCTCGCTGCGACCTACACATCAATCCCTGCTGCTCCTGCCTCACACTGAATCCATCAAACCCCTCACCCATCGACCAAAACCCCAATCTTTCTTTTCTCCCCAACAACTCCAGAGAACCCATCCCCTTCTTCTTCCCCGACCATACCATGGAAGAACCACCACCTCATCACCTCCTTCATCTCCTTACCCTGACAACAGCACCAGCAACCACCTTCACCACCTCTCTAGGTATAGCTATCTCTTTCTTAGCTTCTCCCATAACCCTAGAAGCTAAATTAGAGATAGATGGAGCTAGGGTTTTCTCTAGCATCACATCAATGGAGTACCAGAGCCGTAATAACAGAGGGAACAACAAATTCAGAGTTATGGGTGAGTGGGTTTACATTTATTTTTCGAATTGGAGTGTTAGATAGAGAGAGAGTTTGCATGTATAAATAGAGTTGAGGTGAAGATGTTTGAACTCATGCCTGGATTAGCCAGAGCACCAACTTTAGTTTAATTTGTGTTGTAATCATCTTAAGCATGTTCTAATTCAATAATTAGGGTTTAGATGAAACCCATAATCTACTGCTAAGTTTGGTTCATGTTTTGATATTGTTCTTGTTGTGCTATAATGTTTAGGATAAATATAATCTGAACACTTCAACATTTTACTTTCACAAATGTATGCCATGTATCCATTGTAGTTAGATTACTTCTATGTTGAATGTGTTGCAATTCATGCTTCATTGATTGTTATTGATCCTTAGACTAATTGTGCCCTGAGAAGACAGTTAGTGCTTTGGAAAGATACCCTAATTGCGATTAGAATATCCATCTTAGGATAGGTTTAATCATCTAAGTAATGAAATTGATCTCGTGATTAGTTGTACTTTGTGACAAGACAAACTAATACTAGGGGTTAGTTAGTTGCCTTAGTTGATAATAAGCCATCCATTGAGACCCTGGATAAACGGCAGACTTGCATCTTGTCCGGAGTCCATTACAAGGGACAAGAACATTATTGAAATTGGACTGACTTAGCTAAGATTAGGTGGTGGATTCGACTGCCCTAGTGCTCTTTAATTTGCATTCTTGTTTTCTATTTTCGTGTCACTTAAAAATCAGTTAGTCGTATCGACAAAACCACAACTTTGTCACTTCTCTAGAAATCAGTTTAGAAAGCCCTTAGATCAACTATACAGCCACTCCATTTCCCTGTGGATCGACCTGTGCTTGCCACGCCTCCAACAGGCGCTGTGCACTTGCAGTTTTAACGTAGGCGAAACATCTTTTAACAGCCTACCAAGTTTTTGGCGCCGCTGCCGGGGAATTGGTAGTGTGCCTTGTCGATTATTGGCCTGCTTCAATGATTTTCACTTCAACCCTGTATATACTTACTTTGAATTGTTTCTTTGAGCCCTGTATTAGTATAGCTTAGCTGTAGTTTTCTATTTCTGCATCTTGTAGTGCATTCTATCACTACATTTTAGCTAACTTATCTCTGCCTTATAGTGTAACTTAGTGTAATCATATCATTAGCATCTTTGCATCACCATCATTATCTCAGTAACTTAGTACATAATTTCTTAGCTATAGGATCATAGTCTCATTTCTGTGCATTGAACTCACTATCTCATTTAGCATCTGACCTGGCTTGAGCTATCACTACTCAGCTGCACTGCAAAACCCCTGTGATTAATTGCTAAAACCATCTTATGTGCTAGCTGAATCTTGTGTAGTGATAGGTGCTACTTGACTTGCATTATTTCATCTCTTTCTGTTTAGCCCTGCATCTTAGTTGTAACTCTTAATCCCAGCCAGTCCAAATCTTCAGTTAACACCTCAGTGCAGTCATATCATAAGTCTTAACCATCAGTGATAAGCAATTATCTGCTCTGAAATTCCTGACTTTGCATGCACATTTCTGAGGACTGAAATTCTCATTTGAGCTCACAGGTGCATGCTACAAAAGCCAAAGGAAGGGAAGACAAGGAGCAGAACAACATAGCCATGTGGCTACAACCGCTGCCTTGTCACATTTGTGCTTGAGATGTGAATTTGAGGTTAGCCAAACTTGCTACTAATCTGCATTCTTTGAAATTTGCCTCGAGCATCACAAAGATAACCACCTGTATTGGCCTTGTATGACAGAATAGCCACCCTGCTAGGCAACCATCTCTAATTGTCTGTTGAACTAATTGGTTGCATATCTCAGTGACACTTGAATTTTTTTTTGAAAATCTGAAATGTGTGCTTTCATGTGATCCGTGCACTGAAATTAGGGTAAAATAGTGCAGATTTTCACTGTGAAACCTTAGCTTCCATCTGCCCTGTGCTTAACCCCAGCCCCTGTAGCTGTGAGGTTGAGCTGCAATTTAGATAACCAAGCTAGCTGAAAGCCCCAGTTGAAGTCGACTGAATTAGTTGATATCAACTCAGGCTGTTGACATCAACTGAGTGAGTTGATGCCACATGCCCTGTGCCTTGTGTGACCCCGTGAGCCATCTACCTTACACTTTTGGTGCATAAACTCGTTGACAAACTCGTCAACTAACCCCGTTGACTCTGTCACCCTTAAGTATAGCCTGTGGAAACCAAGAACGTCAACCGAGCTAAGCCTCCGCCCCGCAAATCATTGAGCATTAACCTCTCGAAAATTATAACATCAACCAACCCAGATTGACCCTCTCGTGTGTCTGTCAATCGTGCTGTAATTTGTTCAATCGTTGTATCTCGCGACCACCGTGAACCTTTGATGTTGTGAATTGTATGCCATGCTCACATAAGAAATCATTTTCTTACTGTAGTCGCAAACTTGCAAACCTGCTGACAGACCTTGCTCAACCAATCTGCCTTACATTTTTGGGCATAACTCTGTTGACACTTGCATCTGAGTAGTGTGCTGACTTGCTGTTTTGCCTTAGCTAATTGCCATAAGAGCTTAGCTCTGAAGTAGTGTTGTAACCACACAACCCTGTGAATCCCTGCATATTTGTGCATGATCTGTGAAAAAATTGGGGTCAACTAACCCTGTTGACATCCCTAGAGGCATTACTTTCCACCTTGGCGCATCACTGCTTGTCTCCAGTGCAGCATCACAACTCTGTGTACACAAATGCTAGGCCTAGACTTTTAAATCTCGTGAGCATTGTCTATCTGTATTGCCTGAGATTGAGGGTCATCATTGTTTATAAGCATCAGTTCTATGCGTATGCATTTGTGTCTTGGCTGAGCAGTAACACATCCTTGAATCTGTGTGCACAAGCATAATCCTATGACATGAGAGAGTTGCTTTGGGGAACTGAGATTGTATTGGCTGTACAAAATCTGATTGATTAACTGATAGACTAGCCACATTGATGAGTTATCCTTACTGCATGAGAGTGTTAAACTAGCTACCCTGTTAACCTTTGAAGCTTACCTGTGATCACCAAGACCCCGCATCCGCCGTAACTGTGTGACCCCGTAACCTTGTGCATGCTTGACTGTGTTTGAAATCTTGTGTGAGCTATCATCTGCCAAGCTCGCTGTCATTTTCACTTGTTGAATGCTAAGCCTGCAAATCTATTATGAGTAAGCATAATCATCTGCCCTGTGCACCTTTCTCCTGCCAATATGGGTTGTGCATAAGCAGTGTTGTGTCTTTCTTAAAACAGCAGCAAGAAGCACTCCTCTGTGCTTAGAATCAGGTGTCAATTTTGTTGTGTGAATTGTGTCTCACTGGGCTCTGCACAAACTTGAAGCCCACATAAACCAAACTGAAGCCCACTTAAACCAAACTAAAGCCCACTGTGAACCGGGCTCGCATAACAACTAGGTCGTGCAACTCTTTGGGCCGCATATAACCCGGGCTGCACATTTGCAAAGAACACCCAAGACTCCTGTGTGCTTAATTCTAAAAATTGGGTGCCATTTTCTTGTATCATCTTTCCTTCTTTGTGTTGATATGATTTGATGTGTCTTGATGCGTGTCGTAGGTGCAATCAAATTAATTAATGTTTCCACTCAATTAAAAATAATATAATGGAAGTCAAGTTCGTTCCCACGAGGAGCAAGAGATTCTAGTTGTAAAAATTGTCACGAAAGGGGTGTAAAAAGCAAAAGAAAAATAAACAAAGCAATTAAAAGATAAAGTTGAAAGCAATAAGAGAGATAAGACCAAGGAATCCTTCTTCGTTGCAAAACAATGATTAAAGTTATGTTCTTTTCTACTTGTTATTAGTCACAGATTATCACCAACCGTAGGATAGCAGGTCCGCTTAGCTAGCCCCAAAATCCCTAATTTCACCGAGTAACAGTCCGCTTAGTTATCGATTCTATTCAAAAGAACCACCCCGAGGTTCGCTTACAAGATGTAATTCCCCGAATGCATTAAGATTTATGAATTTAGGTTTAGTACTAGTAGTTAAACTCGGTTCGCTTGGTTCACTTTCTAGCGTTGTTTTTACACACAATCACTCCACGGAATCCCTCCGCAAGGTCTTGTGTTTTCTACTTATGTAAAGTGTCGAGAACGATTACGTATTCCCTAACTTATACTAGATGTAGATCAATTAACAAATCAATTTAGCGTGCACTCCAAACAATCTATCAATCAATCATGAATGAATAAACATTCCTATTAGTAAAAACAATCGATAATCATGTGAAAAACCTCAAGATAGAATTGAAACAAAACTCAAATCATGAATTAAGAACTAGGAATTCATCCTCAATCAATAAGAAAATTAGCTACTCATGCTTTTGAAATTCACACAAATAATAATTATTAAAAAGAATTTTCAAGTTCACACAAATAATTAAAAAGAAGAATTTTAGAAAAGCAAGCAAAAACACAAGTGTTGTGTGTGTAGAGAGGTGTGTCAAAGATGTAGAAAACTTCTCTATTTATAGGCTTCAATATTCTCCAAATCTTCTAAGGATTAGAATCCTTTTCCTTTAGCAATTCAATTTCCAAATCCAAGCCTTTCTCATCTCTTCCATCTTCTCTTTCCAAGTTTGAGCCCAATTCTCCATCCAATTCCTAGTCCAAGTCTTCACACCCATGAGAGAAGTCCATAGAAAATTCTGGAATTTTTGCTCGCCGGAAAACTGGGATTGTGGCCGGAATTCGGCCGGAATAGTTGCCGCCGGTCGCCTGAAAATTGTCGCCGGTGATGGAATATTCCGTCCAAGATTCTGTTACCGTTAGGTCAAACTAACAGTCAACCGTTAGTCAATCGGGTCAAGGTCTGGGTCACGAGTCAGAACCGAGTCAGCATCGAGTCCAAACTAATCTGGCCGACTTTCGCTAAGTTGCCATGGCATAAGCCATTGCTGCGCGTAGCCGTGTTGTTGCACAATGATTGTGCTTCACGCCTCACCCATCTTGGCTCTGTATGTTGCATTTCATCACCGAGTGCCTCAAAAGACTTCTCAACACCACTAGCACTTGCAAGCATTTTTATCAACACCGAGGCTTATCAATACCTCCACACCAGAATCACACGACCATTGTGACCATGGCAAAGACACCCCTCGTTTCTAGCCATAGCTCCACATCATTCCTCCACACATAATCGGCGGACACCACCCATGGCATCAATAGCTCAAACTGCAACATACACAGCACCTGGCGGAGACATTCTCAATTTCACTAAACCATTGCAGATTCATCCTAGCGCATTCTGTAGCAATAACATCCTCTCCTCGTACCACCCGCACCGCATATCCTTTATCACAACTTGCTCGCAACTACTCATGGTGCTATTCTCCCTGCGCCATATCCTCCCGCCCGAGACCAACTTAACCCTATTCTCTCGCATCAACAGCCTAACATCCACCAACCCTCAACAACAACCTCACCAACTCACTGCGCATTAACATCAACACCGATCAATTCCAAACTTTCCTAAACATACATCTAAGATGTGAACCCGCTCTAGCATTCTCAGACCTCTTCGAGCTTCATCTCATTTGTAACCCATAGCGAGAATGTTACAACACCTGCACTGCAAAACCATTCACAATCCCAAGTGTTCTTCCATTCAACTCAAAGACAACTCATAAGTCTGTCTCACCGTGCAGACAAAACACCACCGCAACTCCCATGTATAGCTACTGTGTGTACTTCTCGTGCCATTCCAACTCCTTTCAAACCCTTCAAACGAAATCGCAACTTCACTAGATACCCATTTGTGCCATTCTCATAACATAACACCCGAACCGCAACTCCGAACCTAGCATTCATCTAAGCTTAGCTCAATTTCCCATCTCAACCACCAGTAACCCTCATCAACTCCAATTACCTCTTTCCAGCAACCTGAGTGGAGACTTGGCCTATTCGAAACCAACACCATCTTCATGAGCACCTTGTCCCGCACCACCTTGCTCTATCTCGAGCCGCAATCGACTCGCACCACCATTGCCAACACAAACCTAATTTCAATCCACCTTCACCACCTCAATCATCTTCTTAATCCCCTGAACAAGTCGAACCCATTTCCTGTTTCGTCAGTCATCGATTCATAGTCCCATAGCATCAGGAACGAGCTTCAGTTACAGAATCCATCTCCAATTCACTTCCTACTTCTCCCCACCAACAGCTCCAGAACCCATCTCAAGCATCAGCAGAATCGATTGAACAGCGGCAACAACATCATCTCTCTTAGATGCATCGACTTACTTCTCTTCTCTCACAATTTCAGCTCTCCCTGATTCGAACAACAAAGAAGAACATCGTTTCTCCATTAATCGATTAAGTCCAAACCCATGAATTATCGCACCAATTTCAAACCAACAACCCTTTTCTATCTCGTAATCGTTTCTTCGTTATCAACAAGCACTTTCTCGATCTTAATTTCAAGAAGCTGCTCTCAATTTCTTCTCTTGATCTTCTCTCGGACGGAATACAAAGAACAGTACCGATCCCCATCTTCCTTAATTTCAACTTCTCGATCTGTTTCTTCGCCTCCTCTCGATTTCACTTCAGCCAGCGATTCTTTTGCTTTAAATTCAGTGAAAGTGAAGAATGAGAGAAATCGATTTTAGGGTTGTAATGATTTGGGTGGATATTTACACCCCAGTGATAAAGACCACCCCACTCATTAGATAAGGGATACCCTAGTGGACAGCCCCTTAACCTTGGCTGGTTTGTATTTAGTACTCCTCCACTTGTTACCCCTTAACCTGGACTGGGCTCCAGATAGTGCTCGCCCCTGAAATGACCTTTTTGCCCTTTTTGCTCAAATTGGGTAATTTCTTCTTCTTTTCCTCCGTGTGACTCCAAAGTAGCTACAAAACTCAAAACAAGCGTAAAATACATAATTTACAAGAAAAATAGCGAAGAAAGCATAAACAATAGATAGTAAATAGGATGTATTCTACACCCTATCAAATTCCCCCACACTTAGACTTTGCTAGTCCTCGAGCAAATCAAACCAAAACTTACAACTTCAAAGCGTTCCAGCGTCACAAGCATCCAAAGAGTTATGAGGACATAGAGTTTCTGCATGCTAGTAATAAGAAGTTAGGAATACTAAAGAACATATTCTCATTCTTGAATGTTGAGTGAGAAATAACCACCCCATAATGAGAGAACGCGTGTTTGAGAAACGATCAATAAGCATTTCGCCTCGACTTCTGCCTCACCAAAAAGGATTTTATGATAATTGCACTCAAAAAGACGGCTTTTTTATGGTTCTCACATGTGTGCAGGTAGGAATGAAGAGAGAATTCATGCAACACGTTGAATGGTGGGAAGGACAACTTCCGAAATATTTTTAAAAACCCACATCTTTTAATATTTTGAAAAACCATTTTTCTGACGATCTCTACGAAAGGAAATCAACCATTTATTATTGAGGATGAGATTACTTACTCACCTTCACATCCGATCGCCAATTATGATAACACCACTCTCACGGCATCCAATAGAAACGTCTTCCGCTCCTCGTCTTGATCTTCTTGGTCTTCGTCTTTGGTTTCAACTATTGGTGATAAACCCTCGAATTTCATAAATCCTTGACAATTTGTAACCTTTACCTTAATAATCCTTGTCGCTTGAAACTTCCTTATAGTTTTCCTTCCCCACGGCTTAACAAAACAAATATTCCTCTTGTTTTTTTTTTTTTTTTTTTTTTTTTTTTTTTTTTTTTTTTTTTTTGAAATCAAGACAAGAGAAATTAAATACAACCATGGCCGTGGGAGAAGTATTTTACCGCTTGATTCTTCACAACTTGTATCGTCTTGAAATCATAAACTTCAAAAATTCTCACCTTTTAATTTTCTTCGCTCTTGTGAATAAGTCTTCATACTTGAATATAAAATTACCTCATTGTATTGTAAGTCCTCAACATATATGTAAAATCCGCTCATTTTATGTTGCTTTACTTATATTTGAAATTTGCTCTTTTTCTCGTTCCGTTGCTTATAAACCTTAAACTTTTTCCAACTTTCCTTGTAGATTTTGATGTCGCTCCTTGTTGATGATGAATGTGTTTCTATGGATCCGTTGTTGTCGAGAGAGAGAATGGTGCTAACTGCAAATCGAACTACAAGAAGGAAGCTTTCATCCATGGACGTCACCCTCATGATTGACAAAATTAGCACTCAAGAGATCAAGAGTAGTGCTTCTATTGGTGGGAGGTTGGGTAGCTCACCATTCTACCCGAATTTACTTACTGGTGACACACACTCACAAGAAAGCTCTTTAGTAGATGGAAAAATTCTGGTCGGTGCCTCACATGATATGAATATGGGTAGTCTCCACTAATGATTGATCATCAACTCTAATAATGCCTTTCTCCCTGCACCAAATTCGCATCACCGGCATGATTAAATCCATTATTTAACACTCAAACAAACAAGAAATCCGAATGTAGTTCTCTAACATTTCCAAGTTCAATTATGTCGGTCAAAATCTCTATGTAAACATACCTAGAAGTATGCTAGTGACTCTAAAATCTCTAAAAGTTGAAGTTTTAGGTAAAACTTTTTTTTTTTTTTTTTTCAAAATTTTTTAATTTTTTTGTAATTTTTGTTTTAAAAACATGCTTAACCACTCCCCCACACTTAAACCTTACATTGTCCTCAATGTAATTGAATCCTCCTAATAAAGTCAAGGTGGGAAATTTTAACATGATAAGGAATAACAAAAAGAAATAACAAAAAGCAAAAGCAAAAGAAATACAAAACTTATGGGTTGCCTCCCATTAAGCGCTTGTTTTAAAGTCGACGGCCCGACTTAGCTTTTGCAAGATTCATTAGCCCGGATCGATCTCTTTCACGGGAAAACATGATTTCACATCACTAGGGTATCGCGTTGTCTCAAAGATATTGAAGTGGATGAGTGTACCATCAAACTCCATAGTCAAGGTGCCATTTTGGACATCAATCTTTGTTAAGGGGTGCTTAAGAATGGTCTACCCAATAGAAAAGGTGTAGACTTGGAAGAATTCTCATCATTCATGTCTAAAACATAGAAATCGGCCGGAAATACAAGCTCATTAACCTGCACCAAAACATTCTCAACAATACCTTTCGGGTAAACATTAGATCGGTTAGCAAGTTCAAGAACTACCCGGGTCTCCTTAAGAGGACCAAGATTCAAAGAATCATAAATCGAGGAAGGCATAACATTAACCGATGCTCCCAAATCTAGCAAAGCTCGAGTAAACCTTGTTTTACCAATTGTGCAAGGTATATTGAAACTACCGGGGTCCTTTAATTTTGGTGGGAGTTTCTTGAGAATAAACGCCGAAGCATTCTCCCCCACACTCATAACTTCATTCCCGTTCAACCTTTTCTTCTTCTTGCACAACTCCTTTAAGAACTTTGCACAACGAGGAATTTGACGAATAGCTTCTATGAGTGGAATATTGACTTGTACTTTCTTAAAGATCTCCCAAATATCCATGTATTCCAAGTCCTTCTTTGATTTAGCAAATCGGCTAGGAACGGGGGTGGAGTTGTGAAAGTAGGAACCGTCTCCTCGGGTTGGTTGGTTGGAGATGTTTTCTCCTTTGGTGCGCTTTCAATTTCCTCTTTCTCATCATACACCTTATCTTGTTGATTTGGTTGCTCCACTTGTTTCCCACTCCTCAAAGTAATCGCATTAACGCTCTCTCTTGGATTAACAAATGGTTGTGAAGGAAGTTTTGTGGACGCTTGCGCTTTCAATAAGTTCACATCGGCCGCTAATTGCCCCACTTGAATTTGTAAATCCTTGATTGCCGAATCGGTCTTTTGTTGATTTTGTTGAAACATTGACGTAATACTTTGCATCATGACATTAAGCTTATCATCAATTGAAGAATCACGTTCCTTCACTTGAGGTTGGAATTGTTGTTGAGGTTGGAAACGTGATTGTTGGAATCCACCTTGTTGCTCATACGGATTGGGAACCGCCGCTTGCTTGTTTGCATAACTAAAGTTGGGATGATCCTTCCAACCGGGATTGTAAGTATTCGAGTATGGAT
The DNA here is from genome assembly GCA_023531295.1 of Papaver armeniacum. Lineage (NCBI taxonomy): Eukaryota > Viridiplantae > Streptophyta > Magnoliopsida > Ranunculales > Papaveraceae > Papaver > Papaver armeniacum. The sequence continues at coordinate 329,895 of JAJJWW010006488.1, forward strand.
CGTACCTTGGCCTTTGATTTGGATATAAAGCATTCACTTGTTCGGTCTCATTATCCGGAATAATCACCGCGGCCATCCTTTGAATCATTATCTCCATGTTACTCATTCTTTGATCAAGATGTGATGAAGAATCACTAACTTCATGCACTCGCCTAACCATGGGTTCATCTCTTGTGTAGAATTGTTGCGAGTTAGCCGCCATGCTTTCAATCAACTCGGTCGCTTGGGCGACCGTTTTGTTCATTAGTGCACCACCACCCGCGGCGTCAAGAAGAGACCTATCACTTGGGTGAAGAGCTTCATAGAAGTATTGGAGTATCATAACATCACTAAATTGATAGTGTGGACAGCTTGCCACCAACCTCTTGTATCGATCCCAACATTCATACAATGATTCTCCCACTTGTTGTTTCAATCCACAAATCTCCTTGCGAATTTGAGTAGCTTTGGATGCGGGAAAATATCTCTCGAGGAAAAGTTTCTTCATCCCATTCCATGTTGTGATACTTAGGAAGGCAAATAATATAACCATTCCTTAGCATTGCCCGCCAAAGAAAACGGGAAAGCTTTCAACATTGCTCCATCCGCATTAGTCTCCGGTGGAAGCATAGCCATAACTATGGCATAGAAGTCCATAAGATGTTTGTTTGGGTCCTCATTCACCATGCCATGGAACTTTGGTAACTCTCTAATCAACCCCGGTTTGATCTCAAAAGTTGAGTTAGTTTGGATACACCATTGTTGTGTGTCAAGCTTGTGAGAAGCTAGGTCCTTGAGTGTACGATCAGCCATTGTTTCTTCCTCTTTGTCCGAATCGTGAATTCACTTGATGAAGAAGGAGGAAGTGGAGTGTTAATCGCACGAATGAAATCCTTTAGTTGAGTGCCCGATCGAAGACGTATTGGACTCGGTCTGCCCTCTTTAAGCATTCACCAAAGGTATAGCACCTGAAATAAGATTCTCAAAAACTAAGTTAGATACGGTAAAGAATCTAACAAAGCAAGAATAAAGCAAAAATAAAAATAAAAACAACTAAAAATCGCGTTGCTCCCCGGCAACGGCGCCAAAATTTGATGCGTGTCGTAGGTGCAATCAAACTAATTAATATTTCCACTCAATTAAAAATAATATAATGGAAGTCAAGTTCGTTCCCACGAGGAGCAAGAGATTCTAGTTGTAAAAATTGTCACGAAAGGGGTGTAAAAAGCAAAAGAAAAATAAACAAAGCAATTAAAAGATAAAGTTGAAAGCAATAAGAGAGATAAGACCAAGGAATCCTTCTTCGTTGCAAAACAATGATTAAAGTTATGTTCTTTTCTACTTGTTATTAGTCACTGATTATCACCAATCGTAGGATAGCAGGTCCGCTTAGCTAGCCCCAAAATCCCTAATTTCACCGAGTAACAGTCCGCTTAGTTATCGATTCTATTCAAAAGAACCACCCTGAGGTTCGCTTACAAGATGTAATTCCCTGAATGCATTAAGATTTATGAATTTAGGTTTAGTACTAGTAGTTAAACTCGGTTCGCTTGGTTCACTTTCTAGCGTTGTTTTTACACACAATCACTCCACGGAATCCCTCCGCAAGGTCTTGTGTTTTCTACTTATGTAAAGTGTCGAGAACGATTACGTATTCCCTAACTTATACTAGATGTAGATCAATTAACAAATCAATTTAGCGTGCACTCCAAACAATCTATCAATCAATCATGAATGAATAAACATTCCTATTAGTAAAAACAATCGATAATCATGTGAAAAACCTCAAGATAGAATTGAAACAAAACTCAAATCATGAATTAAGAACTAGGAATTCATCCTCAATCAATAAGAAAATTAGCTACTCATGCTTTTGAAATTCACACTAATAATAATTATTAAAAAGAAAAATTTTCAAGTTCACACAAATAATTAAAAAGAAGAATCTTTAGAAAAGCAAGCAAAAACACAAGTGTTGTGTGTGTAGAGAGGTGTGTAAAAGATGTAGAAAACTTCTCTATTTATAAGCTTCAATATTCTCCAAATCTTCTAAGGATTAGAATCCTTTTCCTTTAGCAATTCAATTTCCAAATCCAAGCCTTTCTCATCTCTTCCATCTTCTCTTTCCAAGTTTGAGCCCAATTCTCCATCCAATTCCTAGTCCAAGTCTTCACACCCATGAGAGAAGTCCATAGAAAATTCTGGAAATTTTGCTCGCCGGAAAACTGGGATTGTGGCCGGAATAGTTGCCGCCGCCGCCTCGAAAATTGTCGTAGGTGATGGAATATTCCGTCCAAGATTCTCGTTATCAGATTAGGTCAAACTAACGATCAACCGTTAGTCAATCGGGTCAAGGTGCTGGGGTCACGAGTCGAACCGAGTCAAGATTCGAGTCCCACTAATCATGGTCGACTCGGCTAAGTTGCCATGGCATAAGCCATTGCTCGGCGTAGCCGTGTTGTTGCACAATGATTGTGCTTCACGCCTCAGCCATCTTGGCTCTGTATGTTGCATTTCATCACCAGTGCCTCAGTACTTCTCAACACCACTAGCACTTGCAAGCATTTTTATCAACACTAGAGGCTTATCAATACCTCCACAAACTCAGTAATCACACGACCATTGTGACCATGGCAAAGACACCCTCTCGTTTCTAGCCATAGCTCCACATCATTCCTCCACACATAATCGGCAGACACCACCCATGGCATCAATAGCTCAAACTGCAACATACACAGCACCGGCGGAGACATTCTCAATTTCACTAAACCATTGCAGATTCATCCTTGCGCATTCTGTAGCAATAACATCTTCTCCTCGTACCACCCGCACCGCATATCCTTTATCACAACCGCTCGCAACTACTCATGGTGCTATTCTCACTGCGCCATATCCCCTCCCCGCCCGAGACCAACTTAACCCTATTCTCTCGCATCAACAAACTAACATCCACCAACCTCAACAACAACCTCACCAACTCATCGCATTAACATCAATGACTCGATCAATTTTGACTTCCTAAACATACATCTAAGATGTGAACCTGCTCTAGCATTCTCAGACCTCTTCGAGCTTCATCTCATTTGTAACCCATAGCAAAGAAAAAGCTACAACACTGCAAACCGCAAAACCATTCACAATCCCAGTGTTCTTCCATTCAACTCCAGCACAACTCATAAGCTGTCTCAGCTGCAGCAAAACACCACTGCAACTCCCATGTATAGCTACTGTGTGTACTTCTCAGGCCATTCCAACTCCTTTCAAACCCTTCAAACGAAATCGCAACTTCACTAGATACCCATTTGTGCCATTCTCATAACATAACACCCGAATCGCAACTCCGAACCTAGCATTCATCTAAGCTTAGCTCAATTTCCCATCTCAACCACCCGTAACCCTCATCAACTCCAATTACCTCTTTCCAAAGAACTCCGAGTGGAGACTTGGCCTATTCGAAACCAACACCATCTTCATGAGCACCTTGTCCCGCACCACCTTGCTCTATCCGAGCCGCAATCGACTCGCACCACCATTGCCAACACAAACCTAATTTCAATCCACCTTCACCACCTCAATCATCTTCTTAATCCCCGAACAAGTCGAACCCATTTCTGTTTCGTCGAGTCATCGATTCATAGTCCCATAGCATCGTGAACGAGCTTCGATTCATGTAATCCATCTCCAATTCACTTCCTACTTCTCCCCACCAACAGCTCCAGAACCCATCTCAAGCATCAGCAGAATCGATTGAACAGCGGCAACAACATCATCTCTCTTAGATGCATCGACTTACTTCTCTTCTCTCACAATTTCAGCTCTCCCTGATTCGAACAACAGCAGCAACATCGTTTCTCCATTAATCGATTAAGTCCAAACCCATGAATTATCAGTACCAATTTCAAACCAACAACCCTTTTCTATCTCAGAATCGTTTCTTCGTTATCAACAAAGACTTTCTCGATCTTAATTTCAAGTTTGCTCTCAATTTCTTCTCTTGATCTTTCTCGGACGGAATACGGAAGAATGTAACCGATCCCCATCTTCCTTAATTTCAACTTCTCGATCTGTTTCTTGACCTCCTCTCGATTTCACTCGGCAAAGCAGCTGATTCGCTTTTAAATTCAGTGAAAGTGAAAAATGAGAGAAATCGATTTTAGGGTTGTAATGATTTGGGTGGATATTTACACCCGAGTGATAAAGACCACCCCACTCATTAGATAAGGGATACCCTAGTGGATGACCCCCTTAACCTTGGCTGGTTTGTATTTAGTACTCCTCCACTTGTTACCCCTTAACCTCGGACGGGCTCCAGATAGTGCTCGCCCGAAATGACCTTTTTGCCCTTTTTGCTCAAATTGGGTAATTTCTTCTTCTTTTCCTCCGTGTGACTCCAAAGTAGCTACAAAACTCAAAACAAGCGTAAAATACATAATTTACAAGAAAAATAGCGAAGAAAGCATAAACAATAGATAGTAAATAGGATGTATTCTACACCCTATCAAATTCCCCCACACTTAGACTTTGCTAGTCCTCGAGCAAATCAAACCAAAACTTACAACTTCAAAGCGTTCCAGCGTCACAAGCATCCAAAGAGTTATGAGGACATAGAGTTTCTGCATGCTAGTAATAAGAAGTTAGGAATACTAAAGAACATATTCTCATTCTTGAATGTTGAGTGAGAAATAACCACCCCATAATGAGAGAACGCGTGTTTGAGAAACGATCAATAAGCATTTCGCCTCGACACGCCTCACCAAAAAGGATTTTATGATAATTGCACTCAAAAAGACGGCTTTTTTATGGTTCTCACATGTGTGCGGTAGGAATGAAGAGAGAATTCCCGCAACACGTTGAATGGTGGGAAGGACAACTTCCGAAATATTTTTAAAAACCCACATCTTTTAATATTTTGAAAAACCATTTTTCTGACGATCTCTACGAAAGGAAATCAACCATTTATTATTGAGGATGAGATTACTTACTCACCTTCACATCCGATCGCCAATTATGATAACACCACTCTCACGGCATCCAATAGAAACGTCTTCCGCTCCTCGTCTTGATCTTCTTGGTCTTCGTCTTTGGTTTCAACTATTGGTGATAAACCCTCGAATTTCATAAATCCTTGACAATTTGTAACCTTTACCTTAATAATCCTTGTCGCTTGAAACTTCCTTATAGTTTTCCTTCCCCACGGCTTAACAAAACAAATATTCCTCTTGTCTTTTTTTTTTTTTTTTTTTTTTTTTTTTTTTTTTTTTTTGAAATCAAGACAAGAGAAATTAAATACAACCATGGCCGTGGGAGAAGTATTTTACCGCTTGATTCTTCACAACTTGTATCGTCTTGAAATCATAAACTTCAAAAATTCTCACCTTTTAATTTTCTTCGCTCTTGTGAATAAGTCTTCATACTTGAATATAAAATTACCTCATTGTATTGTAAGTCCTCAACATATATGTAAAATCCGCTCATTTTATGTTGCTTTACTTATATTTGAAATTTGCTCTTTTTCTCGTTCCGTTGCTTATAAACCTTAAACTTTTTCCAACTTTCCTTGTAGATTTTGATGTCGCTCCTTGTTGATGATGAATGTGTTTCTATGGATCCGTTGTTGTCGAGAGAGAGAATGGTGCTAACTGCAAATCGAACTACAAGAAGGAAGCTTTCATCCATGGACGTCACCCTCATGATTGACAAAATTAGCACTCAAGAGATCAAGAGTAGTGCTTCTATTGGTGGGAGGTTGGGTAGCTCACCATTCTACCCGGAATTTACTTACGGTGACACACACTCACAAGAAAGCTCTTTAGTAGATGGAAAAATTCTGGTCGGTGCCTCACATGATATGAATATGGGTAGTCTCCACTAATGATTGATCATCAACTCTAATAATGCCTTTCTCCCTGCACCAAATTCGCATCACCGGCATGATTAAATCCATTATTTAACACTCAAACAAACAAGAAATCCGAATGTAGTTCTCTAACATTTCCAAGTTCAATTATGTCGGTCAAAATCTCTATGTAAACATACCTAGAAGTATGCTAGTGACTCTAAAATCTCTAAAAGTTGAAGTTTTAGGTAAAACTTTTTTTTTTTTTTTTTTTTTTTAATTTTTTTTTTTTTTTTTTGTTTTAAAAACATGCTTAACCACTCCCCCACACTTAAACCTTACATTGTCCTCAATGTAATTGAATCCTCCTAATAAAGTCAAGGTGGGAAATTTTAACATGATAAGGAATAACAAAAAGAAATAACAAAAAGCAAAAGCAAAAGAAATACAAAACTTATGGGTTGCCTCCCATTAAGCGCTTGTTTTAAAGTCGACGGCCCGACTTAGCTTTTGCAAGATTCATTAGCCCGGATCGATCTCTTTCACGGAAAACATGATTTCACATCACTAGGGTATCGCGTTGTCTCAAAGATATTGAAGTGGATGAGTGTACCATCAAACTCCATAGTCAAGGTGCCATTTTGGACATCAATCTTTGTTCCGGGGGTGCTTAAGAATGGTCTACCCAATAGAAAAGGTGTAGACTTGGAAGAATTCTCATCATTCATGTCTAAAACATAGAAATCGGCCGGAAATACAAGCTCATTAACCTGCACCAAAACATTCTCAACAATACCTTTCGGGTAAACATTAGATCGGTTAGCAAGTTCAAGAACTACCCCGGTCTCCTTAAGAGGACCAAGATTCAAAGAATCATAAATCGAGGAAGGCATAACATTAACCGATGCTCCCAAATCTAGCAAAGCTCGAGTAAACCTTGTTTTACCAATTGTGCAAGGTATATTGAAACTACCGGGGTCCTTTAATTTTGGTGGGAGTTTCTTGAGAATAAACGCCGAAGCATTCTCCCCCACACTCATAACTTCATTCCCGTTCAACCTTTTCTTCTTCTTGCACAACTCCTTTAAGAACTTTGCACAACGAGGAATTTGACGAATAGCTTCTATGAGTGGAATATTGACTTGTACTTTCTTAAAGATCTCCCAAATATCCATGTATTCCAAGTCCTTCTTTGATTTAGCAAATCGGCTAGGGAACGGGGGTGGAGTTGTGAAAGTAGGAACCGTCTCCTCGGGTTGGTTGGTTGGAGATGTTTTCTCCTTTGGTGCAGTTTCAATTTCCTCTTTCTCATCATACACCTTATCTTGTTGATTTGGTTGCTCCACTTGTTTCCCACTCCTCAAAGTAATCGCATTAACGCTCTCTCTTGGATTAACAAATGGTTGTGAAGGAAGTTTTGTGGACGCTTGCGCTTTCAATAAGTTCACATCGGTCGCTAATTGCCCCACTTGAATTTGTAAATCCTTGATTGCCGAATCGGTCTTTTGTTGATTTTGTTGAAACATTGACGTAATACTTTGCATCATGACATTAAGCTTATCATCAATTGAAGAATCACGTTCCTTCACTTGAGGTTGGAATTGTTGTTGAGGTTGGAAACGTGATTGTTGGAATCCACCTTGTTGCTCATACGGATTGGGAACCGCCGCTTGCTTGTTTGCATAACTAAAGTTGGGATGATCCTTCCAACCGGGATTGTAAGTATTCGAGTATGGATCGTACCTTGGCCTTTGATTTGGATATAAAGCATTCACTTGTTCGGTCTCATTATCCGGAATAATCACCGCGGCCATCCTTTGAATCATTATCTCCATGTTACTCATTCTTTGATCAAGATGTGATGAAGAATCACTAACTTCATGCACTCGCCTAACCATGGGTTCATCTCTTGTGTAGAATTGTTGCGAGTTAGCCGCCATGCTTTCAATCAACTCGGTCGCTTGGGCGACCGTTTTGTTCATTAGTGCACCACCACCCGCGGCGTCAAGAAGAGACCTATCACTTGGGTGAAGAGCTTCATAGAAGTATTGGAGTATCATAACATCACTAAATTGATGGTGTGGACAGCTTGCCACCAACCTCTTGTATCGATCCCAACATTCATACAATGATTCTCCCACTTGTTGTTTCAATCCACAAATCTCCTTGCGAATTTGAGTAGCTTTGGATGCGGGAAAATATCTCTCGAGGAAAAGTTTCTTCATCCCATTCCATGTTGTGATACTTCCGGAAGGCAAATAATATAACCATTCCTTAGCATTGCCCGCCAAAGAAAACGGGAAAGCTTTCAACATTGCTCCATCCGCATTAGTCTCCGGTGGAAGCATAGCCATAACTATGGCATAGAAGTCCATAAGATGTTTGTTTGGGTCCTCATTCACCATGCCATGGAACTTTGGTAACTCTCTAATCAACCCCGGTTTGATCTCAAAAGTTGAGTTAGTTTGGATACACCATTGTTGTGTGTCAAGCTTGTGAGAAGCTAGGTCCTTGAGTGTACGATCAGCCATTGTTTCTTCCTCTATGTCCGAATCTGTGAATTCACTTGATGAAGAAGGAGGAAGTGGAGTGTTAATCGCACGAATGAAATCCTTTAGTTGAGTGCCCGATCGAAGACGTATTGGACTCGGTCTGCCCTCTTTAAGCATTCACCAAAGGTATAGCACCTGAAATAAGATTCTCAAAAACTAAGTTAGATACGGTAAAGAATCTAACAAAGCAAGAATAAAGCAAAAATAAAAATAAAAACAACTAAAAATCGCCCGTTGCTCCCCGGCAACGGCGCCAAAATTTGATGCGTGTCGTAGGTGCAATCAAACTAATTAATGTTTCCACTCAATTAAAAATAATATAATGGAAGTCAAGTTCGTTCCCACGAGGAGCAAGAGATTCTAGTTGTAAAAATTGTCACGAAAGGGGGTGTAAAAAGCAAAAGAAAAATAAACAAAGCAATTAAAAGATAAAGTTGAAAGCAATAAGAGAGATAAGACCAAGGAATCCTTCTTCGTTGCAAAACAATGATTAAAGTTATGTTCTTTTCTACTTGTTATTAGTCACAGATTATCACCAACCGTAGGATAGCAGGTCCGCTTAGCTAGCCCCAAAATCCCTAATTTCACTGAGTAACAGGTCCGCTTAGTTATCAGATTCTATTCAAAAGAACCACCCTGAGGTTCGCTTACAAGATATAATTTCCTGAATGCATTAAGATTTATGAATTTAGGTTTAGTACTAGTAGTTAAACTCGGTTCGCTTGGTTCACTTTCTAGCGTTGTTTTTACACACAATCACTCCACGGAATCCCTCCGCAAGGTCTTGTGTTTTCTACTTATGTAAAGTGTCGAGAACGATTACGTATTCCCTAACTTATACTAGATGTAGATCAATTAACAAATCAATTTAGCGTGCACTCCAAACAATCTATCAATCAATCATGAATGAATAAACATTCCTATTAGTAAAAACAATCGATAATCATGTGAAAAACCTCAAGATAGAATTGAAACAAAACTCAAATCATGAATTAAGAACTAGGAATTCATCCTCAATCAATAAGAAAATTAGCTACTCATGCTTTTGAAATTCACACAAATAATAATTATTAAAAAGAATTTTCAAGTTCACACAAATAATTAAAAAGAAGAATTTTAGAAAAGCAAGCAAAAACACAAGTGTTGTGTGTGTAGAGAGGTGTGTCAAAGATGTAGAAAACTTCTCTATTTATAGGCTTCAATATTCTCCAAATCTTCTAAGGATTAGAATCCTTTTCCTTTAGCAATTCAATTTCCAAATCCAAGCCTTTCTCATCTCTTCCATCTTCTCTTTCCAAGTTTGAGCCCAATTCTCCATCCAATTCCTAGTCCAAGTCTTCACACCCATGAGAGAAGTCCATAGAAAATTCTGGAATTTTTGCTCGCCGGAAAACTGGGATTGTGGCCGGAATTCGGCCGGAATAGTTGCCGCACGGTCTTCGAAAATTGTCGCCGGTGATGGAATATTCCGTCCAAGATTCTCGTTATCAGTTAGGTCAAACTAACGATCAACCGTTAGTCAATCGGGTCAAGGTCCGGGTCACGAGTCGAACCGAGTCAAGATCATCGAGTCCACTAATCGGGCCGACTCGGCTAAGTTGCCATGGCATAAGCCATTGCTCGGCCGAAGCCGTGTTGTTGCACAATGATTGTGCTTCACGCCTCGACCATCTTGGCTCTGTATGTTGCATTTCATCACAAAGTGCCTCGCACTTCTCAACACCACTAGCACTTGCAAGCATTTTTATCAACACTAGAGGCTTATCAATACCTCCACAACTCAGTAATCACACAAAACCATTGTGACCATGGCAAAGACACCCTCTGTTTCTAGCCATAGCTCCACATCATTCCTCCACACATAATCGCAGACACCACCCATGGCATCAATAGCTCAAACTGCAACATACACAGCACCTGGCGGAGACATTCTCAATTTCACTAAACCATTGCAGATTCATCCTTGCGCATTCTGTAGCAATAACATCTTCTCCTCGTACCACACCCGCACCGCATATCCTTTATCACAACCGCCTGCAACTACTCATGGTGCTATTCTCATTTGCGCCATATCCCCCCCCGCTCGAGACCAACTTAACCCTATTCTCTCGCATCAACAGCCTAACATCCACCAACCCTCAACAACAACCTCACCAACTCACCTTGCTGCATTAACATCAACGGTGATCAATTTCACTTCCTAAACATACATCTAAGATGTGAACCCGCTCTAGCATTCTCAGTAGACCTCTTGAGCTTCATCTCATTTGTAACCCATAGCAAAGAATGACTACAACACCAGTAGCTGCAAAACCATTCACAATCCCAGTGTTCTTCCATTCAACTCAAAGCCACAACTCATAAGTCGTCTCAGTGCTGACAAAACACCACCGCAACTCCCATGTATAGCTACTGTGTGTACTTCTCAGGCCATTCCAACTCCTTTCAAACCCTTCAAACGAAATCGCAACTTCACTAGATACCCATTTGTGCCATTCTCATAACATAACACCTGAACTGCAACTCCGAACCTAGCATTCATCTAAGCTTAGCTCAATTTCCCATCTCAACCACCAGAACCCTCATCAACTCCAATTACCTCTTTCCAGCAACCTGAGTGGAGACTTGGCCTATTCGAAACCAACACCATCTTCATGAGCACCTTGTCCTGCACCACCTTGCTCTATCTGAGCTGCAATCAGACTCAGTACCACCATTGCCAACACAAACCTAATTTCAATCCACCTTCACCACCTCAATCATCTTCTTAATCCCCTGAACAAGTCGAACCCATTTCCTGTTTCGTCAGTCATCGATTCATAGTCCCATAGCATCAGGAACGAGCTTCAGTTACAGAATCCATCTCCAATTCACTTCCTACTTCTCCCCACCAACAGCTCCAGAACCCATCTCAAGCATCAGCAGAATCGATTGAACAGCGGCAACAACATCATCTCTCTTAGCTGCATCGACTTACTTCTCTTCTCTCACAATTTCGCCTCTCCCCGATTCGAACAACGGCAGGCAACATCGTTTCTCCATTAATCGATTAAGTCCAAACCCATGAATTAGAAAGTACCAATTTCAAACCAACAACCCTTTTCTATCTCGAATCGTTTCTTCGTTATCAACGGCACTTTCTCGATCTTAATTTCAAAGAATTTGCTCTCAATTTCTTCTCTTGATCTTCTCTCGGACGGAATACAAAGAACTGACATCGATCCCCATCTTCCTTAATTTCAACTTCTCGATCTGTTTCTTGACTCCTCTCGATTTCACTCAGCAGCAGTTGCTGCTTTAAATTCAGGTGAAAGTGAAAAATGAGAGAAATCGATTTTAGGGTTGTAATGATTTGGGTGGATATTTACACCCGAGTGATAAAGACCACCCCACTCATTAGATAAGGGATACCCTAGTGGACAGCCCCTTAACCTTGGTCGGTTTGTATTTAGTACTCCTCCACTTGTTACCCCTTAACCCGGACTGGGCTCCGATAGTGCTCGCCCCGAAATGACCTTTTTGCCCTTTTTGCTCAAATTGGGTAATTTCTTCTTCTTTTCCTCCGTGTGACTCCAAAGTAGCTACAAAACTCAAAACAAGCGTAAAATACATAATTTACAAGAAAAATAGCGAAGAAAGCATAAACAATAGATAGTAAATAGGATGTATTCTACACCCTATCAAATTCCCCACACTTAGACTTTGCTAGTCCTCGAGCAAATCAAACCAAAACTTACAACTTCAAAGCGTTCCCGGCGTCACAAGCATCCAAAGAGTTATGAGGACATAGAGTTTCGCATGCTAGTAATAAGAAGTTAGGAATACTAAAGAACATATTCTCATTCTTGAATGTTGAGTGAGAAATAACCACCCCATAATGAGAGAACGCGCGTTTGAGAAACGATCAATAAGCATTTCGCCTCGACTTCGCCTCACCAAAAAGGATTTTATGATAATTGCACTCAAAAAGACGGCTTTTTTATGGTTCTCACATGTGTGCAGGTAGGAATGAAGAGAGAATTCCCGCAACACGTTGAATGGTGGGAAGGACAACTTAGAAATATTTTTAAAAACCCACATCTTTTAATATTTTGAAAAACCATTTTTCTCGACGATCTCTACGAAAGGAAATCAACCATTTATTATTGAGGATGAGATTACTTACTCACCTTCACATCCGATCGCCAATTATGATAACACCACTCTCACGGCATCCAATAGAAACGTCTTCCGCTCCTCGTCTTGATCTTCTTGGTCTTCGTCTTTGGTTTCAACTATTGGTGATAAACCCTCGAATTTCATAAATCCTTGACAATTTGTAACCTTTACCTTAATAATCCTTGTCGCTTGAAACTTCCTTATAGTTTTCCTTCCCCACGGCTTAACAAAACAAATATTCCTCTTGTCTTTTTTTTTTTTTTTTTTATTTTTTTTGAAATCAAGACAAGAGAAATTAAATACAACCATGGCCGTGGGAGAAGTATTTTACCGCTTGATTCTTCACAACTTGTATCGTCTTGAAATCATAAACTTCAAAAATTCTCACCTTTTAATTTTCTTCGCTCTTGTGAATAAGTCTTCATACTTGAATATAAAATTACCTCATTGTATTGTAAGTCCTCAACATATATGTAAAATCCGCTCATTTTATGTTGCTTTACTTATATTTGAAATTTGCTCTTTTTCTCGTTCCGTTGCTTATAAACCTTAAACTTTTTCCAACTTTCCTTGTAGATTTTGATGTCGCTCCTTGTTGATGATGAATGTGTTTCTATGGATCCGTTGTTGTCGAGAGAGAGAATGGTGCTAACCGCAAATCGAACTACAAGAAGGAAGCTTTCATCCATGGACGTCACCCTCATGATTGACAAAATTAGCACTCAAGAGATCAAGAGTAGTGCTTCTATTGGTGGGAGGTTGGGTAGCTCACCATTCTACCCGGAATTTACTTACGGTGACACACACTCACAAGAAAGCTCTTTAGTAGATGGAAAAATTCTGGTCGGTGCCTCACATGATATGAATATGGGTAGTCTCCACTAATGATTGATCATCAACTCTAATAATGCCTTTCTCCCTGCACCAAATTCGCATCAGGCATGATTAAATCCATTATTTAACACTCAAACAAACAAGAAATCCGAATGTAGTTCTCTAACATTTCCAAGTTCAATTATGTCGGTCAAAATCTCTATGTAAACATACCTAGAAGTATGCTAGTGACTCTAAAATCTCTAAAAGTTGAAGTTTTAGGTAAAACTTTTTTTTTTTTTTTTTTTCAAAATTTTTTTAATTTTTTTTTTTTGTTTTAAAAACATGCTTAACCACTCCCCCACACTTAAACCTTACATTGTCCTCAATGTAATTGAATCCTCCTAATAAAGTCAAGGTGGGAAATTTTAACATGATAAGGAATAACAAAAAGAAATAACAAAAAGCAAAAGCAAAAGAAATACAAAACTTATGGGTTGCCTCCCATTAAGCGCTTGTTTTAAAGTCGACGGCCCGACTTAGCTTTTGCAAGATTCATTAGCCCGGATCGATCTCTTTCACGGGAAAACATGATTTCACATCACTAGGGTATCGCGTTGTCTCAAAGATATTGAAGTGGATGAGTGTACCATCAAACTCCATAGTCAAGGTGCCATTTTGGACATCAATCTTTGTTCCGGGGGTGCTTAAGAATGGTCTACCCAATAGAAAAGGTGTAGACTTGGAAGAATTCTCATCATTCATGTCTAAAACATAGAAATCGGCCGGAAATACAAGCTCATTAACCTGCACCAAAACATTCTCAACAATACCTTTCGGGTAAACATTAGATCGGTTAGCAAGTTCAAGAACTACCCCGGTCTCCTTAAGAGGACCAAGATTCAAAGAATCATAAATCGAGGAAGGCATAACATTAACCGATGCTCCCAAATCTAGCAAAGCTCGAGTAAACCTTGTTTTACCAATTGTGCAAGGTATATTGAAACTACCGGGGTCCTTTAATTTTGGTGGGAGTTTCTTGAGAATAAACGCCGAAGCATTCTCCCCCACACTCATAACTTCATTCCCGTTCAACCTTTTCTTCTTCTTGCACAACTCCTTTAAGAACTTTGCACAACGAGGAATTTGACGAATAGCTTCTATGAGTGGAATATTGACTTGTACTTTCTTAAAGATCTCCCAAATATCCATGTATTCCAAGTCCTTCTTTGATTTAGCAAATCGGCTAGGAACGGGGGTGGAGTTGTGAAAGTAGGAACCGTCTCCTCGGGTTGGTTGGTTGGAGATGTTTTCTCCTTTGGTGCAGTTTCAATTTCCTCTTTCTCATCATACACCTTATCTTGTTGATTTGGTTGCTCCACTTGTTTCCCACTCCTCAAAGTAATCGCATTAACGCTCTCTCTTGGATTAACAAATGGTTGTGAAGGAAGTTTTGTGGACGCTTGCGCTTTCAATAAGTTCACATCGGTCGCTAATTGCCCCACTTGAATTTGTAAATCCTTGATTGCCGAATCGGTCTTTTGTTGATTTTGTTGAAACATTGACGTAATACTTTGCATCATGACATTAAGCTTATCATCAATTGAAGAATCACGTTCCTTCACTTGAGGTTGGAATTGTTGTTGAGGTTGGAAACGTGATTGTTGGAATCCACCTTGTTGCTCATACGGATTGGGAACCGCCGCTTGCTTGTTTGCATAACTAAAGTTGGGATGATCCTTCCAACCGGGATTGTAAGTATTCGAGTATGGATCGTACCTTGGCCTTTGATTTGGATATAAAGCATTCACTTGTTCGGTCTCATTATCCGGAATAATCACCGCGCCATCCTTTGAATCATTATCTCCATGTTACTCATTCTTTGATCAAGATGTGATGAAGAATCACTAACTTCATGCACTCGCCTAACCATGGGTTCATCTCTTGTGTAGAATTGTTGCGAGTTAGCCGCCATGCTTTCAATCAACTCGGTCGCTTGGGCGACCGTTTTGTTCATTAGTGCACCACCACCCGCAAGCGCCAAGAAGAGACCTATCACTTGGGTGAAGAGCTTCATAGAAGTATTGGAGTATCATAACATCACTAAATTGATGGTGTGGACAGCTTGCCACCAACCTCTTGTATCGATCCCAACATTCATAC
Source organism: Papaver armeniacum (assembly GCA_023531295.1). Taxonomy (NCBI): domain Eukaryota; kingdom Viridiplantae; phylum Streptophyta; class Magnoliopsida; order Ranunculales; family Papaveraceae; genus Papaver; species Papaver armeniacum. The sequence goes on from JAJJWW010006488.1 coordinate 345,396, forward strand.
AATGATTCTCCCACTTGTTGTTTCAATCCACAAATCTCCTTGCGAATTTGAGTAGCTTTGGATGCGGGAAAATATCTCTCGAGGAAAAGTTTCTTCATCCCATTCCATGTTGTGATACTTCCGGAAGGCAAATAATATAACCATTCCTTAGCATTGCCCGCCAAAGAAAACGGGAAAGCTTTCAACATTGCTCCATCCGCATTAGTCTCCGGTGGAAGCATAGCCATAACTATGGCATAGAAGTCCATAAGATGTTTGTTTGGGTCCTCATTCACCATGCCATGGAACTTTGGTAACTCTCTAATCAACCCCGGTTTGATCTCAAAAGTTGAGTTAGTTTGGATACACCATTGTTGTGTGTCAAGCTTGTGAGAAGCTAGGTCCTTGAGTGTACGATCAGCCATTGTTTCTTCCTCTTTGTCCGAATCTGTGAATTCACTTGATGAAGAAGGAGGAAGTGGAGTGTTAATCGCACGAATGAAATCCTTTAGTTGAGTGCCCGATCGAAGACGTATTGGACTCGGTCTGCCCTCTTTAAGCATTCACCAAAGGTATAGCACCTGAAATAAGATTCTCAAAAACTAAGTTAGATACGGTAAAGAATCTAACAAAGCAAGAATAAAGCAAAAATAAAAATAAAAACAACTAAAAATCGCCCGTTGCTCCCCGGCAACGGCGCCAAAATTTGATGCGTGTCGTAGGTGCAATCAAACTAATTAATGTTTCCACTCAATTAAAAATAATATAATGGAAGTCAAGTTCGTTCCCACGAGGAGCAAGAGATTCTAGTTGTAAAAATTGTCACGAAAGGGGGTGTAAAAAGCAAAAGAAAAATAAACAAAGCAATTAAAAGATAAAGTTGAAAGCAATAAGAGAGATAAGACCAAGGAATCCTTCTTCGTTGCAAAACAATGATTAAAGTTATGTTCTTTTCTACTTGTTATTAGTCACAGATTATCACCAACCGTAGGATAGCAGGTCCGCTTAGCTAGCCCCAAAATCCCTAATTTCACCGAGTAACAGTCCGCTTAGTTATCGATTCTATTCAAAAGAACCACCCCGAGGTTCGCTTACAAGATGTAATTCCCTCGAATGCATTAAGATTTATGAATTTAGGTTTAGTACTAGTAGTTAAACTCGGTTCGCTTGGTTCACTTTCTAGCGTTGTTTTTACACACAATCACTCCACGGAATCCCTCCGCAAGGTCTTGTGTTTTCTACTTATGTAAAGTGTCGAGAACGATTACGTATTCCCTAACTTATACTAGATGTAGATCAATTAACAAATCAATTTAGCGTGCACTCCAAACAATCTATCAATCAATCATGAATGAATAAACATTCCTATTAGTAAAAACAATCGATAATCATGTGAAAAACCTCAAGATAGAATTGAAACAAAACTCAAATCATGAATTAAGAACTAGGAATTCATCCTCAATCAATAAGAAAATTAGCTACTCATGCTTTTGAAATTCACACAAATAATAATTATTAAAAAGAAGTTTCAAATTCACACAAGTAATTAAAAAGAAAAATCTTAGAAAAGCAAGCAAAAACACAAGTGTGTGTGTGTAGAGAGGTGTGTCAAAGATGTAGAAAACTTCTCTATTTATAGGCTTCAATATTCTCCAAATCTTCCAAGGATTAGAATCCTTTTCCTTTAGCAATTCAATTTCCAAATCCAAGCCTTTCTCATCTCTTCCATCTTCTCTTTCCAAGTTTGAGCCCAATTCTCCATCCAATTCCTAGTCCAAGTCTTCACACCCATGAGAGAAGTCCATAGAAAATTCTGGAATTTTTGCTCGCCGGAAAACTGGGATTGTGGCCGGAATTCGGCCGGAATTGTTCTTGCCGGCCGCTCGAAAATTGTCGCCGGTGATGGAATATTCCGTCCAAGATTCTCGTTATCAGTTAGGTCAAACTAACGATCAACCGTTAGTCAATCGGGTCAAGGTCCTGGTCACGAGTCGAACCGAAGTCAAGCATTCGAGTCCACCTAATCGGGCCGACTCGGCTAAGTTGCCATGGCATAAGCCATTGCTCTCGCGGTAGCCGTGTTGTTGCACAATGATTGTGCTTCACGCCTCAGCCCATCTTGGCTCGTATGTTGCATTTCATCACCGGTGCCTCGCATTTCTCAACACCACTAGCACTTGCAAGCATTTTTATCAACACCAGAGGCTTATCAATACCTCCACAGCTACCAGTAATCACACGACCATTGTGACCATGGCAAGACACACCCTCTCGTTTCTAGCCATAGCTCCACATCATTCCTCCACACATAATCGGCAGACACCACCCATGGCATCAATAGCTCAAACCGCAACATACACAAGACTCGGCGGAGACATTCTCAATTTCACTAAACCATTGCAGATTCATCCTTGCGCATTCTCGTAGCAATAACATCCTCTCCTCGTACCACCCGCACCGCATATCCTTTATCACAACCGCTCGCAACTACTCATGGTGCTATTCTCAGTGCGCCATATCCCCTCCCGCTCGAGACCAACTTAACCCTATTCTCTCGCATCAACAGCCTAACATCCACCAACCCTCAACAACAACCTCACCAACTCATCACGCATTAACATCAACGGTGATCAATTTCAAACTTTCCTAAACATACATCTAAGATGTGAACCCGCTCTAGCATTCTCAGACCTCTTCGAGCTTCATCTCATTTGTAACCCATAGCAGAGAAGCTACAAACACTGCAGCTGCAAAACCATTCACAATCCCAAGTGTTCTTCCATTCAACTCAAAGACAACTCATAAGTCGTTCTCAGCTGCAAAGAAACACCACCGCAACTCCCATGTATAGCTCTTTGTGTGTACTTCTCAGTGCCATTCCAACTCCTTTCAAACCCTTCAAACGAAATCGCAACTTCACTAGATACCCATTTGTGCCATTCTCATAACATAACACCCGAAGCGCAACTCCGAACCTAGCATTCATCTAAGCTTAGCTCAATTTCCCATCTCAACCACCAAAACCTCATCAACTCCAATTACCTTTTTCCAAAGAACCTGAGTGGAGACTTGGCCTATTCGAAACCAACACCATCTTCATGAGCACCTTGTCCTGCACCACCTTGCTCTATCTGAGCTGCAATCAGACTCAGTACCACCATTGCCAACACAAACCTAATTTCAATCCACCTTCACCACCTCAATCATCTTCTTAATCCCCTGAACAAGTCGAACCCATTTCCTGTTTCGTCAGTCATCGATTCATAGTCCCATAGCATCAGGAACGAGCTTCAGTTACAGAATCCATCTCCAATTCACTTCCTACTTCTCCCCACCAACAGCTCCAGAACCCATCTCAAGCATCAGCAGAATTGATTGAACAGCGGCAACAACATCATCTCTCTTAGCTGCATCGACTTACTTCTCTTCTCTCACAATTTCAGCCTCTCTCCCTGATTCGAACAACAAAGAAAGAACATCGTTTCTCCATTAATCGATTAAGTCCAAACCCATGAATTATCAGTACCAATTTCAAACCAACAACCCTTTTCTATCTCAGAATCGTTTCTTCGTTATCAACAGCACTTTCTCGATCTTAATTTCAGCAGCTGCTCTCAATTTCTTCTCTTGATCTTCTCTCGGACGGAATACAGCAACAGCCGATCCCCATCTTCCTTAATTTCAACTTCTCGATCTGTTCTTCAGCTCCTCTCGATTTCACTCAGCAGCAGTTGCTGCTTTAAATTCAGGTGAAAGTGAAAAATGAGAGAAATCGATTTTAGGGTTGTAATGATTTGGGTGGATATTTACACCCAAAGTGATAAAGACCACCCCACTCATTAGATAAGGGATACCCTAGTGGACAGCCCCTTAACCTTGGCTGGTTTGTATTTAGTACTCCTCCACTTGTTACCCCTTAACCTGGACTGGGCTCCAGATAGTGCTCGCCCCTGAAATGACCTTTTTGCCCTTTTTGCTCAAATTGGGTAATTTCTTCTTCTTTTCCTCCGTGTGACTCCAAAGTAGCTACAAAACTCAAAACAAGCGTAAAATACATAATTTACAAGAAAAATAGCGAAGAAAGCATAAACAATAGATAGTAAATAGGATGTATTCTACACCCTATCATGTGCTAAGCTATGGTTGCTTCTTTTTGAGTTCAAATTAAGTTGCTAGATCATGTCAGGATTTTGGTCTGCAACTGGGGATGAAAACAAATCCATTAGAGAGCTTTCTTATGGGCATGACTCACAATATGAATCCCCCACAGACCATAGTGATTTTAGGGAATACTATGAACCTTCTCAGGGCCCTGAACTTGAATACTCATACCCTAATCATTATGACCACATGTATCATCAACCACCATGGGAGGATGAGCAATTCTATCCTCCAATGAACCCATGTATGCAATCAGAGGAAGAAAATATCATCAAACAAAATAATGCTAGGTTTGAATTACAAGCACTGCATGATCATCCATATAGCAACATGTCTGAATTCCCCTTTGCTAGTGACCCTTATGCACAACCATGCAGTGAATATCCATATGAAACAGGCATACCCACTAGTGAAGACTCCCCTTCAAGTGAACAGCTTCACTTGTTCTTAAGGATGAACCTGATTCATTTACAAAGAGAAGAATGGAAGGAATTTCATGATAAAATGATTGTTGTCCCTAATAAAGTAAATCTTGAAAACAGTGTTTCTATTCCTACTCATGCAACTGACACTGAATATAAGCCTAATCAAGAGGTAAATGAGTGCACTAGAAATGCTACAATTTTGAATAGGGAAATGCATTTTTGTTATGATCATGATGAGGATGAATATGATATGTTATAAGAGCATGTGTACTTTGAAAATGTAGTGGAATCTTTAGGTTCAGAGACATTAAGTTTCTCTTCTGTGAACCCTATGAATGATGCTTCTTCTAATATTCATACTTGTCTTTCTTTGAATTGGAGTCTGTGCAATTGTTCACTGAAAATGAGCATGCTATACCAACTGGTTGTGACTTGGGGAATGCTGAGAGTTTTGGCACCAATTATCTTATGCATGAGAATGAAATTTTGAGTAATGATGATTATGACATGGAGATTGATGAACTGTTTTATGCAAGTGAACATGATTTGTCTAATTCTCAGCCTAGGTCACAATATGAAGTTTCTTGTGATCTCCCTATGCATGAAACTGAAGATGATGATTATGGACTAGGGCTTGTAGAAATGTTTTATGAACATGAGCATGTCACAGCACTTGTAGATGATTTGGGAGATATTGTTTTGAGTGATACTGTTACTCTTGAGCTCACACATGTGAACAACTTAGACATGCCCAACATCATGCCCATGTCACAGTCATTAGATTTCCACCCAACCTAGGTTTGGCTTGTAACAAAATTGCAAAACCAACTTTTCTGAGAATTCCTAATTTAGGCGTAGAGCTTTGTGCTTCCCAAGTCCTCTTGGACTATTTTGCATCAAAGTATAACACCTTTAAGGATCCACGGTTGGAATATGTATGTCTGCCTATTCTTAGCAAAACTTATTTTGAGTTAGACCTTGTGCATGATGTACCTTTAAATTTGCAAGATTTTGTGCTCACAAACACATCTGTTGACAAGTTTAGGTTTGGGGGAAAATCGTTCACATATGCAATCTTACCTGCACTCTCATGTTATATTTGTGTAAGGCTGTTGATGTCTCTGCATATCTTCTTTTGGGTTGATCCTCAACTCTTTAGATTGTTGGTGTATGGTGAATTTTCTTTGTATATAATCCAGTAGGACTTGTTAAATTTTCTATCTTGATTCGGTTGAGTCTTATTTTTATTGTGATAATCCGATATGATCTCCGCTGAGAATGTTGGATTCTAGCCTTGACTAATGAAGCTCTAACCTTGCTTTCGCCGACATCCGGTAATCTCTTCCCTTTTCTCTACTCAACATAGTTCTCATGGTATGTGACTGTTTAAATTCTTATCATCTGTTGACACATTGAGGACAATGTTTGATTTAGGTTTGGGGGTGCATTTGCATATAGAGTTTTTAGTCTTTTATTCCAAAAAAAAAAATTAAAAAAAATTTTCAAAACTCTTTGTAAATACTTGCATAAAAACCTCCAACTTTTAGAGATCTTAGAGTCACTAGCATGCTTCTAGCTATGTTTACATAAAGAGTCTGACCGAAATAACAGAACTTGGAAGTCTTGGAGAACACAATCGGGTTTCTTAGTTGATTAGAGCGTTAAAGTTGGATTTAACCATGTCTAGGAGGGCTTAATTAGGTGCTGTTTAGATATTCGGTAGTAGAATTGTGATCACCCATAGTGGAGACTACCCATTTTACATCAAGCGAGGCACCAACCTTCATTTTTTGCAACTTTCTAGAAAAGCTGTTAGAGTGTGTGTCACCGTACGTCAATTCCGGGTAGGAATGGTGAGCTACCCAACTTCGCACCACTTTCAGCACTACTTTTGATCTCTTGAGTGCTAATTTTGTCAATCATGAGGGTGACGTTTAAAGATGAAAAATCCTTCTAAATATCGATTTGCAGTTAGCATCACTCTCTCTCCCTCTCAACAACATCAACACATTCATAGAAACACATCATCGTCAGCAAGCGGAGCATCAGCAGAATATTTGAAGAAAAGTTGAAATAGTCCAAGGTTTACGTGCAACAAAGAAAAGAAAAGAAAATAGGATGAGAATTAGTGAAGTTTATGAAATCAAGACAATACAAGTTTTATTGTTATTTTCATTTCATGTGAAGTTCAGAAGTTCATCATCAGCTACCGAAGACCGAAGATTGAAGACGTTTCTATGAATGCTAAGAGAGAGTGATATTAATTGCCGATCGGGTGAGAAGGTAAGTGAGTACTCCCATCCTTGCTAATGGTTGATTTCCTTTCTTAGAGATCATCAGAAAAAGATTCTTTTTGTCCACAACTCGTGGAGTCTCCGAAATTATTTCGGAAGGTTATCCTTCTCATCTTCAACGTGTGCGGGATTTCTCTCTTTATTCTGCTGCACACATGAGAGACTAAAAAAGCGATCTTTTTGAGTGCAATTATCATAAAACCTTAATGGTGAGGCGAAGTCGAGGCTTGTGATCACTATCGAATCCGAATTCTTTCATATGGTATGGTTATTTCTCGCTCAACTCTTAAGGATGAGAATGCGTTCTTTGGTAGTTCTAACTTCTTGTTACTAGCATGCAGAAACTCTATGTCCTCATAGCTCCTTGGATGCTTGAGAATCTTTTACACTCTGAAGTTGGACAAGGTTTTGTAGGTACACCTCTGGTAAACCCTCATGAGACTACAACTCGTCCACTAGGGACACCTAGGGGTTTAAAGGCTTAGTGCATACGCTAAATGCATTCGAGAGACCAGCGACGGTGGTATAGTTAGGATTTCTTAATTTTTGTTTCACTTGAGGACAAGTAAAATTCAGGTTTGGGGGTATTTGATGAGTGCCAAATATTGCATATTTCTACACCTTTTATTGGCATTTAACTCATCTTTTGTGCTCGAAATCGAGATATTATCCCAGCATTACGTATTTTCTTTGTTTTCAAGAATAAATATGTGTACTAATTAATTTTGTGTTTTTAGGTAGTAAATAAAGTTCGGAGAAATTGAGGAGCCAAAAGAGCAGAAAATTGGAGGCAAGAGTCTATGGAGCAGAAAGCCAAAGCCCGCGCACGCATCAGTTGCAACCCAACAAGAAGCAACCCATTTACAAGACATGGGCTTGAGCTAGCTCAGACCCGACCCACGACCCGAATCCAAGCTCGATTCTCTCTGGGCCGTTGAGATTTCTATCGCCGCATCCAACGCTCGCTGCGACCTGCACATCAATCCCCGCTGCTCCTGCCTCACACTGAATCCATCAAACCCTTCACCCATCGACCAAAACCCCAATCTTTCTTTTCTCCCCAACAACTCCAGAGAACCCATCCCCTTCTTCTTCCCCGACCATACCATGGCAGAACCACCACCTCACCACCTCCATCATCTCCTTACCCTGACAACAGCACCAGCAACCACCTTCACCACCTCTCTAGGTCTAGCTATCTCTTTCTTAGCTTCTCCCATAACCCTAGAAGCTAAATTAGAGATAGATGGATCTAGGGTTTTCTCTAGCATCACATCAATGGAGTACCAGAGCCGTAATAACAGAGGGAACAACAAATTCAGAGTTATGGGTGAGTGGGTTTACATTTATTTTTCGAATTGGAGTGTTAGAGAGAGAGAGAGGGTTTGCATGTATAAATAGAGTTGAGGTGAAGATGTTTGAACTCATGCCTGGATTATCCAGAGCACCAACTTTAGTTTAATTTGTGTTGTAATCATCTTAAGCATGTTCTAATTCAATAATTAGGGTTTAGATGAAACCCATAATCTACTTTGCTAAGTTTGGTTCATGTTTTGATATTGTTCTTGTTGTCTTTATAATGTTTAGGATAAATATAATCCGAACACTTCAACATTTTACTTTCAAAGTGTATGCCATGTATCCATTGTAGTTAGATTACTTCTATGTTGAATGTGTTGCAATTCATGCTTCATTGATGTTATTGATCCTTAGACTAATTGTGCCCCTGAGAAGACAAGTTAGTGCTTTGGAAAGATACCCTAATTGCGATTAGAATATCCATCTTAGGATAGGTTTAATCATCTAAGTAATGAAATTGATCTGTGATTAGTTGTCTTGTGACAAGATGACTAATACTAGGGGTTAGTTAGTTGCCTTAGTTGATAATAAGCCATCCATTGAGACCCTGGATAAACGACAGGACTTGCATCTTGTCCGGAGTCCATTACAAGGGACAAGAACATTATTGAAATTGGACTGACTTAGCTAAGATTAGGTGGTGGATTCGACTGCCCTAGTGCTCTTTAATTTGCATTCTTGTTTTCTATTTTCGTGTCACTTAAAAAATCAGTTAGTCGTATCGACAAAACCACAACTTTGTCACTTCTCTAGAAATCAGTTTAGAAAGCCCTTAGATCAACTATACAGCCACTCCATTTCCCTGTGGATCGACCTGTGCTTGCCACGCCTCCAACAGGCGCTGTGCACTTGCAGTTTTAACGTAGGCGAAACATCTTTTAACAGCCTACCATTTAGATGAGGTTCAACCATTTTCATGTTATTATACTAATGATTATGATGAGGATAGTGTTGATGAAGAATTTGAAATAAATAGGCATAGTGATCAGGAATTTGCTACTCCAATTGAGCTTTATAATAATAGAGTTATTTACGGTTCGAGATCCTAATAATTTTAACAATTATTCACCTATTCAAAAGGACGAGGATTTGACTAGAGATCTTTGTTTTAGACGATGTAGTATTTCTGTTTTACGAAGTCGATAATGGTTTAGAGGAATGAGTTTATCCTGAGAATATTATTTTAGAGTCTAACGATTTAAAAACAATAGTCTTAGACGAAGAAGATGAACTCGTAGAGCTTTTAAATATGAGTGAGGATGCATCACCTGAGTATAATCTACATGAAGCAATTGACCATTTTCAGGATTTTGATGATCTAGAAATTAGGGAAATTGTAGCTAGTCTATCTAGAGACACCCAAATTTCTAATTTGGGGGTGATTATCATTCTCCTTGTGCCTTACCTTTAGCTCTTACAAAGATCCCTCACTTGGGACTTGATATATGTGCCTCAACCATTGTGCCAGATTACCTTCATGCTAGCTCTCCCGAACCTAATAATGTCCAGGAAGAAGTTCAGTTATTAGAAACCCATCCTCTGGTTGATGTGGTTAACCCAGGCTATGATACCAAAATTGACTTTCTTTTCCCACCAAAAACTTTTCTTTCAATTGTGGGAACATATGAGTTACAAATGTGTCAGTTATTAAGTTTTGAGACTAAACCTAATTACTCTAGGATATTAGGGTCGACACATTTGCTTAAGGAAGACCACCAATCTTATTGTGGTCAGCTGTGTAAGTCAAAACTGATTGACTTAAAGGATCCTCAATTATTCAGGTTATTATTATGTGCTTCTAAGTTTTTATTTGAGTTTTTCCAGACTCTAGAACCTGAACATTCGGATCTAACTTTTGAGGAAATGCAACCCATGAAAATATGTTATCTAGACCCTTTTATAGAGCCTGAACCTGAGCCACAACTAGATGTAGTTGTCTTAAACAAAAAACTAGATAAGGGTATCTTCCTAGTCTATTGCAGTCTCCTCTTCTTGTGGTTATCACTTTTTGATCCAGATGACCCTTGATTATTATTTGTTGCTATATGATTCTTCGAGGTGACTAATCCTTTCCAATGTCTGGCTGAAGACTTCAAACTTAGCACTTCTTGGGAGGTAACCCATGCTCATGCAATACGGTAATATATTTCCTTAACTCTTTTGCTTCAAATGGTAACAGTTTCTCATTGTTCATGCTTTTAATTTCATCTTTAGAACATTGAGGACAATGTTAGATTTAAGTTTGGGGGTATGGGAGAAACTTTTTAGTTGCAATAAATAAACTCCAGAGACTAGAAATTTATGCTTATTAAGGTTGGCACTAACTAATCTAAGTGGATGGGAACATCTTGGTTGTAGGAGTTAAGGAACCAATCTGATTAGATGGAAACATCTAAAGAGTCTATTCATAAAAGCACAGAGCTCAGGTGTTAGAAAAAGAAAACATGGTAGTTTCGCCATATCCTCGTGATGGAAACATCGAAAGAATCCTGATCACTTCTTTTATTTTTCTCTTTACCATTGCTAGGGTGAAATAGAATGGCTGAGATAAAAAAAAAAAAAAAAAAAAAAAAAATTTGAGACCATACCACCAGACCAACCGGAATAAATACAATAAAGTCGACCCTTTGGTACCCTTGTATATGCCAGCTGAGTTGACCTAGAGTTAGGATTATCGACCACTGGTTCCCTTGTATATGCCAGTGTGTTGGTATTAGTCAGACCGGTATCTCAGTCCATTAGGATAGGTTCACCTTAGTCAACATCATCCACGTTTCTCTCTACTTCCATATTCTTAATCTATCCATGTGATTGGTTGACTCCGGTTTATGATGTCTGGAAACTATCTGAGTAGAGCTCTGTCACTTTATATGAATTTTAGTATGCTTGAGTGCAAACTCGTGTACAACAATTGGAATTTCGCATCAGGGTACTTCCTCCTGTAGTCAATGATTGTATGCCAACCAAGGAGATTCTTTAGTGCCTCCCAAGGTTCTGCGTAGATAGCTAGGATCTGGAGTAAAGGTTTTGTGGGTACACCTCTGGTAAACCCTCCGGAGACAACACTCCGCCACTAGGGCCACCTAGGGGTTCAAATGATTTTTTTTTTCTTTTTAGAATAAATTTGCTCGAGACTAGCAAATAATAAGTTTGGGGGTATTTGATAGACGCATTTATGTGTCTAATTTGTCCTCAATGTTTCGTATTGTTAGTACTCGTTTTTGTCCTTATTATGGTGTTTTGTGTGTTTGTAGGTATTTTTTGGAATTAAAGATTGTTGGAAAATTCGGCTCGAAAAGTTGCTCGGAACACCCCCGGAGGACATTTGCTATTCGGACTCGCACTTTGGATAAGGGGTAACTCAATTGCTAAGGGGCAACCCAATGCTATTCGCACCCCAGTTCGGATAAGGGGACTCCCCCTTTCTTCTTCGTTTAAACAAAATTTGGCGGGAAAACAAGAAGCTGAACTGTGCGAATTTTGGGTTGATATTTTCAAAGATTTTCAAGGGATTTGAGGCGTCATTTATTAATATCTTGGCAAAAATAAGAGTCCATGTTTTTATTTGTTGAGCGATAATTGTTAAAAGAATTAATATTTGAACCTTTCGTTATGATTTTGGCCAAATCCTGAGTCCCAGCACATCTCTTCATCCTGTGACAATTTTTGTATATATTTTTCTTTTATTTTCTTTTATTAATTCTTAAAATCAATCTCGTCAAGTCCGAGTGAACGACAACCCTTATTACTACAACATCATTGAAAATAACCATCATCCCACGACCCACACATTCCAGACATCAATCATGTCACAAACTGGGGGATACATACTGGGGTATTGGTCTGGCGGTTTACAGCGTGCAGCGCGCAACGCGCCATCACAAGAGCGTGTCAGGAAGTCATGGACGGTTAGTGATGATGGGAGAAGTGGGAAAGCCTGGTCGTGTGACACTAACACATTACTCCACTACTCCATCATTCCACTTTCTCCACTTCCCACGAGATACGAAGGTTAGGCTAAAATACTTGTATAAATAGGTTCTCCTCCCTATTTTCCAACACAGGAGAAAAACAGGAGACAAGAGAAACAAGACAAGTCCAGACAACAGAGGAAAGTGTTGATACAATCGTATTCAAACACCGAAACTGATTGCTTACTCCCTGCAAGCCAGTTCAGCTTTCTGATACAAGTCATTCATAGCCAACACCTTCACATTCTCAACACCTTCTTCGCTTCCCTCCCTAAGATCAACCCCATCTCCTTCACTTTGTGACCGAAACAAATCTGGAACGGCCATTTCTTGGTTTAGGCCGGACTTGCACAGATTTATCTCTCGAATCTACAAGCACTCACCGCGCAGTGCATTTGTTTAAGGTTTAGACTCATTTCTCATTCACACACCCCAAATTACCAAAACCGGCAGAAATAGTTTTCACCCATAAACAATCTTTTTTTTTTTCTCACGACTAGTGCTTTGATCCCTTCATCATCTTCACGCCAGGGAGGAGGAAGAAATTCCGCCGGAGTTTCCAGCACCGCCGACCGTCGCCACTGCTGTCCGGCCAATTTCCGGCCGGCGCTGACCAGATAAGAGCGATTTTTTTCCCCATATGTTGTTGAGTTAATGTGAGTTTCATGAAGTGATCATGTTGAAAACCCCATATTTATGCATGTGAGTAGAATTTTATTGCTTGTTTTTTGAAAACGTATGTTCGTTTGATCGTTAGTTTTTGAAAACTAATAATAATCCCTGATTTAGGAGAGACTTTTGTTTTATATATGAAGATTTAGGTCCAGTGATAAAACTATGTTTATGAGCTTTCATGTGAATCAAAGTTTTATCATGAAAAAGGTGAATTTTCACGAAACCGAAATAAACCCTTGTTTTGAAGAATGACGATGATACGAAGAAAGAGTTTTTCTTCTTTATGAACTTGTGTTCAGTGATAAAATTTTGTTTATGAGCTTTCATGTAAATCAAAACTTTATCTTATAATGTGTGAGTTTTCACAAAATTGGAATAAACCTTCGTTTCAAAGACGTATGACGATACGAAGGAAAAGTTTTTTTTTTTTTCGCTAAAACCGTGGAGTGTCCACAAATTTATTTTCGTGAGCTTTGCTCACGTCAAAATAGATATATTTTTTTTTTTATTTACGTGATCGAATCACGTTTTTCTTATATATATGCAAATATATATTATTTTCTTTAAAGTCAAAATTTGAGTTTTGTGTAATATTACTTAGAAATAAACGATTATTTATGATGAAATAATGTTTTAGTTTTCATAATTCCGTAGTGAATGTTCACACAGTAGAAGTATTCATGATATTATGAAAAGTCTGAGTTTCTTTCATTTTTGTAAGTTTCAAAGAGACGAACGATTTTGGAGTGTTAACTCTAGCATTACTATCACTATTGTTAGTGGAAGCATAAAAGATAAGAGTTAAGAGTTACCATTTTTGCCAATAGATCTGTTTGCATGTTGGTAATCTTTTGTGCTTCTGAGTCCAGAAAATTTCCGACAGAGATTACGATTATTGGTATTCCTCTTATTCTTCGAGCTCTTCTGATGAGGATCCCAAGGCTCTTGTAACGAAATCTAGAGCTGGGGTTACTCATAATGAGGGAGCGAAATCTAGCGTACCCTTGAATGAACGAATGGTCACTTTTACTGAACTCAGGAAGAGAAAAGATGAGGATGATGAAAAAGAGGCCCGTCAGCGTGAAAAGGATGGAATCCGGCGCAAAATACAAAGGACTGAAGAGAGACTTCAATTCTTGGACGAGAGGCCTTCTGACTCTGATGCTGATGCTTCTAAAGAAGAGGATACATGGGAGGTACCAGAGCGCAAGATTAAGCCTGATCGATATGAACGAGAGTTCCAGAAGACCATGAAGAAAATTAAAGTCGAAATTGAAGCGGAAGAGGACTCGGACTCGGATGATGATCCCGAAGCTTATCCGAACTCCATCGCTACTGATTCTGACTCTGACGAAGAGGAAGATAGTGATGACAACTCTGATGACTCAGATAATGACAAGGATAGTGATGATGAGTCTGACAATTCGGATGAATCCGACGAGTAGCTTTATTTCCATCTTCTTTTCTTTTTAAACATTTGAATGTTCCTTAGGCTTCGTAGTAAACATTTCTTCGTTGATTTGAATGACTTTTGCTTCAGATTTAAGGTTCTCTTCTGAATGAACACTTTACTAATAGTGATTCCTTTTGATCGAATGAAATTAACCAATGTTCATGCGCTTGAATCCATCATGATCTCTTTTGATGATCTTCGTCTTGTCTTGTCTTATGAGAAGTAGCATAGCACGGTTAATAGACTCATGATGTACAAAGCCGCGTGGCTTTTCTTTGACTATGTCAGTCCCCAGTGCGTTATTTCCCTCTGCGTCTTCAGTATCAACCTTTGAAACTGATGCGTGTCGTAGGTGCAATCAAATTAATATTTTATTTCCACTCAATTAAAAATAATATAATGGAAGTCAAGTTCGTTCCCACGAGGAGCAAGAGATTCTAGTTGTAAAAATTGTCACGAAAGGGGGGTGTAAAAAGCAAAAGAAAATAAACAAAGCAATTAAAAGATAAAGTTGAAAACAATAAGAGAGACAAGATCAAGGAATCCTTCTTCGTTGCAAAACAATGATTCAAGTTATGTTTTTCATCCACATGTTATTAGTCACAGATTACCACCAACCGTAGGATAGTAGGTTCGCTTAGCTAGCCCCAAAATCCCTTATTTCACTGAGTAACAAGTCCGCTTAGTTATCAGATTCTATTCAAAAGAACCACCTTGAGGTTCGCTTACAAGATGTAATTCCCTGAATGCATTAAGATCTATGAATTTAGGTTTAGTACTAGTAGTTAGACTCTTAGATCAAGGTCTACTTGCTAACGTTGTTTTCACACACAATTGCTCCACGGAATCCCTCCGCAAGGTCTCGTGTTTGCTACTTATGTAAAGAGTCAAGAAACGATTACTTATCCCCTAACTTTCACTAGCTTTAGATAAAATTAACAAATCAATTTAGCGTGCACTCTAAATAATCTATCAATCAACCATGAATGTATAAACATTCCTATTAGTAAAAACAAACGATAATCATGTGAAAAATCTCAAGATAGAATTGAAACAAAACTCAAATCATGTTAAGAACTAGGAATTTATCCTCAATCAATAATAAAATTAGCTACTCATGTTAAGGAGTTCACACAAAGAATAAAGAAGAGAGAATTGTTGTGTGTGTAAAAAGGTGTAAAAGATATCCCAAAGTGTGTAGAGAACTTCTCTACTTATAGGCTTCAATGTTCTCCAAATCTTCCAAGGAATAGAATCCTTTTCCTTTAGCAATTCAATTTCCAAATCCAAGCCTTTCTCAACTCTTCCATCTTCTCTTTCCAAATTTGAGCCCAATTCTCCATCCGATTCCTAGTCCAAGTCTTCACACCCATGAGAGAAGTCCACAGAAAATTCTGGAATTTTTGGCTCGTCGGAAAACTGGTATTATGGTCGGAATCCGACCGGAATAGTCACCACCGGCCGCCTGAGATTCTTCTCCGTTGACAGAATATTCCGTCACGACACCGTCCAAGTTAACGGTCAAACCGTTAGTCAAAGAGTCAAAAGGAGAAAGAGTCAACTGAGTCAGTTCGTCTAAGTCAGGGTCTGACTCGTTTGGATCGTTCATTGGACTCACTGACCGGGTGTACCGAGTCATTTGGGTTGACTCATCGAGGAAAACCGGACGAGAGTTTCCTCCGTTTTCCGGGCATTTCTCGTGCCAATTTCGGGACGATTTTTAGCTCCATTCCCGCTAAGAAGCCTAACACATACATCTCTTGTTTCATCACTCATTCACTCCTTCTCTCGCTTCTCCATTCGAACTCTAATTGATCCACAAAGCACCATCGATCTCTTCTCTCCGCTTCAAATTGATACAGCCCATTACAAACCCATCTTAACTCTGACAGCAAACTTCCCATCTGAATTCATCTTAGAATCATCTCTCGCCTCTGTCAAACACAACCAAACCCTTATTATCGATTTCAACAGTACCACCAACCCATGAAACTCACCATGACAGCAGCAGATTCAAACCAAAACAATTGCTCGATCTGATTGCAGCTTCCAAGAACAGAATCATCTCATAATCTTACTTCATCTTCAATTTCTTCACTGTTTCATCAATTTAACAGCAACCCAAACTCTTAAACCTGAAGTATCCTTAATTTCATCTTACAGCAAACCACCTCCTCAATTTCACCATCTTTATCGTTAGCTCTCAAAACCCATTTGAACTCGGCAATAGCAGCCCCAACAAGATTCATGAATTTGAGTTGTACCTCTCTCAATCTCTACTCATTTTTCGATCTGCCTCAGATGGGTTTCACAACAGCAGCTCTATCTCCTTCTTCCCTGAATCGATTGCAGCAACAGCCATCAACATCACCTCCAGATCGAACCCATCTCAAGCATCAGGGTCTTCTCAATTCACAGAGACCATCAAGAACAATTTTCGCCTTCTTCTTCTCTCGGCTGTCTGCAACTCAACCTAGCCTCATACCCATGAAAATCATCATCTCCCTCAATTTCCACTCTCGAGTCTCGACTGCTTCTCAATTTCTCGATTTTGGTCTCTCAACTTTAATACAGCTGCTGTTTCTCACTTCCAGGCGAATGAAGAAAATGAGAGAAAACATATCATCTCTCGATTAGTAGGGTTAAGAGTTAGGGATGGATGGGTACACCCCAGGGATAAGATCCACCCCCAGACTGGGTGCCCTTATTAGGGGGTCACTTCTGATAAGGGCTAGCCTAAAGTTTCCAGCCCCTTATCCTCAGCTGATCTGTATTTAGTACTCTTTCAAATATGATTGCCCCTTAACCTTGGCTGGGCTCCAGATAATGTTCGCCCCTGAAATGACAATTTTGCCCTTTTGGCTCAAATAGAGTAATTTCTTCTTCTTTTCCTCCGTGTGACTCCAAAGTAGCTACAAAACTCAAAACAAGCGTAAAATACAAAATTCACACGAAAAATAGCAAAGAAAGCATAAACTCTAGATAGTAAATACGGTTTATTCTACACCTATCAGAAACTCAGGGTTTCAGTGAGACTCGTAACTGAATTGACTATTCGCAGAAGATAAACCTCCACCGTGTCCAACATATATCTTAAAGACTTTGAATCTATCATCTACGCGAATATTTCTTCCGTTCATGAGTTAGTTTCATTGTGTAGAGAATTCCTGATCATACCTTGTTGTCGCTATTTCAAGCATTAGCATTTCTTCTCAAGATGATCCTCAGTCGAAGCGTGAAATAGCAGCGTCCATCTCAGTAAGTTGTATCTCTTTTTATCTTCGTCTGATCGATATTATTGATCATAAGAAAACGGTTTATTGTAGGATAATCAGAAGAACGCTTCTTCTCATATTTCGAGGCCCAAGCGAACTATTAGAGCCCCTGTCCGATATAGGTCAGCTCGTGCTGAGGTTGGATCATCTGTAAGTAATCTTATAACTCTTAGGATTTTACCGTGCTCCATGTGGAATTAAATACTCCTTCATTTCTTCACAGGCGGATGTTCGCGTCGTGGTCGATGTCAGACGAAGAAGGAGTGGAAAGTCCGTGACTGTAGTCGAGGTTGAGGATATCAACGACCGGAATATTCTGTAGAATCCGTGGAGATATGAGACAGTGTTCATGCTCGTAAATATCCCACAGCTGGACTCCCATTTGAAGCCCCTTTGCTCAATACTTTCCCGGACAATGAAGTGGTTGGCGGATTCGTCATTCCCAAATGTTATGCGCTTCTGTATACTAAGATCTGGAAGAAGTATGGCCACATTGCCACTACAGAAGTATGTAAAGGCTTTCTTCCAACCTTTTTAACCACAGTAACTGGGTTGTTGCCGATTATTGAGGAAATGAACCAGATGCACGTGCGAGATATCAAGAACCATGAGTTGCATAGATGGGATGAGATGATCTCAAGCTGCGAGACATTGCGATTTAATGTGAGCTGGCTTCGTCGTCGACTCGAGATAATCAAGATTCATAAGGCGACGGAGGCTGCTGATGCGATTTCCACTACTACTGCTTTACTGGAGGAGGAGAAGATACTGGCTCTGGAATCGGCCAGGGTCAAGAAGGCAGTTGAAGATTTGGAGGTAAAGACTAGGATTTTTCAGAAGAAACTTGACAAAGCTTCTTATAGGGATTATCCACTGCTGAATGGTTTGCTCCGAGTGAGCATTTATGATTGTTGTTCTAGGATAGGTTTAGGCTTTTCTTAGGTAGGATGATTGATGATGACATGAGGAAATTTTTGTTCATTTATGGAATGTGTTAATAAACAAAGGAGCATCTTGCATGCTCTTTGGAAGAAAATAAATTACATTCTGAAAATGCTTGAAATGATGAATTAATGAAAAGGTAATTGTCTTTTATGGATTAGGCATAGTATGCTTTGAGCCATTTGTCGTTGATTATATTTCCTTTCACTCCTCCATCAATCTTTAAGATTTTGTAATATCCGCTAGATACTGCCTTGATAACCACGTACGGTCCTTCCCATTTTGGAGAGAACTTTTGAGCAGACATATCTTGTTGAATGTGCTTTCCTGTCTTTAATACCAGATCTCCTACTTGAAACGTTCGAGGTCTTACCATTTTGTTGTAGGCTCTGGAGATTCTTTGTTTGTAGGTTTCTACATATTTTTCCACCTTAGCCCTCTTCGACTCGAGCATGTCTAGTTCAGCAATTCTTGAGTTGGACACTTCGGCTTCATCCCATTTTACTCCACTGGATGTTGCGATCCTTGCTGAAGGAATTTTGATTTCTGCTGGTAGTATAGCGTCAGCCCCATAGACGAGAGAATATGGTGAGGTCCCGGTCGAGCTCCTTGGCGCGGTTAGGTAAGCCATAAAGCCATAGGCAACTGTTCATGCCAGGTTCGGGGATTATCATGAACTGTTCAGCTGAGAATACGGATCAAAGTTTTGTTGGTGGTATCTGCTTGTCCGTTTCCTTAGGGATAATACGGCGTAGAGAATACCAGTTTGATGCTGCATTCCTCGAGTAATTCTGTCACATGCTTGTTGGAAAAGGGAGTTCCATTATCAGTAACAATGTGTTTGGGAACACCGAATCTGCATATTATATATTCCTTGATGAAGGCTGCAATCGTGACTCCAGTGGTGCTTCGGAGGGGAACAACTTCAACCCATTTGGTAAAATACTCGGTTGCATTGATGATGTATTCATACTGCTTCGAAGATGCTGGATTGATTTTCCCGATGATATCCAGTCCCTAGCTATAGAAAGGCCGCGGACTATTCACAGAATTCAATGGAAGACAGGGAGTGTGAATGAGGTTACCATGGACTTGGCATTTATGACACCTTTGAACGTGTGCAGCTGCATCATCTTCCATGGTCGGCCAGTAATATTTCTCATGAATCTGGAAAAATAATTTCCGTTTTCTTTGATGTTCCCCGTCATGCATCTCCTTTAAAACCATTGGGATTTCATGCTCAGCTAAACATCTCAGCAAGTTTCCACCAAAGATTTTGCGGTATAATATTCCCTCAAGAAAGAAAAATCTCTTAGCCCTCTGAAAGAGTTTAATTGTTTCCTTCTTTTCTGACGGCAGTTCATTGTCTCGGAGATATTTGATGTAGGGTTCCCTCCAGTCCCCGGTGTGATGGGCTGTCAGAGCTTCTAAGTGGTGAGGAGGCGTCTGACAATTGGGACATGACTTTTGCAGCATTCTTGATTGAGCCTCCATGGAAGGCCAATAGTATCCCATTCTTTGAAGCTTTCTGTAGAGTGTTATCACCAGCGTCTGTCCACAAGTTTCTTCATGGATGCGTTTGAGTTGTTCATCCGCTTCGTTATGTCCAAGGCATCATGACAAAGATCCATCATAGTTTCGATAGTATAATGCTCCGTGAAGTAAGAAATAATTCTTTAATTCTTTGAGACTAATTTTCCCTTCTGAAAGAGAACTGTTCAATTCATGAATAATAGGTGCCCGCCAATCATCTGCTTGAATGTCTTCGACTTGAGCGAGCCATGTAGATGAAACAGCACATCTTTGTACAATGATTGTTTTATCTGCTCCTTCAAATTGCATCTTAGAAGCGAGAGTTTCCAGGCAGTCAGCATGCCTATTGTTGGTTCATCCAGTATGGACGATCGTTGCATCAGTGAAGTAAGTTAACAGTCGTTGAGCTTCAGTTCTGAATGGAGCAAGTGTGATTTATTTGAGAGAGTATGTTCCATTTATTTGATTGACTAGTAGTTTTGAATCTCCCCTTATCTCGAGGTGCGTTGCCCCTGATTGCTTAGCCAGAGACAATCCCAGTAAGAATGCTTCATATTCCGCTGAATTGTTGGTGCAGTGAAAATCCAGCTTGAATGAATGTGAGAAAACCTCGCCAGATGAAGAGACTAGTACTATGCCTGCTCCTACAGTGTCATTGCTAGGGGTGGCGGAACCGTCGATGTATAAAAGCCACGTTTCTTCTTTGATAACTAAGATGTCTGGAAACTCACCGGGTACATCTTCATGTAACATTGTCACATCTTCTCCTGGAAAAGCAGCGAGCAGGTCTGCTAATGCTTGGCCTTTAATTGCTTTAGGTGGTGTACATGCTATGTCAAATTCTGACATTTGAAGTAACCACTTTGCTGGTCTTCCTATCAAGGCTGGCTTTGATAGTAGGAACTTTATAGGGTCAGCTTTAGAAACGAGCACAACTCTGTTGGATAGCAAATAGTGCTTGAACTTCTGAATTGCATATACTAACGCCAGACACGCTCTCTCATCCTTTGGGTATCTAAGTTGAGTATCTCGCATGGTATGGCTGAAGTAGTAGATTGGTCGTTTGATGCCTTCGTCGTCTTCTTGAGCAAGGAGTGCTCCGATAGTAACATCACTAGAAGCTGTGTAAAGTATCAGTGGTCGTCCTTGTACCGGCGATTTCATGACAGCAGCTGATAGCAGTATCTTTTGTATTCTCTGGAATGCTTCTTGTTGCATAGCAGTCCATGTAAAGCTAGCTCATTTCTTCAATAGAGGGGTGAATAAAGCAATAAGTTGAGCTAAACTAGGGATGAAACGTCAAATATAATTTACCTTTCCTATGAAACTTTGGAGTTCTTTCATGGTGCGTGGAGGAGGCATGGTAGTAATAGCTTTCGTTTTGTCTGGATCGACTTTGATTCCTTCTGTTGTGACCAGGAATCATAAAAACTTTCCAGAAGAGACACCAAAAGCGCACTTTAGAGGGTTCATCTTTAGTTTGTATTCTCGACATCTTTCAAAGACTTGTCTTAGAACTTGAAAGTGAGATGCTCGAGTCTTCGACTTCACCACTACGTCATCAACATAGTCTTCCACTTGCTTGTGCATCATGTCATGGAACATGGCAGTCATGGCTCGCTGATAGGTAGCACCGGCATTCTTTAATCCGAAGGGCATCACAGTATAGTGGAAATTCCAAATAGGAGTACAAAATACGGTTTTGTTGGCATCATGTTCATACATTTTGATCTGGTTGTATCCATTGTAGCCATGCATGAATGAGAACATACCGTGACCGCTGGTTGCATATACGAGCATATCGATGTTGGGTAGAGGAAAGTCATCCTTCGGACATCATTTGTTTAGATTCCTGAAATCAACACAACACCTGATTTGGCCATTTTTCTTTTTGACAGGAACAACGTTCGCCAGCCATGTTGGGTGTTGAATAGGTTTGATGAACCCTGCTGCTAATAGTTTCTGAATCTCGACCTTGATTTGCTCTTCGACTTTGTGTCTGAATTTCCTAGGATGTTGTTTGACAGCTTTGGAGCCAGGTGTGATGTGCAGATGATGAGTAACCAATTTATCATCTAGACCAGGTATTTCTTCGTACGTCCAGGCGAAGACATCTTGATACTCTTTTAGTAGTGTTATTAATTCTGTCCGTTCCTCTGGTGACGGTGCTGAGCTAATTAGAATCTGCCTTGGATCATCCTCTGTTCCGATGTTGATTGTTTCGAGATCATTAGTAGTGGAGTCATTGTCGTCTTGTAGTTGTCGAGGAGCATCCTGAACTTCTTCTTCGAGTGGTGTTCACTCTTACATGATTCTTTGGGGCGGGGAGACTCTTCGTCGTTCTCCCCTGCTAAATGCTAATATTTGCATCAGTAAATGATTCTCCCCTCTGTATCGCGACTGGCGATGAAATTGGATCCCTGAGTTGAAATCTGCTCCTTGTGGCATTTAATTGGTGTAGAAGATAACTTAGCCGACTTGATGCCTGAAGATGACGGCTCGTCTGCAACTTTTTCGATGGACTCCCAGCTTGGGAGTGGAGCACTGTAAATCTTATTTGGAGGTTCGGGGATGTTTTTCTGAGACTCAAGGAATTCAGCGTCATAGACTGGGGCGTAAGGGGATGATGAAGCCGCAATACGACCAATTTTTTTATTGATTAGAGTTTTCATGTATTGATAGTATGTTGAAGGAACCACCTTGTTGTCATGGAGCTACGGTCGTCCGAGTATCATGTGATAGTCAGGTTCTTGTTCGATCACGTGGAATTTGACTTTTGATAGAATAGGCCCCACCTTAAGATCTATGTACGCATATCCATATGTATGGATCTGGCTTCCTTCAAAACCCGTCATCAAGATGGGATGACGAACGATCTTGTTTTGTGGGAACTTGGCTGCCTTGAGAGTCTTCATAGTGACAATATTTGTTGAAGCGCCTGTATCGACGAGAGCTCTCTTAAATTCAGAGTCCTTGATAAAACCGGTTACGTATAGGGCTCGGTTGTGCCCTTCGTCTGCCATGCGGTCCTCTTCTCCAAATGTGATGTTGTGGATCGAATGCTCAGACATCATGAACGTCTCTTCTGTTGGAGATAAAGAAATTAATGGTACCTCAGATGATATCTGGTTGAGTGCAACGAACGTGTCTGTTCGCTGCTTCCTGGAAAAGTGTAGGAGTTCACACAAGTTTTCGACTAACTGTGTAATCTCCTGGTCCACCGACTTCTCATAAGTAGTGAAACTTTTGCTTTGAGGGTCACCGTGGGGCGAGTCAGTCCCCGGTGCTGGGACTTCTGGAGCGGAGGTTTTGCCTAACTCGGACGTCAGTTTGATGAGGAAATCGAGTATGTGATTCATTGTATCTCTCATCAGATCCATGTTCCTAGTGTGGATCTCTAAGACTCGTGCCAATTCAGTTAGAGTTGGGACTTCTCTGTTTTCCGTGCTGTCGGACGTAGCGTTAGAAGGAGGAATATCGCCGTTTGAAAGATTCTGGATTGGGTTTGGAGTAGTTGACTTAGCCCTAAGACCAACCATCCTGTGAAAGTTTGAGGCTGCAACCGATAGAATGATCTCCCACTGTGGTCGCCAATCTGTAGATGGGGAAAAATGATTTGCTGGTTTTTATGGAATTGAGGAGACGACCGTACGGAGGAAACTCCTTGAATCGAGCGAAATGTTCAACCTCACACAGATGCACTGCAAGAAGGGAGTGCTTTGAATTCGAGAGATCAATCTGTAGTACTCCGGCCTAAATCAAGACAATGGCCGTTCTAGATTAAATTCGGTCACAAGAGAGGATGGGTCGATCTGTAGGAGGGAAGCTGAGAAATGTGTGGAATCAATGGTAATTGAAGATTGTAGGTGTGTTGTGAATTCTGAATATGATAAGTTCTGAATGATTGAAATTGCTCAATTGATGAGTTGTTGATCTCGTTTTGTCTGTAAGACGTGAGATTCTTCTTGTTGTTCTTTCAATCATGATTCAGAGACTTATTTATATTGTTGAAATTGTAGACACCATGATCCTATGATGTGTGACAGTTGATGGAGTCAAGGAGTGGAGAAATGGAAATCGTGTTTGAAACTAGTTGCTCATCGTGCGGAGACTTGGTTGATTTTCCATCCACTACTTTGTTAACTCCTTCAACTGATTGCACGACTTTCTCACATCCCACGTGTGTTTGCACACACGTGCCATAGACCGCTAGACCAAAGCCCTAGTTAATATCCCCCCATGTGACACGATTGATGTCTCGTGTAAGTATGGAGTCTGCAAGGCAGACGTGTATTTAGTTAGTCAGTTGTTGACTTCATGACTTCATGGGACGATGAGTCCTTGTATTGTTGAGCCGAACGTGGTTTGGAAATGTTCTGGGACTCATAAATTGAACATGTCTATTGGGACAGAGATATGATGTGTGAATAAGTTGAAATGAGCAAATATTGCTCATTCGATGAATTGTTGAATATTGATAGTTGAACCAATATTCTTTGATTTGAGCAAGTATTGCTCATCTGAGCAAATATTGCTCGTTTGATGAATTATGGTAGCATGACCAAATAAAATACTGGCAATTGAACCGAGTATGATAAATAAAATGTTGATCACGGGATCAACGGAAAATTATTAGCGTTTGAATCTGGAAGTATAAACCTTGGACTCAAAACCCTAATTTGATCAATTGATGATTAGCTGATGGTTTATTATGGAATGAAGGAGAACCAATTTCATGGGACCGTGGGTCGACCATGCAGCTCTCATATGCTCGTGTGAGCAAATACCAAGGCCTCTTGAAGAGTTGTGATTTGTTGATGAAAGAATGATCAAATGCTGGTTTAATCATTTATTCGAAAATGCTCGTCTGAGCCTTAGGTGATAAAACCCAATTAATTTTGAAGAGATGAGACCGACTAAGGGGTCATGAAGCTATCCCTGGGTGGTCACGGGATCGACGATCATTGCATGAAAATCCCAAAATTATTTGGAAGAGTTTTGGACCTAATACGTGCAATTGCGCAAATTAGGTCAAATGGTGTAAATACGCGGGACCGGCTCCTTGCGAGCCAAAAGCCAACCTTAGTCGGTCAAGGTAACATGCTCATGTCACTAAAGTGTTCGTATCTCAGTTCTGAGAATTTTGATATTTTCAGATGTGCATTTGAGCAATCATTTGAGAAAATATGAAGAAATCAGGGTTTTTGATGAAACCGTCAAAACTTCATGAGATGAAGGAAAAATAATAAAAAAAGTGAAGGAATCATGAGGTGTGGGACCGGTCATGGCCAAGGCATGGCCGGCCGGCTAAGGAGCTTGGTCCTACATGTTTTTTTCCAATTTTTTATAATATTTTCTTGATTTTAGGGAAATATGATAAAACCAAGGAATTTGTTAAAACCAATGAATTTTTGTTGAAATCAAAGAGTTTCCATGAGATGAAGGAAACAAAAATATTCATAATAATAAAATAAGGGCGTGTGGGACCGGCTTGAGCATGGTTGGCCGGCTAGGGCCCGGTCCCGTGAGTTTTCCCTTATTTTATGTATTATTTCATGATTTGAAGGGATTTTCATAATTTTTGAAAGAATTTTCATAAAATGAAGGAAATATCTTGAAATCAAAGAATTTCATGAGATTAAGGAAATATAAAAATAATAATAATAAAATAAGGGGTCTGTGGGACCAGCTAGGACATGACCGAGAGCTTGGGCTCGGTTCCACAAGTTTCCTTAATTTTATGTATTTTTTGTGTATTTTCCCATAATTTGAAGAAAACATCATGAAATCAAGGAATTTCATGGGATTAAGGAAACATGAAAAATATAATAATAATAAAATAGGGTGTGTGGGGCCAGCTAGGGCATGACCGGCCGGCTATGGCCCGGTCCCACGGCTTTCCCTAATTTTATATTATTTTTCATGGGATCAAGGAAATATCATGAGATTAAGGAGTTTTCATGAGATTGGGGAAATAATAATAAAATAATGAGGAACCATGAGGTGTGGGGCCGGCCGGGATCAAGGCATGGCTGGTTGGTCAATAATCACGGCCCCACGATATTTTCCCTAATTTTATATTATTTCCTCAGTGTAAAGGAAACACCAGGAAACTGGGGAGTTTCCTCAAAACAAAGGATATTTGTTCAAATGAAAGGATTTTCATGAGATCAAGGAAAATAATAAAATATGATAAAATATAGAATTTGGGCGTGGGAGTGGTCACGGCATGACTGGTCGGTCGATGAGCCAGTCCCCTGGCGCCTTGAGTATTATTTTATTATTCTCTTTCCTATTTTCATAGGTTCATCGTCTCGTCGTATTTTGAAATACTTGTTTGTTCATTCAGGTGTGTGCTAATGCATTATTTGTCGAATACATTTACACCATTTTGGTCGGGGCTTACTCAAAGGTAACTCAGATGCCCGTGTTGTTGAATATTTATTACTAACCCTTGGAATTCTGCTGGGAAGAACCATAAATTGAAGTAACGAAATATTATGAAAATATCGAATATTTTCCAGGGATTTGAATCTATTGAGTTTGAGAATAATTAATTAATGGCTATATACTAGTACGATCGTCTAGGAGCGTTAATTATTCAGGAATTGAGTGATATGAGCTTGTTGAAGCGTCATATTTTTTTCATATAGTCAGGGAAAACATTGTTGCATCCTGAAGACGTTATTGCTCTAAACTAGCAGGCAAGCTGTCTAGGAACCGTCTAATCTTTCGATTCTATGTAGAAATAATTATTGAAATTGCTCAGTATTCGTGAGATATGTCGTTGCCTCAGCTGAGAGACTACATATCTATATATACACTGAGAGACAGTATTCTAAGTCAGAGATTCTCATAGCATGATCTTTCATGCTTACAATAAGAGACATGAGCCTCAATATTCATCTGATTGCTGGATCAGGAATATATATAAGTATGGGTTTACGATTTAAGCTTTTGTCAAAAATCCACCATCTACACCTTGTGTTGGCGCCTGACAATGGTGCAGTGATGCGTGTCGTAACCACAACAAATTAATCAATATATTTCCCACTAATTAACTAGTAATATAGCGGTAGTAAGGATCGTTCCCACAGAGAGCTGTGTAATTGATATGTTATTTAGTTCAGCAAAATAATGAAAAACACAAAGGGGGATTGTTTTAAAGTGAAATAAAAAGAATAACAAATAAAAGAAAGATATGATCAAGGAATCCTTCGCCGTTACCAAGCGATAACTGGATTAATATACTTATCTATCTTCGTTAGAACCATTCATCACCAACCGTAGGAAAGCAACTAGCTCAGTGCTATCCTCAAAACTCCTTTTACCACGGATATTTTAAGCTCTCCAATATCATATTCTATCCAACCGAACCACCAAGTAGTAGCTCACTCAAGGTGTAATCCGATCGAACGCTTAGGCTTTGTGAATTAGGTTGATCCCAGTAGTTAAACTCTTAGCTCAAGGTCCACTTGCTGGTGTTATCTTCACTCGCAATTGCTCCACAGAATCCCTCTGCAAGGTCTCGCGATTTCTACATGTGTATGAATTATTCGACGATTACTTATCTCCTAACCCAATACTAGCAATAGAACAATTAATAGACTAATCTAGTATGCATCCCAAATCAATCTAAGAATCACTCATAAAATTAGATGTAGTGAAAACAAACGATAAGATGATTAAAACTCCGAACAAACTTGTATAATAATAGAGCTTCACGCTAGAACATTGAATTCATCCTCAATCAACAAAAGTTTAGCCTCTCATGTTTACACCGTTTCTCGGTTTCCCCCAAAAAGGGGTAAACCCTAAAATATTTTATGAAGAACCAAAGTGTATTATGAGATGTAGAGATATTATTATATATTTAGGTTAAGAAGTTCTCTTTTATAGTTGTAGAAGTGCCCGTGCGCCGAATCCCGTGTAAAGTTGGTTGCCAAAACCTAACCTAAATCGTAAGAGCAATTAGATACGCCAAGTCCAAGCCTTGGTCGTGTGAAGATACCCAAATCTGTATAATGGGCTCGCATCTGGTTAAGTCCAGCCCAACATCTCGCTTCAACTGTCAGTTCCGTAAAACTGACAGTACATCATCTTTTCCCCATCGGAACTCGGCTAAACATCCCTCCGTGAAGAATAGTTTTCCCTGGATTTTTAGCTTCCTCCCGTAAGATTCACGGACAACAGTATCTCCGTGAAATTTCAAAGTCCCGGGATTTTTCTTTTATGCTCAAAACTTTCTCAGATACTCTGGTCACCGTGAGAATCTAATATCCCTGGATTCTCAACTCAGGCATATACTTCCGCGGACATCCTGGTCGTCGTGAAAGTTAAATTCATCTGAGTATGGTAACTCATTCTCTAATGCTCCCGTATCTCCATTAACTTGATCGCTCAGCTAAACTCCACTAACCATGAACAGCGTCTCATCTTCAAACATCGAGCCTCCTTTGCAACAGCACCTTACTTCATTAACTTCAGCCTTTCCAATGGCATCATTCGACAACCCATCACCATAGCTCAACTCCGTTTGCATCATCATCTTCCATTGTCCACGGCTTTGCTCCCCGTTTGATCCACAAAGACCATAAACGCAATCACCATCATCGCCGTTTCAAACTCCACTCGAGTTTCCCATTTCGAACTCAATCTCATTGCCATCGACCACAGCCATCTTGCTATACCACTAGCTCCATCAATCATCTTCTATCTCCGATAATGGCAGCACCCATCAACCCATCTCAGTCAACTACCGATGCATCAGTTCCATCACCTTCGACAGTCATTCTGTCACCGAGATGCTACCATCTTCCCACTTGCTTCTCCGTCGACCAATACAACCCAACTATCACAGAAATACCCGTCCAATCCATCACCACCAGCGATAATCACTTCCTTGATTTACTATAAACTCGAGCTCCTCTAACTTCGCTGGCAATGGCAGCGACTAGATATCACAGCAAAACTCCTCGAGCTGAACTCCATTGACATTGCCATCTTCATCCTCATTCTCGAGCTTCCTCTTTGCTAACACTCCTCAGCTGAACTCGAGCTCCAGTTTTTCACAACTCCAAGACTCTATCAACAGCAACATCGCCTCACAGAACTTCTCCATCCATCGCCAGCCATAGGCGATATCAGCCAATCTTCATTATAATGATGACCACCAATAGCCATCGTAGCTCCCTGTATATACTCGAGCTCGTCTCTACTTCATCACCTCTAGCTTTGCTCGAGCAGTCTTCATCACGAGCAACCACCGAACTCCAGCAGAAACCTCTCCATTCCATCATCTTTCATATTCCTTCCATTGATCAAAACAAAGAATGACTCCAAACACTCCATCTTTTCTCGAGCACCATCAACACCACAAGGTACCATTCCATGTCGATTTCCGACTCGATTTTTGGTAACTGCGGCATCATAAAATCCACAACTTTGTCCTTTGGCAATGAGTAATCGCCATTACTTCTTCTCCTTCTTCTCTACCTAAGCCGAGCTATCCTCTGTTTTGTCTTTAAACTCTCGCAGCCTTAATCGAACTCCATCGACTGCCATGCAA
The DNA here is from genome assembly GCA_023531295.1 of Papaver armeniacum. NCBI lineage: Eukaryota > Viridiplantae > Streptophyta > Magnoliopsida > Ranunculales > Papaveraceae > Papaver > Papaver armeniacum. The sequence goes on from JAJJWW010006488.1 coordinate 375,031, forward strand.
CACCACATGCATTAATTCCTCCTTCCGTTGATCACCAGTCTCTGATTCACCGACCACAGCTCCTTCCATCAACAAACCATCATCCCGTGGCCGACAGACTCTATTCAACTGTCAGTTTTAGAGAACTGACAGTTCAGTTCATCTTCTGTGGCTGCTCTGAGCAATTCAGGTGGGCGCCTTCATCAATTCTGTGTTGTCTCTTCTTTTCGACAACTTCGGCTCGCTTCAAATGCTTATAGATTCTTCATACGATGTCGGAATGACCCCGTTCTTTCGCCATTGGCCTCGTATTTTTGTTCTCTTCAAGATGATAGCAAGAACTCATGGATTCAAACGAGTTCCACTTGGTCTTTGGTCCTTCTCCGCTTTCGGCTAACTTCTTTTATGGTACAATTAAGTGCCAATTCACTTCTTTTGGATGATTCACCTAGCAAAACACAAATAAGAGAAAACAAACGTAATATACAATAATTTGCAAGAAAATATAGCAAATACTAGCATGGATTCGACACAAAATATATGCAAAATATGCACTTAACATGCGGTGGCATTGTGGCATGGCTTGTGCATGCCAGTGGCACGATGGTGCAAGTGGCGCCTGGCGTAGCCATGTTCGCTGGGTTTAGGCGGTTGGTCGCATAAGAGTTCCCACAAGTCCATCAGTTCGGTGGCGAACTTGGATAGATGAGATTGCATCTCATGAAGAAGGATGGCCATTGATTATGGCCACATCTTGTTGTATAGCGAAGTGGCGTCAGCCACATGCTAATGGCATGCCAGTGGCGTAGTGGCATGTCAGTGGTGTAGCCGTGGCATATCGGTATGCCAGTAATGTTGCGGTATGGCCAAAGCTAAAAATTGGCTCCGTGGCCAAAGTTACGGTATGGCGCCGTGGAAGAATTCGTCGTGGAAGAATTCGCCGTGGAAGAATTAGGGCTTGGCATAGCCAAGGTGCCATGGAAGAATTAGGGCTTGGCGTGGCCAAGGCGTCGTGGAAGAATTAGGGCTTGGCGTGGCCAAGGCTTGATTTTGGCGCCGTGGAAGAATTAGGGCTTGGCGTGGCCAAGGTTGGTTTTGGCGCCGTGGAGTCGTACCCACATGTGGCGTGGAAACATTGGCCTTGTTGCCACGCCAATCCCATTGCTCTGGGAACGTTATTTGGCTTTGGTAGCGATTTGCTCAAATTAGGGTTTGGCATGTCGAAACCCAAATTAGTGCAGTGGAGTGCGGCTGCGGCATGGCGCTACCTTTGTACAAATGGCGCCATGGCTATGCCAAAGGAACTATGGCAAGGCCGTAGTCTGGAAATGGCCACAAGAGTAAGAATTGTCGTGGGTGGAGATTTATGGCAGGTTTCCACGATGTGGCATGTTTGCGAGGTAGCATGTTGCGAAGTTTGCATGTTGCGAAGTTGCCGCGGTAGAGTGGCATGTTGGCATGCCGACCAATATGTTGTTGTGGTAGGGCGCGTTTGGCCTTTAATGTATGGTGGCAAGTTCAGAGCAACTTGATTGGCCCAAAAGGGGGCCGACCAAACATAAGGCGCGACTATACTTCTGGTGAGAATGTGGCGAGTTTAAAGCGACCTGATTGGTCGAGGAAATAGGGTCGGGGCGTGGCCAATGGCGCTAGATGGCCTTGGGCATGGCCACGCCTCTATTTGCTATTGCGGCTCCCTGTTTTTTTTTTTCTTATTCTGAGCGAGGTTCTGCACCTGCTAATCCATGGCGGATTAATTACTTTGGTTTGCTTAAGCTTAATTTTGACAAGAAAGGTATGGTATATTGCGCGAGACGCGAAACCCTAACTTATGCAAGTTAGTCAAGACGATTGACTGAATTTTATGTATCGACACAGAGCTCTTTTAAGTTCGTTGCCAGAGAGCAGCATGCTTTTCTGATTGAATACCTTATGCAAAGATCTTATTCTTGATACTTGGAGATTCGTGCTACTCTCCTGCGAGTGAACACAAATCGTCATGCCATATCAACATTAAGAGTTCAGCTGGAGAACATAGCATAGAAGGAATTCAGAGGAACTTATATTAAGTGAATATACGCGAGGCGCTGAAATTTACAGAACATCTGGGATTCGCCAGTCTGGATAAATTTCATGTAAGTGTATTGAGCGGCTCAATAAGTATACCAGTGGAGATCTTAGCACACGTGGCTCTGTTTCCTTGCAGAGTGACGTCACATCAGATGCAAGGTTTTACGATTTTAACCCTAAGCTAAAAACCACCATCAACAACTGTGTTGATGCCGACCAAAACTTGTTGTTTGGTGAAAATAAGTGAAGCCTATTTATACAAGTCGTATTGAAACGTACCCTGGTCTCGTAGGAAGTGGAAACGATTGAGTTGTGGAAGAATAGAGTAACATATAACCGTCAGACGTTATGCTTCCATGATGAGGGAAGTGAATCTGTGTAACCGTCAGTCATTACGCTTCCATGATGAAGGAAATAAATTGTTTACACCGTTACTTTTCACTTCCACTAATTGTCCTACTTCATGACACTTTCTTGTAACGGGCGCATTGCACGCCGCACGCTGTAAACCGCCAGATCAATACCCTGATGAGTATCCCCCAGTTTGTGACATGTTTGATGTCTCGAGTGTTTTCGTGGAAAATATGTAGCAGGTTGCTATGTGTGGTAAGTTAAAGTCAAGAGACTTTGCCATAGGAAAATAACATGTGATGCTATTAGGCTTTCCTTGGTCGGCCACCTAAAACTTGCCACAAGTCCGTCAGTTTGGTGGCGAACTTGAATGGCTGAGATTACATCTCATGAGGAAGGGTAGCAGTTGATTATGGCCACATATTTGTTGTGTAACAAAGTGGCGCCATTAGCTTAGTGGCGCCTGGCGTAGTGGGTTGCCTAGGACTTGCCGCAAGTCCGTCAGTTCAGTGGCGAACTTGGATGGTTGAGATGCATATCATGAGGAAGAGTGGCCGTTGATTATGGCCACATCTTTGTTGTGTAACAAAGTGGCGCCATTAGCATAGTGGCGCCTGGTGTAGCCGTGGCGTAGCGGGTTGCCTGAGACTTGCCATAAGTACGCCAGTTCAGTGGCGAACTTGGATGCATTCGAGATTGCATCTCATGAGGAAGAGTGGCCATCGATTATGGCCGCATCTTATTGTATAGCGAAGTGGCGCCATTGGCATAGTAGCGCCTGGAGTAGCCATGGCATAGCGGCATGCCAGTGGCGTGGCATAGCGGCATACTAGTAGACGTGGCATGGCGGCGTGGCCAAGGCTAGGATTTGGCGTCGTGGTAAGAATTAGGGCTTGGCGGCGTGGCCAAGGCTAGGTTTTGGCGCCGTGGTAAGAATTAGGTCTTGGAGGCGTGTCCAAGGCTAGGTTTTGGCGTCGTGGTAAGAATTAGGGCTTGGCGGCATGTCCAAGGCTAGGTTTTGGAGCCGTGGTAAGAATTAGGGCTTGGAGGCGTGGCCAAGGCTAGGTTTTGGCGTCGTGGTAAGAATTATGGCTTGGAGGCGTGGCCAAGGATAAAGTGGCATGCTACCGCGGCAGAGTGGCATGTTGGCATCCCGATCAATATGTTGTTGTGGTAAGGCGCATTTGGCTTGCCAGTTAGTATGGTGGCGCGGCAGGGTGTGTTTGGACTTTAATGTATGGTGGCAAGTTTGGAGCGACTTGATTGGCCGAGGAAAGGGGCTGGCCAAACATAAGGCGCGGCTACACTTCTGGTGAAAGTGTGGAGGCTTTAGAGCAACCTGATTGGTCGATTAAAAGAGGTCCGGCCAAGCATGGGCGTGGATACACTTCTGGTGAGAGTGTGGCGGCTTTAGAGCGAACTGAATGGTCGATGGGAAGTGGGGCCTGCGAGTATGGGCCCAGCCATAACTTATGTGCGCGTGGCTAATTTGAGGCGACACGATTGGTTGAGAGAAATAAGGCCGGTTTAGGAAGGGGCGTGGCCAATGGCAAGTGGCGCCAGTTGGCCTAAGGCATGTCCACGCCTCCCTTTGCTGCTGCGGCTCCCTGTTTTCTGATTCTGGGCAAGGCTTTGCACCTGCTAATCCATGGCGGATTGATTACCTAGTTCGCCTAGGCTTAATTTCGACAAGCAAGGTCTGATATACTGCGCGAGGCGCAAAACCCTAACTTCTGCAAGTTAGTCAGGGCAATTGATTGAGCACTATGTGTTGACAAAGAGTTCTTTTAAGTTCATTGCCAGAGAGCAGCATGCTTTTCTGATTGAATACCTTATGCAAAGACCTTATCCTTGATACTTGGAAATTCGTGCTACTCTACTACGAGCGAACAAAAATCGTCATGCCATATCAACATTAAGGGTTCAGCCGGAGAACATAGCATAAAAGGCATTCAAAGGAACTTATATTAAGTGAATATAGGCGAGGCGCCGAAATTTACAGAACGTTTGGGATGGTTGCTACATTCGCCAGTCTAGATAAATTTCATGTAAGTATATTGAACGGCTCAATAAATATGCCGGTGGAGAGGTTAGCACTCGCAGCACCGTTTCCTTACAGAGTGACGTCATATCAGATGCAAGGTTTTACGATTTCAACCCTAAGCTGAAAACCACCATCAACAACCATGTACTCCCTCCGTTTCAGGAAAAATGATACTTTCACTTTTTTAATTTGGGCTATTTGTGTTCTGGTAGGTCGACCCTCCCCACCGTGGCAGTGGTGTTCTAGTATTCGTTGTTTGTTTTCATGCCTTAATTTTGATTTTTTATGTCGTCTCAGATGATTCTGTAATATTATTGATCTTTATAAGAAGCATACTTTGATTCATCATATATCTACGAGAAGACATATGTCACACAGTTTGAAATATTATTTCAATCATCAATCAAAGATACTACTTCTTCAAAGATTATAAATTCTCTTCTCCTCCTTTAATTAACCAAACTGTAAACATTATGTTGGAACTGCAACAATAAAACACTGAACTAATAATGTGAATAATGAATTTATGAAACTAAAAAGTAGACACTCTAGGAAAGACAGCAAACAGAGGACATAGTCACTTGATCATCAAGATGTCCTTAACACGATAGTTCACCGGTACGCCTCAATAATGAGTGATGTCTATAACCTATGGTGAAGTCGTATCCAGGATAAAATTGCCCGTTGCAAATACTATAAGCATATTAGTACTTGCCCACTCTTACGAACTCAACAGCAAGAGCACAAAATTAAAAACCACACAGAGGGAGAAAGACGAATAGAAGAAGGATAATAGCTTCTTCTAGACACAAATTGGAATGAAGAAATCCAGTGGTTTATATAGGGGAGAAGAGAGAGGTGAATTTATGTACATTTAGTGCGAATCAAAGAGAGAATAAATCAGAATTAAAGACAAAAATAAATTCAAATTAAGTCATCTTATAAGGTATTTAGGTTGCTTTGGACACTAAATACAGATAGATGTTGATCTCTCGGTTTATTTACAGCAAATGCACAAGAAATTCGGATTGGAAGACAGGTAGGTCATCCACGTCGAAGTGTTGTGGGAAGATCTTCGTTCTATAATTGTGCAAGAGTACTTACTTACCAAGTAGGATTTATAAAGTATCATTTACCGCCATCGGAAACGTGTCCAAAATGGCTTTTCTACCGTGAATCCGAGAATTTTGTTGTGGTAAGGGAAAAATATCTTTACCATTTTTTGAGCCATCTATAGAACTTCTGATGTTGTTTGATGATCAGGGACCAAGAGGGAAAGAGTTTAGGATCAACATTAGATCTTATAATCGTTTTTTTCGCTTACTTCGATGGGCGTTTACTTTGATAAGGATCTCGTCGATGGTACTGAAGGAGTTTATACTTTCCGCACTCAAAGCCAGCTTTACCATAGGATTGGTAGCCTTTTACATCCGGATAGAGCACCTCAACCGCGATATATACAAATATATTTCTATGACACGGATCAGGAGATTAAGTGGAGGATGAAGGAAGGTAATGATGTGTTTGATAGAGATATGTTGAAGTTGTTAAGGGAAATCTTGAATCGACACAATAGCTTTGTCCATGTTTTTCATCAAGGTTCAGAACGAGAAGATCTTTTGGATTGCCAGTTGATTATTAAAGAGCAACCTAAAGATCAGTTGGAGTACACTCTTCCAAGTGCTTCCCAGGTTGCGGCTATTGTGCACTGAACGTGAAATAGTAGTGTAGACAACGGGTGGGAATCTCTTGCAGGTCTTTGAGACAGGTGGTAATTACGATCCTATGCAGTATCCACTTTTACTCTCTTATGGAAGCTACGGGTGGGACATAAATAGCAAAGATGCAAATGGAAGAAAGATGTCATGACGTGGATACTATTCATACATTCTGCAGGTATTAAGACAATCTTCAATTAAGAAAGATTTTGGATTCATGTTTTTCCTGAATTATGACAAATCGTTCACTATGCCCTGCATCGTATCTATATATCCAAAGACCTGAACTCACATTTTTAATCAATTTTTTGGGTGTTTTTATATCTTTTTAATTATTGGACGGATCCGAAACAATCATGATATTTCACTTTTTCTTCGAGGTGGGCGATTGTTTCAACAGTAGGTTGTGGATAATTGGGTTAAAATCGATTCCGTCAGACTCAGATGGATTACAGGTCATCAGAAGGAATTAAGGGCGGAAATATACGAAGGACTACAAGATGCACAAAGAGTTGGTGAAACCAGCGTAGGTAAGTTACAAATAGAATACATATGTGTATTATGTTTTTTTCCTAACACAAAGCTCTAGAATCCACTTTAGTTTTAAAAGAAAGAAAAACACTTGGTATGGTTCTATTTTTATATCCTAAGTACATCAAACATGCATGAATTCTTGATACGTTTTTTTTGTCTCAATAGACGAACAAGAAGATAGTACTGCCTTCTTCATACATTAGTGGGCCACGTGATATGTACCAGCGATACCAAGATGCGATGGCATTAGTACATAAATATGGGAAGCCTGATATATTTCTTACAATGACTTGCAATCCACTCTGGCCTGAGATTGTAGCTAATTTACGTCCCGGTCAATCTGCATCAGATAGACCTGATTTAACACTAGAGTATTTCGTGCTAAATTTGAAGAGTTGAAAGAATATATATTTAACAAGAATGTACTAGGAAGAGTAGTTGTTCATGTTCACGTTATTGTGTTTCAGAAAAGAGGTCTACCTCATGTTCATATGTTGCTCATATTGGAAAAAAAAGACAAGTTACAAGGTCCTGATGATTATGATCGTATAGTTAGAGTAGTAATCCCTGATAAGAAGAAATAGCTCGAATTGTATAAAAGTGTGAAAAAATTGATGATTCATGGTCCATGTGGCAGCAAGTGTATGAGGGAAGGGAAGTACAAGAAAGGGTTTCCGAAACAATTTTCTGAATTTACCGTGCAAGGCAAAGATGCTTACCCAGTCTACCAGAGGAGAGGTGATAGAAATACTATATACAAATAAGTAAGAACTTCATAGCGGACAATAGATTTGTGGTGCCTTACAATCCTTGGATTCTTTAGAAATACGATTGTCACATCAATGTAGAAGTTTGTTCCACTATCCAAAGTGTTAAGTATCTTTACAAGTATGTCTACAAGGGCCCAGATTGTATTTCCTTTCGAGTGCAACCAGTGCAGCCAGAATCCGAGAATAACGAGGTAACACGTTACATCAATGCAAGATGGGTGTGTGCTCAAGAGGAAATGTGGAGGATATAAAGGTTTGCGATGAATAAGATGTGTCCATCAGTTCAACGATTGCCCTTGCATCTTCCTAAACAAAATAGTGTCATGTTGTATGAGCATCAAACAGTCTATGAGGTCTTAGCAAATGAAAATAATTCCAAAACGAAGTTGACGAAGTATTTTTTTACGAATGCATGTGACCATATGGCTAGGCGATGGTTGTATCGGGAGTTTCCTGAACACTACACATGGGACAAAGCAATTATGAAATGGCATAGAAGAAGAACAAAACATAGGGTCATTGGTAGGGTATATTCTGTACCCCCTATTGCAACTAAAAGGTTTTTTTTTGAGACTCATACTTATGCATGTTAGGGGTGCCACTTCATACGAAGATTTGTTGACAGTTGACGGCAGAAGATGTAAGACATTTAAAAGTGCAGCCGAGGCATGAGGATTGTTGGAGAATGATAACAGTTTGAGGGCATGAATGGCCGAGGCAGCAATAAACAAAATTCCATCTGCTTTGATAACTCTTTTTGGTAGCATATTGGTTTTATGCAACTCAGTGGACACCAGAAAGATTTGGGAGGAGTTCTTCAATGACATGGTTAAAGATTATGCAAGTTCAAGTGATACAAGCTCCGCATACTTATCATACCGTCTTCTCAGAGAGCTGGGTCAAATGCTTCCTCAACATGGAAAGCGTCTAAAAGATTATGATCTTTCGGAAATTGTCGGCATATTAGACGATAATTTACAGGTGTCTAATTTGATCGAAGAGGAGGTATCCATTCCGGTTTCCGAAGAAGATATGATAAATGTGGACAAGTTGAATGAAGATCAGCCCAAGGCTTATGATACAATTATGGGTGTCATCCGAAGAAAAGAAAGTAGAGTCTTCTTTGTTGATGGTCCAGGAGGTACCGGGAAGACTTTTCTATACCGTGCTATTTTGTCGACCGTTAGAAGAAGTGATGGTATTGCCAAAGCAACAGCTAAGTCTGGAGTTGCATCTACTATGTTACCTGGTAAAAGAACTACACACTCGAGATTCAAGCTTCCATTTACCTCAGCAACAACTTCTACATGTGACATCGCTAAAAATGACAAGTTGGATGATCTTCTCCGTCAAGCTACTGTGATTATGTCGGATGAAGCTACCATGGCACATCGGTATTCTGTCGAGGCATTCGATTTGACAATGAGAGATATAACGGGTAACAAGAATCTGTTTGGTGGTAAGATTGTTATTATGGGAGGTGATTTTTGCCTGGTTATTCCATTTGTACCAAAAGCTTCAAGGGGGCAAATGGTTGAGTCGTGTCTTACCCGGTCGTCTCTGTGGAGACATGTAGAGGTTCTTCATCTGAAGAAGAATATGCGTGCAGTAGGCGATACGTCTTATTCTGATTTCTTGATGCGATTTGGCGATGGAAATGAAACTTCTTTGGCAAATGACATGATAAAGATGCCAGATGATATGGGGATTGACCGGTTGTCAGCCGACACAAAAATAAATTACACTTTCTTACTACTCAAAATATATAATGAAGCAAGGGCAAGAAAGGATCGTTCCCACATAGAGGTCTTTGTTGTCAAATTATTTCGGTTCCCTATAAATAACACCGGGGGTTTTGTGATTTTTATATAATAAACTAAATAAAAACAAACCATAAAAAGTAAACACGCAAATCAAGGATGAGAAAGTATTGGTCATGGATTTCGTCTTCAATCACAAACATGTTTTCTACACAATAATTAGAATTGATATTTTAATCTCAACTTTTATCAAGGGCCCTAGAATACCTTAATCGCAAGAATATCCCGCTAATCTCCTCTTGTCATCAACAAACACATTAAAAGATGTGAATATGAATTCTATCTAAAAGAACAACCTAACGTGTAAAAGCACTAATTAAGTTTAATTCCCTAGATGCATTAGGTTCTATGAAATCAGGCCAATCAAAGCAATCGAATGTGTAAAAGCACTAATCCGATTTAACAAAGGTTATGGTTCACATAAGATCATAAGAATATATCACTACAAACTATAATCATATTTATGCTACTTCAAATCAGGAATTATCACTTTTGCGTATAATAACCCTAATCTAGCAAAAGACATGCATGTGAGTTCTACCAATTTGCAACTTGACAAAACAAACATTCAATCATATGACAATATTAATGGTAAATCATAAACGATAATATGAGAGAAAACTAATTTATTGAACAAAAACTCATGTTGGGAAATCCAACTGATCCATAACCAAAAGAAAACTCTAGTTCATATTCATGGAGTTCATAACAAGAAGAAAGAGAAAAGACTTCATGGTTATAAACCCTAGAAAATAAAAGTAGAGGCAAAGATAGATAAAGAGATTAGATCTCCCATAGTTGTAAAAGTCTTTCCTTTAAATAGCTCTCTTGTTTCCAAAATTAGGTTTAATCTTCAAAAGTCCATTAGATAGAAGTCCTCCAAGCCCATGTGTGAGAAAACCCATGTAGAAAATATGCCCAAAAATATGTCGCCAGAAAACTGGTATTGTGGTCGGAACTTGGCCGGAAAAGTCACCGGCAGACATCTCAGGTGACCGGCAAAGTCAACCGGTCACCGGTCAAACGAGTCGACTCGGTCGATTCAAATCGGTCACTCAGTCAAGATCACTGAGTCAGGTGAGTCTGTCCTAACTGGGTGACTAGGTTGAGTTGGGTTCTTGGCCAAAGCCATTTTGCAAATGCCAAAGTTGTGTTGCACCGTGGATGGTGCACCAGTGCTTCACTCCCAGCCATAGTGGCTCATTATTCCTTCTCTGCCACTCCATACATCAGCTACAATTGCACTATACCCTGCACTTTCTGTAGCTTCTACAACAGCTGCAACTTCAACACTCCACAGCACAACTCAATTTGAGCTTTACTCACTGCAGCTAATCAAATTGGTTCAGATTCATTGCTTGCTCTTCTATTTGCAATTTCAACTCAGGACATTCACTTAACCCTACATTCTTCCCATGACAATCACCAGTTCAGCTACACAACATCCAGCACCAACTCATGAGCCATTCCTCGTCATTCGTTGCCAATGGCAGCGAACATCATCACCAGCCACAGCACTATCGTGATCGTTTCCAGTATTCACTGCCAACGTCGTTGCTCTCTGCCTTGTCGCTCGACCTCCACCATTAACATCATCGACTAATCTCATTACTGCCATCGTCCACAGCTCCGAGCTTCTATATTCGAGTTCATCCCCATCAGCGTCTGTGGAACTCCACTCTGAGCAGACAACCATCCCTGACCTTCACTTCAACCAACAGCGACATTGCCAGCAAAACTCCTCCCTGATCTTCTACATCAATCAATCATCGTCACCGCTGATGATGGCAGCAACACTCAAACTCGTTAGAAAATCAATTTTAGATAATACCCACGTCTCCTTATAACTCTGACAGCTTAATTATGTAATCTCGATTTCATCGGACCAAGAAATCACCATCGGGGTCATTAGCTGCCGTGATCATCACCATCGGTGATTCTCTGTACGAATGGAGAAGGACGAAGGTAGTGCCCCGAGTAAATAGGCCGGGTGCCTTTAACATCTTTTGAATTCCGGCTTCCCCCTGAGTAAAGGTCCTGACTCCCTTTAGCAGTTCCTTTGAAAATGGCAGCCCCTTTTAGTCTTTCGAATTCTTGTTTTGCTCATAACTTCCTCATAAGAACTCAAGATGACTTCGTTCTTTCGCCGTTGACTCCGTCTTCTCATCATCCGCAAAATGATGACTAAAAATCCTCCATTTGAACGAGTTCCACTGGGTCTTTGGCCCTTCTTCACTTGTGACTTCACTTTTGTAGCCATTTCCACTTCTTTTTGCTCCAAATGACTCCATTGCACCTAATAAACTCAAAAGTAAACATAAGATACATAATTTACAAGAAAACTCGCAAAGAAAGCATAAATACTAGATATTAAATACGATGTATTCTACACCTATCAGTGATACCCTGGACTGGTGAAGATTCAGTGTCCCAACTGATAGATGCTACCTTTCCCGACTTGGCAGATAATTCTGAGGATCAAGATTACTTGCTTAACCAGGCACTTATCACACCACTGGATGAGCATATCGATAAGTTAAATGATCGAGTGGTTAGCATGTTTCCCGGAAAAGAGCATACGTATTATTCATTTGATTATGTGGAAGATGATTTCCAAAATCTTTATCTTCAAGAACAGTTGAACGGAATAGCCCCTGGTGGTTTACCTCCTCATGAGTTGAAATTGAATCTAGAAGCACCCATTATGTTACTGAGGAATGTTAGTGCCAAGAACGGTTTATGCAATGGTACTAGGATTATCATAAAGAAGTTCTTTCCAAATTGTATCGATGCAGTGATCCTTAGTGGAAATTCAACAGGTAAAAGAGTAATTTCCATAGGATGCCAATGAGCCCGCCATAGAATCTTGAGATGCCGTTCAAGATGATTCGCAAGAAATTCCCAGTACGTATGTGCTTTGCATTCACAATCAACAAAGCACAAGGACGAAAAATTGAAAACACCGGTATTTATCTTCCCGAGCATGTCTTCGGTCATGGACAATTGTATGTTAGCCTTTCAAGGGGTGTTTACAGCAACAGTACTAAGGTGTTAATGAAAAAAAGGAAGCGTTGCTGATAAAGTTGGAATGTTCACCAAGAACGCTGTCTACAAGGAAGTTCTTACGTCGTCCTGTTGATGGTGGATTTTCGTTTAAGGTTAAAATTGTAAAAAAAACCTGAAAAAATCATGCGCTGACATCTTGTAAAAGATAAAGCCGTTTATAAGTGACGGATACTCCTCACTTAATTCACCAAGAATGGAGCATGTAGCAACAATCCCATTCTCGTGAATACATGAAATTCCTCCAGGTTGGAGCATGTAGCAACAATCCCTTCTGTGAATTTCATATCGGCCTTGTATTTCTGTACTCATTATCGGTGTGGCATGACGAGTGTTACTCTTACTGAGTAACACAAACCTCCAAGCACTATAATGAATCCATGTACGAAATACCCGTACAGGCCGATTCTCGGTGTGTTATACTAGCCCGAGCCCTCTCGGTGTGTTATACTAGCCCGATTGAGCCCCTCTCGGTGTGTTATACTAGCCCGATTGAGCATCCGGACTTGACCGTATCGGTCTCGGATATGATTCGATCGCGCTTGATCATCCAACTCCACAAGCATGATTGGATGACCACGGATCAATTCCATCACCCCCAAGCGGTATGGAATACACACGGCCTTAGCTTGCTAGGATATGATCGATCGCAGTCATCCAACTCCACAAGCATGATTGGATGACCACGGATCAATTCCATCACCCCCAGCGGGTATGGAATACACACGGCCTTAGCTTCATGGGATATGATTCGATCGCGATCATCCAACTCCACAAGCATGATTGGATGACCACGGATCAATTCCATCACCCCCAAGCGTGTATGGAATACACACGGCCGACCCCGCATGGTCGACCATTGGCCTTTGCTTGCCAAGAAACCGTCCATACCAAGCATTATGGGCGGAAACCCTAAATTAGGGTTTGCGGCATATTACATGTGCCGCAAAACAGTCTCAACCATCCATCTTCGCGGTATAGATGGAGGGTGTAGATATAGACTCAAAAGGCCCGGAGCATGTCGACACAATCACCATGTGACCGCCTACACATTTGACTAATCGGTCAAAACCAACCATGGTTGGTTACAACACAATCGTCCACCTGAAATGGCATGGTCGCGCGGCTTTGAAAGCCAAAAATAGGGTTCGAGCCATCACGCGCGTCCATCTTCTCCGCACGAATGGAGGGTCACAGATCAAATCGAGCAGGTCCGGTCATACAAAGCATGACCACCGTGGGCCCCATCTACCTCTCCATGCGGTCGGCCAAGGCATATCATGCCTGGCCAATTCAAAACGCCCGCTCAAACATGCGTGGCTACACTTCCCAAATTGCAAATCGATCTCGACCACTCAACTTCACCTTAGGACGAATTGGGTGGCTTAGATCACGTTTCATGAGACGGTAAGACATAGGCGTGAACATCGCCTACCGTCTACACGCCAAACCAACCAGGCCAAGACCGACCAAGCTAGGTCGTCTTGGAAAACGCGCCGGAAGAGAGTATGGCGCGCGGCTTCTTGCGGCATCAAACTCCTATCGCAAATCGATCTCAACCACTCAACTTTACCTAGGTCAAATTGAGTGGCTTAGATCGCGCCTTCTTGGTAAAGTGAAGTATGGACGTGCACACCGGCGTGTTGTCTACACACATGCCCGTTCGGTCCTCTTCAAAACCCTTCCCATGCTTGGTTTCGACCAAATCAAGAGTGATGCTTGCGCACCTCTTTTAAAACCTAATTTCATCAACGGTCGCAGAGATGAGTGTCTCAAACATCATCTCATCCGTCCGACTTCACCGACTTGGTTATACAACCCTGGTCGAGTTATTTGGTTAGTGAGGAGTCATTACCCATCACTTTACCACACCATAATGCGCACTCGCATAAAATACACACGATACTCCACAAGTATCGACTTTCTGAATAACGCGGTTATTCAATTCAAAGATTACATGCTATCTTTCGTGGATCCACGATCCACATTCAGACATCAATCATGTCACAAAGCGGGGATACTTATGGGGGTATTGGTCTGGCGGTTTACGGCGTGCGGCGTGCAACGCGCCATCACAAGAACGTGTTAGGAAGTCATGGACGGTTAGAGATGAACGGGAAAAGTGGGCAAGACCGGTCGTGTGTTACCGGCACACAACTCCACTACTCCATCATTCCACTACCTCCACTTCCCACGAGAAACGTGAATGAGGCTCAATGACTTGTATAAATAGGGTCTCGCCTATTTCCAACAACAAGGAATAACGGAGAACAACACAAGTTCGACGAGACAGAAAATCAACATCCGAGCCTCCTTACATTAACCGTAAGCCTGCTCACTTTTCTGTCACAAGTCATAAGCAAGCCAACACTTTCACAATCTCAACACCTTCTTCGCTTCCCTCCCTAAGATCAACCCCATATCCTTCACTTTGTGACCGAAACAAGTCTGGAACGGCCATTTCTTGGTTTAGGCCGGACTTGCACAGATTGATCTCTCGAACCTACAAGCACTCACCGCGCAGTGCATTTGTTGAAGGTTTAGATTCATTCCTCATCCACACCCCAAATTACCAAATTCTGCAGGAGTAATTTTCACCCATCAACACGTCCTAAGTTATGTAAACATCTTACGAATTAATGTCGTTTGCGAAGTTCTTAGTCGTTGTATTATTTTTTACTTAATGTTTTTTTTTTCTTTTCCTATATTATTTTAGTTTTGGTTTCATCTTACATTTTGGTGTCTATTGTGTATGAATTTTTCACTCGCTGAAATGTAATTTGCATCTATTCTAATTTATTACAAGAGATAAAATGTGAAACAGTAATTTTCATTTTGAAGGCGGATTTTCCGCCTTAGTATTATAGTTTTTTATCCCGTAAATTTTGTAACGGAAGGACAAGTCGGCAGGTACATCGCACGTGCGTACTTACTAGTAGTCATTATGCAAACACCATAAAGGATGCATAACACATTACCATAAAGGATGTGTAACACATTATGCAGCCAAATTTGAGTTTATACATCAAATAATTTTCCGTTGCAACAAATAAAACTATGTACTCGCTCCGTTTCAGGAAAAATGATACTTTCACTTTTTCAATTTGGGTTATTTGTGTTCTGGTTGGTCGACCCTCCCCACTGTGGCAGTGGTGTTCTAGTATTCATTGTTTGCTTTCCTGCCTTAATTTTGATTTTTGATGTCGTCTCAGATGATCATGTAATATTCTTGATCTATATAAGAAGCATACTTTGAGTCATCATATATCTACGAGAAGACATATGTCACACAGTTTGAAATTTATTTCAATCATCAATCAAAGATATTGCTTCTTCAAAGATTATAAATTCTCTTTTATTAATCTTCTCCTCCTTTAATTAACCAAACTGTAAATATTATGTTGGAACTGCAACAATAAAACACTGAAGTAATAATGTCAGTAATAAATTTATGAAACTAAAAAGTAGAAACTCTAGGAAAGACAGCAAACAGAGGACAGAGTCACTTGATCATCAAGCTGTCCTTAACACGATAGTTAACCGGTACATCTCAATAATGAGTGATGCCTATACCCTATGGTGAAGTCGTATCCAGGATAAAACTGCCCGTTGCAAATACTATAAGCACTACAGTACTTGCCCACTCTTACGAACTCAACAACAATGGCACAAAATTAGAAACCACATAGAGGGAGAATGACGAATAGAAAAAGGATAGTAGCTTCTTCTAGACACAAATTGGAATGAACAAATCCAGTGGTTTATATAGTGGAGAAAAGAGAGGTCGAATTGATGTGCATTTAGTGCGAATTAAAGAGAGAATAAATCAGAATTAAAGAAAAAAATAAATTCAAGATTTTTCAAAACGGAAATAAAATGGCCATGCACATTATGTCGACACAAGAAATTGGAAAGAAATAATTATCACCGAGTCATATGCCCCCCACACCCCCCCCCACCCCACACACATATTTAAGACAAAATTTATTTTGATTTTAAATTCGTTTAGGAAATAATTCAAGAATTTTGTCCAAAAAGGTAAGTCTTGGTTAACCTATGTCCACGGCGCAAGAACGAGCCCCAGCCCAAAACTCAAGCCTTAGTGGAAATAAATATTTTTTTGCCCCACCCGTTCCATAAAGGATTGGTTAAATAGTGGAGCTCATCTTTAGTTATACCCTATGTGGGACTAAAGTTCATGTTTCATTTACTCATAAGAAAATGAGCAAGTGCCCTAAGAGACTCAAAGGTCCTAAGTTACATTCCCACCAAGACTATAAAATCAAAACAATAAAACTCATTTTCTCCAACAATCCCCCACATGAATGAAATACTGATAAAATCAGAAAACGGAAAGCGAGAAATACCCCTATAGGCAAGAGGTGTCCACGAGGTCTTGAACCTTTGCTTAGTGAGAAATTGTCGGAACTACTTTATGGAAAGTGAACGCGATGTCTTGAATTGCCATAGTTTGGTGTAATCCGCGATAATAACCACGCGTGATATCTCTCTAGGTGCTTTCAAGTTCGTGTTGTTGTGTCCTTTTTAGCCCTGGACAAATCCCGTTTCTCAGAATGCTCTAGAGAGTCAGCTCTATTCTCATAGGAAACGACCCACTTCCACATTCAGATAGGTAAGTTCTATCAAGAGTGTTTACTGCTACACCCCACTTCAATCTTAAATTGAAACTATAAAACTCATTAAGACTTAGTTAAAAGTCATCCTTCACATGTAGTCACACTATCACGTCTACACATAGGGAAGGGACAGAGAATGAAATTCTTTGATAGTGTTAACCTTGACCCACCACAAATTAGTTGTCTCATTCAAAACCTTGATCTTGGGATCTCCAGTCAGCAAGGTTGAGTATCCTTCATGGAAAGTTTATTTAATGAGCCTAAGACCCATCCCCATCGATGCATTACTAACTATCTCTTTGGACAAACCTTTCGTCAAAGGGTTCGCTATGTCGATCCTTGGACTTTACCCATTCAATGGAAATATCGCCTTTTGAGATTAATTTTTTCAGGGTATCATGTCTTCTACGAATATGTATAGACTTCCCATTATAGTAGATGTTTTTAGCCTTAGTTATAACAGCTTGATTATTACAATGTATAGATATAGCTGGCACAGGCCTATGCTAGAGAGGAATGTCTTCTAAAAAGCATATTAGCCAAGCGACTTCCTCTCCTTCTTTATCTAACGCAATAAACTCGGATTCCATAGTGGATCGAGCTATGCAAGTCTGTTTGGAACTCTTCCAATAAACAGCCCCACCTGCTAGAGTGAAAACATATCCACTCGTAGACTTAGACTCCTCCGAGTTTGATATCCAGTTTGCATCACAAAATCCCTCAAGGACGGAAGGGTACCTTTCATAATTCAAACAAAATGTCAAAGTGTATTTCAAATACCTCAACACTCTAAAAAGTGCATTCCAATATTCCTTCCATGGATTACAAGTATACCTACTTAACCTACTCACAACATACGCAATGTCTGGCCTAGTACAGTTCATCAAATACATCAGACTTCCTATAACTCGTGAGTATTCAAGTTGTGAAACTTCATTACCCTTATTCTTTTTGAGTGTACAACAAGGATCATATGGAGTACAAGCAGATTTACAATCAAATTGATTGAAATTTCTAAGTACATATTCAACATAGTGAGCTTGACTAAGATTATAGCCGTTAGAATTTCTTCTAATTTTTATCCCTAAGATTACATCTGCGGGGCCTAAGTATTTCATGTCAAAGTTCTCATTTAGTATGCTCTTAGTGGAATTAATTACATCCATGTTTGTAGCAAGTATAAGCATATCATCAACATACAAGCATACGATAACACATGCATCATTCACAAGTTTAGTGTAGACACACTTCTCAGATTCATTGATTTTAAAACCACTAGAAAACATTACATGATCAAATTTTTCATGCCATTGTTTAGGTGCTTGTTTCAATCCATACAAAGATTTTTTCAGTTTACAAACTTTCTTTTCACAACCTTTCACTACAAAATCCCTCAAGTTGTTCCATGTAAATTTCTTCATCTAATTCACCATTTAGAAAAGCTGTCTTTACATCCATTTGATGTATCTCTAGTTTATGAACCGCAGCTATGGCAATTAACTTCCTAATGGAAGTAATTCTCGTAACAGGTGAGTAAGTATCAAAGAAATCTACACCTTCTTTTTGTTTATAGCCTTTAGCTACTAAGCTAGTCTTGTATTTTTCAACAGTTCCATTTATGTTACATTTCCTCCTAAAGACCCATTTACATCATATAGCTTTACACCTTGGAGGTAAATCTACCAGCTCCCTCGTATCATTCTCTTTAATGGATTCCATTTCACTAATAGAAGACTCTTTCCACCATGGAGCTTCAGAAGAAGTCATGGCTTCTCTATAAGTCTGACGATCAGTCTCGGCTAGGCATGTTATGAAGTTAGATCCAAAGGAGGTTTTGATTCTAGCCCTTTTACTTCTCGTAGGCTCAATATCTACTTCATCTTCCTCTAAAAGTAAATTCTGACTAGTTGAAGGGACATCTTGGGGATCAACACCTCTCTTACGAGAGTCAGATTTCAATGGAAAAATATTTTCAAATAACACAGCATCCCTAGACTCCATAATAGTATTCACACTAATTTCAGAAATTTCAGAACTCACAACCATAAATCTATACGCAGGAGTATGCTCAAGATACCCTATGAAGACACAGTCAACAGTTTTGGATCCTATCTTGGTTGTCTTAGGAGGAGGGATGGCAACCTTAGCTAAACACCCCCACACTTTAAAGTATGCAAAAGAAGGTTGTCTACCTTTCCACAATTCATATGGAGTTTTATCTGATCCTTTAAAGGGTACTATATTCAGGATATAACAAACTGATAGAACATCCCCCCCACCCACACACACACACACACAATTTCTATGGTAATACTGAACTAATTAACATGCCATTCATCGTCTCCTTAAGGGTACGCTTCTTACGTTCAGCTACGCCATTAGACTGAGGTGAATAAGGAGGGGTAACCTCGTGTATTATGCCAGGTTATACACAAAATATCCTATCGGAACTTTGTACTCACCACCACGGTCAGACCTTATTGTTTTAATGGTAGCATTCAATTGGTTTTCAACTTATAGTTACATATTAAAGGCTTCTAAAGCATCATCCTTACCTCTAAGAAAATATACATGACAATACCTCGTACAGTCGTCTATAAAAATAACGAACCATTTCTTACCACCTCTAGTTTGAACCGATTTCATATCAACTAGGTCTGAGTGAATTAATTCTAAGGGTTTAGAATTTCTATGAACATTTTTGCTAAAAGGTTCTCTAGCATACTTTGATTCTACGCAAATTTCACATATGTGTTCTTTTTCCAAACTAAATTTGGGTATGCAGCCTATGTTAGGCAGTTTATGCATTGACTTATAACTAACATGTACAAGTCTACCATGCCAAACATTCAAAGACACACAAATATAAGAAGAAGAATCATTCTTATTCATTACAACAAGTTTACATTAAGCTTATACGAGACCCTCGTCTTATAACCCCTTTCTACATAATCCTTACCCTTATTGACAACAACTTTGCCAAATTCAATTACAATTTTGAAACCCTTATCATCTAAAACACCACAAGAAACAAGATTTTGTAGATGTCCGGAACATGAATAACTTCATTCAATGTGAGAGTCTTGCCAGAAGTGAGCTTCAGCCCAACTTTGCCTTTTCCTGCAACCTCTGATGCAGTTGAGTTACCCATATAAAGTTTCTCGCCTTTCCCTACCTTCTGATAGGAGGTGAACATTTCTCTGCTTGCACATACATGCTTGGTAGATCCAGAGTCTACCCACCAGTCTCTCACATTGGTCACCAAATTTACTTCAGACACCGTACCATAAAACTCGTCCTTGTTGTTTTTAACCAAGTTAGCATTATTTTTCTTTTTATTATTAAGGTCCTTACTGCTGCTATAGTGAACTTCCATATGACCATTAACACCACAAGCATAACATGGGCCCTTAATTTTATAATGCCAGATTTAGATTTCTGAAAAGTACCTTTCTTGTGAGAACCAGGCTTAGAGTTGTGTTTGCTATTCTCACCTCTTTCAGCATTGGAAGACTTGTGTTCAGATACATGAGCCTTGTTTGACATGTCCCTTGAGAAAGACACGGTCTTGTTCTTGGTGCACAACAGTTCTTCTACTTGAATCTTCTTAACCAAATCAACCATACTGACTTCACCAGTTTCATGCCTTAATCGTCGCTTGTATTCTGACCAGGAAGACCGTAACTTTTCAATCACAGTAGACACTTGAAAAGTTTCATCAACAACCATACCTTCAACAATAATTTCATTAATGATTTTTTGAAGCTCAAGAAATTGATCAACAACATACTTATCATTCGACATCTTATAATCCAGGAATTTGGCAACCAAAAATTTCTTGCTCCCTGTTGTCTCGGCTTCATATTTTGCTTCTAATGCAGCCCACTAATCAAAAGCAGTAAAATTCTCCTTAGCATTATAAAAATCATACATAGCATCATCTAAACAGTTCAGAATATGATTTTTTGCCATATAATTATGTTTGTTCCAATTTTCAAGCTCAATTTCATTACCATCTTCATTCATGGCTTCATCAAATGGAGCAGCAACATACTAATCTAACTCATGATAACTCAAATAAAATAACATCTTTGACTGCCACCTTTTGAAGTCTTTCCCAATGAACTTTGTAGGATTCTCAACATCGTTCTTTCTCATTGTTACAAAAAAAGAATATCGTGTTAAGATTGTTGGAACTGCTACAATAAAACACTAAACATAATAATGTTAAGAAGTAAATTTCTGAAACTAAAAAGTAGAAACTCTATGAAAGACGGGAAACAGAGGACAGAGTCACTTGATCATCAAGTTGTCCTTAACACGATAGTTCACCGGTACGCCTCCATAATGAGTGATGGCTATACCCTGTGGTGAAGTCGTATCCAGGATAAAACTGCCAGTTGCAAATACTATAAGCACTATAGTACTTTCCCACTCTTACGAACTCAACAACAATGGCACAAAATTAAAAACCACACAGAAGGAGAATGACGAATAGAAGAAGGATAGTAGCTTCTTCTAGACACAAATTGGAATGAAGAAATCCAGTGGTTTATATAGTAGGGGAGAAGAGAGATGTCGAATTGATGTGCATTTAGTGCGAATTAAAGAGAGAATAAATCAGAATTAAAGATAAAAAAAAAATTCAAAATTTTTCAAAACGGAAATAAAACGGCCATGCACATTATGTCGACAAGAAAAAATTGGAAAGAAATAATTCTCACCTAGTCATATGCCGCCACCCCCCCACCCCACCCCACCCATTTAAGACAAAATTTATTTTGATTTTAAATTCGTTTAGGAAATAATTCAAAAGAATTTTGTCCAAAAAGGTAAGTCTTGGTTAACCTATGTCCACGGCGCAAGAACGAGCCAAGCCCAAAACTCAAGCCTTAGTGGAAACAAGTATTTTTTTTGGCCCACCCGTTCCACCCACATTGTTTGTCTAACCATCCATAAAGGATTGGTTAAATAGTGGAGCTCATCTTTAGTTATACCCTATGTGGGACTAAAGTTCATGTTTCATTCACTCATAAGAAAATGAGCAAGTTCCCTCAGAGACTCAAAGGTCCTAAGTTCCATTCCCACCAAGACTATAAAATCAAAACAATAAAACTCATTTTCTCCAACGTATTATTCAAAACATATTCTTCTCTCCTTTAAAAAAAAAACCCTTATTTATACAATTGAGTTTCAATACTGGAATAAATTTAGTGTGGATCGAATCTGATTAAGTTTTGTTTATTGGGAACAAATTAAGCGTAGTCAAAGGATTAATTAGCCTATTTTCAATGTGAAATTTGATTTGATATGGCAAAGATAAAAAAATTGTCACCATGGTAGAAAGTGAAAGACAATATACATTAGTTTGATCCTTAAAGATTGTTGTGTTGTGAGATATGAAGCAGTAAGACGGAAATCTAAAAAGATAGGAGATAGTTAACACCCAAACTACAAAGTTAAAACACATCGTTTTACTCTGTCTTGTTTTATTTCATGACATGTCAAAACAAAAATTCGCATCTTTTCGCCAAATGTCCTCCCACGTTAAATCAGCTGTTATTCAACTGTTAAGAAGTTGTTTATATAGCAATTTTGAAAAACATGACCCCTCCAAATACCCATAAAGCATTCACTTTTTGAGAAAAAAATAGGAAATTAAATTTTGTTTTTAGTTGATCGCTTGTGTAATAAATGTATCAACATATAAAAGGGGCCACATACTTGAGATATGTGGCCCGACCACTGTGAATCGCTCCGCATTTTAGGAATCCTGATTTCTAAATATGTTAAACGTACTTTTAACATGGCAATAAAGATAGTGTATCTAAATTATCCGAATGCACTCTATTGATAAGTTCTCGTTTAAATGTACCACTTCTTTGTATTTCCGGATTTTTTCCCTTATATAATATTAGTTTCTGTTAATAAAATACCTGGCGAGATTGGGGTATACTCAAACTAATTGGGGTATACCCAATAAGACAAAATCGGGTCATTTTGAAGTAAAACCAAGCCACCCCTTAACCTTGTTTTTTCTAAATGGCTAATATGTCCTTGGTTAATTAACACTAAAATTCTGATTAGGTTAATTAATTGAGTTTAGATTAAAATTTTCAAATTATGAATTCAGTAGATTAACCTTTTGATCCGTCTTATGAGTTTGATTTCGATCCAAAAATTTTGGTTTTGAAAATGCATAAAGCCGGCAAGGTTGTGGTTTGAATAAGCTTCCGACCATACATCCGCCAGAATGGTCAACTTTGAATAAGTTTCCGATCGCTTTTCCGCCGGCAGGGTCAACTTTGAATAAGCTGCCGACCATATATCTGCCGGAATGGTCCTCGGATGAAGAATACGCCGACTATATTGGGCAGCAATCTTACGGTCGGCATGTAAATATTTCCTACCCTTCCGGCTATATTAAACTCGGCATGCAAAAAAAAAAAACAACATTGCCGGCTGACATAAAACCTAATCCTTTATTCATTCAATTTTGGTTACTACATTGATTGAAACATAAAACGAATGCACTTAGCATGTGCATCAAGCCTTTGAACCCCTAGGCGACCCTAGTGGACGAGTTATAGTCTCGTGAGGGTTTACATAGAGGTCTACCCACAAAACCTATACAAAAACTTCTAAAGCCATCAATCTTCGTCTGAGGACGATACACCCTCCATCATCTCCAGGGCATACTCCGGGATTTTGGATTCCATGAATTGATAGCTTGCATCGAATGCGAATGCTTCCCCCTTTTCCTCCAAGTAGCGCTCTTTGGCGACTTCATGCTACAAAAACATTCCACAAACTTACTTTGTTAGTGATGTTTAGTAAGAAGATCAAACAACATTGATCACGTAAAATAAACCAAAAAAAAACTTACAAATTGTTCAATGGACAAGTTAAAGTGGGGAGCGTTGAAAATTGATTTTTGGATAGCTAAATAAGCAAGTATCGCATTTTCAATGACTATGTGCCTATCGTGCACTTGTTGGACACTTCTTGAGTTAGGATTCCCACACTCTTAGGTAAAAGTGTTGTGAACCCTAGCCCAAAAGGTTGTGGAATCCACCCTTACGGAGGACTGCCTTCGAACTTTAGTCTCCGCATACCAAGCTTGGTGATTGCTAAATCTTCATTAGAATCAAATGAAGCCATTTCTTGTGTGTAGAGAGCTATTGGGTGAGTTAGATGGAGTGTGTGATGATATGAGCTTTGGAGAGTATATGCAAATAGTTTTGTGTTGTTTTGTGGAGATAAGTAGTGCATTTATAGGATGGTGCCCAAATTTGGCCGTTATAGTGTCCAAGTACAAGTGAATCAATGCAATCGTACTTGCAAAAATTTGAATTTTGAACCCACCGGTGGGGTCGTAAATTCAAAAATGCCGGGGTCTCAAAACGGCCGGAAATGTATGGGTTCATTAGCATGCCGGCCAAAATACCGCCGGCATTTTCTAGTTTTGTTTCCCTCCCGACCTTACATGATTTTAGGCATCAGAAGAATGGTTTTTTTTTTCAAGATATGGCCGGCAGGGTCTCTAATTTTGTACCCTTCCGGCTACAAAAACGCCGGCTTGGTAGGAATCTTATTACCTTACCGGCCCTACTCATCTGGAGTCTCGTCTGAATCATTGGGTTCAGATAGTGGTTCTAAGACCTTTGTCGTTCCCGGCACAACATATACCCCTCGATGTTTTGAATACAAGAGTTTATCACCAACACGAGGAGGGTTTGAAGGAGGACTAAGAGATGCTTTCAAAACTGCTTTCTTCTTTGCCATTCGCAATATGAACAAGAACAATTCAGGGGAAAAAAAAAACATTACAAAGTAAGCAGGTTAGACATATACAACATATCCGCGGAACAATGGCCGGAAAGGTCGACCAAAGATGAGTGCCGGCTAAGACAAAGCCTACGAGTGTATCATCAAAATAGCCTTCTGGCGCACAAAAAATATATGATTTTTCACTAAACTGGTCGGAAAGGTCCATTTCCCACACATCGCCGGCTGACAAACAACCGGAATGTTTTCATATAAATACCCTTCCGGACGAAAAAATTCTAGGCATTAGGAAACATTCTAAACAAGTAGCTGGAAGGGTAAACAATAATAAGATGCCGGCTTCATTAAAAAAAAACTTACGCCGGAAAGGTATACAGATGAATAACCTGCCGGCCCTGCTAGTAGCAGTTACAGAAACTTACAGCCGGCAAGTTCTTCAACCTTATACCCTCCCGGCCAAACCCTAACTATGAAATCCCGGAAAGGTCGATAACAAAACCTTGCCGGCGTCGTAACTGCCAATTCACAAATTCGAATTTTCTGACCTAATTTGAAATGAAAACATAAAATCGAAGTACTAGAGTGAATTTAAACAAGCCCTTACTTTCTTAAGCGCACCATTTCACGTGTTTCAGCGGGTTCAATTACTTCTTCTTCAACCGTTTTTTTCTTCACTTTCTTAGCAACCAAACTTGCAATTCCAGGGTTATATTCATTGGATTTTCGATTAGTTTCTTTCATACGAGTTGCCTTCTTCCGTGGTAGATCCATTGATGAAGACTAATCGGAGTTTTCGAATCGACGATTTTAACGAATTGATCGACGAGTTTTGGTGGTGGTGGGGGTGATGGATCCGGGGTAGAGGTTGAGGAGAAGAAGAAGAGAAGAAGATGAAATGAAGAGAATGAAAACTGATTTAGGTAGTATTATAGTTATAATGGGAAAGGGTTATTTTGTAATTTTACCCATAGACCTCCCCGTTTTCTCTTAAAAAAGAGTCCCTTTAAAATTGGGTATACCCAATTAGTTTGAGTATACCCCAATCAAGCCAGGATAAAATACCTGCTTTCATTTTTTTATTTTAGAGTTATCTTCTTTTTCTCGTTTTTTCTTTTTTAAAGTAACCAAATAGCAGAAAATTACAGAGAACCAACGATATGGTCATTTCATAAAGAAGATAGGGGTATACACCATGTCATATGGATGATATTAGATTTAGTCCATTGAGATAGGTTTTGAGCCATTTGCAATACGATCGACAAATACAAATGAGATAATCTTAAATTTGGGAATTAGGGATTTAATACAAATAAGAAAATGAGTTTTCTGATCTCCCATCAAAGTCTTTGCTCCGAAAATATCTAAGGCGTATTCTTAATAATGATTCGATCAAGCCTCTTATCCAAAGCCACCGTCAAGGCATCTCTAATGGCTCATGCTCTACTTCTTATGCAAAGAAACATACAAAGTTGTAGATAGGGAAAAATGATTTGCTGGTTTTTTAGGGAAGTGAAGAGATGACGGTTCGGGCGAGACTCCTCAACCGAGCAAACTGCTTAACCTCACACAGATGCACTGCACGGGAGTGCTTTGAGTTCGAGAGATCAATCTATAGGACTCCGGCCTAAACCAAGTCAATGACCGTTCCAAAGTCAATTCGGTCACAAAGAGAAAGATGAGTTGATTTATAGGAGGCAAACTGAGAATTGTGGGATCAATGATGATCAAGGATTGTGGATGTGTTGAAGATTGCAAATATGTGTAAATAAGTTTGATCGAGATAACTAGTGTAAAAACGAATATTTCTTTGGTCATCGATTCAGAGCTTTTTTATATTGTCATAATAGCGAACACATTGATCCTAGTAAGTATGACGGTTTCATAAGTGAAAGAGTGGGAAAGTGGGAGATCGTGGTAAAACCAGTTCCATGTCGTGTGGAGACTTGGTTAACCGTCCACACACTACTTTTCTAAATCCTTCAATCGTTTGCACGACTTACTCACATTTCTCATCGTGGATGAACACACGTGTCGTAGGCCGCCAGACCAAAACCCTAAGTAATATCCCCCATGTCACGTGATTGATGTTTCACGAACGTGGAGTCTGCAAAGCAGACGTGTATTTGATTAGTCAGTCGTTGACTTATTAGACAGTGAGTCTAAGTTTTGTTGAATCGAGCAGAGTGATCGAATGCTCAATGATTCATGGATTGAACATGTTAGACGTTCTTAGATATCGTCTGAGCAAATATTGTAAATTCGAGCAACTGAGCATCGATAAATTACTGAATATTGATAGTTGGATCAATATTCGAGCAACTGAGCAAGTATTGCTCAATTTTTATAAATTACTGAATATTGATAGTCGGATCAATATTCGAGCAACTGAGCAAGTATTGCTCAATTCGACGAATTACTGAATATTAATAGTTTGATCAATATTCGAGCAAGTGAGCAAGTATTGCTCAATTCGACGAATTACAGATAAATTACTGAATATTGATAGTTGGATCAATATTAGAGCAACTGAGCAAGTATTGCTCAATTCGACGAATTGTTTATTGGTGACGTGACCAATAAAATATTAATTAAAATATTGGTAAACTACCGAATATTATATAATTAATCCAGATATTGATTGCTGGATCAACATAAGTTTATTAGCGTTTGTTTGAAACCCTAATTTTTGATCAATTGTTCGTCAATTGATGAAAATAGGTCATGAGTGAGGGAGGGACTGACCACATGGTATGATGGACGACCAGTGGTTCCCAAGTGCTCGAGTGAGCGTGCACCAGGGTCCTTAGTTGACCGGTTGGTGAAAGAATGATCAAATGCTGGTGTTGACCATTTATTAGAATAGTGCTCGTCTGAGCATTAGGTGATGAAACCTAATTTTCAGAAGCAATGACCGGACAAGAGGGAATAGAACCGGCCCTTGGTGGTGTGGGACCAGCTGATGGTCGATCGAGCAAATTCCAAGTTATTGGAAAGAGTTTGGACCCAATATGAGCAATTGAGCAAATTAGGTCAAAGTTATAAGAATGTATGGGACCGGCTCCTTGCAAGCCTTAGGGCCGGCCTTAGTCGGTCAAGGAAGCATGCCCGGATCACCATATTGTCCATGTCTCAATCTTGAGAGTTTCGGTATCTTCTGTGTGCGTTTGAGCAATATTTTGGATTTTCAGAAGAGTTTGATCTTTGACTGAAATTCTTGATTTCGCTCGAATGAGCAAGTAGGGATTTGCTCGTTTGATCAAAATTTGGAAAATATTAAAATAATAATATTTTAATATTTGGCGTGAGTAGCCTAGTCGGTCATGTGACCATTTGAGTTTTTGGCTTTTTCATGGTTTGAGCAATATTCGAGAAAGTATGAAGAAACCATGATTTTTGCTCAAACGGAGGAGTTTCATGAGATGAGGGAAATAATAATTATGAAAATAAGGGATTGCAAGGTGTGGGACCGGCCATGACTAGGGCATGGCCGGCCAGATAGGTAGCCCGGTCCCATGACACCTTTCCCTATTTTATTATTTTTCATGAAACCGTGAAAATATGGAGAAACCGTGAGTTTTTCTCAAACAAGGAAAGTTGCTTGAATGAAGGAGTTTTCATGAGTTCATGAAAATAAATAAAATAAGAAAAATAAAATGAAGATGCGTGGGGGACCGGCTACGCGGCATGGCCCACCGGCCGGCCGGTGGGCCCGGTCCCTAGGCGCCTCTTTTCGATTTTTTATTATTAATTTCTCTCTCTTGTTTTGTGTAGGATTCCTCATTTGTCCATATTTTCGAATACTCGTTTGTGCATTTGGGTGCTCGTTCATGCATCATTGTTGAGTACACTTGCACCATTTTATTGGGGCTTACTCGGTGATAGTTCAGATGCCCGATTGTTGGATATTTATTACTAATTCATGAAATTCAGCGGAGAATGATTCATGAAACAGAGTAATAATCATGAATTATTACACAATTCATGATTATTACTCTGTTTCATGAATTGTGCATCTATTACTAATCCATGAATCCAGCTGGGGAATTCAAGGAACGGAGTAATGATATGAATTGGTTATCTATTATTAATCTATGGAGTCAGCCGGGGATTCATGAAACGGAGTAATGAGATATAATAGATTATTTTCTAGGAATTCAATGGAGAATGTCACGGTAGAATTAATCTATTGTAAAATCGAGATATGAGATAGTTGAAGCATCATACTCGTTCTGAAAGGTGCATAGTCAGGGAATAATCGTGCAACGTTGTTAATGTCCTGAAGGCTTTTAGCCCCATCAATAAACAATTATGTAGGAGAGCCGCTTGAATCTATGCACGGTCTCTCTACATAGTCAAGGAACAACGAGTGTCGCCGACGTCCTGAAGGCGTTAAGCCCTCTCAACAAACAATTATGCAGGAGGACCGCCCAATCGTTCTTCTATGTAGAGGTGGGTCTCTCTATGTAGTCAGGGAAAAACGAATGTCGCCGACATCCTGAAGGCGTTAAGCCCTCTCAACAAACAATTATGTAGGAGGACCGCCCAATCATGTTATTCTACATAAAGGTCATGATGAAATGCGCAGCATCGAATGATCAGCTAGTGGGAGGCCTTTCGAGAATCATATTCATCATGGCTACGAGAGGAACTCGATCAGAGATCGTGAAACGGTTCACGGATCGTAAAATATGAATCATCACATGTGTTCCTGAAGCCGGGTCAGAAATATGCAGTACCATGATTTTACGATTTTGAAAATCCACCATCAACAAAAGTAAGTTGACTGAGCATATACAAATTTATGATTTGAATCTCCAAAAATGAAATGCATTCGGAGAATGTGGATTCAAAGCACCGTGAGTATTTATCTTAGTCTACCTTTCCACAATTCATATGGAGTTTTATCTGATCCTTTAAAGGGTACTATATTCAGGATATAACAAACTGATAGAACATCCCCCACCCCCCCACACACACACACACACACAATTTTTATGGTAATCCGAACTAATTAACATGCCATTCATCGTCTCCTTAAGGGTACGCTTCTTACGTTCAACTACGCCATTAGGCTGAGGTGAATAAGGAGGGGTAACCTCGTGTATTATGCCGGGTTCTACACAAAATCTCCTATCGGAACTTTGTACTCACCACCACAAATCAGACCTTATTGTTTTAATGGTAGCATTCAATTGGTTTTCAACTTATAGTTACATATTAAAGGCTTCTAAAGCATCATCCTTACCTCTAAGAAAATATACATGACAATACCTCGTACAGTCGTCTATAAAAATAACGAACCATTTCTTACCACCTCTAGTTTGAACCGATTTCATATCAACTAGGTCTGAGTGAATTAATTCTAAGGGTTTAGAATTTCTATGAACATTTTTGCTAAAAGGTTCTCTAGCATACTTTGATTCTACGCAAATTTCACATATGTGTTCTTTTTCCAAACTAAATTTGGGTATGCAGCCTATGTTAGGCAGTTTATGCATTGACTTATAACTAACATGTACAAGTCTACCATGCCAAACATTCAAAGACACACAAATATAAGAAGAAGAATCATTCTTATTCATTACAACAAGTTTACATTAAGCTTATACAGACCCTCAGTCTTATAACCCTGCCCTACATAATCCTTACCCTTATTGACAACAACTTTGCCAAATTCAATTACAATTTTGAAACCCTTATCATCTAAAACACCACAAGAAACAAGATTTTGTAGATGTCCGGAACATGAATAACTTCATTCAATGTGAGAGTCTTGCCAGAAGTGAGCTTCAGCCCAACTTTGCCTTTTCCTGCAACCTCTGATGCAGTTGAGTTACCCATATAAAGTTTCTCGCCTTTCCCTACCTTCTGATAGGAGGTGAACATTTCTCTGCTTGCACATACATGCTTGGTAGATCCAGAGTCTACCCACCAGTCTCTCACATTGGTCACCAAATTTACTTCAGACACCGTACCATAAAACTCGTCCTTGTTGTTTTTAACCAAGTTAGCATTATTTTTCTTTTTTATTATTAAGGTCCTTCTTTTGTTGCTACGGTGAACTTCCATATGACCATTAACACCACAAGCATAACATGGGCCCTTAATATTATAATGCCATATTTAGATTTCTGAAAAGTACCTTTCTTGTGAGAACCAGGCTTAGAGTTGTGTTTGCTATTCTCACCTCTTTCAGCATTGGAAGACTTGTGTTCAGATACATGAGCCTTGTTTGACATGTCCCTTGCAGAAGACACGGTCTTGTTCTTGGTGCACAACAGTTCTTCTACTTGAATCTTCTTAACCAAATCAACCATACTGACTTCACCAGTTTCATGCCTTAATCGTCGCTTGTATTCTGACCAGGAAGACCGTAACTTTTCAATCACAGTAGACACTTGAAAAGTTTCATCAACAACCATACCTTCAACAATAATTTCATTAATGATTTTTTGAAGCTCAAGAAATTGATTAACAACATACTTATCATTCGACATCTTATAATCCAGGAATTTGGCAACCAAAAATTTCTTGCTCCCTGTTGTCTCGGCTTCATATTTTGCTTCTAATGAAGCCCACTAATCAAAAGCAGTAAAATTCTCCTTAGCATTATAAAAATCATACATAGCATCATCTAAACAGTTCATAATATGATTTTTTGCCATATAATTATGTTTGTTCCAATTTTCAAGCTCAATTTCATTACCATCTTCATTCATGGCTTCATCAAATGGAGCAGCAACATACTAATCTAACTCATGATAACTCAAATAAAATAACATCTTTGACTGCCACCTTTTGAAGTCTTTCCCAATGAACTTTGCAGGATTCTCAACATCGTTCTTTCCCATTGTTACAAAAAAAGAATATCGTGTTAAGATTGTTGGAACTGCTACAATAAAACACTAAACGTAATAATGTTAAGAAGTAAATTTCTGAAACTAAAAAGTAGAAACTCTATGAAAGACGGGAAACAGAGGACAGAGTCACTTGATCATCAAGTTGTCCTTAACACGATAGTTCACCGGTACGCCTCCATAATGAGTGATGTCTATACCCTGTGGTGAAGTCGTATCCAGGATAAAACTGCCAGTTGCAAATACTATAAGCACTATAGTACTTTCCCACTCTTACGAACTCAACAACAATGGCACAAAATTAAAAACCACACAGAAGGAGAATGACGAATAGAAGAAGGATAGTAGCTTCTTCTAGACACAAATTGGTATGAAGAAATCCAATGGTTTATATAGTAGGGGAGAAGAGAGAGGTCGAATTGATGTGCATTTAGTGCGAATTAAAGAGAGAATAAATCAGAATTAAAGATAAAAAAAAATTCAAAATTTTTCAAAACGGAAATAAAACGGCCATGCACATTATGTCGACAAGAAAAAATTGGAAAGAAATAATTCTCACCTAGTCATATGCCGCCACCCACCCCCCATTTAAGACAAAATTTATTTTGATTTTAAATTCGTTTAGGAAATAATTCAAAAGAATTTTGTCCAAAAAGGTAAGTCTTGGTTAACCTATGTCCATGGCGCAAGAACGAGCCAAGCCCAAAACTCAAGCCTTAGTGGAAACAAGTATTTTTTTGGAGGTAAGTCTTGGTTAACCTATGTCCACGGCGCAAGAACGAGCCAAGCCCAAAACTCAAGCCTTAGTGGAAACAAGTATTTTTTTGGCCCACCCGTTCCACCCACATTGTTTGTCTAACCATCCATAAAGGATTGGTTAAATAGTGGAGCTCATCTTTAGTTATACCCTATGTGGGACTAAAGTTCATGTTTCATTCACTCATAAGAAAATGAGCAAGTTCCCTCAGAGACTCAAAGGTCCTAAGTTCCATTCCCACCAAGACTATAAAATCAAAACAATAAAACTCATTTTCTCCAACGTATTATTCAAAACATATTCTTCTCTCCTTTAAAAACAAAAACCCTTATTTATACAATTGAGTTTCAATACTGGAATAAATTTAGGTTTGTTTATTGGGAACAAATTAAGCGTAGTCAAAGGATTAATTAGCCTATTTTCAATGTGAAATTTGATTTGATATGGCAAAGATAAAAAATTGTCACCATGGTAGAAAGTGAAAGACAATATACATTAGTTTGATCCTTAAAGATTGTTGTGTTGTGAGATATGAAGCAGTAAGACGGAAATCTAAAAAGATAGGAGATAGTTAACACCCAAACTACAAAGTTAAAACACATCGTTTTACTCTGTCTTGTTTTATTTCATGACATGTCAAAACAAAAATTCGCATCTTTTCGCCAAATGTCCTCCCACGTTAAATCAGCTGTTATTCAACTGTTAAGAAGTTGTTTATATAGCAATTTTGAAAAACATGACCCCTCCAAATACCCATAAAGCATTCATTTTTTGAGAAAAAAATAGGAAATTAAATTTTGTTTTTAGTTGATCAGTTGTGTAATAAATGTATCAACATATAAAAAGGGGCCACATACTTGAGATATGTGGCCCGACCACTCGTAACTGCTCCGCATTTTAGGAATCCTGATTTCTAAATATGTTAAACGTACTTTTAACATGGCAACAGATAGTGTATCTAAATTATCCAGAATGCACTCTATTGATAAGTTCTGGTTTAAACAGCCACTTCTTTGTATTTCCGGATTTTTTCCCCTTATATAATATTAGTTTCTGTTAATAAAATACCTGGCAAGATTGGGGTATACTCAAACTAATTGGGGTATACCCAATAAGATAAAATCGGGTCATTTTGAAGTAAAACCAAGCCACCCCTTAACCTTGTTTTTTCTAAATGGCTAATATGTCCTTGGTTAATTAACACTAAAATTCTGATTAGGTTAATTAATTGAGTTTAGATTAAAATTTTCAAATTATGAATTCATTTTTTTTTACCTAATTTTGTGTCAACTGACAAAATTGGATTTTTGCCCTAAAATGCAGCATGAACGATATCTTGACCCCTATTGGTCGAGACTAAACCTAAGTAAGCTAGGAATTGGCCCATCATAGAGCCAGTGGGAGTAAATCCTAACAAAAGTTGGAAAAAATAAACAAAGAGGAAACCGTGGCAGATTAGGTCAGTCACGGATGGAGCACGATCGCGTCACTTGGCCGGTCAATTTTCCCTAGCTCACGCCTCCTATGCCGACCGGCCTTGCTCCATGTTGGCCTCC
Source organism: Papaver armeniacum (assembly GCA_023531295.1). Taxonomy (NCBI): domain Eukaryota; kingdom Viridiplantae; phylum Streptophyta; class Magnoliopsida; order Ranunculales; family Papaveraceae; genus Papaver; species Papaver armeniacum. The sequence goes on from JAJJWW010006488.1 coordinate 408,975, forward strand.
TTGCGCCCCTGTTTCCTATCACATGCTTGTATCTTACAAGCTCCGCTTTAAATTGCTAACCAAAGTAGGCTGGCCGAGCTGTTTAATTTCTCAAGGGATAAATCTTGGCCGCCCAAGTTAGTTGCAAACTGATCATGACCACACATTTTGGCTGACTCAATTAACTAACCAAATCTCCTACATGCTCGGAAAATAAGGTGATGTTGTGATGACCGGACACCTCCTATTGCCCAGAACAATCACATTACTCCTAGCCTACCTACTCCGCTCCAAATCATTAACCAAAGTAGGCTAGTCGAACTGCCTCTTTATATAAAGAATTAAATCTTGGTCGTCCAAGTCCGTCGCAGAATGATCACGACCACACAACTTGCCCGGTCGATTTAACAAGCTTGGATCTTTCCTATCATGACCGAGCAAGCTCCATGATAGCTACCTGTGGCCTTCTACTATTTCATCAAAGTAGATCGCTCATAGCCTACCTGCTCCGCTCCAAATCATCGACCAAAGTAAGCTAGTCGAGCTGCCTATAAGGGTCTTAATTAGGCCAACGACGACCAATAATTGTCGCAATTCGCATTAGACGTCCAACTTAGCTAGCTGGTTTGCCCATCCTAGATCCAATCTCAGGTGACCAATGAGATACCGTGATTTCCACTTCTCATCCTTATTCTTAATGGACCAATCACGTCGTTCGTAGCCTACGTATGCAGCCACCAATGGCCGAACAAAGAAGGGTGGTCACACCACTTTTTAAACTATGAAATCGGCGACTAATTCAGACAGGATCTATAAAACGATGCTTTATATGCATCGAATATTTTGAGCTGCTTGCTTGAAAATGATGCTTCGCATGCATCGTTTGCAAACGATATTTTTAGGGCATCGATTAAATAATATAACCTCAAACACCAGGTGTCATTTTTGAGCACTACTCAATGGCAAGTCCCACTCTTACGGCTTGACTTGTCACTTATGACCACCTGTGCCTAGCATGCACGTGATTGGTCAAAGTATTTATCTACATGTAGGTTTTGCAAACAAGACCCACAATACATGTTAGTTGTTGAAATAATCATGTATTCATTCTTCCACTCTTCATGACCACTTCTCAACTGTCATGGTGGTGGGCCCACTCAGCAACTACCACGTCTTGCATTATTAGTCATGATACGACTTACTCCATGTCATATAGACTTTACCATGCAAGTAGGTCTAGATGTGCAAGTAATATGGTTATGCAAGTCACGACTAGGTATTATTTTCTACAAGAATATTCGAGACATTAAACATGTCACAGTTGGGGGATGTTAACCAGATTATTGGTCTAGCGGTTTATAGCATGTGGTGTGCAACATACCCATTACGAGAAAGTATCAGGAAAGGAAAACAGTTGACAAAAGTAGAGGAGTAGAGGATGTAAAACCGACTAGTCTTCCCTTCATAATAGGGACATGGTTCCCATCATTTCCACACGAAGGGCCGTCCCTGAGGTAAGACAAGCAAAGTCTTTCTTTGGGGCAGCAGGGCCGGGGGCATCAAAAGATGGATTTTCTCCAAGGGGTTTTATACTATGGAGTTTATTTTCTGGCTTAAAACGTGTTTTCCAATAAAATAGTGGACATAATCTTAAGAGTTGAAGGGCAGAATACAGATAGGCAGTAACTTTAGTGGTTAAATGGTAAAAGTTTAATTACCAACCAAAGGGGAAAAAAAATCAGAAACATAACTTTTTTCGACGTCGTTTTCTCTCTCGAGAACATTGGTTCTTTCTTCCGACTCTTCCAATCACCAACAACCGCAACTAATTTCATGGTATTATCATGATTTATTTTATGATTTTCTATCAATAATCCCAAACTGCATTTTAGGGCAACACTTTAAGTCAACAAAATAAACAATTTCACGATCATGCATATGTACATCATAATTAGATGATCCTGAGAAATAGTTGATAATGAACTTGTTGATGAATAGGTCTCGTATTACTTTATAAAATCATGTCCTGATAATGTCGTCATTTTCAAAAGTCCACCAATTATGCAGGTAATCATATAAACTGTAAATCCTTCGAAGTTAAAGCTCTACTCAAGTTGTCCATAGTAACTTCAAGTCTGGACACATATTTTCCTTGATGAACCCTGGACCCCTTTATCGTGTTGACGACTAGCTGACTTCAAGTCTGCAAAAATATTTTTCCTATGCAAAATTGAACTTTCATTAATGTAAAAGGGGTTTGGCTTGTGCTTACATTAATATCAAATAAGTTGGGTTCGGCGAACTATATGGCATGTCAGTAGTTTGAAAATGTAGAATCTTAATGGTTAAATTATGGGTTATGCACTATATACCCATCAAATTAATCATCCAAGTATTATTTATAAACGAGAATGAGACACTTTCCATGGGGCAACAATTTTAGTTTCTCCTCGGGGCAGCAAAATTTGAGGGTCGGCCCTGTTCACACGATCTCCGCTTCTTCACTACTCGACTACCTCCACTTTCTACGAGGTCAGGATTATGAATTAATTACTATAAAATAGATTTTTCCTCTATTGAATCGGACAATCAACACAAGTATCCAGAGAATACAGATTATTTGCAGCTTACCATCTTTTGCAACAAGTTCCTTTTTTTCTGAGATAATTCATAATCAACTACATCGTACAGAGCTTGTCTCTTTGATCTCAACACCTTATCTGCTTCCCTCCCTAAGATCAACCATTCTCCTTCATTTTGTGACTGAAGCAAGACTGAAATGGCCATTTCTTGGTTTATGCCATAATTGTACATATTGATCTCTTGAATATAAAGTACTCATGTGAAGTAAATTTGTTTAGGGTCTATACTCGTTTCTCATCAGCCTACCCACTTTTACTCTTTTATCCAGAATCAGTTTTTACCCTACTACAACTTGTTTCTTCTGATATCTCATTATAAACAAAACCATTATGGTTTGTCCAGATAAACCATATCAAGCATGCAATCAATGAGAAACTATCAACTATACCAAACATATCTTTATAATATCGAGCTGGAGCCAAAATCTAACCCACTGGTGATAGATAGAATTTTAAAACTGAGCAGTTTATACATTCCTAAGTCTGCATAATAGAGTAAGACAATTACAAGTTACCGGTTCAGATTTGAATTTGTATCTTGGACAATTGTAATCAGATATGTAGATTCGTTTATGGAGAGTTTCTTTAACTGGGAGTGTTAGAGCATAGATCAGTCAAACTCATAAGTTTTGGTATGCCAAGCTTGTCAAATTTAGTTGATCAAAACTGTATCTGTATTTATAGTCTAATAAAGTCAGTCTTGGACTAGGAATATAACATGCAAGTTGGGTACCAAATTAACCAATCGACCTTGAAGATTGAAGACTGGAGAATAACAGAGATATCAACGAAAGCTTCATCAACAAATGTATGTGAACACTGAGTATCCTATTTATTTATATGTTTTTACTATTCTATCTTCTAAGACAGTGTCGTATGACTTTAGTATTACTATGAATGTTTCAAATAAAAAATATTCGAGTTCAAGCTAGTACTTGATAAATCTATAATTATATTCCAATCAATGTAAGTTCTATAAGAACTTAACGCATCATAGGTTGAGAACAATTTATTATTCAATATATCGTAATTGAGTGAGCAGTTCACAAAAGAAATCGTGTTATATTCATGCTCACAAGATGATTTGATCAGTACACGAACTTTGAGCTTATTGATAATATACTTGATTACGTAAATATCTAATTAATTCACATGAACGAACTGATTTCGCCAGTTCTCTAACTAGTGGATTTTGAGATGTTCATGGATAATTTTGAATCCATGAGTACACAAACCAGTTCATTTAAAGAGGTTCTGGAAACTTTTTGTTGCTTGAGTACAAGAATTGATTTGGACAGTTCGCGAACTTACAAACGGGGAAAAATCTTTGAACTTTGAGATTTTTTTTTTTCACAAACTGTTTTATTGCACACCTAAACATTATTTTATTCGCCAGCTCACTTGGAATTTTAATTACATAAAACATCTCAAATTCCGATCATTATCCGGAATTTTTACGGCCAATCCGGTTTATTCACAAATTAGTCGCGCGCCAGAAATTATTCAATTTTTAACTCGCAAGCTCACTTGGATTTCTAATTACATCGAGCATCTCTAAAACGTTACTCAGTGTTTTTTTTAGCTAACTAGAAACTTTTTGATTCAAGGTTTGTACCCGTTGACCCAACCAAGAACACATACTAGTAAGAATCTGATGATTCTTAGAAGAGAACAAGCATTTTTTGATGTTGTCCATGTTATAAAAAAATTAACCATAAGTGCTTATATAGGGAGTCACACTAATTGGTGATGCCTCTTCATTTCCAATATACACATATGATGTCTAATGAGAACGGTTGTGTCTTATGTGAAAAATCACACCCATTGGAGAGGCCTTTTCTTCTCCAACAAACATCCATTGCATCTATTCGGCACTAGACGCTCCCCATCATAGCGGCAAACCAAAAAAAAAGGAAAACCGTTTTATTTTATGCTATTGAAGATATCCAACATTAACTTACTTCAGATGCTTAAGCTTCCTTTCGGACTTGGTTAGTTAGGTTATTCGTCTGTTATTTATTAAGTTGTGGATAATTTAGTTTATGCTTTGAGTTTGAGATGTGAATTTTTGCCTACCATCTTAGAGAATAGGTTCTTGCTTTATTCCAATAGTTGCGAGACGTCTGACTTACGATGAATCTGGACATTATAGGCAGACTTTATAATGGAGATTCTCTCGCGACTTGTGACTCAGCAGGCACAATATAATTGTTAATATATAAATGTAAGAAATACCATTAGGTCCTAGAAATAATATATTAGGATGAGTCTAGTCTAGTTGACCCAGTCAACTGTCTGTTTGGTCCTTTTTTAAAATATATATTATTGTTTGGTCCTAGAAATTTTGGTTTGGTCCTAGGGTGATGTCATGGATGATGTAAATGTCATATAGTAGTGGCAAAAATACCCTTTTGGGACCACATATATACCAAAAATGAGTAGAAAATATCTCATTTTTCAGATTTACTTTCTCTCTCCTCTTTATTTTTAGATCTAGTTTCTTTCCTCTCCATTTTTTTCTCTTTTTCTCCTGCTGCAAAAAAACAATGAAGATTTGTGTTTTTCTAGGGTTTTGATTTGTAGAGATGATGAAGACGATTTGTAGAGGTGATGAAGACGAAGAATCATATATAAATATTATGAAAACGACGAAGATGAGACGAAGAATCATATAAAGATTATGAAAACGACGAAGACGATGATGTTTAGGGTCTATACTCGTTTCTCATCGCCTACCCACTTTTACTCTTTTATCCAAAATCGTTTTTACCCTACTACAACTTGTTTCTTCGATATCTCATTATAAACAAAACCATTATGGTTTGTCCGGATAAACCATATCAAGCATGCAATCAATGAGAAACTATCAACTATACCAAACATATCTTTATAATATCGAGCTGGAGCCAAAATCTAACCCACTGGTGATAGATAGAATTTTAAAACTGAGCAGTTTATACATTCCTAAGTCTGCATAATAGAGTAAGACAATTACAAGTTACCGGTTCAGATTTGAATTTGTATCTTGGACAATTGTAATCAGATATGTAGATTCGTTTATGGAGAGTTTCTTTAACTGGGAGTGTTAGAGCATAGATCAGTCAAACTCATAAGTTTTGGTATGCCAAGCTTGTCAAATTTAGTTGATCAAAACTGTATCTGTATTTATAGTCTAATAAAGTCAGTCTTGGACTAGGAATATAACATGCAAGTTGGGTACCAAATTAACCAATCGACCTTGAAGATTGAAGATCGGAGAATAACGAGAGATATCAACGAAAGCTTCATCAACAAATGTATGTGAACTTCTTGAATATCCTATTTATTTATATGTTTTTACTATTCTATCTTCTAAGACAGTGTCGTATGACTTTAGTATTACTATGAATGTTTCAAATAAAAAATATTCGAGTTCAAGCTAGTACTTGATAAATCTATAATTATATTCCAATCAATGTAAGTTCTATAAGAACTTAACGCATCATAGGTTGAGAACAATTTATTATTCAATATATCGTAATTGAGTGAGCAGTTCACAAAAGAAATCATGTTATATTCATGCTCACAAGATGATTTGATCAGTACACGAACTTTGAGCTTATTGATAATATACTTGATTACGTAAATATCTAATTAATTCACATGAACGAACCGATTTGCCGGTTCTCTAACTAGTGGATTTTGAGATGTTCATGGATAATTTTGAATCCATGAGTACACAAACCAGTTCATTTAAAGAGGTTCTGGAAACTTTTTGTTGCTTGAGTACAAGAATTGATTTGGACAGTTCGCGAACTTACAAACAGGAAAAATGCTGAACTTTGAGACGATTTTTTTTTCACAAACTGTTTTATTGCACACCTAAACATTATTTTATTCGCCAGCTCACTTGGAATTTTAATTACATAAAACATCTCAAATTCCGATCATTATCCGGAATTTTTACGGCCAATCCGGTTTATTCACAAATTAGTCGCGCGCCGTAAAATTATTCAATTTTTAACTCGCAAGCTCACTTGGATTTCTAATTACATCGAGCATCTCTAAAACGTTACTCAGTGTTTTTTTTAGCTAACTAGAAACTTTTTGATTCAAGGTTTGTACCCGTTGACCCAACCAAGAACACATACTAGTAAGAATCTGATGATTCTTAGAAGAGAACAAGCATTTTTTGATGTTGTCCATGTTATAAAAAAATTAACCATAAGTGCTTATAAAGGAGTCACACTAATTGGTGATGCCTCTTCATTTCCAATATACACATATGATGTCTAATGAGAACGGTTGTGTCTTATGTGAAAAATCACACCCATTGGAGAGGCCTTTTCTTCTCCAACAAACATCCATTGCATCTATTCGGCACTAGACGCTCCCCATCATAGCGGCAAACCAAAAAAAAAGGAAAACCGTTTTATTTTATGCTATTGAAGATATCCAACATTAACTTACTTCAGATGCTTAAGCTTCCTTTCGGACTTGGTTAGTTAGGTTATTCGTCTGTTATTTATTAAGTTGTGGATAATTTAGTTTATGCTTTGAGTTTGAGATGTGAATTTTTGCCTACCATCTTAGAGAATAGGTTCTTGCTTTATTCCAATAGTTGCGAGACGTCTGACTTACGATGAATCTGGACATTATAGGCAGACTTTATAATGGAGATTCTCTCGCGACTTGTGACTCAGCAGGCACAATATAATTGTTAATATATAAATGTAAGAAATACCATTAGGTCCTAGAAATAATATATTAGGATGAGTCTAGTCTAGTTGACCCAGTCGTTATGTCCTGTTTGGTCCTTTTTAAAATATATATTATTGTTTGGTCCTAGAAATTTTGGTTTGGTCCTAGGGTGATGTCATGGATGATGTAAATGTCATATAGTAGTGGCAAAAATACCCTTTTGGGACCACATATATACCAAAAATGAGTAGAAAATATCTCATTTTTCAGATTTACTTTCTCTCTCCTCTTTATTTTTAGATCTAGTTTCCTTCCTCTCCATTTCTTTTTCTTTTTCTGCTGCTGCAAAAAACAATGAAGATTTGTGTTTTTTCTAGGGTTTTGATTTGTAGAGATGATGAAGACGATTTGTAGAGGTGATGAAGACGAAGAATCATATATAAAGATTATGAAAACGACGAAGATGAGACGAAGAATCATATAAAGATTATGAAAACGACGAAGACGATGATGTTTTTTTGATTTCTTGCTATTGTTTTTGATGTTTCTGCTGGTGTTGAAGACGAAGATGATTATCTTTTTGTTTGCTGCTCGTGTTGAAGATCTCGATTTGTTGATGTTTTTCGTGTTGATGATGATTTTTGTCTGTTGCTCGTGTGTGAAGATCTTGATTTTGATGTTTGCTGCTCGTGTAAATGATGAAGATCTATTGCTGTTGAAGATGACGATGTTCTGCTGATGTTGTTGAAGACGACGAAGATGATGCTACTGCACTTCATTCCAGAAATGAACTCTGTTTTTTTTTTTTAGGTTTTTATATGGAGTCCATTTCTGGAATGAAGTCTGTTTTTTTTAGGTTTTTATACGGAGTTCATTTCTGGAATCAACTCTGTTTTTTTTAGGTTTTTATATGGAGTTCATTTCTGGAATGAAGTTTGTTTTTTAAGTATTTATATGTAGTTCATTTCTGGAATGAAGTCTGTTTTATTAAGTTTTTATATGGAGTTCATTTCTGGAATGAATTCTATTTTTTTAGGTTTTTATATGGAGTTCATTTCTAGAATGAAGTCTGATTTGTACAGGTTTTTATATGGAGTTCACTCCTGGATTGAAGTCTGATTTGTATAGGTTTTATATGGAGTTCATTTCTGGAATGAAGTCTGGTTTGTACAGGTTTTTATATGGAGTTCACTCCTGGAATGAAGTCTAATTTGTACAGGTTTTTATATGGAGTTCATTTTTGGAATGAACTATGTTTTTTTAGCTTTTTATATGGAGTTCATTTCCGGAATGAACTCTGTTTTTTTAGGTGATTTCTGAAAAATTAAGTAGAAATTAACAGGACTTCATTTTGACGAATGAACTGCTACAAAAAATAAGTTGGAATTAACACGATAGGGTACTTTGGTCCATTTGATATTTTTAAATAATTATGGACCAAACAGTAAAGGCGTTTTCCCAAAGGACCAAACTGAAATGGGCTCATCTAAAAAATGACCAAACAATATTTTTCCCTATTTAAATTTGATGACTTGTTTTCCTCACTATGAAACTTTTTGACTGATTGTCCCTTGAATACGTTTGTAATTCATTGGACGAGTACAAATATGGAAAAGTTATGGGTTGGGTTCTTGTAGCGTGCTCTGCTGACACAACATCAGTCATTTGGCGTGTTATTTTAGGTAGGTTATACTATGTCTTATTGGCTTACTGAGACACGATATGAAACATAGAGTTGGCCATGTGTCCGTCGTTGGGCTGACAGCCAAGATTTCAAACTTTATCACTCGTGTTGGTGAGACAACAAGATTTGAAAACTCATCAGAGAATGCAACTTAAGAAATCAAGTTATAGGTTTAGATTCAATTATCCGAGTTGAACTGATATCATCACCTGCTGCTAAGATCAAGGAGTCTTAAAATTGTAACATTAGTATTTTGGTCCAATTACAAGTCATTTATATGAAAGTGGTTGTTATCCACACTGCTTTATACATTTACTAGATCTTAACCCGTGCCGTAACGGCACGGGATGTTTTGTCTCTAATACGATATTGTTCACATTTCTCTTGCTTCATTTTATTCGTGAGTAATTATTTTGATATTCAAATAGGTTTTGGGAAACAAAATGGGTTACCTGATCTTTTTATTTTTTACTTAAGCATGTTATTCCAATTTATTATCTGGACGGAGTAATAATGTTGTGCCAACATGAAAATAAAATAAAAATACAAGTAAATAAAATTTTTTCCCATTTATTGTTCCATCATACCATAATTTCAAACTTCAAAAGAATATTTCATCTAACAAGTACATATACCTAAGCGCCAATCCAACTCCATGATGTTTATGAATACATTTGTTCCGAAATTATTGATAACTAAGGCTCTAAGGAGTGAAGCAAAAACCCATAATATTTTCCCTACTATAGATAACCACTATTTATTTATTTTTTTGCAAATGTGAGAGTTATAAAAATGAAGAACCCTTGGATATTGGAAATTTGAGATATACACATGTGAGTTGAAAAATAAACTTATAATAGTAAATCAAAACATGTGTAAGATTCTTTCTCATTCATATTGATAACATAATATTGAAGAAATTCGTGGATAAAAAGATTTCACACCAACTATGCTAAGTAGTGCATGAATGACGTTCTCACATCTAGTGTTACTCAAGTAATTTGGAGTTTTAAAGAGCATAGTCATATTGATATTTGTATCTACATAAATTCAACTAACCTTCCGAAGAAAAATTATTAGTTTCAAGGTAGAGCCGACACAAACTTCTGTCGTCTTCAATGTATACAACACACATTGGGTTTAATCGGCCTTGAGATTAAACAAATACCCCAATATTAGTCAAATAATGCCTACAAATACGGATCGAAACAATGTGCTAACGGGGAAAATGAGAGACTAACATCAGTTCTACAAAAAAAATACCCTATATGTATCAAAGTTTGTTAACCAAACATGTATTCAAATTAAAAAGTTATCAACTTAACACAAAAATATAAAAGAACCCAATTTAAATCAATACTTGCATAAACAAAACTTATAAGAGAATTTTATAATTATTAAATACCTTTAAAATCACTATTAGAGATTTAATTGCATGCCTCGCAATGGTAGGACGAAATCACCAGATTAATTTGTAGAAATTTCACTGGATATGTAGCAATTCAGAGAAGTTTACACTGGTGGTGATGCGTTCCATCTAAGTGTTGTTCGATTGATTATTTTTTTTAGAAGGTTTCGGTTTTCATTGGAGAAACCGAGAGGGAGCGTTTCATGATATTCATTATCATTCAGAAATCCAAGACCAACTCGCCTTATGCTTACGGGACCTCAATACAACCTTAGATTTATCTATTGGACGGAGAAACCTTGATACTAAATATGTAGTTTTTAGTGTTATTTATTATATAACGTGACATCCAAATGTTTTTTTCTTCTTCTTAATTTTCATGTATTTTAACCGAGTTTATATTAGCATTAAGATGATCAACCACATTTCTAATTTATAGTGTTATCCTTTTGTAGCGGCACATAATTAACATAGTCAATTACTACTCATCAAAACCGGCCAGTACGACAAACCACCAGATATTACTTCTTTCTCCACCATCACCATTTTCCATCCCTCGTAGAATATTGGGCGCACTTATAACTTTTAATCCCACACGTCATGTATAAAGTTTAGATTTAACAAACTTAGGTCGTCAATTAATTTATTCAACTATATGTTTTTTGTTAATACTGAAAATCATGCGTACGAACGGTTACCAAAGATAGCAGTGGCACCACGAGGAGGCCAATAGAATGAATGTTGGTGATAGAGTGCTCGGTTTCTTTTATTGAAATGCCTGCATCAATGCCTTGATAAATCGAGTTTTGTTCGCAAAAAATTGAATATTATCTGTTCTGGTGGAGGATGAGGGATTCTCAAGGAAAACAGAAGGAATCATTTTAATGTCAACTAATTATCTGTATTGTTGGAGCTGCTGAAACATGCTGATGTCATACACCAATTTGCTACTTTGAAGAATTATATCTTGTTCTTATCATATTCCCCATCTTCGGTTGTCTCATTTCTCATGTCTTGTACGAGTTTAAGTTATAACCAATTTTGGGGTAGAATTCTCTTTAACTGTAACCCTGACGAATATTGAGGTAAACTTGGATAAATGATAAATAGAAGTGGCCTCACTTGCGGAAAATCTCCTAAAATTCGCAGAAGGCAGTTCCATTTCATTCTTATCATGTGCATTCATAAGACAACACAGACGGTCAGCAAATAACACCTGCTTGCTGCTAAATGGACTTCATAATCAGTATGACTACTGTTATCTTGTTTGGCAGTGCATTGCTAAAATGTCATTTTATTTATTTATTTTTCACTCTAGTACTCCAGCGCCCATCCCTGGTTGCGCATCATCAGACACTTCCAACAGCAGAAACTCTACACTAGTATGACGTGGTTGGTCTATATGAAGGTGGAAATGTGGGAGATAGCAACTTGTTGCCACTTTGATTAAAACTTCTTCTTTTGTTTGTTGTTATCCGAATGTCTTTGAGAATTTTGCATATCTTACTATTATAACAAAGAAAAAGGCTCCTTTTTTGTGTCCCTAATATTTTTGGTTACTTTTTTCTTGGATGATAATGCCCCTTAAAATCTAAATAATCCTTTTGTATATCCAACTACAGGAATTGGACTCTTAAATTCAAAAACACCTTACACCACCGTTGTTCCACCGCTATTGTCACGATTACCACCTCAGCCAACTCAACCAGCAGCACCACTGTTACCACGAGCACAACTGCTGCATCCGCCACCACCACCACAATGTTTTACCAAAATAAACAAAATAGTCCTCCCCCGTCATTATGTCACAACCACTACTTCCATTACCAACAGTCCAACACCGCACCACCAACACTTCGCCACTACCGCTATAGACACCAAGACCAAAGTGTTGCTGCCACCTCCACCACCATCGTTATCGCAAAGCAACATCTCCAACACCACCACCTCCACCAAAGACCACTTTCGCCAACACCACCAACACCACCACAAACAACGGTACCTTTACCGCCACAACCAACAACACCAAAGAACACAACGCCACAACCATCACCTCCTTTACAACCGCTACCATCCCCGCCGCCGCCACCACTATCTTTATTTTCAATTCCTTATAAACAATGGATTTCTTTTCAAAATTGATTCACAATCGTGATCGTAAGAGTGCACTTCAATAAGTTAATGATTAGATTACACATACTTTAAGCTAAAAAAATTACTCCTTCCAATTCATAATTCCATGTAGCACTGAGATTTCCGTCTCTACAAATAAAAATTCAGAATTATCAGCGATTAAAATTAAAAATTGCAAAATTAAGATTCATCTCTTCAAGGTTTTATAGCAGAAGTTGTGTGTGCGGTATACTGGACGAGAGGTAGAGAGGTGGTGCAGTTATAAATATTATTTTATACATAAAGGATCTTTGAACAAACACGATAATCACATCATAAGCATAGTTGTGTTAAGAAGGATACCTGATGCCATTTGGTTGAATCCAAGATGTCCAGCAAGAACACCCGTAAAATAGAATACCTTGAGAAAGTATTAGTTTCTCCTCTTGTCCTTTTTGTGTAATGGAATAATAAAATTCATGAACTCAATTCTGATGGTTATAGAGTTCCTTTTATTGGTAGAAGGAGGACCAAGGTTCATAGGATTTAGATTTTTCATTTAATCTCGACCGTCCATCAAGGAAGAGGGAATATGAAAGGACCCCAATATTTGTAACCAACATGTTAAGCCATATTCTAAATTAACCAAAGATATCACATGGCCCAACAAGATATTTCTAATGTAGAAATATTCTTACATTCTCCCACTGGTCCATGTGATAATCTATTTAATGGTTAATCGTAGAAAAGCATAAGCGCGCGTAATTGCTAAACAAATATAATGGTTAAACGTAATACCTCAACCAAGCAAATTACTTATGCGAGTCATGGCGGTGGCACATTGTCTTGTTATTAACATGTTCCCTTCCATGTACCACAACACAAGCAAATTACTTAATCATGCCTTAAATAGGGATATCATAATGGTCCAGTAATGTCTTCAAAAGAAAACAATTTCTGTAACATTCATCCAATAACATAAAAGTATACTAAAGTGGATACAGAAATAATTTCAGAACAATAACAATAATAAGATCTCAATAAGTGTTCAAACATAAGCAAAAGTCTAAGTGAAACTAATTGTTTGTTACTCCCTCAAGACCCATGTTTCCAACATGTTCCAGAAAGGTCTTGGGAGGTAACGCCTTCGTAAATGCATCTGCAATCATAAGTTTAGTCCCGGATTTTCACCAGCTGTTGTCAATATTTGGTGTGTTAATTTTGATCCACATGGGTTTGGTTTTGATTCCAAGAATAATGATTATAAGTTATTAAGAATTTTGATTCGTGGTCTTCATGCAACTTTCGATCTTTGTACTTTACTCATTAGCTTCAAATTCATGGAAGAATCTTGGCTTCAGTTCCTTACAAATTCTCTTTAAGTAGAACTAAAGGGTTTCTTCTTAATGGTGTTCTTCATTGGATTGCCAAATTTGCTGTTATTGTTTGTTTTGATATTACGGATGAGACATTCTATGATGTGCCGTTACCACCTTTCGATATTGGCAACCATTTGTATTACTATTTGGGCATATGGGAAGGTAAACTTTGTCTATTTCATGAGAATCATATGGAGAAGGATCCTGATATATGTACACATCAAAACGATCACACTGATGTGTGGGTAATGATGGTTAACAAGTGGAGTAAGCATTTGAAGAATACTGCACATATGAGAGAGATACATTATAGAAGACCCATTCAAACTTTATAGAACGATGAGATCCTATTTGTAGGCGAATCAAGGGTGGAAGAGAGCCTTGATTTGATATCATATGATCCTAAGCTTGAAAGAGCTAGAGCTCTAAAGATAGATGATTACCCTCAACAACCCGAAGACTCGAAGTGGAGACTTATATTGAGACCTTGGTAGCTCTTAACTCGTACTTATGTTGGTCATTAACAAAGATGGTAACAAAGAAGTGAAAAAAAAAAGTGGAAAGATAGGGTAGGGATGGTGTCAATCTTTGATATGATTTTGCACCAAGAAAATGGAAGCGGAAATGATTTGTAATATGTAGCAGTGGATTATCCAAGAACTAATGACGGCATTTTGGGTAAATTCCAGAAAAGTAATTTCTATGCACATTGCTTTTTAGTATTTGTGTATTTTTTTTATGCGACCGAATGTAGAAACCAAGCATCATATTTGTATATATTTCTTCATCAACTTGAGTTAGGCCTGCTTTCTTTAAGTATTTTGTATTAGTGTTTCAAGCTTTCATATGTTAATGAATCAATGTACAATCCAAGCATCACATATATCTTCTTTTTGAAACTCGAGTGCGGTCCTCTCTCATTAAGCAGCATTTATTGAAATTTTAAGCATTTTGAGATTAGATAACTAGGGGCCTTTCCTGAATCTAATTAATTGACAACCTGTGGTGATATTATGTCATGTATGAAGTACTCTTGTATGTTTTCATTTTGTGTTTCTCGTTTATTTTGTGATTTACTTTTGTTAGACTTAACGGAGAGTGCGATGCAAACTTTAGCAAACTTATTTCCTTCTCGTAGGAAATAAGAAGAAATGGTCCGAAAAGTCTATGCGAGAAAATATTGTGGCTAATCGAGAGATTTCCCAATGGTCGTATGCTCCTAGCCTTCTAGGAAATCCATTTGGTTCTTAGTTCTCGTAATATTCGTTTAATGTTGTCGTTCGAGATTTAGTGTGTCATTTTCGATGTTTTGCATAACCCGGAGAGTGAACTAGTAAAATTCTCGAGTTCAAGGAGTTAGAGGCTTAATCCATCGTTGTTTTTGGGGAGAGCCTAGTATCTCTTTGGCTCAAAACTTATGCTGGGGCATGCGAGAAAGAAGACTCGTAAGATGTGGTTGGTCTTGGTAATAACAAATATTTGAAGAATGTGATGTACTAATTTATGGGAAAGTATTTACGAGCACTCTCTCGAGCTTGGAAATGTGAATATTCAATCTCCTTTCTTTGAGATGGGTTTGTGTCCGGATCATGCCTTTGCCCGACAACCGATTCATGTGGATGAATGCGATTCAAGGGCTTGTTGTAGGTAAATGATTTCATTGCCTTCTCAACAATCCCGCTCATCCTTGGAGATACAAGCGCTTCAAAACCATGCCCCAAAGAAAGTGGAGTAAGGGATAAATATTGCAGAATCGATGCGAGGCTCCACTCTGCTAAAGCTCTTTTAAAAGTCATAATGTTCAGGAGTTACCTTGTAGATTACCAATTCACATCGAAGATGAAAGTGATGCTCAGTCATTCGTGAAAGACCTGTGTTTGTACATAAGTAAAAATACCACATAATGGGCCAAATTGGTACTTGAATCATCTTTTGGCCTCATCCAAGCCCACTAACCAATCAACACTCGGTCAATGGTCGAAATCAACATTCGGTCAATGGTCAAAGTCAACACTTGGCCATACTCAAAAACCAACCGATTTCTAGCAATACTGACCAGATGTGCTGCTATGCAGTTTCCATCCATGTTGCCAATGGTGCTGCCATGCAGTTTCCACTCATGTTGCCAGCAGTGCTGCCAACTAATTCCCAACTAAGTACTCTATCGCACTGCCAGCCAGTCTCTACACGTATAGCCAATCCAGTCCGGCCACCAAGATCCATCTATACTATCGACCATTATGCCCGTCAACCATCATTCCAATCTGCAAAGATGTAATTTATCATGGAAGCATGAATGAGCGTTTCATGCAGAATTTATCATGGAGGCATGCGGTATTGATTCCAAATAGTTTCATGCGAATTAAACACAAGGAGGCATGCAAGGATAATTTCATGCGGATTAATGCCGGGAGGCATGCAAAGCCAAAGCAAGTGCGTAATTAAAACATGAGGGCGTTTCATGCGATTCTGAGCAGAATTGATTCCAAAGCATGCATGCAAGCGATTTCATGCATAATTGATTGCATGGGGATATTAATGCCATTTAAGTCCATCTCGAAATTAGGTTCTAAAACTGTATAAATAGAGAGGCCCTGATAAAAAATGGGGGAGGTAGCTGGTAGAGGAAAAATCCCATGTAATTCTATTATCAATAAAAAATCAGTCCCCAAGGGTATTCGTCCGTGGATGTAGGTAAACCATGCCGAACCACGTTAAAATTGGTATCTCTCTTCTTATGTTTGATTTATGATTTTAACCATGTTTTCCTCATCATCACCAAAATCATCGTGTTAATGTTCGGAAATATTTCTGGTACAACCATTGCGCCGACTAAGGGGACTACGAGAAAAGGAATCGTGTTTTCCCATTGAGAGAAGTTGTGTAATGCTTTAAAATCATGTCTGTGAAAAAGCTGTTTGAACGTCGTGAAAAATCGCTGATGCAACCCAGTTTGATCGTAATAGTCGCAGTCCAGCTCATCGCAGATGTTGCTGACCATATAATCGCACATACTGCACATTCTGCTGACCATATAATCATCTCAGAAAGATCCAGAAACCGTTACAGAAAACTGTTGCAGAGAAGGTCTAAAGAAAAGGCAACAGTTCACGAAAAACTGTTGCAAAAGAGAAGATGAAAAGACAACAATACACAACACTTTTTGTAAAAAGGCCGACAAAGATACTTGATTACGCAAGCCGTTGCATAAATCGTAAAAACAAAGGCAACAGTTTAAAGTCGTGGAAAAAGTTTCAAAAAAAAAAAAAAAAATGGCCAACCCAGTGAGGAGGCCTACAGCTCGATCCGTTCACCCACTTCGTGGTTTGTTCACCTACTTTAAATTTCCATCACCCACTTCGTGGTCTCCTTCACCCACGTCGGAAATTTCGATGCTTCTTGTTACATCAAACTCCGATGCGCCACGTATATGGACCGTTGATGCACCGTGGTACATCAAACTGATGTCTCGCGATACATCAAAATTCAACACTGGGGAAAAGTTTCGCTACTTCAAGTTGCATCAAACTCCGATGTTCCACGTATAACGATCATTGATGCTCTTTGGTACATCAAACTTCGATGTTCTGAATTACATTAAAATTCAGCACCTGCCACGTAATCGATCCAGTCAGCAGCACCGCGTCACCATGCAACGTCGCAAAGTAATGCCTAATCGTTGTGCCACTTCAAAGAAAAGACGCATCGTCGGCCCGCCACGTCGACAAAGGGAGCCTCGCCGGGCGTGCCACGTCAACAATTGGCGCCATGTCATCCGCCACGACTTGCCTAGCCACGTCAGCATCCCGACCAATACCGCTTGACCCGGACTCCGTAGGCTAATGATCCAGTTGTTTCGGTTTACCCAACTAAGTTGCGAGATTATCCATTGCTCATCGGAGTGACATAATTGTGTGGTCCCTGGATGTTTACACCCCACCCAGATTGAACGGCAGGATGTTTCCATCCTTATGAGCCGAGCCGAGTCAACTCATCCAACTGAGTCGCTGAACGAGCCGAGCCATGGCTCGAAGGATTTTTCCGCCCCTTTCCACACGCGCTAAGAGAAAATCTTGTTTCGGCAATAACTTATTCGTTTGAAGTCCGAATTGAGTGATTTTTGGCTCGTTGGAATCGCCTTTCAATTTCCTACAATATGGAGGTGAAAAATCTTGAGTTTGAAAAAAATTATTTTTGAGGTTCCGAGCGGCACATCAACCACAATCAAGTGAAAACTACATATCATATTCAATGTTCGGGAACGCTGTTGCGTCGAGTTTCTACCCACAAAACGCCCGTATGCAAGTTTGTGAGTGCTGGTTCGATTCATAAACCTCAACGCACACATATTCGTGCTAGTTAAATCGCCTAGTCCGATTGATCAAATTGCCGCAGTCCTTTTTCGTATAATCACTACAGTCTAGTTGATCGAACTGATGTAGTCCGGTTCTCATCAAAAATGTTTGATACAGATTTTCTCAAGAATCGCTTGATCCAGTTTACTTATAATCTTATGCTTTAGCTGTTGCATGACTCTTCGAAATACTGAGTTCCATGGCAATCGTCTTCAATCCGATTTTGATTCAACTGGTGCAATCCAGACCGCATACAAATCTAGTGACTGAATCAAGCCGAGACGCTAAGGCAACTACCCTAGTCATCGTCGCTGAAAAGCGTCAACTGATAGGTGTCGTAAAACACCTAATTTTATATCTAGTATTTATGCTTTCTTTGCGAGTTTTCTTGTAAATTATGTATCTTATGTTTACTTTTGAGTTTATCAGGGTGCAAGGGAGTCATTATGAGCAAAAGAAAGAGAAATAAATCACTTTGAGCAAGGAGCAGAATTTGGTCATTTCACAAAGAGCGATATTCTGAGCCCAGTCATAGATAAGGGACAACCTGTTGAAGTCTAGTGAAATTTGCTAAAGGCACCCATGGGTCTCAATAGCCGTCCCACACTAATAGACCGAGTTAGGTCTAACTCATCTATTTTCAGAACAACACATTTACATTCCTCTCTTGCCGTTGCAGATGAATCTCCAAACCTGTAATGGAGATTGAGAGAAATCGACGAAAGAATTAGGAGCTGAGATGTTTGAATTTGTAAATGGAAGATTTGTGTTGTTTCTGGTCAAATGAAGTCAGAGAACGATGAGTTAAACTCGATTCGAGTTTGAGTATGGCTGCTGTTGTATGAGGGAATAACACTGAGATATGGAGGATCGATTGTTGCAGGTGGTAATTGAATGGGAGAAAGAAGAATGTTTCCATGGCGTCGGTGGGTGCAATTGATCAACGTTGTTGATCTTGCCAGTAGAGTTTGAGAAGGAATCTGAAAAGTGTTCAAGAGATTAATCGGTGGCTTCGTGGAGATGAGAAGAACATGATGAATGGGTTCTTGTTGATTTCGAGTTTGAATCAGCTGGAGAATAATTGGAAGTTAGGTTTGTATCAATTTCAAGTCCACTTTGTGTTTGAAACTAGGAAGAGATGTGTTGGATCTGATGGACCGTGTGATTGTTGGTCGAGATGAAGGGTTCTGAGAATTCGATAAGAGCAGATGGGTTTGATGAGAGTCTGAGATTGGTTCTGGTGATTGTAGAATGACTCAAGAGTTGCTGAAAAATGATGCAACAACAAAGGAACGATGCAGCTGTTGATCTCGGAGAAGACTTGAAAGACTCAGAGATTATGGTGTTGTCGAGCTCGAGAGTAAGAGAAGATTTTGATGGTGTTGGTGTTCGTGAAATTCTTGGTGGTAATTGGTTCTGGTAGGGTGCAGCTATACAACTGAGTTAGCTAGTGTTGGTTGGAGAAGATGGAAGCAGGCAATGAAGAATGGGAACTTGAATTTGGAGTTGTTTGTCTTTGGTCGGTACGCGATTACAATGGGCTAGTCTGGTTGATATGAATGATTACAAGGAATTTGAGTGCATCCGGGAGCCGGTGGTGATTGATTATGAACTTCGATCCGGGAGCTGGTGAGATGAACTGTAGCACAAGTAATAATGGAATTGCAGGCGCAGGAATGGCTTGAACAAAGGAATGAATGCTTTGCAAGTAGTGGTGGAATTGGAGCTTCAAGGCAGTATTGCAGGAAATGGAAGTGATGCTTCAAGACCGAAGTGGTGAAGTGATGTTGAACTCGCGAGTGGACTTGAACTGCATATGGAGCTACTATTGAGATGGAATTGGCAGAGCTGGTGGATGACAGTGGTGATGGCCAAAGAACTGAAGTGATGGGATTGCGGTGGAGCTGATGCAGAGTTCATAGCAGGAAGGAATTGGTTGTGTAACTGGTGGTGATGTTGTTTCCAGGGATGCAGAGATGCAGCTGAGGTTGATTGAGAAAGAGATGGTGGCGTTGGTTCACAGGGATTGCAAGCCATTGAATCGCAGGCTCGAGATGAGAACTGGTGCTCAAGAAAGATGATGCTGAAGGCAGTTCAGGTGCAGGACTAGAAAATGGTGATCGCAATGGAACTGTGTGGTGTTGTTAAGTTGCGAGGGGAAATGATGGAAGCCTGGGAATAGCCGAGATAGAACCGGTGGTGTGATATGGAGAGTGTTGAACCGAAATAGAACCGGGCATTGGTGTCAGCGGTGGCTGTGCTGTAGCCGGTGCTGGCTGGAGATTCAGAAATGGAGTAGAGTTGAGCCGAAATAGCGTGGCAAAGGCATGTTGCCGCAATGAGTTACGAAGAGATGGCTGAAATATGGCCTGAAACAACCGGGAATCGGTCAACTCGGCTAATTTCTAGGTCGGGCGAGTTGACTCACCGATTCGATCCGATCCAGTTCGACTCGGTTGGACTTGGACTTGTTTTAAGTGGGCTTCATTCATGGGCTGTGAGCGACTGATTCCTGACAGGGAGGTTATAACCTATTTTGGGAAGAGAAAATATATAAATATCCAAGACTTCTCCCTATTAGGGGATATTCTTTTGCCTCTACTTTGTTTTCTAGGGTTTAAAAACATGAAGTATTTTCTCTTTCTTCTTGTTATGAACTCCATGAATATGAGCTAGAGTTTTCTATTGGTTAAAGATGTAGTTGGATTTTGAAAACAAGTTATGATTTCTATGAATTAGTTTTCTCTCAAAATCATTGTTCACTTTCTACGGGTTTATAATAATTGCATAATTGACGTATTGCAATATGATTGAATGTTTGTTTAGTTAAGTCTAGAATTGATTGAACTCACATCCATATCTATAGCTATTTTAGGGTTATCATCGAACGATAACCTTGAATACGAGTAGCATGATATGATTATGGTTTGTAGTGATACATCCTTGTAGTCATATGTAGAAATTGACCTTTGTTCGAATTGTTTGCGCAATGTATTACAATTGCATTGATTAGCTTATTTAAAACTTAATGCTCCTAGGAATTGAACTTGATTAGCGCAAGGCGTTAGGTTATTCTTTAGGTAGATTTCACATACGCAGCTCTAATGTGTGTTGATGACTTAAGAAATTTACGGAGTATTCTTGCAATAAGGTATTCTATGGCTTTTGATGATAGCGAGATTAAATACGAATTCTATTCATATATTCAAAAACTTGTTTATAATTGAAGATGAAACCTTTATCCAATATTTTCACCTCATTGATTTGCGTGTTTATTTATTTGCTTTGCTTTTATTTTATTTTAGTATATAAAAATCAGCAAACCCCCGGTATTATTTATAGGAAACCGAAACAATTTGACAACCTAGACCTCTTTGTGGGAACGATCTTTTCTTGCCCTTGCTTCATTATTTATTTTGAGTAGTAAGAAAGTGTAAAAATTATATTTGTGATCAAATTTTGGCGCCGTTGCCGGGGGGGCAGCGGTTGTCACTTGTTTTGGTTTCTTATTTTTGTTTTTAGTTTTGTTTTACTTTTTCTTATTCTTTGGTTCTTAACCGAGTTTTGAGAATCTCGTTTCAGGTACCGATTTTTATGGACGGAGCATATTGGAGCAATCAATACGACTTTCAACCTCAACAATATGACAACTATCACCCTTACGGGGAGTACAATCAAAATCAATCCTTTGGTTATGATCAATACTCCACGTACCCTTTTAGTTATTCTCATACATACCAACCTTCTTACGGTGCGTATGTAAGTGAGCAACCACAAAGAGGGGATGATACTTGTGCTCTTATTAATATTTCTTCTAGTTTGGTAGATGAAATACAACAATTTATGGTCGAAGCATGGAGTCTGGGTCACAGTAGACAATCAAGCGTGGAACCATTTTCATCGACCGAATGTGCTCATAGTATGTTTGGCCCAATTTATGATCGTAGTTATGATCATCCACCCATTCAAAGAGAATATAATTGGCCTAGCAATACTGAAGTAAGTAATTCTACTTTTTCTTTGTCGAATGAGCTTTACAAACAAATGGAACACTATATCCAGAATTTGGATGGATCACTCCAAGAGCTTCAAAGAGGTGTTTCCGACGTAAGAAAGGGCATTGATGAGTACAGGGAGGAAATGAAAAATTATGTTGAAAAAAGGCAAACCTTTGGGGACTTTCGTTGATAATTGTGTAGTGAACTCAACTCTTGATCGTAATAATGATCATTCACCTATTCAAAAGGATGAGTTCGAGATTAGCAACACTAAATTCAGCGAGGACCAATCTTATGTTGATTATGATAGTGATGATTATTATGAAAATACATCGCCTAAACCAATTTATGGTGACATCTCCGAGGAGTGTATAATGGAGTCTTTTTGCGATCAAGGTGAAGACGAAGAGGAATATGTCGACACTTGTGTAGATTACTCAAGCATTGATCTTAATAATGATCAAGAGCCTATTCAAAGGGTGGAGCTTGAGGATGATGCATTTTCGAGTGTTCTAAAAAAGTTTCTTATAATAAAATTTGGATACGCAAAAGAGCTAGTATGTGCCTTACAACAAAGAGGAGTGTGTTGAGAATGAGACCGTTATGACCAATATTGTGGAAGACCCAATTGAGCTTGCAAATGATTGTAATGATGATTTTTATGTCGATACTTTGGTTAAGGCAGAAACGGACAAAGAATGGTTGCAAGGTTTTGATAGGTGTAGAATACACCGTATTTACTATCTAGTAGTTTATGCTTTCTTTGCTATTTTTCGTGTAAATTATGTATTTTACGCTTGTTTTGAGTTTTATAGCTACGCTGGAGTCGCAGGGGGAAAAAGAAGAAGGAATTACCCAATTTGAGCAAAAGGGCGAAATTGTCATCTTACAGGCAATTGTTATCCGGAGCTGACCCAAGGTTAAGGGACAACTTTCTTTTGGAGAGGTTTTAAATGACAGCCACAACATGTTATGGGGCATCCATTGGGGTACCCCTTATCCGATGCGAGAGGGGTGGCGTTATCCAACATTGTTAGTAC
Source organism: Papaver armeniacum (assembly GCA_023531295.1). NCBI lineage: Eukaryota > Viridiplantae > Streptophyta > Magnoliopsida > Ranunculales > Papaveraceae > Papaver > Papaver armeniacum. The sequence goes on from JAJJWW010006488.1 coordinate 432,252, forward strand.
AACCCTAGACCGATTCTCTTCCTCCCGTTCATTTCATTGAATGCTTCCCACCGAAACCGAGGAAATTGAGAAGAAATGGAGGCCATGGTTGTCTCGAAACCATTTTCACCTGAAATCAAACGAGTTGAAAATCCAGAGAGAGGTTTGTGTGATTTGAAGAATCTGTTAAAGTGAGAAGGTTTTGCTCAAGATCGATTGGGAAATGAGATTGTGAAGCTGTTGAAGATCGAGAGATATGGGTTCTATGGATCGAATTTCGATGGGGTCTCAAGTTCGAGTGGTTGTGGTGGTTGATCGGGGGGTTATGTGTTCTAGCCGGCTGAAGATAAATTGAAGATGGTGTTAAGCTCGAAAATGGGTTAGCGTCAAAGATGGAGTCGAAAGGATCATATCAAAATAAGGGTTTACTAAGAATCAGAGGAGAAATTCAGAGTCTCATAAGCTAGGGTTTGGTGGCTGCTACAGGGTTGCTGCTCAAATTACAGAGAAAATGGATCTGTTGTTGCAATAAAAGGGTTTTATGATGAATTTCAGAGATACAGAAGCAATGAGAATTAGCCGTGGTTGCTCCGTGTGATTGAGCAATGGAGTTGAAATGCTTGCCCAGGAATTGAACCAGATGGAGAGCAAGGCCCGAAATGGCATTGCAGGTGAGGTGATTGTGGCTGGCTATGGCTGGCGATTAATTTGCTTTGCCAAGCAAGTTTGATGGCGGATGAAATGCACATACTACACAATTAAGTGTAGATCGTGTGGATTTGCTCGAATAGCAAGATTTGGTGAGCTATGAAGGAGATGATGAATAAGGTGTATTAGTGCTATTGGTTCTTTGTTCAAGGGAATTTGAGTATGGCGGGTGGAGCCGAGGGTCATTGTTGGCCCGAGCTGCTATTGAAGGCTCTGGAGCTGCACTATGAAGTGCAGCCCAGAAAGGGTCATTGCAGGGAAGTAGGAGGTGATTGAAGTGCACTGGATTGGAGATTGAAGTGGCCTGAGTTGTGTTGATGGACTGTGGAGTAATTGCAAGTGCAGATGGTGAGTGGCAGCTGGGATGTCGAGCTTGACTGAGCTGAGAAGGTGTCTCAATTGATGTGGTTGTGGTTGAAGTAGTGAATGGACTTACAGGTGGTGGTTCTGGCTGAGAATTGATGGGTTTGGAATGAGGAATGCATTGAGTTGCTGTTGTCAATACAAGGCTATCCGAGAGAATAAACTGGTGCTGTGGTGCTACTGCCACTGATTGAACTTAGGAGCTGGAGATGAGTTCTATTGCAGCTGTGTATAGGGAAGATGGCAGCAGAGATGAAGAGCTGTTGCAGGGGATTTGGCACTACACTTGAACTGCTGCTGTGAATGGCTTACAAGGCAGAGATTAGCAATTGGTATTGCTGGCCCTGAAGTGTGGCTGAAATAACTGTGTTGCTGCTGGTAGTGAGACTCAGATTGAGACTGAGATGGCTGTGTTGCAGGTTGAATAAGCTAAAACAGGTTCAAATCAGTGATGCTGGGGAGTGGTTGTATGCTACAGGTGATGGCCTGAGGAGGTGAAATAGCAACTGAGCTTGGTGGTATGGCAGAGGAACAATGGGTTAGCTGCAGGCTCAGGGCAAGTTTGAGTTGAATTGTGCAAGGTGAGATGTTGGCCCGAGCTAGTGTGGAACTGTGGTTGATGTTGGTGCTGCAGCAGAGAAGGAGTGAAAGGCTGATGATTTGATGGAAGTATTTGGCAAAGAAGGAGATTTGGAGCTGCAGCTGGAAATAATGCAGTATGCATAGCCATTATGGCTGGAGTGATGCACAAACATGATGCTGCAGAGTCTGATCTGTGCAATGGCCTGAGCCAAGATGACTCAGCACTCCGGCCCAAGGCGATGGACTCGACTCAACCCGACTCGGTTTAACACCCCGGGCTCGGTAGTTCACCCCGACCCGGTTTGACCGATCCGACTTAGCATTGACCTGACCGATCCGACCCGTTGACCGGCGACCGGCGACTTTTCACGGCCGTCCGAGACACTTTCCGAGCGACTATTCCGGCCGGATTCCGGCCACAATCCCGGTTTTCCGGCGAGCAAAAAAATTCAGAATTTTCTATGGACTTCTCTCATGGGTGTGAAGACTTGGGCTAGGAATTGGATGGAGAATTGGACTCAAATTTGGAAAGAGAAGGTGGAAGAGTTGAGAAAAGCTTGGATTTGGAAATTGAATTACAAAAGGAAAAGGATTCTACTCCTTAGAAGATTTGGAGAATATTGAAGCCTATAAATAGAGAAGTTTTCTACAACTTCTACACACCTCTCTACACACACATCACTTGTGTTTTTGCTTGCTTTTCTAAGATTTTTCTTTTTAGTTATTTGTGTGAATTTGAAAATTCTTCTTTTAATTATTATTATTTGTGTGAATTTCAAAAACATGAGTAGCTAATTTCCTTATTGATTGAGGATGAATTCCTAGTTCTTAACATGATTTGAGTTTTTGTTTTCAATTCTATCTTGAGATTTTTCACATGATTATCGATTGTTTTTACTAATAGGAGTGATCTTAATGACATTCATGATTGATTGATAGATTGTTTGGAGTGCACGCTAAATTAATTTGTTAATTGATCTATATCTAGTATAAGTTAGGGAATACGTAACGTTTCGACACTTTACACAAGTAGAAAACACGAGACCTTGCGGAGGGATTCCGTGGAGCAATTGTGTGTAGAAACAACGCTAGAAAGTGAACCAAGCGAACCGAGTTTAACTACTAGTACTAAACCTAAATTCATAAATCTTAATGCATTCGGGAATTACATCTTGTAAAGCGGACCTCAAGGTGGTTCTTTTGAATAGAATCCGATAACTAAGCGGACATGTTACTCGGTGAAATTAGGGATTTTGGGGCTAGCTAAGCGGACCTGCTATCCTACGGTTGGTGATAATGTGACTAATAACAAGTAGAAAAGAACATAACTTTAATCATTGTTTCATGAACGAAGAAGGATTCCTTGATCTCTCTCTTATTGCTTTCATCTTTCAACTTTCGATTTTAATTGCTTTGTTTATTTTTTCTTTTTGCTTTTTACACCCCTTTCGTGACAACTTTTACAACTAAGATCTCTTGCTCCTCGTGGGAACGAACTTGACTTCCATTATATTATTTTTAATTGAGTGGAAACATTGATTAATTTGATTGCACCTACGACACGCATCAAATTTTGGCGTCGTTGCCGGGGAGCAACGGGCGATTTTTAGTTGTTTTTATTTTTCTTTTGCTTTATTCTTGCTTTGTTAGATTCTTTACCGTATCTAACTTAGTTTGTGAGAATCTTGTTTCAGGTGTTATACCTTTGGTGAATGCTAAAAGGGGTGACCGAGTCCAATACGTCTTCGATCCGGCACTCAACTAAAGGATTTCATTAAATGCGATTAACACTCCACTTTCTCCTTCTTCATCAAGTGATTCGGACAAAGAGGAAGACACAATGGTTGATCGTACACTAAAGGACCTAGCTTCTCACAAGCTTGATACACAACAATGGTGTATCCAAACTAACTCAACCTTCGAAATCAAGCCGGGTTGATTAGAGAGTTACCAAAGTTCCATGGCATGGTGAATGAGGACCCAAATAAACATCTTATGGACTTCTATGCCATAGTTATGGCTATGCTTCCACGGAGACTAATGCGGATGGAGCATTGTTGAAAGCTTTCCCGTTTTCTTTGGCGGGCAATGCTAAGGAATGGTTATATTATTTGCCTTCTGGAAGTATCACAACATGGAATGGGATGAAGAAACTTTTCCTCGAGAGATAATTTCCCGCATCCAAAGCTACTCAAATTCGCAAGGAGATTTGTGGATTGAAACAACAAGTGGGAGAATCATTGTATGAATGTTGGGAGCGATACAAGAGGTTGGTGGCAAGCTGTCCACACCATCAATTTAGTGACGTTATGATACTCCAATACTTCTATGAAGCTCTCCACTCAAGTGATAGGTCTCTTCTTGACGCCGCGGGTGGTGGTGCACTAATGAACAAGACTTTGACCGAAGCTAGAGAGTTGATTGAAAGTATGGCGAGAACTCGCAACAATTCTACACAAGGGATGAACCAACGGTTAGGCGAGTGCATGAAGTTAGTGATTCGTCATCACATCTTGATCAAAGGATGAGTAACATGGAGATAATGATGCAAAGGATTGCCGCGGTAATTATTCCGGATAGTGAGACCGAACAAGTGAATGCTTTATATCCAAATCAAAGGCCAAGGTACGATCCATACTCCAATACCTATAATCCCGGGTGGAGGGATCATCCTAATTTTAGTTATGCAAACAAGCAAGCGGCGGTTTCTAATCCATATGAGCAACAAGGTGGTTTTCAACAATCACGTTTCCAACCTCAACAACAATTTCAACCACAACAAGTCAAGGAGCGTGATTCTTTGAATGATGACAAGCTCAATGCGTTAATGCAAGGTATGCAAGGTCTTACTTCTATGTTCCAACAAAGCCAACAAAACCAACAAAAGACCGATTCGGCCATCAAGGACTTACAAACTCAAATGGGACCATTGGCGACCGATGTGAATTTATTGAAATCTCAAGCATCCACAAAACTTCCTTCACAACCATTTGTGAATCCAAGAGAGAATGTTAATGCGGTTACTTTAAGAAGTGGAAGACAAGTGGAGGGTCCAAGTCATCATGAGGAAGTTAGTGAAGAGGTAGTCAATAACAAGGAGGAAACCGCACCAAAGGAGAATTCAACACCAACCGATCAATCCAAGGAACCAGTTTCTACTTTCACTACTCCACCTCCTTTTCCTAGTCGTTTTGCTAAATCCAAGAAAGAAGCTCAAGACAAGGCACTTATGGATATCTTCAAGAAGATTGAAATCAACATCCCATTCATTGAGGCCATTAAGACAATTCCAAGGTATGCCAAGTTCATGAAGGAATTATGCATCAAGAAGGATAGGTTGCTTGATAATGAAATTACTAAAGTTGGCGAGAGTCGTCGGCTATGCTATTGAAGAAGATGCCTACAAAGTGCACGGATCCGGTGGTTTCACGGTGCCAATTACTATTGGTAAACAAAGGTTTGAACATGCTTTACTTGATTTGGGAGCTTCCATTAGTGTGATGTCGGCCGAAATATATGACTCCTTGAATCTTGGACCTTTGAAGAGACAAGAGTTATTATCCAATTGGCAAACAAGTCTAACATATATCCTAAGGGGCTTGTAGAAGACGTGCTAGTGCAAGTAAATGAGCTTATTTTTCCGGTGGATTTCTTTGTGGTGGATATGGACAACAATGAGAACCGATCATCTACTTCTTTACTTCTTGGGAGGCCATTCATGAAGACCGCAAAGACGAAGATTAATGTTGATAAGGGTACACTCACTATGGAATTTGACAAGGAGATAATACACTTTAACATATTTGAAGCCATGCGCTACCCAAGTGATGTGCATTCCGTTTACTCCATTGATGTGGTTGATTCATTAGCGCAACAAATGGTGGAATTGAACCAAGAGGATGAACTTGATGTGGTGTTGCAAAAGAGCATTGAATTGGATGTCCATGGCTTGTCTAACTTGGATGTTGAAATCTCCAAGGAATTGGTGGAGATATGTGGAGCTTTGGCGACATTGCAAGAAGCTAAAAAGGGTGATGTTTCATATATTTCTTTACCCGTGAATGATGAAATACTTGTACCATCTATTGTGAAGGCGCCCAAACAAGAATTGAAGCCGCTTAGGACCATTTGAAGTATGCTTTCTTGGGAGATGGAGATGGGCTTAAGTGATTATTTTTAAGAACCTCACACCGGTACAAGAAGACCGTTTGCTTAGAGTCTTGAAAGAGCACAAAACGGCTATTGGGTGGACGATTGCGGACATCAAAGGTATTAGTCCATCCATGTGCATGCATAGGATTCTAATGGAAGAGAACGTGAAGCCGGTACGTGATGCTCAACGTCGGCTAAATCCTCCCATGATGGATGTTGTGAAAAAAGAGATACTCAAATTGCTAAGTGTGGGGGTAATCTACCCAATTTCCGATAGCAAGTGGGTTAGTCCGGTTCAAGTGGTACCCAAGAAATCCGGAGTCACAGTTGTTCGAAATCAAGACGATGAACTTGTTCCTACAAGAGTTCAAACCGGTTGGAGAGTGTGTATTGATTATAGAAAGCTTAATTCCGCAACCCGAAAGGATCACTTTCCTTTACCTTTCATTGATCAAATGTTGGAGCGGTTAGCTGGGCATTCTTATTATTGCTTCTTGGATGGTTATTCAGGATACAACCAAATTGTTATTGCACCGGAGGACCAAGAAAAGACCACTTTCACTTGTCCGTTTGGAACGTTTGCATATAGACGGATGCCGTTCGGCCTTTGCAATGCGCCGGCTACTTTTCAAAGATGCATGGTGAGTATATTTCGGATTATGTGGAGCGCATCATCGAGGTATTTATGGATGACTTTGGTGTTTATGGCAATTCTTTTGATGGTTGTTTAAATAACCTTGAACTAATTCTTAAACGATGCATAGACACAAACCTTGTCCTTAATTGGGAGAAATGTCACTTTATGGTAAACCACGGCATAGTACTTGGTCACATTGTGTCCTCTCGAGGGCTCGAAGTGGACAAGTCAAAGATAGATTTAATAAGAAACTTACAATATCCCACTTCGGTGAGGGAGATCCGTTCTTTTCTTGGCCATGCAGGTTTCTATAGGCGGTTTATCAAGGATTTCTCCAAAATCTCCATGCCGATGTGCAAGTTATTACAAAAGGAGGTACCTTTCGACTTCAACAAGGAATGCGAGGATGCTTTTGACAAATTAAAGGAGATGTTGACAAGTGCACCGATTATCAAATCACGGATTGGAATCTTCCATTTGAATTAATGTGTGATGCTAGTGATTATGCGGTTGGAGCCGTTTTGGGTCAAAGGGTGGACAAGTTGTCCCATGTTATCTATTATGCATCTAGGACCCTTAATGATGCACAAATCAATTATTCTACCACGGAAAAGGAGTTATTGGCTATAGTTTTTGCGTTGGAAAAATTTCGATCATACTTGGTGGGTACAAAGGTTATTGTGTATTCCGATCATGCCGCACTAAGACACTTGATAAAAAAGAAGAAAGAAGCTAAGCCAAGATTAATCCGGTGGATCCTATTGTTACAAGAGTTCGACATAGAAATTCGTGATAAGAGGGTGTGGAGAATAATGGGTGCGGATCATCTTAGTAGACTTGTGATGTCTCAAGAGGAACTTCCATTACATGACCCAAGCTTCCAGACGAACAACTCTTCTCCATGGAAGAATCAACTCCTTGGTATGCGGATATAGTGAATTACTTGGTGACAAGGAAAGTACCTAGTACAATGTCCAATTTCCAAAAGATGAAACTTAAGAAGGTAGCTAAGCAATATGTGTGGGATGAACCATACTTATGGAAATATGGCGTTGATCAAATAATGCGAAGGTGCGTGCCTAATTCGAATTTCAATCCATTCTCTCCTTTTGCCACACTTTTGCATGTGGTGGCCACTTTGGTTCGAAACGACCGCTCTCAAAGTTCTCGAGAGTGGATTTTATTGGCCCACCTTGTTTGAAGATTCATATGTTTTTTGTAAATCGTGTGATAGATGTCAACGAAGCGGGCAATCTAGGTGCTCGAAATCAAATGCCACTCACACCAATTCTCGTAGTAGAGATTTTTGATGTGTGGGTATTGATTTTATGGGCCCCTTTGTCAATTCGAATGGGAATTTTTATATACTTCTTGTCGTTGATTATGTTTGAAATGGGTGGAAGCTAGAGCCACCAAGACTAATGACTCTCAAGTTGTTTGTGATTTTGTAAGGGAAAATATATTCAATAGGCATGGTACACCAAGAGTGGTGATAAGCGATGGAGGCTCACATTTCAAGAAGGCTTTCCACGCTCTCCTCAAGAAGTACAACATAACACACAAAATTGGTCGCCTTATCATCCACAAACTAGTGGACAAGCGGAAATTTCGAATCGTGATATCAAATCCATTCTTGAGAAAACGGTGAATACCACAGGAAAGATTGGAGCTTTAAGCTCAATGATGCACTTTGGGCGTATAGAACGGCGTATAAGACACCGATTGGTATGTCTCCATATAGGTTGGTTTATGGTAAGGCTTTGTCATCTTGGTTGAACTTGAACATAAGGCTTATTGGGCGATAAAGAAATTCAACATGGAGTATGATGAAGTGGGAAACAAAGGAAGTTACAACTACATGAGCTAGAGGAGATACGTAATGATGCTTACGAGAGTGGGATTTACAAGGAAAAGACTAAGCTTTTTCATGACAAGATGATTTCGTGGAAAAGTTTTGTTGTGGGGCAAAAAGTTCTTTTATTTAATACTGTTTACGTTTATTTCCGGAAAGCTTAAGTCCGTTGGGTGGGACCATTTATTTGTTACTAATGTTTATGCTTATGGTGCAGTTGATATTGTTAGCGAAAAACAGGACAACAATTGAAAGTCAACGACCATAGGTTAAAGCCATATTATGAAAACTTTCCAACGGAGCATGTGGACATAATTGGACTTCAAGATGTACTCCCTCTGGAGGAGTAATGTGCCGCAAGAGCTAAGTCGGGCCGTCGACTTTAAAACAAGCGCTTAATGGGAGGCAACCCATCGGTTTTGTATTTCTTATCCTTTTGCTTTTTGTTATTTCTTTTTCTTGTTTCATATCATGTTAAAATTTCCCACCTTGACTTTACTAGGAGGATTCAATTACATTGAGGACAATGTAAGGTTTAAGTGTGGGGGAGTGGTTAAGCATGTTTTTAAAACAAAAATTACAAAAAAATGAAAAAATTTAAAAAAAAAAAAGTTTTACTTAAAAATTCCAACTTTTAAAGATTTTAGAGTCACTAGCATACTTCTAGGTATGTTTACATAGAGATTTTGACCGACATAATTGAACTTGGAAATGTTAGAGAACTACATTCGGATTTCTTGCTTGTTAGAGTGTTAAATAATGGATTTAATCATGTCGGTGATGCGAATTTGGTGCGGGAGAAAGGCGTTATTAGAGTTCTTTGATCAATCATTAGTGGAGACTACCCGTATTCATATCATGTGAGGCACCGACCAGTAAATTTTCCATCTACTAAAGAGCTTCTTTTGAGTGTGTGTCACCGTACGTAAATTAGGGTAGAATGGTGAGCTACCCAACCTCCCACCAATAGAAGCACTACTCTTTGATCTCTTGAGTGCTAATTTTGTCAATCATGAGGGTGACGTCCATAGATGAGAGCCTCCTTCTTGTAGTTCGATTTGCAGTTAGCACCATTCTCTTTCGCGACAACAACGGATCCATAGAAACACTCTCATCATCAACAAGGAGCGACATCAAAATCTACAAGGAAAGTTGGAAAAGTTTAAGGTTTACAAGCAACGGAACGAGAAAAAGAGCAAATTTCAAATACAAGTAAAGCAACATACAAAGAGCGGATTTTTACATATATGTTGAGGACTTACAATACAATGAGCATAATTTTATATTCAAGTATGAAAGCGAAGAAAAGTAAAAGGTGAAAATTTTTGAAGTTTATGATTTCAAGACGATACAAGTTGTGAAGAATCAAGCGGTAAAATACTTCTCCCACGGCCATGGTTTATTTTTTGTATTTAATTTCTCTTGTTTAAAAAAAAAAAAAAAAAAATGAAAAAAAAAAAGAGAAAAAACAAGAGAAATATTTGTTTTGTTAATAAGCCGTGGGAAGGAAAATCTATAAGGAAGTTTAATGACAAGGATTTAAGGTAAAAGAGTTACAAATTGTTAAGGATTTATGAAATTCAAGGGTTTTATCATCAATAGTTGAAACCCGAAGGCGAAGAGCGAAGATAAAGGCGAGGAGCGGGAAGGCGTTTCTATTGAATGTTTAGTAAGTGGTGTTATCATAATTGGCGATCGGATGTGAAGGTGAGTAGTAATCTCATCCTCAATAATAATGGTTGATTTCCTTTCTTAGAGATCGTCGGAAAAATGGTTTTCAAAATGTTAAAAGATGTGGGTTTTTCAAAATTTGGAAGATGTCCTTCCCACCTTTCAACGTGTTGCGAATTCTTTCTTCATTCCTACCCGCACACATGTGAGAACCATAAAAAAGCTGTCTTTTTGAGTGCAATTATCATAAAATCCTTTTTTGGAGGCGTGTCGAGGCGAAATGCTTATTGATCGTTTCTCAAACACGCAAAGTCTCTCATCATGGTGTGGTTATTTCTCACTCAACATTTAAGAATGAGAATATGTTCTTTAGTATTTCTAACTTCTTATTACTAGCATCTGAAACTCTATGTCCTCATAACTTTTTTGGATGCTTGTGGCGCTTTGGCAGCTTTGAAGTTGTGAGTTTTAGTTTGATTTGCTCGAGGACTAGCAAAGTCTAAGTGTGGGGAATTTGATAGGTGTAGAATACACCGTATTTACTATCTAGTAGTTTATGCTTTCTTTGCTATTTTTCGTGTAAATTATGTATTTTACGCTTGTTTTGAGTTTTATAGCTACGCGGAGTCGCAGGGGAAAAAAGAAGGAATTACCCAATTTGAGGCAAAAGGGCGAAATTGTCATCTTACGGGTGCAATTGTTATCAGGGTGACCCAAGGTTAAGGGACAACTTTATTTTGGAGAGGTTTTAAATGATGAGCCACAACATGTTATGGGGCATCCATTGGGGTACCCCTTATCGATGCGAGAGGGTGGCGTTATCCAACATGTTAGTACAACCCTAGACCGATTCTCTTCCTCACATTCATTTCATTGAATGCTTCCACTGAAACCGAAATTGAGAAGAAATGGAGGCCATGGTTGTGCATCCGAACCATTTTCACTGAAATCAAAGCGAGTTGAAAATCCAGAGAGGGGTTTGTGTGATTTGAAGAATCATTAAAGTGAAGGTTTTGCTCAAGATCGATTGGGAAATGAGATTGTGAAGCTGTTGAAGATCGAGATATGGGTTCTATGGATCAATTTCGGATGGGGTCTCAAGTTCGAGTGGTTGTGGTGGTTGATCGGGGTTATGTGTTCTAGGCTGTGAAGATAAATTGAAGATGGTATTAAGCTCGAAAATGGGTTAGCGTCAAAGATGGAGTCGAAAGGATCATATCAAAATAAGGGTTTACTAAGAATCGGAGGAGAAATTGTGAGTCTCGAAGCTAGGGTTTGGTGGTACTTTCTGGGGTTGCTGCTTTCAATTATAGAAAATGGATCATTGTTGCAATAAAAGGGTTTTATGATGAATTTTGGAGAATCTGAAGCAATGAGAAATTAGTGTGTTGCTGTGTGATTGGCTTAATAGAGTTGAAATGCTTGCCGGGAATTGAACAGGATGGAGAGCAAGGTCTGGAAATGGCATTGCAGGTGAGGTGATTGTGGCTGGCTATGGTCACGATTAAGTTGCTTTGCCAACAAGTTTGCGTGATGGCGGATTAAATGCACATACTACACAATTAAGTCAGATCGGTGTGGATTTGCTCGAATAGCAAGATTTGGTGAGCTATGAGCGCGAGATGATGAATAAGCGGTATTAGTGCTATTGGTTTCTTCAAGGAATTTGAGGGAATTTGAGTAGGTGCAGCCGAGGTCATTGTTGGCCCGAGCTGCTAGTAAGCCTCTGGAGCTGCACTATGAAGTGCAGCCCCGAAGGGTCATTGCGGGAAGTAGGAGGTGATTAAGTGCACTGGATTGGAGATTGAAGTGGCACGAGTTGTGTTGATGGGTGTGGTGGTAATTACAAGTACGGATGGTGAGTGGCAACCGGGATGTCGAGCTTGACCGAGTCGAGAAGGTGTCTCGGTGATGTGGTTGTGGTTGAAGTAGTGAATGGACTTGGTGGTGGTTACGCCGAGAATTGATGGGTTTGGAATGAGGAATGCATTGAGTTCATTTATTGTCAATACAAGGCTATCCGAGAGAATAAAGCTGGTGCTGTTGTGCTACGCATTTGATTGAACTTAGGAGGCGGGAGACGAGGTTCTATTGCAGTGTGTATAGGGAAGACGGGTGAGAGATGAAGAGGCATTGCGGGGATTTGGCTTTTCACTTGAACTGCCGTTTGTGAATGGCTTACAAGGCGAGATTAGCAATTGGTACTTGCTAGCCTGGAAGTGTGGTGAAATAAGCGTATTCTTCTTTGTAGTGATACTCGAATTGAGACCGAGATGGCTGTGTTGCTTGGTTGAATAAGCTAAAAAGCAGTTCAAATCGTTGATCTTTGGGGAGTGGTTGTATACACAGTGATGGCTTTGAGGAGGTGAAATAAAGAATCGAGCTTTGGTGGTATGGCAGAGGAACAATGGGTTAGCCGTGTGCTCAGAACAAGTTTGAGTTCAATTGTGCAAGGTGAGATGTTGGCCCAGAGCTAGTGCGGAGCTGTGGTTGATGTTGGTGCCGCAACGAGAGAAGGAGTGGTGATGATTTGATGGAAGTATTTGGCGAGAAGGAGATTTGGAGTCTGCAAATTGGAAATAATGCGGTATGCATAGCCATTATGTAATGAGTGACGCACAAACATGATCTTTGCGAGTCCGGTCTGTGCAATGGCTTTGAGCCCAAGATGACTCGCTCCCAAGGCCAACGATGGCCCAACTTCCGACTGACTCGGTTTAACACCCTGGCTCGGTAATTTCACCCCGGCCAGTTTTGACCGATCAGAGCTTAGCATTGACCTGACCCGATCAGGCCGCGTTGGCCATGACCTGGGTGACTTTGCCGTCACTGAGACACTTTCTAAACGACTATTAAGTGGATTCTACCACAATCCCAGTTTTAAACGAGCAAAAATTCCGCGAATTTTCTATGGACTTCTCATGGGTGTGAAGACTTGGGCTAGGAATTGGATGGAGAATTGGACTCAAATTTGGAAAGAAGGTGGAAGAGTTGAAAAGCTTGGATTTGAAATTGAATTACAAAGGAAAGGATTCTACTCCTTAGAAGATTTGGAGAATATTGAAGCCTATAAATAGAAGTTTTCTACAACTTCTACACACCTCTCACACACATCACTTGTGTTTTTGCTTGCTTTTCTAATATTTTTCTTTTTAGTTATTTGTGTGAATTTGAAAATTCTTCTTTTAATTATTATTATTTGTGTGAATTTCAAAAACATGAGTAGCTAATTTCCTTATTGATTGAGGATGAATTCCTAGTTCTTAACATGATTTGAGTTTTTGTTTTCAATTCTATCTTGAGATTTTCACATGATTATCGATTGTTTTTACTAATAGGAGTGATCTTAAAGACATTCATGATTGATTGATAGATTGTTTGGAGTGCACGCTAAATTAATTTGTTAATTGATCTATATCTAGTATAAGTTAGGGAATACGTAAACGTTCTCGACACTTTACACAAGTAGAAAACACGAGACCTTGCGGAGGATTCCGTGGAGCAATTGTGTGTGAGAAACAACGCTAGAAAGTGAACCAAGCGGACCAGAGTTTAACTACTAGTACTAAACCTAAATTCATAAATCTTAATGCATTAAGGAATTACATCTTGTAGCGGACCTCAAGGTGGTTCTTTTGAATAGAATCGATAACTAAAGCGGACTGTTACTCGAAGTGAAATTAGGGATTTTGGGGCTAGCTAAGCGGACTGCTATCCTACAGTTGGTGATAATTTGACTAATAACAAGTAGAAAAGAACATAACTTTAATCATTGTTTCGTAACGAAGAAGGATTCCTTGATCTTCTCTCTCTTATTGCTTTCATCTTTCAACTTTCGATTTTAATTGCTTTGTTTATTTTTCTTTTGCTTTTTACACCCCCTTCGTGACAACTTTTACAACTAAGATCTCTTGCTCCTCGTGGGGCGAACTTGACTTCCATTATATTATTTTTAATTGCGTGGAAACATTGATTAATTTGATTTCACCTACGACACGCATCAGGTTTGATAGAGGACCATGATATATATGAGGTGAATAATTCACTTGAGTTTTTCAAGGATGAAGAGGATTCTGTAATACAAGAGATTGTGCAAGGTTTATCTAACCCTTTGCCTATTGTTTCTTCTCCTTTACCTCTTATTGGTTTGAATGTATGTGCTTGAGAATATTGTTGAATGACTTTGTTTCTCGATATCCTCCATTAGAGATACTTGATTCTCATACTATGCAGGTTATAAGTACCCGACTTCTATATTCTTTATACACTTCCAAGTGTGGACAAGAATAAGTGTGGGGGAAGCTTTTATCAGTTAATAGCTTCATTTCTGTTTTATATTACTAATATTTGTGTGAAGCTAGTGTTTGCAAAGCAGGTTTATGGAAGGATCCCAACTTTTGCATTGTTGGTATATGGGGAATGAATCTTGCAAGGATATAGTGGTGCCGACACTTTAAACCAAGCGCTGCATGGGAGGCAACCCATAGGTTTTGTATCTCTTATCTTTTATTTTTCTTGTATTTAGTTTTTTTCTTGTCACATATCATTATAATATTTCCCACCTTGACTTTCTTTGGACGATTCAATTTACATTGAGGACAATGTAAAGTTTAAGTGTGGGGGAGTGGTTAAGCATTTGCATTGTAAATTTTTCAATTTTTTTCAACTTTTGTAAAATAGTGAATAAAAAACTCCAACTTGTAGTTAGTTTAGAGTCACATTGTAACACCCCGTGTTTTTAGCATGGCGCATGCTAAAAGATGCGCCATTTGCTTGTGATGAAGCTTCATCCAAGCTTCCATGGCGTGAAAAAAGGTGGATTGGGTTAAGGCCAATACCGCGCCAAAAATGGCGTATTATGTTTGGCATTTGGCCAAGGGACAATATTGCATCATCATGATGCATTAGGCCCGATTGGGTAGGTGGCCTTGAGCTACAGCGTAATCATTACGCATTATGAGGAGTTATTGGCCAACAACCAATATCGCACAATCATTGTGCATCGGACGAAGAGGAGCTGGTCGAGAGAATATTGCATAATCATTATACGATATGCCAAAAGAATGTCGCATAATCATTTGCGCAGCCGAGGAGGCGGAGCAGTGGTGCGTAATCATTATACAGCGGCGGAAACTTCGACAATCATTGCCGGTCCTTGAAATATATGGCAAACGGCCATGAATAGTGAAACAAGCATGTCAATATGCTCCCTTTCCATACTTGTAGAAATTCCATTAAGACATATATAGGAGGGGGTAGTTGGTTGAAGGTGCATATGCGGACTATGTACCAAGTAAGCTTCATAGCTTAGGAAGAGTATAAATGATGCCTAAGGCTCATTTATAGTTGCGTAGCTCTCGCGAAGAGGGCATTTGATGCTTAGGCATCGTTATGCCATATTGCGGACCAAACATGCATCACTTGGATGCATTTAATGGTGGCCATACGGACTAGGCCATTTCCATTATTGCTTGGACACACCCATGCAAGCGAGTTGGCTTAAGTTTCTGTCCCTTCGAGGATGAACTACGGTCCGTGCTTGTCCCTTTTAGAGTAGGGAAGGGTACGTAGGCAGCCGCAATGAGTTCTGACATTGCCGGCCGAAAGCACGTTGTCGCTCATATCATCTAATCGGAGATGATTGCGACATTCGGCCCCTCATATCATCTAAGCTCGGTAGCTCGGCGCGAGGGGATGATTGTGGCCATTCTTGATGAGCTTAGTTGCATGCCCGGCAAGTGGATGCTCATACTTCCTATCAAGCTACAAAGAGCCTCAAAAGGCCGTTTCGCCGTATTAAGCAAGTTTTTGCTTTCCTTAATAAACCCTTTGCGGAACAAGGGTAAGTTGGAATGGTGTGGAAGCTAAGTTAGATGCACCATGCTCCACGAGCATGCTTGCAAGGGCAATTGAACGTGCATTTGCCTAGCGTTGAGGCCCGGATCGTAGCTTCATCATCATGGCGCATCCCGGGAGTTCGGCTTTGAGGCGCAACGCATAAAGGCGAAATTTTCGATCCGTCACAGATAGTATCGAAGCAAGTTAGAAAACTCTGAGGACTTGTGCGGAGTGGACTCATTGGCGAGTATTTTCCTTAATCGGAAAAACTTTAAGTCGGAGAGTAGGCCAACTTATGCGCGGAAAGAGTTGGTAACTGCTATGCCAGTTACATTGCGAATCGAGTTGAGCTTGTATAAGTGTTGTGAGTTTGCCAGGCCTTTGTGGCACCCCGCTTACGAGCATCCGGAAGACCAAATGCAGGACGGTGGGTAGACAATGGGACTGATCATCCCCACACGTTGGCACCGGCCGAGGTGTGCGTTGTCGAGCCGGCTGCATCCCACTACAGTGGCAACCCGGTAAATCCGTCGGGCACGGTGGCTTGCATCCAACTGCACCGGCATTAGGGTGGTCCTCACGGTGTTGCGTTGAGTTTTCCTTGTCATTTCGATGACATCTTTCAACCTGTGAACCTTAGGACTTCCCGAGTGCGTAGTATGGGATGCGCATTCATGATACCTTGTCGAGATATCCTCTTGGCTTGGCCAGTGCGATTCTTAGTTTTAGTTATGGGCACTTTTGGATCCACAGGCGGGTGGTATGGGACATGTGCTCGAAGGTCTAAATTGTTGTTCATGACAACTTGAAGAAACCGCGATTTCGAGCTTCGATGCGGGACTTTTGCTCGGGGAAATCCAACTCGAAGAGATTGTCCACAATAGCTTTGGTTTTGAATTTCGGGGACGAAATTCTTTGAAGGGTGATAATGTAACACCGTGTTTTTAGCATGGCGCATGCTAAAGATGCGCCATTTGCTTGTGATGAAGCTTCATCCCAAAGCTTCCGGCGTGAAAAGGTGGATTGGGTTAAGGTAATACCACAGCGCCAAAAATGGCGTATTATGTTTGGCATTTGGCCGAGGGACAATATTGCATCATCATGATGCATTAGGCCAGTTGGGTAGGTGGCCTTGAGCTACAGCGTAATCATTGCGCATTATGAGAGTTATTGGCCAACAACCAATATCGCACAATCATTGTGCATCAGACCGAGAAAGGGCTGGTGAGAGAATATTGCATAATCATTATGCGTATGCCAAAGAGAATGTCGCATAATCATTGTGCGCGAGCCCGGAACGAGTGGTGCGTAATCATTGTGTGGCACGTAACGGAAACTTCGACAATCATTGCGGTCCTTGAAATATATGGCAAACGGCCATGAATAGTGAAGCAAGCATGTCAATATGCTCCCCTTTCCATACTTGTAGAAATTCCATTAAGACATATATAGGGAGGGGTAGTTGGTTGAAGGTGCATATGCGGACTATGTACCAAGTAAGCTTCATAGCTTATTAGGAAGAGTATAAATGATGCCTAAGGCTCATTTATAGTTGCGTAAGCTCGCGAAGAGGGCATTTGATGCTTAGGCATCGTTATGCCATATTGCGGACAAACATGCATCACTTGGATGCATTTCGTGTGACTAACGGCCTATCTGGACTAGGCCATTTCCATTATTGCTTGGACACACCCATGCAAACGAGTTGGCTTAAGTTTTTGTCCCTTCGAGGATGAACTACGGTCATGTGCTTGATCCCTTTTAGAGTAGGGAAGGGTACGTAGGCAGCCGCAATGAGTTCTGGCATTAGGTCCAAGCACGTTGTCGCTCATATCATCTAATCGGAGATGATTGCACGACGTCTCAGCCCCTCATATCATCTAAGCTCGGTAGCTCGACGCCGGAGATGATTGTGGCCATTCTTGATGAGGCTTAGTTGCATGCCGGCAAGTGGATGCTCATACTTCCTATCAAGCTACAAAAAGAGCCTCAAAAAGGCCGTTTTCGCCGTATTAAGCAAGTTTTGCTTTCCTTAATAAACCCTTTGCGGAACAAGGGTAAGTTGGAATGGTGTGGAAGCTAAGTTAGATGCACCATGCTCCACGAGCATGCTTGCAAGGGCAATTGAACGTGCATTTGCCTAGCGTTGAGGCCCGGATCGTAGCTTCATCATCATGGCGCATCGGGGGAGTTACGGCCTGAGGCGCAACGCGCCAAAGGCGAAATTTTCCGGTCCGTCACACACATAGTATACATGTCGCTAAGATTACATCGAGAATCTCATAAGAGTGACTGAACTTAGACATGACAGAGAACATGATCGGGTTTCTTACTTGTATGAGAGTTAAAGTTGGATTTAACCATGCCAGTGGCAAATAAGGTGCGAGGCTGAATTCGGTATTAGAGTAGTGATCCCCTATAGTGGAGACTACCCATGTTACATAATGTGAGGCACCGACCTTCAATTCTTTGTACCTGTCTAAATTTGTGCTTTTAGAGTGTGTGTCACCGTACGTAAATTAGGCGATGAATGGTGAGTGTCCAACCTCCACCATAGAAGCACTATTTTGATCTCTTGAGTGCTATTTTTATCAATCATGATGGTGACATAATTGCTAACTTACATACCACTTGTAATCTTGTTCGCAGATTAGCACCATCCACCTTATCTCTACACCAACAGTCCATAGAAACACCATCATCATCAACAAGGAGCATCACAAATTTGAAGGAAAGTTGAAGGCGTTTCAAGGTTTACAAGCAACAATACGAAATGAGCTGATTTGATTCAAGTAAAGCAACAAGATAAGGAGCGAGAATTTTTATAAGTTGAAGACTATTTTACAAGAGCGAATATTATCAAGATGAGAGTTCGAGAAGTTTATGATATCAAGACATACAAGTTGTGAAGAATCAAGCGGTAAAGGACTTACACCATGGCCTTTGTACTTGCATTTTTATTTTTATTTATATTGTTTATTTGTATTTTATTCTTCTCTTGTCTTAAAATAAAAAAAAAAATTGAAAAAAAAAAGTAAAAAGTAAAAAAAAAAAAATGAGACAAGAGAAAATTTTGTTGAGTTCATTATTAGTTTTATTATTTTGTTTTTATTTTTGTTTTTGTTTTGTATTTGTTTTATTTTTCTTGTCTTATAAAAAAAAATAGAAAAAAAAAAATGAAAAAGAGACAAGAAAAATTTGTTGTATTATATTTTGGTTTGTTTTTAGTTTTGTATTCTTTCAATAAAGCCAATGGAAAGAAGGAATATCTACAAAGAAGTTTCAAGCAACAAGGAATTTGAGGAAAAATTACACTGTCAAGATTCTAGAAGTTCAAGAGTTATCATCAACAATTGAAGGCAGAAGCAGCGAAGATGAAGACTTGATTGAAAGACAGAAGGCGTTTCTATGGATCTGTGAGAATGGTGCTATTTGCATGCGAACGGATAACGAGGTAAAGTAAGCATATTCCCACCTTCGTTAAGTGGTTGATTTCCTTTCATAGAGATGCGTCAGGAAAAATGGGTTTTCAAAATTATAAAAGATGTGGGTTTTCAAAACAATTGGAGGGTTTTACCTTCCTACCATTCAACGTGTCATGAGGTTTCTCTCTTCACTCCTACTGGACACATGTGTGACCCATAAAAAGCTATTTATTATTGAGAGCAATATCATAAAACCCTTTCTTGTGAGGCGAGTCGAGACTTTTGATCACTCCGGCAATTTCTTTCGAAAAGGGATGGTTATTTCTCTCTCAACTTTTAAGGATGAGATTGTGTTCATTTATGTGTCTAACTTCTTATGACTAGTGTGCGAATCTCTATGTCTTCTTAGCGCATTGGATACTATCATTTCGGAGAACTAGTAAGTTGGAAAAGTAGGTTTTGTGGGTATATCTCTAGTAAACCCTCACGAGACTATAACTCGTCCACAAAAGGGACACCTAGGGTTTAAAGGCTTATTATTTATGCTAAAAGTGACCGTAGCCTCGACGACACGGAGTTGTATGTATGTTTTAGAATTGTTTTATTTGATTTGCTCGAGGACTAGCAAAGTCTAAGTGTGGGGGAATCGATAGGTGTCGTAAAACACCTAATTTTATATCTAGTATTTATGCTTTCTTTGCGAGTTTTCTTGTAAATTATGTATCTTATGTTTACTTTTGAGTTTTCGAGTGCAATGGAGTCATTATGAGCAAAAGAAGAAAATAAATCACTTTGAGCAAGGAAGCGAATTTGGTCATTTCACAGGCGAGCGATATTCGAGCCCAGTCATAGATAAGGACAACTTGTTGAAGTCTAGTGAAATTTGCTAAAGGCACCCATGGGTGTCTATAGCCAATCCCACACTAATAGACCCGAGTTAGGTCGAACTCATCTATTTTCGAACAACACATTTACATTCCTATCTTCAAATTGGATGAATCTCCAAACTGTAATAGAGATTGAGAGAAATCGACGAAAGAATTAGGAGAAGTGAGATGTTTGAATTTGTGATGGAAGATTTGTGTTGTTTCTGGTCAAATGAAGTCAGAGAACGATGAGTTAAACTCGATTCGAGTTTGAGTATGGCTGATGTTGTATGAGGGAATAACACTGAGATATGGAGGATCGATTGTTGCAGGTGGTAATTGAATGGGAGAAAGAAGAATGTTTCCACAGGCGTCGGTGGGTGCAATTGATCATGTTTGTTGATCTTGCGATGGGGATTTGAGAAGGAATGAAAAGTGTTCGAGAGATTAATCGGGGCTTCGTGGAGATGAGAAGAACATGATGAATGGGTTCTTGTTGATTTCGAGTTTGAATCAAATTTGGAGAATAATTGGAAGTTGGTTTGTATCAATTTCAATCCACTTTGTGTTTGAAACTAGGAAGAGATGTGTTGGATACGATGGACCGTGTGATTGTTGGTGAGATGAAGGGTTGAGAATTGAGAAGAAGCGAGATGGGTTTGATGAGAGGTCGAGATTGGTTCGGTGATTGTAGAATGACTCAAGAGTTCTTGAAAAATGATGCAACAACAAAGGAACGATGCGGTTTGTTGATCTCGGAGAAGACTTGCCAAAGACTCGGGAGGTTATGGTGTTGTCGAGCTCGAGAGTAAGAAGATTTTGATGGTGTTGGTGTTCGTGAAATTCTTGGTGGTAATTGGTTCAGTGATGTGCAGCTATACAACTGAAGTTAGCTAGTGTTGGTTGGAGAAGATGGCAGGCAATGAAGAATGGGAACTTGAATTTGGAGTTGTTTGTCTTTGTGTGATACAGTTGCAATGGGCTAGGCTTGGTTGATATGAATGATTACAAGGAATTTGAGTGCATCCGGAGCTGGTGGTGATTGAATTATGAACTTGAGATCTTTGGGAGCTGGTGAGATGAACTGTAGCACAAGTAATAATGGCATTGCGGGCAGAGAATGGCTCGAACAAAGGAATGAATGCTTTGCAAGTAGTGGTGGAATTGGATCTTCAAAGCGTGTGCGAGGAAATGGAAGTGATGCTTCAAGACCGAAGTGGCGAAGTGATGTTAAACTCGAGTGGACTTGAGCTGCCGATGGAGCTACTATTGAGATGGAATTGGCGGAGGTGGTGGATGGCAGTGGTGATGGCCAAAGAAGCTGAAGTGATGGGATTGCGGTGGGGCGATGCGGAGTTCATAGCGAGGCGGGGTGGTTGTCTGCCCGGTGGTGATGTTGTTTCGGGGATACGAGAGATGCGGTGAGGTTGATTGAGAAGCAGATGGTGGCGTTGGTTCACGAGGATTGAAAGCCATTGAATCGCGAGGCTCGAGATGAGAGCGGGTGCTCAAGAAAGATGATGTTAAAGGCGGTTCGAGTGCGGGACTAGAAAATGGTGATCGCAATGGGCTGTGTGGTGTTGTTAAGGCTGCAGGAAATGATGGAAGCACGGGAATAGCGAGATGGAGCCGGTGGTGTGATATGGAGAGTGTTGAATCGAAATAGGCGGCATTGGTCTTTGCGGTGGCTGGCGGGCCAGTCTTCTTTGGAGGTCGGAAATGGAGTAGAGTTGGAGTGAAATAGCGTGCACGGGCATGTTCTTGCTGCAATGAGTTCTGAGAGATGGCTGAAATATGGCACTGGAAACAACCGGGGAATCAGTCGAACTCGGCTAATTTCTAGGTGGGGCGAGTTGACTCACCGGTCGATCCGATCAGTTCGACTCGGTTGGACTTGGACTTATTTTAAGTGGGCTTCATTCATGGGGCTGTGAGCGATTGATTCTTGGCCAGGGGAGGTTATAACCTATTTTGGGAAGAAAGTATATAAATAGCCAAGACTTCTCCCTATTAGAGGGGATATTCTTTGCCTCTACTTTGTTTTCTAGGGTTTAGAAACATGAAGTATTTTCTCTTTCTTCTTGTTATGAACTCCATGAATATGAGCTAGAAGAGTT
The DNA here is from genome assembly GCA_023531295.1 of Papaver armeniacum. NCBI lineage: Eukaryota > Viridiplantae > Streptophyta > Magnoliopsida > Ranunculales > Papaveraceae > Papaver > Papaver armeniacum. The sequence goes on from JAJJWW010006488.1 coordinate 454,442, forward strand.
TTCTATTGGTTAAAGATGAAGTTGGATTTTGAAAACACGTTATGATTTCTATGAATTAGTTTTCTCTCAAAATCATTGTTCATTTCTACGGGTTTTATAATAATTGCATGATTGACGTATTGCAATATGATTGAATGTTTGTTTAGTTAAGTCTAGAATTGATTGAACTTACATCCATATCTATAGCTATTTTAGGGTTATCATCGAGCGATAACCTTGAATACGAGTAGCATGATATGATTATGGTTTGTAGTGATACATCCTTGTAGTCATATGTAGAAATTGACCTTTGTTGAATTGTTTTGCGCAATGTATTACAATTGCATTGATTAGCTTATTTACGAAACTTAATGCTCTAGGAATTGAACTTGATTAGCGCAAGGCTTTAGGTTATTCTTTAGGTAGATTTCACATCTGTGACTCTAATGTGTGTGTTGATGACTTAAGAAATTTACGGAGTATTCTTGCAATAAGGTATTCTATGGCTTTTGATGATAGCGAGATTAAATACGAATTCTATTCATATATTCAAAAACTTGTTTACAATTGAAGATGAAACCTTTATCCAATATTTTCACCTCATTGATTTGCGTGTTTATTTATTTGCTTTGCTTTTATTTTATTTTAGTATAAAAATCAGCAAACCCCCGGTATTATTTATAGGAAACCAAAACAATTTGACAACCTAGACCTCTCTGTGGGAACGATCCTTTCTTGACCTTGCTTCATTATTTATTTTGAGTACTAAGAAAGTGTAAAAATTATATTTGTGTCGGCTGACAACCGATCATCAACATAGCCAGTGGACATCGTAATCACCTCATAAATGAAGTCGCAATAACACTTTTAATATGGTACGTATACAATTTACATATTTTCGCCTCTTTTCATATATTAATGCATACTTTTTTTCAATGAGACACCAATAATGTGGCGAGCATTTTCTCACGAGAAGATGCACACTTTCAATTCTGCGCGCATCCGGAATAGTGGAATTATTTTGTCAGGAAATTCGGATATGGAACATCTTCAAAATCTCATGCGCGAGCAAAATGCGACAAGCGGTGCACCCTTGTGCGCATTGAGCGACATGACAATCACTATCTTACGGGGGCGAGTTGCATATCACTTCAACATGACCGGCTATCACCTGGGGCGAAATATGTAACACCTCATAGTCTGAAATAAGCTGTTTTGAGGCGAGCTGCGTAACACTCCATACGCTTGGGGGCGAGTTACACAACACCCTAGGTGAAATGCGGAATTCGGCTTGAAAATCGAAACCGGGTAACCCAAACTTCTTAATCCTCCAACGAGTTACGAGATTAAGAGGGGGCGAGCATACACCGAATATTTTGGCAATTATTACAATCACTAATGTTTAACTTTCTGATTAAGTTGATCGAATTGTTGTTGTCGATTCAAAAGCAAGCGCCGCACTCAGTTGGGCTTAGCCCGATGCAGTCGATTTTGCTCATGAATTCTATACTCGGTTGGGCGCCCGATGCGATGCAGTTGCACTCGAGTTGGGCGCATGGCCCGATGCGATCGATTTGCTCATCAATTCGTACTCGATTTGGACGCAGCCGATGCAGTCTAGCTTTATTTATAGCTGTTACACTCGAGGTTTATGAACTATTTTAGCCTGGATCCTCAACAATTGTTGTAGTCCAGGTGATCGAAGCTCTGCCGATCCAAAGCATAGTTCACCTTTCCTGCAATCCAACTTATCGCATTTGCTTTGAGTTCGGCGTTATTCCTCCTCCTGCAGTCAGTGACCGTAGGCTAACTGCGGTGAAGATAAATCGTTCGCAGTCCAGGTGACCGCATGGCCCAGGCTCGTCGTTCCTGCAGTCGGTGACTGTATTGCTGCAAAGTGAGCTCCCGTTCTCCGGTCTAGGCGATCGAAGCTACTACTGCAGTCCAGCATAGTTCACCTCTCCTGCGAGTCGACTTACGCAGTGCTGCTGCGGTTCAGGCGTTATTCACTCCTCCTGCGATCCCGGTGACCACATTTTGCAGGCCAGTGAGCTTCATCGTTCAGCAGTCGGTGACGCATTTGCTGCGGTGAGGCTTATCGTTCGGCAGTCCAGATGACCCGCATTTTATTTGTAGTGAGGCTCGTGCCGTTCCGATCAATTTGTGTATTTTAGTCAGTATGAATTTGTTAAATGCACTGCCGCACTCCATTTGATCCGAAGCTGCTGCGATTGATTATATTGCCAACCCTATGATTCGCCGATCGTAGCCGCGTTGATGCGATTTTGCTGCCGCCGTTGCACCGGCCGATAGAAGCCGCTTTGCAGTTCGCCTATGTTCGCAACCCCCCGTAGTCCATTTGACGCGGCCTCTCATTATGATTTTGCTCATCGCTCGCAGTCCGGTGATCGCAAATTTATTGCGGTCTGTGATTTGCTCGTTCGATTGCGGTCAAGCTAATCAAAGTTCTTGCAATCCATTTCTTGATTCGCTGACTCTTGCGATCGGTGATAGCGATTTACTTTCTGGTGTAATCTTGCTCGTTGCGCTGCATTCGCTAATCGCAGCTGGCAGAACCCAGCGACTTCAATGTTATTACCAGCTCATTTCCAACATCACTCTACTCCATTATCACGCTTCCATTGCAGTCTAGTTCGGCCTTGGTCTTTTTTTGCATCACTTGGGGCGACTTGATTACGATTTCCCACAATCAACGAAGACAGTTTTCTTTACACTTGAGCAACAGAAATTTACTCTTGGGGGCGTCTTTATTTCCGCAAACAACAAGTAAAGTTTGACAATCACCTCAACATCAATCATCCACACTTGGGGGCGGGTGTGGTCATTGACTAAGAAAAAATGAAATTTTCTTAACCCCCAACAAGTTGGAGGTTAAGAGGGCGATGATTGTACCATAAGTAAAAATGCCACATAATGGGCCAAATTGGTACTTGAATCATCTTTTGGCCCTCATCCAAGCCGACTAACCAACCAACACTCGGTCAATGGTCAGAAATCAACACTCGGTCAATGGTCAAAGTCAAATGCTCGGTCGAGTCAAAACCAACTAGTTTCTAGCAATTTGACCGGATGTCTTTGCTATGAAGTTTCCATCCATGTTGTCGATGGTGCGACATGCGTTTTCCACTCATGTTGCTAGCGGTGTTGCCAACCAATTCCCAACTAAGTACTCTATTGCGCCATCCGGTCTCCATCCATACAACCAATCCGATCTGCCCGGCCCAAACATCCATCCATCTTGTCAGCCATTATGCATCGACCATCAGTCAATCGCCGGCATGCGAATTTATCATGGAGGCATGCGGTATTGATTCCAGCTTGATTTCATGCGAATTAAACACAAGGAGGCATGCAAGGATAGTTTCATGTAGATTAATGCCGGGAGGCATGCAAAGCCCGGCAAGTGCGAGAATTAAAGCGGGAGGGCGGTTTCATGCGATTCGGGCGGGAATTGATTCGGCATGCATGAAAGCAGTTTCATGCATAATTGATTAGGCATATTAATGCCATTTAGTTTTGTATTCTTTCAATAAAGCCAATGGAAAGAAGGAATATTTATAATGAAGTTTCAAGCGACAAGGAATTTGAGGGAAAGAATCATATTGTCGAGATTCTACGAAATTCAAGAGTTATCATCAAGAGTTGAAGACCGAAGGCGAAGATGAAGACAGATAGAAGACCGAAGGCGTTTCTATGGATCTTGTGAGAGTGGTGCTAGCCGCACGCCGAGCGGATAACGAGGTAAGTAAGCATATTTCCACCTTCGTTAAATGGTTGATTTCCTTTGAAGAGATCGTCGGAAAAATGGGTTTTCAAAAATATATTAAAAGATGTGGGTTTTCAAAATATTTGGAGGGTTTTGCCTTCCTACCATTCAACGTGTCTCAAGGATTCTCTCTTCATTCCTACTGGACACATGTGTGACCCATAAAAATTTGTTTTATTATTGAGAGCAACTTCATAAAACCCTTTCTTGTGGCGAGTCGAGACTTTTGATCACTCAGGAACCCGAATTTTAGTCGAGAAGGGATGGTTATTTTCTCTCAACTTTTAAGAATGAGATTGTGTTCATTTATGTGTCTAACTTCTTATGACTAGTGTGCGAGAATCTCACATGTCTTCTTAGCGCGTTGGATATTATCATTACGGAGAACTAGTAAGTTGGAAATGTAGGTTTTGTGGGTATATCTCTAGTAAATCCTCACGAGACTAAAACTCGTCCACTAGAGACACCTAGGGGTTTAAAGGCTTGTTATTTATGCTAAAAGTGACCGTAGCCTCGACGACACGGAGTTGTATGTATGTTTTAAAATTGTTTGTTTGATTTGCTGAGGACTAGCAAAAGTCTAAGTGTGGGGAATTTGATAGGTGTAGAATACAAGTATTTGCTATCTAGAGTTTATGCTTTCTTTGCTATTTTTCGTGTGGTGTGTATCTTATCGTGTTTTTGAGTCGATTAGGTATTTTGGAGTCATTCGGAGCGAAAGAAGGAAAAACCATCCATTAGGAGCGTAAAGGCGAAAAGTCAATTCACATGGGAGCAGAGGCTAAGTTGCACAAAAGGAGGTGAAGATTGAAAAGAAGAATTAGGCTTTCGGTTGTCCGGAGCTGTCAAGCTAAACAAGTGAGGTGGCCCTTATCAAAAGTTATGGGTGCCAATAGCCATCCCGATTCTACTAGGCCGAGGGTCATTTAGCCCTTTGATTTCTTAACAACACCAAGACCACTACCCTATACCTGCTGCTGCCGGCGAGCCAAGGGTAGAACTTTGAAGTGTTCAGCCAGGTCCAGATCGAGAGATGAGAGGGGATCTGTAGTCATGAATTAAATGGGTTTTGGTCAAATCTTGGCTAGGCAAATCAGTGAGCAAGAGGAGGAAAATGGGTGCTAAATGATGAGTCTGCTTTGGTGTTTGAGGAAGAAATGGGTTTGAATTCATGGTGTTTTTGAGCTCTGTAATGAATGGGTTTGTGTGTATGTGTATTGGTTGCGGGGGGAAGGAGTTATGTGATCTCAATATACACACAACACACACAGCCTTCACCGATGAGCGGGGCGCCTTTCTCGGTACATTCGTGAGAAATGCAGAACGAGCAACTATTCACAGCCAGTTCAGCCATGATTAATGAGTTTCTTTGGATTAGTGAAGTTGAGGAAGTGCCGTAATGGGGTTGTTCGAGATGGCGGTGGATGATTGATTGTGAATTGAGGAGTATGGAGATTCGGGGGTGTTGGTTGGCATGTGGTGTTGAACTCGGGTGATGAATGGGTTTGAATTGAGTTTTAGGAGGAGGCTGAAGTTGAGCTGGGTGCAATGGGTTTGCGGGTTATGAAGTGCAATTGAAGGGTGGAGATGAATTTGGAGGCACAGGAGTTATTGGTGTTTTGTGTTGGTGGCTTGTAGAAGTAGCGAGATGGGGTTGAAGTATTGTTAACTTCAATTGAGCGCAAGATGGATGTGAACTTGATGTGATGTACATTGCAGGTGGTAGTAATGGTCTTGTTCTGAAGTGGTTTAGTGAGTTGTTAGTGCGGTGGTGATGACCTGAAATAATTGGCGCCTAGGATGTTGGGTGATGGGTTCTTTGTAGGTGAAGTGAGATGAATCTTCCATGGAATCTAGGGAGGATGGAGGTGAGCTGGGCTGAGAGAAGATAGATATGGAATTGCAGGGCTGTTCAGGTGGGTAGTCTTTGGTACTAATGGCACAGGATGGAGATGATGAACATTGGAGGTTTGTAAGGTTGGATTTCAATTCAAATCGAGTTAAAGGAGCTAATGGTGCTAATTTGGTGATATATGGCAAAATCTGACCATGGATGAGTGTAGTTGATGGAAATGTGCAGTGTCGGTGGATTTGCAAGTAAGCTGGAGTTGAGGCTGTCAATGGGTGATTCTCGGTGGTGAGCTGAGAAAGGATTTGCGGTCAAGAGCTAATGTGTTTGAATTGAGCTACGGGAATGTGATGTGAGTGTGTTTAAGTCGAGCACATGGCTTGAAACACATTGAGCTATGGGAGAGCAAATGGTGCACAAGAAGCGGTGGTTGCTTATTTGGAGTTGGTGATCCGGTGGAGTTTGGATCTGCTGCTTTCGAGATGTTATGAATTTGAAAATTTGAAATGTCAGCGGAAGTGCGGTTGTGGCGAGCAAACCCAGGGCAGCAATGGCTAAGCACTGCGAGAAATTGTGCAGCAAGCGAAAATGGCGAGTCGGTGGTACCAGCCAGGATGCGGTTGGAGCTTAAAATATGAATCGTAATGTTTGGTGAATCGTGAAGGGGGTATGTCTTTGGATGCAAGAGTCGGCAATAGGACATATGAGCTACGGGTCACGCTTTTAGGCGCGTTTTCGCAAGAACAAGGAATTGGTTTATATGGTATTTTGTGATTGTTTGAATTGCGAGATATGGAGATGAGTCTGCTGGGAGTGTGCACTTGCTGGTGGCCGGTTTCGATGGCCGGAGGCAAGTTCGGGTGGTGGAGGCGATTTTCGGCGACGGATTCGGCGGCCGTGTGGCCGGATTCCGGTGATGATGTCGGCAATCCCAAGAACCCGTTTTGAACCCAAAAATTCAGAGACTTATTTTCCACACATGGGCTTGGTGGACCACTTGGAGATAGGTTTTGAGAAAACCTAAACTTGGAAAGAGTATCCTTTTTGGGATAAGCATATAAATAGAAAACCTTTTCTCTAAACCTAAGATCTCCATTAGGGAGACTTCTACTTGTTTTCTAGGGTTTCACATGATAGGTTCTTCTAAACTTTCTATGATGATTTCCAAAAACACAAGTAACTAAGTTCTTATTATTGGTTGAAGATGTAGTTGGATTTTGCAACCAAGTTATGATTTTTATGAATTAGTTTTCTCTCAATATTATCGTTTGATTTCTACGGGTTATAATAATTGCATGATTGATGTATTGCAATATGATTGAATGTTTGTTTAGTCGAGTCTAGAATTGATTGAACTCACATCCATATCTATAGCTATTTTAGGGTTTTCATCAAGCGATAACCTTGAATACGAGTAGCATGATATGATTCTAGGTTGTAGTGATACATCCTCGTAATTATATGTAGAAATTGACCTTTGTTCGAATTGTTTGCGCAATGTATTACAATTGCATTGATTAGCTTATTTCTGAAACTTAATGCTCTAGGAATTGAACTTGATTAGCGCAGAAGGCGTTAGGTTATTCTTTAGGTAGAATTCACATCTGCTTTGACTCTAATGTGTGTGTTGATGACTTAAGAATTTACGGAGTATTCTTGCAATAAGGTATTCTATGGCTTTGATGATAGCGAGATTAAATACGAATTCTATTCATATATTCATAAACTTGTTTACAATTGAAGATGAAACCTTTATCAATATTTCACATCCTTGATTTGCGTACTTTATTTGCTTTTGTTTATTTTTATTTACACAATCGAAAATCCTCGGTGTTTTATATAGGAAACCAAAGCATATTGACAACCAAGACCTCTCTGTGGGAACGATCCTTTCTTGCCCTTGCTTCATTATATATTTTGAGTAGTAAGAAAGTGTAAATTATTTTTGACGCTTACGACAGCGGTCAATAGTTAATTTGTACTATTAAAAGTTAAACATCAACAAAGCGAAAAGACCTTGCTAAGCATCAATTAGGTCAGAATGCCATAAAAGCGTAAATAATGGTGTGATGGTGTTAATTGTGTCATTTTTAGTTATAAAGAGAATACATTCGAGTTGATGTTAAGTATTATGTTTCATGTTCTTAAAAAGACTCCAGTCACTTGAATGCCATTAAAAAGCTCTTGCTTTTATCAAAAGAGATGTTAAGTACTAATGCATATTGCGAATCAATGTTTGTGGATGCATCTATGTCTAACAATTCTATTATTGTAGGTGCGGGATCATCCGGTACAAATATAATCAACAATTTGGGCGACAAGGTGTTGGACATCATATCGGACTTAGTAATCGATCAATGGCTCAAGCTTTGTACTCGGATATTTTTGGTTTTCACAAGTGAAATTGCAAAAGGTTATTGTTTGTAGGTGAAAATGGTTTCCGGCGATTTGGTAATTTCCAGTGTATGGGTGATAAACAATTTAAACCCTAAACAATGTCTTGCAAGGGAGTACTTTAGATTCGAGAGATCAATCTGTAAAAATCCGGCCTAAACCAAGAAATGGTCGTTAGGATTTGCTTCGGTCACAAAGTGGAGGAGAATGGGTTGGTTTTGGGGATGGAATCAAGGAAAGTGATGAGACCCGAATAGTTGATTACGGAAGAGTAGTTGTGTTACTACGACTTGTATCGAGAAAAGTGGGAAGGCTAACAAATGGTAAGCTAGCAAGTATTTTTCGAGTGTTGTATATTCCTAGAATGAACTTGTTGTTCTGTGGAAATAGGTAAGACCTATTTATACAAGTCGAAGTGAAATGTACCACTGGTCTCATTAAGGAATGAAAAAATGGGTAAGTAAATGGAAGGAGGTGTTAACCATATGCACGAATTTGATATTCCATAAAATCGTTAACGCATGGAATTGATGTTCCATAAAACATTAACGTATGGAATTGATGTCCCATGAGCGTTTCACTTTTAACTCCTGTATTTACTAACCGCCTCACCCTTATGACACTTCCTTATGACGGGCGTAGTGTACGCCGCACTGTAATTTGCCAAACCAATACCCAAAGAGGATCCCCGGTTTGTGATATGTGTTGATGTCTCGAATGTTTTTGTGGAAAATATGTAGCATATGGTTGTTTCACGGCAATTCGATCTTGGGAGACTTGGTAACTTGGTGACCTTAAACGATCGAGATTTTGTATCTTAAGAGGAAAGGTAACCGTTGATCGTTGCACGCTTTCGTTCGTTGGTGGTCGCATAGGGGAAGGCCGGCATGGTGGCGCTGACTAGGTTAGCATGCCATTGGTATGGCATGGTGGCACGGCTAGGTTGGCATGCCATTGGCATGGCATGGGCGCTGACTAGGTTGGCATGGCGTGGCCAAGCTTAGGTTTAGGGCCAAAGGTTACCATGCGTCGTCTAGTAACCTTGGATGGCTAGGATTTGCTCACGAGATTGAAGGGGATCGTCGATTGTCGCACGCCTTTGTTTTGGTAGCATGGTGGCGCGGCTAGGATGGCATGTCGTTGGTATGGCGTGGCCGAACTTAGGTTTCGGGCCAAAAGTCGTCGTCCCAGTAACCTTGGAGGGCTAGGATTTTCTCACGGGATTGAAGGGGACCGTCGATTGTCGCACGCCTTCATTTTGGTATCGCGTAGGGAAGGCCGGCATGGTGGCGCGGCTAGGTGCGTTTGGCATGTGGGGCCAAGGGTTTGGTAAGCCGTTGGCACATAGGGCGGCTAGCATGGCTAGGTGCGGTTTGGCTTGGCATGTGTGGCCAAGGGTTTGGCAAGCCGTTGGCACATGGTGTGGCTAGCATGGCTAGGGCCAAGGCAAGGTGTGTCTTGGCTTGGCATGTGGGGCCAAGGGTTTGGCAAGCCATTGGCACATGGTGCGGATAGCATGGCTAGGGCCAAGGCAATGTCTGGCTTGGCTTGGCATGTGGGGCCAAGGTTTGGCGTGACCAAGTTAGGTTCGTGACCAAGCTAGGGCTTTGGGCCAAAGGTCTTTTGGTAACCTCGGGCGGCTAGGATTTGCTCTTGGGATTGAAGAACGACCGTTGATTGTGCGCACGCCGTTTTGGTAGCGCGTAAGGGAAGGCCGGTATGGTGGCGCGGCTAGGTTGGCATGGGGCCATGGCAAGGTGCATTTGGCATGGCGCGATAGGTGTGGATGGCATGGTTTTCCATTGGCACGAGGGTGCGGCTAGCATGGTTGGCATGCAGCGCGGTAGGTGCGGGCTGGCATGGTTGCCATTAACGGGGGTGCGGCTAGCATGGTTGGAATACCTTGCGAGCGCGGTAGGTGTGGCTGGCATGGTTTCCATTGGCATAGGGGTGCGGCTAGCATGGTTGGCATGCCTTGACGTTGTAGGTGTGGCTGGCATGGTTTGCCATTAGCGCGCGAGGTGCGGCTAGCATGGTTGGAATGCCTTGGCGCGGTAGGTGTGGCTAGCATGGTTTGCCATTGGCACAGGGGTGCGGCTAGATTGGTTGGCATGCCTTGGCGCGATAGGTGTAGCTGGCATGGTTTTCCATTGGCACAGGGGTGCGGCTATCATGGTTGGCATGCCTTAGCGCGGTAGGTGTTCTTTGGCATGGTTTCTTTATTGGCACGAGGGTATGGCTAGCATGGTTGGAGTGCCTTGGTGCGGTAGGTGTGGGGCATGGTTTGTCATTGCGGGGGTGCGGCTAGCATGGTTGGCATGTCTTGGCGCGGTAGGTGTGTTCGGCATGGTTTGTCATTGGCACGGAAGTGCGGCTAGCATGGTTGGAATGCCTTGGCGCGGTAGGTGGGCGGCATGGTTTGCCATTGGCACGGGTGTGCGGCTAGCATGGTTGGCATGCCTTGGCGCGGTAGGTGTGGCCGGCATGGTTTTCCATTGGCACGAGGTGCAGCTAACATGGTTGGCATGCCTTGGCGCGGTAGGTGTGGGTTGGCATGGTTGTCCATTGGCACATGCGGTGTGAGAATTAGGGTTTTGGTGTCGAAACCCTAATTAGCATTAAAAAGGTACCACTGGTAATTTTCTTGCGAGACAAATTAAAGGGTTCGATAAATGTGCTTGGTTTGGACATCATTACTCAAGTTCTATGGCGTCCTTCGACTAGGGTTTTACGATTTTACCCCTAATCTAAAAACCACCATCATGATTATATATGTTCGAGACAATCTCTCCAGTCAATGCAATAAATGGAGCACCCTGGTCACTGCGTTGGACGAAATTTTCTCTTGTTCATAATTGTGAAGTAGGTGTAGAATTAGATTTTCTCGTAACATCTCGTTGTGCGTTTGTAAATAGTAATGTAATGAAGCAGGTAAATGCTTTAGCGAAACTAGCACGAAGAAATCATGCAACTAAGAAATGGTGTGTGTTTCCTTAGAAGTAATTTGTTGCCTTTGTTGTGTAATTTACCCTTTCTAATGAATTTTGATTTCAATATAAAATTAAAATGGTGAAATGTATGTTTTACCTTTTGTGTAGATGCAATATTTATATTTCACCAATGCGAAATGAAATTCGCAAGTGCGACACCTAGTTAGCACAATATTTTAAGTGATAAATCCTTACGACACGAATATTTTCTTTGCTAATTTAATAAACGATAAATCTGAGTTTAGTGGACTAGCTCTTTCTCTGTTGCTTGTTTTCTTCTTAGGGAGCTTTTTATTGTTTTTCCTTCTTAGGAGCTTTCTACATTTTTATTTGGAACCTCCTCTGCGCCTCTTATTATTCACCATCAAACTAAATTAGAAATAAAGCTATAATTAAGGTTACGGTGGTGGCGAGTATAGAAAATCTTAAGACATCCAAACGGGAAAGACCAACAAAGAACCTTGAGGCAATGAGAACAATCGCACGAAGAGAGGGAAGAAAAATCGAATCGAACTTATAAATTACACAGAAGATCTAAAAAGAAAATTACGATATTAATAAACAAGACAACTTATTGATGAAAATAAAATATAAGCTGGAATCTTCTAGTGTAATAGATCTGGTTTTACGGCGGAGTTAGGCGAATGGAGGGAAAGGGTAAAACATAGAGTAGGCACTAAAATAATCCGCTTTTACAATTACGGCATTGCGGGTGGAAGGTTAATAAATGAACCCTTCTTCTTGATCTCCATTACGCAAAGAGGCTTTAGTGTTATTGGGGAACTAAAAAAAAAGTCTTTGCAATATCGTCTTGCAACGCTCTTTGCAGAACATTAAATGGGAATCACCTAAACCCTTGCATTAAATGGGCATCACGCATGAAAAAAATACTTGAAAAAATCATCAACGAGCATAAGCTTTTTATCAAAAATTAAAAGGTAAGAAGACTGCAAAAATATGAATGTATTTATAAAATCAAGAGCCGCGGTTAAATGCGAGTAATTCCAACTCCCAAAGTATTGAGTCGGTCAATGACCGGTTTGCATAGGTTAGGGAGAAGCAAATCTTGTACGGCATATATATTCATGAATTCAACATTTGCATGAGTAACAATTATGGCAAAAACACAAACAGTCATGTCTTATTGACTGTATTGTCTTCCATTGCCATGTTAGGTGAAGATTTTGTTTTCCACCCCTTTTTATGTGAAAATTTCATATTTCTCTGAATATATTAAAGTAGGAATTAGCGCTTAGTCCCAAAGTTATTGAGCTTTGGATGCTCTAGTCCTAGCCTATGAGGCCCGGTACTCGTTAGTCGTCCTAATTTACAAACACATGTACAGTTTAGACAAAATTCGTACGAGTTGGTCCAAACTTTAACCGATTAGACAATGTGTTTTTTATGCCCTCTTTTATGGGTACGTATGTTGGATTCGTTGGATTTTTGTAGGTGTGTACACCAATGATGAAACCCTAAGTTGTTGTATTTCGATATCGTGAAATGATTTTAATACCATGCTTGTTATGTGTTTAGGTACTTTTCAAGGGAGCTTAAGAAAGTGGAAAAGAACAATCGACAAGTTATATGTATTAACGAGGTATCAAATTCCTTCTTACATGATGATTTAGTTGATTTGTACTTATCTTTCACTTTATTTTTGTTATGACTATTATGGTTTACATATGTTTTTGGTATACAATGTATGCACAGTTGTTCACATATTGATTGTTAATGTGCACATTTATTGTTTATCTTTAGGGACTTAGAAGCGCAAAATGGTAACGTGCCCAAGCCTATCACAAGGTTTTAGGAGGTTGATGGTTCAAACCCAGTTGTGTTTCCATGTCATGTTTATTTAATAGTGGTGCTCGGGTGAGCGATTCAAGTTGTATGTGGGTGTACAAGCTGGTGCACCTTGTCTTGTCTTTGGATTTTTGGATTTTTGTAGATGTTTATATGTTTGTACACCACTTTGAAAACTAAGATTAAAAAAACAAAAAAGAGAATTATATAGTGATATGGGTACTCTTTTTGTAGCACTCAGAAAAGAGCTTTAGAAATGTAAAGTTTGCGATTTTTGGACAAACGAGTTGAAATAAAAAAAAAAAAATTATATTATTTAAATTTGTTGACATCATCATGAGTCACTTTGGACTAAAGCGTAAATATTTAGACTAAATTGTAAATCAAGAAGGTTATTTGTGTATTTTCCATATTTTAAATAACTTTTGGACTAAATTGTCCCTAGTTAACTCGGGGTGGACTAATCGCACTTTTTCTTTGTGTTTTTGGACTAAGCAGTTTTTCCCTAAATTAAATTAAAATTAAAACTTTCACTTGAATTTGAGTGAAAATTTTGTTTTCACCATTTGTTTTTGGAATATTACGCCTTTTTTCAACATAACTTGTTTGACTTCCTAGTGAAAAATAAAATTTCACTTGGTTTTACTATTGAATATTGACTACGAGAAAACTAGATATTCACCCATTGGAAATTGTTGGTCAATAACCGTATTTAAACCATTTAAATTCTTGGTCGATCAATAAGCGTAATTAAAAACATACAATGTATCTATAAACCTAATTAACCTAATACAACTACATACTATATGTTACAATTTCATTTGATATGTATAAAAAAAAAAATTCAATTTTCTTATTAGCTATGGTAATGCTCTCTCGCAACAGGATACTTCTATTAGAGCACGGCTCGGTCGAACTCCTAGCGTTGCTATCTCTCAAGCTTGTTTGTCAAGTTTAGTTTCCAAAACTATAAGTCTTGATTTCTAGTCTACTTATAGCTAAGTCTCGGACTAGGATAGAAAGTGTAGTTGAGCTCTAGACTCCATGATGATCATCATACAAAGACGAAGAACAACTCAAGGAGCTGGTGGAACTTCATCGACTAAAATGTATGTGGAGACTTGAACTTATCTATCACTCAAAATTCTATCTACTATATCTCTATCTTGAGACAAAGTCGTATTGCTATATAGACTATGATTATACACATTTGCTATTTCGGCGAGTTTATCTCGCTTATCTATTTCTCGAAATATGTGTTGGTAAGATTTTGCTTTGACCAAGTTCATCTTTACTAGTGACGAAAGTCATATTAGTTTCAATTACTTGAAAATCGCTTTGTGAAAAATAGCTTGTGAACAACAACTATATAAAGTCCTCTAAGAATGTTTCAATGATTGAAATGAGAGTTTAGAATATATAACCTTGAATGGGTATAAAAATTGTGTGATAACTCATACGTGTGTAAAAGGCGCCCTTATTCCTTGAACCAAAGTATGCGTACTTTGTTGCTCGGGAAAGCCGGATTGAAGTCGCGAACGATTACAGCACCTTGCATCGGAAGTTCACATCCAGTGAATTTACTTTGGAGTTTTTTGAAAACAAACTTATTACAGGTACTTAAGTCAGGTATTGCCGTATGCGTACTTAAGTGGGTTATTTTCTAAAAGCGATTATTAAGTGAACTTAAACTTATATAAACTAAAGAATTCATACTTGCAAACTAGTGGCTATAAAGTTCATAAATTGATTCGAGTGAATCAAATCGTTTTTGCTTCAATTGTGTCTTATATACTTCTATGAGATCTAAGAAATTGAACAACTCTCTAACTAGTTCTCATGAGTCATTTGAACTAGTTATGGATTCCCGATGAATATGGTTGATATGAAAGTGCTCATATGGCTAACCATTTGGTTAACTCTTGTTGAACTAACTAAGTGTACATGTTTGGAGTACAGTTACACAAACCTAAATAAGCGTGCATTTCGTTTGTGTTTAACAAGCTAAGTTCGATCTAACGGTTGAAAGATATTAGCTTGAATCTAATCGGGTTTTCATCTAACGATGAATATTGAATGCTTTGTTACCAAGGTAACTTAGATTGCAAACTCTGTTGATTTGAAAGACTATATAAAGGAGAACTCTTAGGCAGGAAACTAATCCCCACATGCAGCTGTGATACTAGTTGTATTAGCTAGAGTCGATTCTCCTTTAACCTTAGGTTTTATCGAGACCACTGTAGGTTAACGACTTGAATACTTCATTGGGATTGTGAAGCTAAACTGACTATTTTCTCTGTAGTTGCGTGATCTGTCTTGCTATTTCTATCGTATTAAGTACAATCGTAAGATTGGCTTGAATTGATTTCTCCGATGAGGCAAGATATAAAAGAAGTCACAAACATATTCGTCTCATCGTTTGCGATTGAAATATCTTATTTCGTTAGTCGATTAAGATTATTGTGAGGTGATTGATAATTCTAGGATGTTCTTCGAGAATATAAGTTCGGGTTATCAATTGGAACTGTTCACTAGATTTATCAAAAACAAAACAAAACTTCGTAGGTATTTACGTGGGAGACATTTATCTATTACCATAGACTTTTAAATGTGATCTGATTTGTTTATTAAAGTATTTGACTTTGGTTCGTAGCAACTCTTAGTTGTGGGTGAGATCATCTAAGGGAATCAAGTGCGTAGTATACTGCTGGGATCAGAGACGTAAGGAGCGCAACTATGCCTTGGATCAGTGTGAGATTGATTGGGGATTGACTACAGTCCAGACCGAAGTTAGTCTGTAGTAGGCTAGTATACGCGCGGCTTAATACAATGTTTGTTCAATCTTGGACTAGGTCCACAGGTTTTTTTTTTTCGCATTTGCGGTTTCCTCGTTAATAAAACTTCATTGTATGCTGTGTTATTTCTTTTCCGCATTATATTTGGTTATATAATTGAAATATCACGAGGTTGTGCGTTGAATCAATCAATTGGGAAATCGACCTTTGGTTGTTGATTGAAATTGATTGATACTTGAACATTGGTCATTGGTACCGTTCAAGTTGATTCTCTTGTATTCAATTAGACTTCATGATTTCTATTTGCTTGAGTATGTATTGAATCGAAAGTGAGATATAACTCTTTGATATACTTTTATTAAGATTGAGTACATTGTCTAGTTGATTCTCTTAAAAGTATATTGGAGTTCGTCCATACAGATTGCTAAGCGAAATATTGGGTGTGGTTGTTACACCCCCGCTTTTTCAGTAGCAACTCTTAGTTGTGGGTGAGATCAGATAAGGGAATCAAGTGTGTAGTATCTGCTGGGATCGAGAGCGTAAGGAGCGCCGTTGTACCTTGGATCAGTGTGAGATTTATTGGGGTTCAACTATAGTCCGAGCGAAGTTAGTTTGTAGTAGGCTAGTGTGCATGGCGGCTTAATACAGTGTGTGTTCAATACGGACTAGGTCCCTGGGTTTTTCTGCATTTGCGATTTCCTCGTTAACAAAACCACGGTATACGTGTTATTTCTTTTTCGCATTATATTTTGTTATATAATTGAAATATCACGGAGTTGTGCATTAATTAATCAATTGGGAAATCCGACCTTTGGTTGTTGTTTGAAATTGATTGATCCTTGAACATTGGTCTTTGGTACCATTGAAGTTAATTTCTCTTGTATTCATGTAGACTTTGATTTCTATTTTGCTTGAGTAAGTATTGAATCGAGAAATTGAGATATAACTCTTTGATAAACTTTTTATTAAGATTAGTCATTTGTCTAGTTGATTCATTAAGAGTATATTGGGTTAGTCCATACATATTGCTAAGCGAATTATTGGGTGAGGTTGTTGTACCCCACTTTTCAATTGGTATCGAAGCGAGGCAAACATTATAAACCTAATAATTTTGTGTTTATTTGTTTCTAAAATGTCTCTATGGGAAATTCCATTAGGAAACTCGCTCTTAGCATCATGGCCTTTTGAGAATTCCATAAATATTGTTCGTAGATTATTTATTAGACCTCGGGTCTCTTGTGATAATCTCGCCTCATCTATGACATTGGAAAACTTAGATGATGTGAAATAATCCAAAGGAAAAACTAAAAGAAGGAAAATTGAAAAGGCGTTCTTTACGCTCAAAGATTTGGAATCTCACCCATTAACTCTTAATATTTTTGAGGAATACTATCGTGATGGATCAGTTGACAAAGATCGATTTAGAGCATTTGAAAACGTTTTTAGATTCGTAGAAAAGCTTAACTCGGTTAAGAATAAAAATCGATCTGATAAAAGTTCGGTACATTTAAAATCATGTAATCATGATGAACGAACTAAACACACAGTCAACTCTTGTGAGTCTAATAAAATGGGTTCTCAGGTAGACACAGGTGTAAGACATCGAAAAAATCTTCTTTCTGGTCATATGAAAAGGAAGCTAGGAAACTCTTTTAACCCCGATTATCATCATTCTATGATTATATCTTTGATCTTCATTCAACCGAAAAATTTTCATGGGGATCTCTCTGCACATCTAGCCACTTGGTAACTTGTTGGCGTTACCCCATGTGTATATATCTTGAGATGGGGCAAGAAAGCGGTTTGATTTGTTTGTACACAGGTTAAATTTTCATGTTGTCGTTTTGCACATTTGTGTATCCTTGTGGGTTGCATTACCTTGGTGTTTGCAACACCCAAGAAATCTACATTCCTTTTTGTGGGTCGCGGTTGAAAACGGGTCCAAGCCCATTCTTGAGTCTTTAAAAGAAAGTGGTACGCGTACCTTCTTCTTCCTCTCAATTGTCTGCGTTCGTGAACAGTTTTAGGGTTTTTATGATTTCTCCATTAATCATCTTTGAAGGTCATAAGGAGTGAAAGGGTTCTCATAAATATATCAAGTAAGTCATCTCTTCCGCTAGTCTCTTGATTTTTAAGATCTCATGAAGAATTTCAAGGTTTCAAAAGAGGGTTAAAAAAACTTGGGTTTTTCATCTCCTTCTAGCATGAATTTACCAATAGACCAAAAATTCCATTAGAATTAGATTTGTTAATGATTCTTGTGAGAATGTTTTTGAAATAATTTCTTCTAAAGGGTTTATTTTAGAAAAAAATTGGATTTTACTAGTGGGTGAGTAGAGAGGATTTGATTTGTTTTTAAAAATTCAATCTTGGGAACATCTTTGATGGTCTTGGTGAAGGATTTGACACTCTTAGTAGAATATTCTATGATAACATCTATGATGTTAATTGTAATGACATGGAATTCAAGACCATGATAAATAGACAAAGGATTCATGTGAATAAAGAGTTGATTTCAAGGATTACTAAAATTCCCTTGGGAAATTTTCGCCTACTAAGACCTAGTGATAAAAGACCTTCTTATGAAACTATTTCTATTGGTCTCTATGGTAAGAGTGTTGTTTGGAATATGGGAAAGTTTCCTACCAATAATCTTAGTCTTCCTTTGATGTCCTTTGGAAAACTTAGTATATCTAACCTTTGTCCCTCCATGATTGAGAATTCTCGTTGGAGTCGTGAGTTTGCGGAATTGGTCTATCTCCTTGAGAAGGGAACTCAAAGTCTCGACATTTGTGGGTTTATCATTTATCAAATGTTGTCAATGACTTCTCCGAACAAGAAGTTAGGCTATCCATGCTTGATTGAGCAAATTTGTCACACCTTCTCCATTGCTCCGATTGGCAACTCCATTTGAACTACCAAGGTTGTTCATCCATGTACCTTCAAGCGTATGAAGGTGAATGCTTGCAAGAGACAAAGATGTGACAACCTTGACAGCTCATGTGATACTTCCTCCATGAATCTTTTTCACCAAATTCTTAAAGGTGTTGATAAGATTAGTGCCAAGGTAAAGTGCGTGCAATAACAATTACTTGTGATCGCCACTAATTTCCCTGAAATTAAGGAAAACATGGATAAGATTCAAGCCACTCTTATGGTCTTGATGATGAAGATGATGATGAGTTGTTTAATGGTTTATCGATCTTATTTGGGCCTTAGGTTCTGTTTGATTTTGCCTAGGAAAACTTCTTAGGAGAATTTTATTCTTGTGTTTTTAAGAAGAATAACTAGAGTTTGGAATAGCCATTATTGTGATTATACATAGCTATGTCCAACGATTTTCATCTTCAATGTTTTTAGATTTATTTATTTAAATTCTAAAGTTTGTTTGGAAGATGATTTTGCAGTATTAATATTTATGATTTTATATATTGCAATTTGTTATGGGATATGTGTGTTTGCATTCGTGAACTATGATTGTCCCATACGTGGTCAAAAGTTACCTCTATTATGTCGGTATGAAACTATTGATAAAAGATAGAATGAACTTTTGACAAACAAAAGTTAAGCCTTTTATGTCATTATTTAATGGAAGAAAGGATAAAACTTTTGTTTACAAGGATTATGTCTATTGTATGTCATTGTGCAAATAGTGATGTAAAATAGAATGAATCCTTGTCTATTCTCATGATATTGATCTTCCATGATCCATATTTTTTATGTATATATTATGCGGCTCAAGTAAGTTTTCTTATGTTGAGCATTTCGATTAAATTAATCATGGGTTCTCTTGTGGTTAATGTAATTGAGTATTTTGGATACAAATTCATATTCTTATGTGATTTGTGTTTTCCAAAGAAATCCTTCTTTTCTTGTGAAAGTAAGGTCGCTCTTGTTGTTCTTTCGGGAATGACATTTTATGGGGGAGAGTTCTTAATTGAACTTGTGCTTAATTGTCAAATCTTTGTGGGAGTCTGGTTTTGTGGAATATTATAGGGGTTATCTTGTATCTTTATAAACTCCTTGATGAATGCATTTAGCTTCGACTATATGATTGCATCTAAAAACATTGATATGTGCTTTCTTTTGGTCATGAAGTGTCTCTATGGAAATTTCATTAGGATCCCACTAGTTTTCGTACCTTTGCCAATTTTATTGACAAAAGGGGGGAAATTAATGTGTAGTTCACACTACAAATACATATGGTTTTCGGGTCACTATGTGAGGGGAGTGGTTTCCATGTGAGATGGAGTATTGACTAAGGGGAGTGATACATATCACAATAGTATTGTTGTCGAAGTTGTGATGCACTTGAACTTTGATGTTGTGTAATAATACTATGACCTTTGTGGAACAATGATTGAGAGCTTTTGTTTTCTCATTGTTATGGCTATGGATTTTCAACAATGATGATGTTGAACTTACAACCTTTGGAATCATTGGTGTACTTGGAAGTGACGAAGATTTCGAGTAATGTTGAAGAACCAAGGAGATCATGCATGTGGAAGAGAAGATGCAAAGTTTATTTATTTTGTATTCCATATGTATTGATAGTTTTGTCACTAAAATTGACAAAGGGAGATTGTTGAAACCTTTGCTCGGTCGAACTCGCAAGCGTTGCTATCTCAAGCTTGTTTGTCAAGTTTAGTTGCCAAAACTATAAGTCTTGATTTCTAGTCTACTTATATCTAAGTCTCGACTAGGATAGAAAGTGTAGTTGAGCTCTAGACTCCACGGTGTTCATCATACAAAGACGAAGAATCATCGGTTGTCACCGAGCAAATATAATTTCACTTTCTCACTCTATTAAATATAAATGAAGTAGGTGATAAGAAAGAGTTCGTTCCCCAGAGGCTTTTGTTGTTATACAATTTTAGTTTCTTAGTAACCAAGGGGAGGATTTTTGTTTTTATCTAAGCAATAAAATAGAGCAAAGCAAATTAAATAATTTGAATAATCAATAAAGAGAAGATATTGGTCATGGGATAGTATCATTCACAAACATGTATTTTCATCAATGACTAGAATTGGTATTTTAATCTCTCATTTACTAAAAGTCCTAGGATACCTTGATCGCAAGAATATCCCGCTAATTCCCTGATTTCATCACAACCACATTAAAAAGATGTATATGTGAATTCTTCCTAGAAAGCAACCTAATGTAAAAGCACAATCAAGTTTAACTCCCTAAATGAAATAAATTATATGGAATAAGACTAATCAATGCAAGCGAACGTGTAAAAGCACTAATCCGTTTTAACAAAAGTTATGATTCACTTGTGATTAGTAGGATATATCACTACAAGCACTACCCACAAGTACCCATGGAGCAATTGATTCTTGGCTCGAACATCACCACCACGCATCACACAACTACATTTCTCAAAGTGCCACTGCCTTAGCTATTGCATCTCCAGTTAACAGCCCCAACTTTAGTTGTAGCAATCACTTTCCTGCAACAACATTTCTTGATTTTGCACCAACACTGCCTATGATGCTTTTACTCGCAGTTCCCTTGACACAAACCACCGCACCATCTTTAGCTGCAAATTTGCAACCTCATGTACTCTTGCAGCAGTTCATTTATCAAAGATAACCCATCTACACATTTTACGGCACTTTCTTGGCTTGCGCACACCAGCAAAGCGCATCTGCTCGCGAGCACAACATACTCGAGCCATTCCATTCTGCATTGCCATTTAGCTCACCCTTGTGTTCTCGTCAGACAACCATAGTGAGTTCATCCTTACCAAATCTTCACTGCCTTTCATTCGGAATCACCACCAGTTCCTCACTTCCAACCAACACTACCACCGATGCTTAGAACAACAACCACAACACCAAGCTGTGTTCCACTTTGCATCTCAACACAGCACCTCCGATCTATAACTCCCTTGATTCAAGGCAACATCACTAACACTTGCTCTTTCATACCTGCAAAACACATTTCATTCTAAAGCAAGAACAACTCCTATTAATCTTTGTAATTCCAACTTTGAATTCATGTCACCTAAAGCACCAATTAACTCGGCTACAACTTCAATTAGTTGCTTTAGTTCAACTTCAACCTCTCGTAGCTTCCCATGAAAATAAACCTAAAACCCATTACATTACTTCTCTGTCTAAACTAACTTCATGCCCAATTTCACAACCACCATCTTCAAATCATCTAACCCATCTTTGCATACATAATTTCCTCATCGAAAAACCCTAAATCCATTTTACAAACCAAAACCCCCAAATTCAAATCATACCATCAATTCATCGGAACCCAACTACAGATTCCATTTCCATAGCATCAACTAATTCACCTCCATCTTGAAGTCAATAGCAAACCCGTCTCTAATTCATCGATTATCTTCTAACATTTCAAGCACAACCATCTCTAAATCAATCAAACGCAACCATCGATTTCATCCACTTTGTCTATCAATCTCAACAATCCAAACCTATCTTCCCCCGGCTATATTCATGGTATCAAAATCTAGATGAAACCCTTACCAGATTCACTCATACATCGGTGAAAAGTATATTCTTCCCTAGTTAAATGCGGATCGATTCATCTTCATCAAAGTGACTCCATTTGTTCTCTTCGTGAATTTCGTGGAAAGCCGTAATGAAAATGAGCATCAATTCTCGATCTTAGGGTTTTGTAGGAATGGAAAATGGATATAGCCACTCAAGTGCGGTCGATAAGGGCCACCGGTCCATACATGGCCTGTTGGTTCGAATAACGAAGCGACCTAAATTTTTATTCAACTCAAGCTGTCGGTTATGGGAAAGCGGCAGTTCATTCTTCACCTCCTCCTTGCGCATCCTAATGGCTCCAAATATAACTCGCCTTTGTGAATTGGTCTTTTTGCCATTTTCGCTCCAAATGAATGATTTCTCCTTCTTTTGCTCCCAATGACTCCATTGCACCTAATAAACTCAAACTCACACATAAGATACATAATTCACAAGAAAAATAGCAAAGAAAGCATAAACTATAGATATAAATGAAGGTGTTTATGACACCTATCAGATTCCCCACACTTAGAGTTTGCTAGTCCTCAAGCAAATCAAACAAAACAATCCTAAAACATACATACAACTCCGGGTCGTCGAGGCTACGGTCACACTTAGCATGTATAACAAGCCTTTGAACCCCTAGGTGTCCCTAGTGGACGAGTTATAGTCTCGTGAGGGTTTACTAGAGATATACCCACAAAACCTACTTTTCCAACTTACTAGTTCTCCGAAATTATAGCATCCAACGCGCTAAGAAGACATAGAGATTCTGCACACTAGTCATAAGAAGTTAGACACATAAATGAACACAGTCTCATCCTTAAAAGTTGAGAGAGAAATAGCCATCCCTTATCAAAAGAAATTCGGGTTCGGAGTGATCGAAAGTCTCGACTCTGCCTCACAATAAGGGTTTTATGAAGTTGCTCTCAATAATAAACAACTTCTTATGGGTCACACATGTGTCCAGGTAGGAGTGAAGAGAGAATCATGTGACACGTTAAATAGTAGGAAGGCAAAACCCTCCGAATTGTTTTGAAAACCCACATCTTTTATTCATTTTGAAAACCTCTTTTTTTCTGACGATCTAAGAAAGGAAATCAACCACTTAACGAAGGTGGGAATATGCTTACTTACCTCGTTATCCGTTCGACATGCAGTTAGCACCACTCTCACAGCATCCATAGAAACGTCTTCGGTCTTCAATCGGTGTCTTCATCTTCATCTTCGGTCTTCAACTGTTGATGATAACTCTTGAACTCCGTAGAATCTTGACAATGTGATTCTTTCCTCTAATTCCTTGTTGCTTGAAACTTCATTATGGATATTTCTTCTTCCATTGGCTTTATTTAATGAATACAAAACCAAAAACAAACCAAATATAATACAATGAACTTTTTTTTTTAATTATTATTGATAAATAAATTAAATACAAAATGAAACAAACAAAACAAAATAATAAAACTAATAATGTACCTAACAAAATTTCTCTTGTCTTTTTTTTTTTTTTAGACAAGAGAAAATAAAATACAAATTAACAAATAAAAATACAAGTACAAAAGCCATGGTGTAAGTACTTTACCGCTCAATTCTTCACAACTTGTATGTCTCGATATCATAAACTGCTCAAATTCTCATCTTAATAATCTTCACTCTTTTACAATAGTCTTCAACTTGTAAAAATCCAGCTCCTTGTCTTGTTGCTATACTTGAATTTGAAATCTGCTCATTTCGGCACGGTTGCTTGTAAACCTTGAACGTCTTCAACTTTCCTTCGAATTTGTGATGCTCCTCTTGTTGATGATGATGGTGTTTCTATGGACCTGTTAGTGTAGAGAGAGATAAAGTCGATGGTGCTAACGGCGAACAAGATTACAAGTGGTATGTAAGTTAGCAATTCGATGTCACCATCATGATTGATAAAATAGCACTCAAGATATCAAAATAGTGCTTCTATTGGTGGGAGGTTGGGTAGCTCACCATTCTACCAGAATTTACGTACGGTGACACACACTTTAAAAGCACAAATTTAGAATTGGTACAAAGAAGTGAAGGTCGGTGCCTCTCATGATGTAACATGGGTAGTCTCTACTATAGGGGACCACAACTCTACTACCGAATTCAGTCTGCACCTAATTTGCCACTGGGATGGTTAAATCCAACTTTAACTCTCTTACAATTAAGAAACCCAATCATGTTCTCTGTCATCTCTAAGTTCAATCACTCTTATGAGAATCTCGATGTAATCTTAGTGACATGTATACTATGTGACTCTAAACTAACCACAAGTTGGAGTTTTTATTCACTATTTTACAAAAAAAAATGAAAAAGTTGAAATTTTTACAATGTAAATGCCTAACCACTCCCTCACACTTAAACTTTACATTATCTTCAATGTAAATTGAGTCATCCAAAGTAAGTCAAGGTGGGAAATCCTACATGATAATATGACAAGAAATCAGAAAAAGTAAATGCAAGACAAGAAAAAACTAAAAACAAGACATGAAAATAAAAATAAGACAAGAAATACTCATCCGATGGGTTGCCTCCCATTTAGCACTTGGTTTAAAGTTGTCAGCCCGACTATCTCCTTGCTTTTTACGACTCCTCCGGAGAGTGCATCCACAAAGTTAACTCCTTCCACCACTTCGGAAGTGAAATTCTCATAATATGGTTTCAACCGGTGCCCATTAACTTTAAGTTCTTTTCTTGTAGCTATGCTACGCAATTTCCAACGCACCATGAGAAAACATATTAGTAACAATAAAAGGTCCGATCCATCGTGACCTTAATTTATCCAGGAATAAATGCAAGCGAGAATTAAACAAAAGCACTTTTTGCCCAATGCAAAATTGTTTCCTATAAATCATGTTATCATGAAATGCTTTCGTCTTTTCCTTATAAATGCGCGAGCTTTCAAATGCATCATTGCGAAGCTCCGCTAGCTCTTGGAGTTGTAACTTCCTTTGCTTTCCATCCCCATCCATCTCCATATTGCATTGCTTAATAGCCCAAAACACCTTATACTCAATTTCAACGGGTAAGTGACAAGGTTTACCATACACAAGCCTAAAGGGAGACATATCGATAGGTGTCTTGTATGCGGTTCTATAAGCCCACAAAGCATCTTTAAGTCGCATTCTCCAATCTTTCCTTGTTGGGTTCACCGTCTTCTCTAGAAAGGATTTTACCTCCCGGTTAGAAACCTCGGCTTGTCCATTTGTTTCGGGAACGCACCTTCTTATTACTTGGTCACTACAATGTTTCCACAAGTATGGATCATCCCATATGTATTGGTTTCCTAACTTCTTAAGTTTGTCCCTCTCGGCACGAGACAAGTTCTTTGGTATTTGCTTAGATACCAAGTAATTGACAATATCGACATACCATGGTTCTCTAAAGGCACTTGAGAATAGTTGTTCATTCGGGAAACTTTCGCGCAATGGGATAGCTTCCTTGTCCACAGCAAGACGGCTCAAATGATCCACAGCGGTGTTCTCAATTCCTTTCTTGTCCTTATTTTAATATCAAACTCTTGCAAGAGTAAAATCCATCGTATGAGCCTCGGTTTCGCTTATTTCTTCATTAGCAAGTACCTAAGTTCTGCATGATCAAAAAAGACAACTACTTTTGTACCAATTAGATAAGAGCAAAACTTTTCCAAAGCAAAAACAATGGCTAACAACTATTTTTCAGTGGTTGTGTAGTTTTTTTGGGCCTCATTTAACGTTCTAGAAGCATAATAAATAACATGAGGTATCTTCCCCACACGTTGCCCAAGCACCGCACCAACCGCAAAGTCACTTGCATCACACATGAGCTCAAAAGGCTTGCTCCAATCCGGTGGTTTAATGATAGGGGATGAAATCAAAAGTTCTTTCAAACAATTGAATGCCGCCATACACTTTTCATCAAAGTTAAAAACCACATCTTTTTGCAATAAGTTGCTAAGTGGTGATGCTATCTTGGAAAAATCCTTGATGAATCTACGATAAAAACCTGCATGACCAAGAAAAAACGTATCTCCCTCACCGTAGTGGGAGGGGTTAAAGAACGAATAAGGTCTATTTTAGATTTATCGACTTCCAAGCCTTTAGAAGATATTATATGGCCTAAAACTATGCCATGAGTTACCATAAAATGGCACTTCTCCCAATTCAGCACAAGGTTTATTTCAACACATCGTTCAAGGATTAGAGACAAGTTGTTCAAGAAAAGGTCAAATGAATCACCAAAGACACTAAAATCGTCCATGAACACTTCGATTATGTTTTCAACATATTATGAAAAGATACTTACCATACATCTTTGAAAGGTAGCTGGAGAATTGCATAAGCCTAAAGGCATCCTTCTATAAGCAAAAATACCGAAAGGACAATTGAAAGTAGTTTTCTCTTGATCCTCCGACGCTATCACAATCGATTATAACCTGAATAGCCATCAAGAAGCAATAGTAAGATTGTCGGCCTAAACGTTCAAGCATTTGGTCAATGAATGGCAATGTAAAATGATCCTTACTAGTGGTGGCATTCAATTTCCTATAATCAATACAAACCCTCCAACCGGTTTGCACACGAGTTGGGACAAGTTCGTTCTTATCATTCTCCACCTTTGTCATACACGATTTCTTTGGCACTACTTGTCTAGGGCTCGCCCACTTGCTATCGGATATGGGGTAGATAACACCCACTTCCAAAAGCTTTAGTATCTCCTTTTTCACAACTTCCATCATAGGGGATTCAAATGACGTTGCGCTTCCCTTGTAGGCTTTGCATCATCCTCCAAACAGATTTTGTGCATACAAGCGGCAGGGCTTATACCCTTGATATCGACAATTGTCTATCCTATGGCCGTCTTGTACTTCCTTAGCACCCTTAGAAGTTTTTGCTCTGTAAATCACTAAGATCGTTAGAAACAATCACGGAGTAAATCTTCCTTTTCACCTAAGTACAAATACTTTAGGTGATAGGGAAGAGGTTTCAATTCTAACTTTGGAGATTTAACAATAGAAGGTACAAGCTTTTCATCACTACATGGTAAAGAAATAAAAGAGATATTATGAGTTTAGGGCATCCTTGTAGTGAGTTAAGATCACCAAGGGCTTCCTTGACTTCATTACCTGATCTACACCATTATCCATGGATGTAGTTAAAACAGTTTCCAAAGCATCTTCACCATTCAATTCAAACACTTGTTGTGCCAATGTATCCATAACATCAATGGAGAAACAAGAGTGGACATCACTAGGATATCTCATCGTTTGAAAATGTTGAAACGTATTGTTTCTCCATCAAACTCCATAGTTAGCGTTCCCTTGTCCACATCAATAATGGTTTTCCTTGTTTTCATGAAGGGATGCCCAAGTACCAATGGAAGAGACGAGTCCGGTGAACCGTCATTCATCTCTAACACGCAAAAGTCAATTTGGAAAGACAAGTTGATTAACCCGCACAAGAACATCCTCAATAATACCCATTGGGTAGACATTAGAGCGATCGGCTAGTTGCAATACAATTCCGACCTTTTTAAGAGGACCTAACTCAAGTGAATTATACATAGATGCTGGCATAACGTTAATGGATGCACCTAAATCCAACATAACTTTGTTAAACGTAGTGTTACCAATTGTGACAGGGAATGTCAAAGCTCAAGGATCCTTGTATTTGGTGGGAGTTTGTGTTGTAAGATTGCCGAAGCATTCTCCCCCACACTTAGCACTTCATTACCTTTGAGCCTTTGCTTATTGGTACACAAGTCCTTCAACACCTTTGCATACTTGGGAACTTGCTTGATCGCATCAATGAGTGGTATGTTCACATGGTCTTCTTTAGAACGTCTAAAATCTCCTTTTCTAGTTCCGCCTTCTTAGAACTTGCAAATCTGCGAGGGAAAGGTAAAGGAGGAACATAAATAGAAACCGTAGTTTTAGAGTTAGGAATAGGTACCTCAGAAGTTTGGGGAGAATCATCATTTTCTCCTCCAAAACAGGCTCCTTTGGTGTTTCCACCTTGCTAGAATCGGTAACCTCGGGTTGCACAAGTTGTGTACCACTTCTCAACGTAATAACATTGACATCCCCTTTTGGGTTGATAGGTTGAGAAGGAGTTTCCCACCATTTTGTGCCTTCAATTGATTCAACTCAATAGCCATAGAACCAACTTGAGTTTGCAAATCCTTAACCGTACTCTCCGTTCTTTGCATAAAAGATTTCAGCATCTCTTCCATATTGGACCCCATTTGAGGTTGTTGTTATTGTTGTTGTTGTGTAAATTGTTGTTGTTGTGGTTTAAATCCACTTGGTCGGTTGAAGTTGGGTTGTTGAGCGCTCCTTGCTTGTTAGCATAGATGAAATTGGGGTGATTTCTCCATCCCGGATTATACGTATTGGAGTAGGGATCATACCGCCTTAGTTGATTTGGAAAGACCGCATTAGCTTGATCATCTTCATAACATCGAGGAGAACTTGGTATAACCGCGGCTGCAACTTGTTGCATCATTGCTTTGTCATGTTACCTATTTGTTGACGAAGATCCTCGACCTCGCTCACTTCATTCACTCTTCTTAAAAGCACATCCGAACCACGACTCGGGAATTTTTGAGTTGTTTGCCATGTTTTCAATCAACTCTCTAGCTTGTGCCACCGTCTTGTTCACTAGTGCACCGCCACATGCAGCATCAAGGAAATTCCTATCGCTTGATTGGAGTCCTTCATAAAAGTATTGGATAATCATAGCGTCACTAAATTGGTGGTGAGGGCAGCTTGCCACCAATCTCTTGTAACGTTCCCAACACTAATACAATGATTCTCCCACATTTTGCTTCATGCCACAAATTTCCTTGCGAATTTGAGTATCCTTCGATGCAGGAAAATACCTCTCTAAGAAAATTTTCCTCAACTCGTTCCATGTAGTGACACTTCCGGATGGCAAACAGTACAACCAATCCTTAGCGCTATCCACCATTGAAAACGGAAAAACTTTCAACATTGCACCATCGGCATCAGTCTCCGCTGGAAGCATGGCCTTGACAATGGTATGGAAGTCCATAAGATGCTTGTTTGGGTCTTCATTCACCATGCCATGGAACTTCGGTAACTCTCGAAGAAACCCCGGCTTAATCTCAAGGTTGAGTTAGTTTGGATACACCATTGTTGTGCATCAAGCCTATGAGAAGCCAAGTCCTTGAGTGTACGATTTGCATCACCTATTGCTTCTTCTTCTTCAACTTGTGGTTCGTATACGAATGGAACCTCTTGTTATCCTTCTATTTGTAACTCTTCTCCCACTTCTAACTCTTAATCTTCTGTCGTGTCTTAACTTGGTTGGAGTATTGTGCCTCTTTGAGTAGCTATCCCGCACCTTGGATAGTTCCAATCTTTAGAAGCCAGGGATTAGGTACCTGAAAACAATTCTCGCAAACAAGTGAGAAACAAGACAAGAAAACAAAAGGCAAAGATAAAAGCAGAAATGATGATAAGAAACTAAAATAACTAGCCGTATGCCTCCCCGGCAGCGGCGCCAAAATTTGATCGGTTGTCAGCCGAGCAAATATAATTTCACTTTCTCACTCTACTAAATATAAATGAAGTACGTGATAAGAAATAGTTCGTTCCCACATAGAGGCTTTTGTTGTTATAGAATTTCAGTTTCTTAGTGACCAAGGAGGGGATTTTGTTTTATCTAAGTGTGGATGGGGAAAAACGGTTCGCTGGTTTTTTAGGAAAGTGAAGAGTCGAGCGTGTTGTCGAGACTCCTCGAACCGAGCAAACTGCTCAACCTCACACAGATGCACTGCTGCAAAGGGGGTGCTTAGATTCGAGAGATCAATCTGTAGGACTCCGGCCTAAACCAATACAATGGCCGTTCCAGAGTCAATTCGGCCGCAAAGAGGGAGATGGGTTGATCTGTAGGAGGGAAGCTGAGAATTATGTGGGATCAGTGATGATCAAGGATTGTGGGTGTGTTGAAGGTTTCTACAATAATTGGTGAATTGTTGAGTTCGAATAAGTTCTGATGGATTGATGAATTCTTGAGAGTAGTTACTCGAGAAATTATGTGTAGACCAAAAACGTTGTCCTCAATCATGGATTCAGAGACTTATTTATACATCGAGTTGTGAACACCTTGATCCCTCGTAAGTGTGACGGTTTCATGAGTGGAAGAGTGGGCGGTGGAAGATCGTGGTAAAGTTAGTTCCATGTCGTGTGGAGACTTGACGGATCGTGCACCTGCTACTTTGCTAACCCCTTCAACCGTTGACACAACTTACGCACATTTCGTCGTGGATGAATCCACGTGTTGTAGGCCGTCAGACCAAAACCCTAGTTGTTATCCCCCAATTTGACGTGATTGATGTTTCACGAATCGTGGAGTCTGTATGACAGACGTGTTTTTAGTTTGTCAGTTGTTGAATGATTAGGCAATGAGACTAGGTTTTGTTGAATCGAGCATGTTTGACAAATGCTCAGTTATTCATGAATGTTAACGTTGCGCAAATATTGTAAATTTGCGAGTTGTTGAATATTGATGAGTTCTTTTGAATATTTGTGGATTATTCGAGCAACTAGAAAGTATTGCTTGATTCGATGAAATACTAATAAGTTACTGAATATTGATAGTTGGGTCAATATTCGAGCAACTGAGCAAGTATTGCTCAATTCGACGAATTACTGAATATTTGAGAATTTGACGTGCAATTGAGCAAGTATTGCTCAATTCGACAAATATTGAATATGAATAATTTGACGTGCAATTGAGCAAGTATTGCTCAATTCGACAAATTACTAATGAATTACTAAATATTGATAGCTGGATCAATATTTGAGTAACTGAGCAAGTATTACTCAATTCGACGAAATATTTATTGGTAACGTAACCCAATAAAATATTAAAATATTGGTAGTGTACCAAATATTGTATAATTGATCACGAGTGGATCAACATAAATTCATTTGGTGTTTGAACTTGCTCGAGAATGATGATTTCGTGAAGCGTTTGTTCGAAACCCTAATTTTTGAGCAATTGTTCAACAATTGATGAATTGCTGAAAATAGGTCATGAGTGATAGAGGGACCGACCACATGAGACCATGGAGTCCATGTGATGCCCAATCGATCGAGTGAGCGTGCACAAGGGTTCCCAGTTAGAGAGTTGGTGAAAGAATGATGATTAAGTGCCGGTTTCATCATTTATTGAATTACTGCTGGGTTCAACATTAGGAAAAAACCTAAGTATGAAAGATGGGAGATCGGCCAAGAGAGCATGGGGTCGTCTCTTGGTGGTCACGGGACTAGATGTTGTCCATTTGAGCAATCTCCAGGTTGATTGGAGAGAGTTTGGGCCCAATATGAGCAATTGCGCAAATTAGGTCAAAAGTGTGAAAACGTGTGGGACCGGCTTTGTGCAAGCCACAGGAATGACCACTGGTCTGGTCATTAAGGCATGCAGGTGTTGTCATGGTGTCCGTGTCTCCGTCCGAGAGTTTGGTAATTTACGATGTGCGTTCGAAGCAACATTGTGAATTTTCAGGAAGAGTTTCATCTTTTTTGAAATTCTTGATTTTTGTTGGAATGAGCATGTATGCTCAATTGATCAATATTTTATAAATATCAAAATAAGAATATTTTAACATTTAAAATTTTTGTGAGAGGCTAGCTTGGTCACGTGACCATGTTGGCTCTTGAATTTTCATGATTTGAGCAAAATTTGAGAAATTATGAAGAAATCATGATTTTTGCTCAAACCAAGGAGTTTCATGAATTCGAGGAAAATAATAATTATAAAAGACTAGGGATTGTAGGGTGTGGGGACAGCCACGGCTAGGGCATGTCCGGCCCGGCCATGTTGCCGAATCACTCTTTTCCCTATTTTATAATATTAATTTCATGAATCCGTGATGTTATGAAGAATCCATGAGTTTTGTTGAAACGGAGGAGTTTCATGAGTGAAGGAATAATAATTATAAAAAGCTAGGGATTGTGAGGTGTGGGACCAGGCCCACGGCTTAGGCATGGCCGGCGGCTATGTTGCTCGATCCCGCACACCTTTCCCTATTTTATAATATTATTTCATGAATCCATGAAGTTATGGAGAATCCATGAATTTTGTTGAAACCAAGGAGTTTCGTGGCCCAGGGAATGATTATTATAATAGGCTAAGGATTGTAAGGTGTGGGACCGACCACGTCTAAGGCATGGTCGGCCGGCCATGTTGCCCGGTCTCGCACACCTTTCCTTATTTTATAATATTATTATTTTTCATGAATCAGTGAAGTTATGGAGAATTCATGAATTTTGTAAAAACAAGGAAAGTTGCTAAAATAAAGGAGTTTTTTCATGAGTTCATGAAATAACAAAGTAGGGAAAAATAATGAGAGAAGCATGAGGACCGGCCACATCTAGGGCATGGACGGTGGGCCCGGCCACAGGCGCTCTTTATTATTTTATTAATATTTGTTGTTTTCTCCTGTTTTGCGTAGGATTCCTCATCTATTCATGTTTTTGAATGCTCGTTCGTGCATCCGGGTGCTCAGTCGTGCATCATTGTCGAGTACACTTACACCATTTTTCGTGGGGCTTACTCAGGGATGTTCAGATGCCCGGTTGTTGAGTATTTATTGCTAATACTTGAGATTCAGTGTAACATAATTCATGAAACGAGACAATAAAATAAGTAGTTATTTATTATCAATTCATAGGATCAGCTGTGGATTCGACCATGAACTCGGAATAATAGATAGGCACTACCATTCCATAGGATCTTGGATTCGACCATAGAATTGGAGTAATAAAATTATATATTACCATTTCATGAGATTAGCAGTGAATTCGATCATGAAATCGGAGTAATGAGATAAATTGTTATTGCCATTCCATGGGATCAGGTCGTGGATTCGACCATGGAATCGGAGCAATTGTTATTTCCATTCCATGGGATCAGGCCGTGGATTCGACCATGGAATCAGAGCAATTGTTATTTCCATTCCATGGGATCATGCCATGGATTCGACCATGGAATATGAGCAATAATAGATTATTCTGGGAATTCAGTGGTGAATGTCACGGCAGCATTAATCTATGTGCATAGTCGAGACGGCTAATCACGAGGTGCTCTCACGACACTACAGAGAACACCCGAGTCTATAAATGTCGCTCTACATAGTCAAGATCGGTGAGTGTCATTTTCCGAAAGGCGTTGTTGCTCTCTGTTGGGGTATATATTTAAAAACATAGTTTTGTAATTTTATGCCAAAGTTAGAGAGATAGTGTGGTGGTATTATTTTGAGCTCCCACACTATAGGCATGGGTTCAAATCCCACCCCATACATTTCCACTAGGGTATATATATTATAT
Source organism: Papaver armeniacum (assembly GCA_023531295.1). Classification (NCBI taxonomy): domain Eukaryota; kingdom Viridiplantae; phylum Streptophyta; class Magnoliopsida; order Ranunculales; family Papaveraceae; genus Papaver; species Papaver armeniacum. The sequence goes on from JAJJWW010006488.1 coordinate 487,899, forward strand.
AGTATATACTTATACTATATTATTCCGCCTTGGGGCCTTGGGGGTCTTGGGAGGAATGCTGATCCAGAAACTTATTTTTGTCGTTTTTAACTTAAACTTTAAAACGTATTTTAAGTAATTACTTTATCAATTAATTGTTTGATTGAGTAATTATATTCACTGTTTTCTTTGTAACTCGCGAGAGGATTTTTTATGTGTGCATTAAAGCACGATTTATTCTCATTAAAACCGAATTGATTATTTTAACGAGTTATAAAAGGCAGTTTTGGAGAAGATGAAAAACAGTTTTGTTATTCATCCATTTTGAATTCTGAGCAAGTGTTAGAGAGAGTATTTGTTAGTTTGATTTCTCATAGTGCAGAGAAATCGAACAAGAGAGTATCAGTTGTTTTATCCCATAGGGTTTTCGACAAGCATCGTTGCTAGCACACAATCAAGAGGGTTGTCAATGAAACTAAAAGCATGCTTAGTTCAAATTTTGACATGAAAGATTTGGGTGAAGCTAGTGTAATCTTGGGAATCAAAATAACTAGAACCGATAGTGGTATTTGTTTGGATCAATCTCACTACATTGAAAAAATTCTGAAGAAGTATGAATATTTTGATTATACACCTGTTTGTACTCCTTTTGATCCTAGTGTGAAATTGTTTAAGAACACTGGAGAAAGTGTTAGACAATCTGAATATGCTAGTATAATTGGCAGTCTGCGTTATGCAACTGATTGTACTAGACCAGACATTGCATATGCAGTGGGAGTTCTGTGTAGGTTTACCAGTAATCCTAGTTTGGAACACTGGGATGCTATTGAGAGGGTTATGCGGTATCTGAAAAGAACCACAAACCTAGGATTACACTATCAGAGGTATCCCGCAGTCCTTGAAGGATTTAGCGATGCTAATTGGAACACTCTTTCAGATGATTCCAAGGCCACCAGTGGATATGTTTTTACTATTGCTGGGGGCGTTGTATCTTGGAGATCAAAGAAACAGACAATTATAGCCCAATCTACGATGGAGGCTGAATTGATGGCACTAGAAGCAGCTAGTGAAGAGGCGGGATGGCTGAAGAGTCTGTTGTCAGACATTCCAGTATGGGAAAAACTGATACCAGCCACTATGATCCACTGCGATAGTACCGCGGCTATCGGAGTAGTAGAGAATTGTTATAATAACAATAAGAATCGACAGATACGTCGAAAGCACGACACAGTTAGAGAATTTCTCACAACTGGTGTTGTTAGAGTAGATCATGTAAGGTCTGAAGGAAATATAGATGATACTTTGACGAAAGGATTAGCAAGAGAAAAGATATGGAATATCTCTAAAAGTATGGGACTTTTGCCCGTGAGAAGTTGAGTCACTTGTAATGGATACCCAACCTAGAAATAGGTTCAAAGGGACTAGAAGAAGTTACAAATGATATGATAGAGTCATGCATTCCCATAGCATGATATCCTGAAGTGGGAAACAGGTTGAGTATTTAACTCTTAATGAAGTCTATAGCTCTTAAGTTAGAGTGGGATACACAAGAGTATTCTTGATAGACTCACCTATACGAATGTGAAGGTGTGGCCGCCTTCTATGAGAAATTGGGCATTTCTCTAGATCATTTGTTAAAAAAGGGATAAGCACATGGCCTTAATGTGCGAACTTAAGAACTTTACTCTAGATATAGTTGTGTGTGTTAAATAATCTAGTATTAGTTTGAGTTCAAGATGCGAGTCACTCTAGTCACCTGGTACTTAGAAAGTTTAACACTATGTAGAGGTTCAAGTCGAAAGGCACCTTTGCAGATGCACAACTATACATCACTTGCTCAATGTTTTTGAAATATAAGTGGGGGATTGTTGGGGTATATATTTAAAAACATAGTTTTGTAATTTTATGCCAAAGTTAGAGAGATGGTGTGGTGGTATTATTTTGAGCTCCCACGCTATAGGCATGGGTTCAAATCCCACCCCATACATTTCCACTAGGGTATATATATTATATAGTATATACTTATATTATATTATTCCGGGAGCGGGGCCTTGGGGCCTTGGGAGTCTTGGGAGGTCTGCTGATCCAGAAACTTATTTTTGTCGTTTTTAACTTAAACTTTAAAACGTATTTTAAGTAATTACTTTATCAATTAATTGTTTGATTGAGTAATTATATTATGACCGTTTTCTTTGTAACTGGCGAGAGGATTTTTTATGTGTGCATTAAAGCCTGATTTATTCTCATTAAAAACCGAATTGATTATTTTCTGAGTTATAAAAAGACAGTTTTTGGAGAAGATGAAAAACAGTTTTGTTATTCATCCATTTTGAATTCTGAGCAAGTGTTAGAGAGAGTATTTGTTAGTTTGATTTATCATAGTGCAGAGAAATCGAACAAGAGAGTATCAGCTGTTTTATCCCATAGGGTTTTCGACAAGCATCGACTGCTAGCACACAATCAAGAGGCAGAGTCGCGAAACACCTTAAAGATAGCGACCTAGTCCGCGACTCAGCTGTTTGAGACTCATTAATATGTTTTTTGTGCTTTGTTTCCAACACTCTCAATCTGACGGAGAACTGCCCAATCGTTCTTCTATGTAGAGGGGGGTCGCTCTCATGTAGTCAGGGAACAGTGAGTATCACCGACGTCCTGAAGGCGTTAAGCCCTCTCAACAAACAATTATGTAGGAGGACCGCCCAATTCTATTATTCTACATAGAGGTCACAATGAAATGTCAAGGATCGAACGCTCAGCTAGTGGAGGCTTTTCTAAAGACATATTGATCATGGCTTCGTAAAATATGAATCGTCACATGCCTGAAGCCGTATCAGAAACATGCAGTATCATAATTTTATGGATTTGACCTTTGTTGAAAATCCACCATCAACATTAAGTCCCCTGCTTAGTGAGGGACAGTCATGTTCCGCGGTAAGCATTAGATGGTGATTTTCAGTCGACGAGATCGTGGTTGAACTCAGTCTACAAAGGAAGTTTCAGAATTCTCGATTTGCTCCAATGGTGTCATGTACGAGCAAATGTGCGGTCGAGGACCCTGATAGTGTGATAGAGTGTTATTTTGTGGACGTGGAGAGGTGAAGTGCTGCTGATTTGGTCGGTCAAAAGTCCAGTTCTGGTTGATTTAGGATTTATGGGCCCAAACACAAAAAGGAAACCCGTGTTTTATTAGGTTTTGGAAATAAAATTAATATAAAAGAGTGAAGCCCTAAGAATTCATCATTATTTTTGGACCGACCAGGCTTCTTCATCTCTTCACCACCTTCACGTGAGCAGCAGCAGGAGAGGAAGAAAATTCGCCGGAGCTCACCCGTTGCCGATCACCGTCCGGTGGAATTCCGGCTGGCGCCAACCAGGTAAGTCCGAATTTTTTTTTTTTTTTGCTGTGTGTTTTATGATTCATGAGTTGTTCACAAAACAAAAAATCCCTTAGTTGCAAGCATGCGTAGGATTTATGAAGAATTTTAGAAAACGTATGAATGCCCGTCTTTTCGTTAGTTTAGGAAACGAACAAAAATCCCAAATATGGAAGAGATACATAAAACTTTGCATGGATATGGTATAGTTGCAGTAGTAAAAGTTTTGTTTATTAGGTTTCATGAAAACCCAAGTTTGTTTTCAAAGCATGGATTTTACAAATACTTTTAAGAACGTAGGATTGTTCGTAATAAAAGTAGTAAATAATAATCCTTAGGGTTAAAGGATTTTTTTATTTTTTGAAAGAACCTGGAGTTCATGATAAAGTTTATTTGTAAACTTTCAAAATTTTGCTTGGAGCATGTGGACTTTTACAAAAATAGAAAATACTCTGGTTTCGTAGACGAATGCTCGTCTGAGCAAAAAAGTGTTTTTTTTTTTTTATTTACGTGAGTTATTAATTCACGATTTTTTTTTTAAAAAAAAAAAGGTGTGTGGCTTATTCACGCTTTATTAAATATAAATCAAGTTTTTATTTATGAGAAATTGTTGAAAACAAACAATTTATGAGTTGATGAATTCATAGTGTATGCATGAGTTTAGTGATTTGTAGTGTATATACACGTAAAAATCAGCGAATGTTCACATGGAAAGTTATCTGAATCATTCATAGTTTCTTGAGAAGTCAGTGTTGACTTTTGAATAATATGTTTTATGCTCGACTTTGCAGGTTTTGAAAGAACGAGCAAGTTTTGGGGTTTTACGTTGTTATCACTAAGTTCATGAAATCGTAAATAGGTAAGAGTTAAGGATTACCATTTTTGCTGACGCTTATTGCGAGCATCGTAATTGTTTGATTGCTTTAATTCCATTGTACTAACGAAATTCGTGTGGAATGTTGCAGCTATTTGGCAGAGATGACTCGATTCCGTAATGATGCTGAAAGCGACGTTTCCAGAGAAGACACTTCTAGAGATGGTGACTGCTCCATGGATGACGATTCTGGAACTTCTCGGGGGAATGAGGAAATTCCCAAACCCAAGAACATTCCAAACATCGAAGACAAATTCTTTGAATATTTGTATAGGCCTAAAAGACGTCCTTTAGGTTCTTCGTTTCGGTTGCTCATAAATCCCAGGACTACTGCTCAGAATAAGTTGGTGTCTCCTCCAGCAATAATTTGGTTCTGTTTGGAAGGGAAACATTATTTAGCTTCTCATGTGGAACTTAAACTTTCTCGGGAGCCGCTGACGCATTTTTCAGGATGGGCAAGGCATATGTTAGGCTATCGCTGTGTGAGGACCTTGCTAGATAGTGCACAGATGACGCGAGCCATTCAAGCTGCTGGAGATTTGATCATTAATCATGATATACCAGGTATCGTGGATTTGCTTGCTCGTTGGTGTATTCCTACTCACACCTTCATATGTAGATGGGGAGAATTCACGATCACTTTAGAAGATGTAGTCGCTTTGTTGCATCTTCCAGTCGTCGGAAATTTCCCTGGAGAACTCTCAACAGGGGAGAAACTGATATCTCGTACTTTGGAAGCTAAAATGCACGAATTCAACGAGTCTCCCAAATTTTGATATGCTCAATGGTTGAGATACTGGTGGCCGAGAGATGGAATTCCTGAAGAACCCGTTGATAGTACTTTGTCCATTGCTGCTTTCTTGTGCTTGTGGATTTCCAGAGATGTTCTTGAGGACATCGGACATTTGTTGAAGCCGTTGGTGATACCCTTTGCCATTATGATGGCCAAAGGTGAGAAACTTCCAATTGGTAGCTTGTTTTTAGGTTCACTGTTTGCCAACTTGGACTCTTTGGTTATTGACTCCAGTGTCTCTAACGGTTTCATGAAAATTGAGACATATGTTAATACCATGTTCCTTCAAGCTCTGATGTGGGAGCATCTTGATAAGTATGCTCCGATTCCCCGTAGTATTTTGCAAGGGACTAATGTCGACACTTGCCATGCTCTTCTAGAGAAAGATAATGCCAGGATCATGAGGTGGTCTACAAAGAAGCCGCAATACAAGATATACATCACTGATATTCTCGATATTGAATCCGAGTTCAATTTTTTCCCTTGGGTGTCGGTCCCTGATCTCTTCTCATAATTGATCACCTTCAACACAGCTGAAGAAAATATCACATTGAAGACTGGTGCTGATTTGAATGATGGAGAGAGATCTTTTATATTAAGTTGCACTCATGGCCACCTCGTATCAGTAATGCATGGAGAATTCATAGTAGAGGAATATAATATTGACAGGGAAACTCGACAAATGGGCATCGACCAATGTATCCCAGGTCACCGAATGAACAAACCATCAGTTGAGTATTTGAAGGCTAATCTGGACTGCACTCACGTGGAGGGGAATGAGTATTTATCCCCATGCTTTGATCGTGCTAGTTTCGTGACTCCGAGTTACATAGACTTCTGGCGTCAGCAACTTGAGCGTCTGTATGCTTTAGTGATGGATGTTAAGTCCCCAGTGCAAGATTTTCCTTCTCTTGACTCCATTAATGCTCGACCAAGACTAAAGTACCTTTCTCGTGGTGATAAGAGGAAAACATCTCCGGAATGTGCACAGGTAGGCCTCTTTTCATCACGATTGGTGAGAGTAAGATAGATGTATTTTTAATCATTCGTTAATTTTGTGTATGATGGCCGTGTTGTGAGGCCTCGAATCTGTGTAAACTTCTTAGACATTCAAGAAAGTCCCCAGGGTGGAGAAGGAAGGAGTAAAACAGCTCATAGAATGATACCGAATAAAGTGCAGTCCCATGCCGCTTCTTTGGTGAGTTGTTAACATCCCTCTTATCATTGCGGCTTTCTTGTCCATATAATCGGGATCTTAGAAAAGTATTACTAATTTGTTTCAGAATTTTTCTCCATCGGTTATTGACGGTCTTCATCTTTCCTCTATACGAACAACTCAGGAATCCAGCGTTGATGGAGAGGTTGATGTGAGTATCCTTTCGTGTGAGTGATTTCGGCATTTCCTTGAATGAAATAATGATGATTATTATCGATAATTCTAGGAGGAAGTTGTTGTGGAAAGCCAACATGGTCATGCTATCCATTTTTCTTCGAATAGTAGTGGGAAAAAAATCCTCCAGAATCGTGACTGATGGAAATAATGGTGCTCCCAATGTTGATGCCGACCCGTTAACCTTTCGAATGAGTTGGAGATTCCTCAAGTAAGTATCCACTTTGTGTTATCTTTATAAAAGTGTAGGATTACTGATTTGTGAATGGATGAATGAGAATCCAATGAATATACAAGAAATTTTGTCGAAATACGTCATCGTAAAAAATCCGGTTGAGTTTTTAGTGAAAATGCAGTAGAATCTTCGTTCGAAGTCGGATTTTCGCGATCTGCATATGTATCTTCAAGCCCGGAAAATTTCCAAGCTTTAATAATGAAGCTTTTTGAGTTTTGAGCATATTTAGGGCCTGAAAAAGGCGAAACAGTAAACTTCCAGGAGACTTTCAGAACTTTTTCAGATTGCATGTTGCTCAATGTTTCGGCCACATCTCCTTGCTCGTTTCTTCAATTGCTTTGAATTTTTGATATGTTGTAGATGACATCCATACGAAGAGAATGGTATATGAATCAACCTTAGATTCCTTACCAATTGCTCCCAGTTTGTCGTCTTATACAGAGTAGTATAAAATTTTCCTGACGGACTTATTGAAAAGCGTGTCTTATAACTTTTATGCTATTTGCTCATGTCTTGTTAGTACCCATTTTTGTAATTATTTTGGTATTTTATGTCTTTGTAGGAATTTTTGGAGAAATAATTTCTTGCGAAGAAATTGGCTCGAAAAGTGGTCCTTGGAGAAAATTACTAAAGGCACCCAGAAGACGCACGACATGCACCCCGGAAGTATGTTGGAGACTCCCCAGAAAAGTCATAATTACACCTCATAAGAATTGTTAAAGGGAACCCGACAGTCGATAATGGGTACCCAAATTACTAAGGGGCATCCATTGCCAAGGCAAGTACTATTGGCAGACCCGCACATGATAGGGGGAGGTCATCTTCTACGGTTTGAAAATGAAAATTGGCGGGAAAATAAAGCTCACATCTGCGAACTATTTTGGATTGAGAATTGGACGTGATATAAAGAGATTCAACTGTGGATATCTTATGGGCTGGACTTATAACGTCCAAACAGGGTTAATACAAGTGTTTAAAACGATCAAGTTGGGCCGGATCATCAGTTTTGGAGTAAACCAGAGTAACAAGAAGACGGAATTCTCTGTTTTGTTTTGGGAAGAGATTTACTCGAGTTGCCACGTGTAGTTGGTATGGTGTCACTATGCTTTATCGAAACAGGGAAGGTACATGGGCTGGAATCATCAAAATAAGGGAAGAAATCTTGCAAATCCCGAAACAGAGCAACTATTTCTACGGGAAGGATAATTATGTTATTTTGATTTGTTAGGCAAGGAAAGAAGTTGTTTTAGAAGAAGATATTCCTTACAGGATTTGGACTGTCGAATAAGGATGGTTTGCAAGCCAATAGAAGACGTGCAGAAGAGAAAAAAAAAAGGGAAAGTGTAGGATCAGAATATCGCAACATCAATATCTCGCGAGAATAATAAACAACAGTACTGCGAAGACGTCGCAGGGGAATAATATAAATGACGCAATGGATGACGACAGCCAGAACATGAGAAAAGTGTGAAGATTTAGCGAGAATTAGGAGTGTCGCGAGGACGAACACTTATACATTTGCGATACTTCGCACGTGATTCCCGAAAATAAAGGACAACTTAGCTGTCATCCACTGTGAACTACCCTATATAAAGGGGTGAGTAAGTCTGTTGTAAGGGAGAGTTCTTTTTGAATTGTTAAGCAAGTCTTTAGGAGAGAGAAAATTTGTAGTAGTTGTAATTCCTTTAGCTCTGTTCCATCTTCCTTTGTAAACATTTCAAGGAAACAATCAATAAAAATTCATAATATTCATCTTCAAATGGATTAGTTGTGTTAATTCTATTGAGGGGTGTAGTGTAGGATTTCCTGCAACTACATATGCGCTAGAAACATGGATGGATTGAAAATCAGCATTGTGATTTGGAAAAATTTGGAGTAAAAAGAAAAAAATTTCATACAATTTTGGGCAAATTGCTGAAATTAAGAAATGGCTAGAAGAAGGAATGTATCAGAACAACCAACAACTGTTAGAAGAAGCAAGAGATTAGCTGGAGAAAGGAGAAATGAAGTAGGTGAATCCTCAAGAATAAGAGATAGAGTAGAAGGTCAAATTCAATCACCAATTCAACCAGCAACAAATAGAGTAATAGACTATGATAGGGTGAGTGTGCATACATGGAGATCAGATTCTATGGAGGTAAGAGAAGAAGTACAACAATTGATAAATAATGGACAAGAGGAGAGAAACCGAGAAGAGATGGGAGAAACAACTCGTGGAAATGAAGAAATCGCAGCATTAGAAACATTGAGACAAACAATACATGAAGAAAGGCGGTTAGAAGCGGAGGAACGGGCAAATTTAACAAGGCAAAACCATGAGTTAAGGATGGAAAATATGAGGTTGCAGAATAGAAGGTCAAGTTCAAGATCAGTTAGGGAGGAAAGAAGGAGAATTTTACCTACAGAAAATGCTGATGAAGAAAACCAAGAAGAAGCACAAAATCCAAGCACAGAACGCTGTGAAAGAAGAGAAGAAATAGATGATCGTTATATTTTGCATCCCGAGAGTTTTCAAAATGAGCATGAATAGGCAGCACCAATGGCAAAATCATCCAATCGGCGAAGAAAATCAGGAAGGAGGAAAAAGAATATTGCATGGGAGAGAAACGCGGAGGAAACAAAAGGAGATTGAAGATGAAATTGAAAGACATTATGTTGAACAAGCGCGTCTAGCTTGCGAAAGGGAAAGATTGAGAGCAGAAATGGAAGAACGGGAGTTGGAAGAAGCAATTCGGCAGAACAATCATGATAATCGAGAAAGAAGGCGAGAACAAAATCGCAACAATGGAAATATCAATGAAGAATATGAAAGAATACAAAGGAGAACTGATAGACAATCAAGAAGAGAAAATGATAGATATAATGGTGTGCAAATTCGTGAAAGAGATGAAGGAGAAGGTCGCAGAGCAAGAAGAGAAGAGAATGACGAACAAGAAAATCAAAGCAGACATGAACGCAGGAGGAGAGAGGCAGAATTAAAAAGACCAATAAATTCAAATTCTGATGCAAATGAACAAATCTTGAGAGAATTGGCAGAAATGAGAGGGATATTGAACAGCAGAAGGGGGGGAGGAAGAAGACAGCTAGATGAAGCCATCGCAGAAGCTGCGAAGAATCCTTTTACATTAGAGGTGCAGCTAGGAGGAATACCCCCAAAGTGCAATCTACCAGCATTAACCAGCATTTTTGATGGAACAACTTGCGCAATACAACACATCAAGGCTTATGTAAGATGTATGCTACAGTGGGAAAACCATGATGCTATATTATGCAAATACTTCGCATCGAGCTTGACTGGAGAAGCATTGAAATGGTTTGAGGGTTTACCAAGGAACACAATCACGTCATTCAACCATTTACAAGCTATATTCTTAGGGGCATATATAAGTAACAATTCCTCGCGACCAGGTATTGAAGATGTATTCGGGCTGAAACAAAGAGTTGGTGAAAGTTTGAAACATTTAACTGTGAGATGGAAGACAATGTGTAGCGAAATGGCAGGAAGAGTGGATGAAAGATATCTCATTCTATCATTCATAAATGCTATATTCGCAACCAACTTGTTATATATTCAAATTTTTAGAGTCAAGAATACAATCACAATGACTGAGTTGAGAGAACTCCAGGAGGAATATATTGCTTTGGAGGAAAGGCAAAATGAGATGGAATCATATCCAATTGCGAATACAAGTTCAAATGCTGCGAATGCAAGTTTATTACCCAAATTAATACACACAGTGGCGAGCACTTCGCAAGGGCAACAAGAAAGGGTGATAGATGATGGACAACCAAAATTAGTAGCCATGGGAAGCCGAGATCAGGAAGAATTTGAAAGAGAAAGGAACTACTACAACCGTGGTGGAAATAACAAGATCCAAAGGCTTGATCATCCGCAAGAAACTTATGGAGGTCGAAGGCAGAATTATCATGGAGGGAAGCGAAGTCACAGAGTAGTGTGGGAAGAAATCAAAATGCCACCACTAAATACTAGTATGGAAAAAATATGGGAAGCAATACTTTTGATGGAAAATATACCTGCACCATGGAACATGGGAAGTGAACCACCACCAGGAGATAGAAGTCATGAATTTTGTTCCTACCACCGCTTTCACGGACATCTAACAAATGATTGTAGAAACATAAAAAGAATCATTCTTAGAATGATCGACCAAGGAAAGTTGAATCATTTCCTAAAAAGTGAAGAGAAAGTTCAATCGTTACCACCACCGCCAGAAATGCATAGGACAAACTCAGTAAAGGGGAAAGAAACATTTGTAGTAGAAGTTGGATCAAAAGCTAAAAATTTGTTTTGCAATTCTATTATACACTCGTACCGAACAATTGAAGATTTTCATGATAATGTTCTCAGTAGGGTTTTTGCGAGGGATGCTGATAACAGAGAAGTATTAAATATCGCGAAGACATCGCAGTTAAAAGAGTGGCAAATGCAGATTATTTCTTTCACTGCTGAAGAGATACCTGAAGGCAGGGAAATGCATGATAGCCCATTGGTCGTAAGATTGGAAATTAATCCAAAACCTGTTGATGGCGAAGATGATGAAGCAGAAAATTCCTGGGCGATCAATAGAATTTTAATTGATACGGGGAGCTCAATGAACATCCTTTTTTACCATACTTACAAAACCATGGGAGGTAAGGATGAAGATTTGATACCTTCGACGTATAAGATATATGGTTTCAATGGTACAGCGAACAAACCCAAAGGAGAAGTGCATATGAGAATACCCTTGCAAGGATTATCAACTGAAGTTTTGTTCTGTGTAGTGGATGTGGAATCCCCTTATAATGCATTGATTGGACGGCCATGGTTGCATGAAATTCTGGGTGTAGCGTCAACTTATCATCAGTGTATAAAATTTCCTCATCCTAGTGGTGTTGGAATTATAAAGGGAGACTGGAAGGAAGGACAAAAATGTTATGAGGTTGATATAGAGAGTTGCGAGGAGAGAGCTACAAAAAGGAAAGGCTGGAAGCAAAATATAAAAGATGAACAAAGAAGAGAAAAGTTGATGGTGGATACCATAGATGCAAGAGGAGAAGATACATTGCGAAGTGAATGCATAAAGGCAGTTGGAAATTATGATGGAAAAGAAGCATTAAGAGATTCAAATGATGCAGAGGCAGAGAGCGGTAAGAGCAAAAGGCGTAAGGAATGAATAGCCACGAGAAATGACAAAAATTAGTGACAAAGGCATGTCAAGAATAGGAAGAAGAAGTGATAATTGAAGAGAAAATGCGCGAGAATTTCGCCATCAAGAATGTATGAAAATATGATTGAAGAATTGAAATGAGATTGTGCGATAGCTTCGCAAACAAATTAACAAAATATAACAAAAATGAATGATTGAATGAATTGATAAAATGATAGAGTGAGTGAATGGGACGAACCTTTATGGCGTACACCCTAGTTCGCGAATGATACTTCGCAAGAGGCAAATGTAAGACCTAAAGTGCGTCATATAAGGGGTATCTCTTGACATGGCTCGGGGAAAGGTTACACCGCTCCCGGAACCCGAGTCATGGAGATTTGGGGCTCATGAAAGCCTATCCCGGGAGAGATACCTTGGATTTCCAACTATATATATATAAGGTTATACACGGTTGGACGCCCGAGGGTCTCTTCCAAGGAGTCGGTGTATGTTCAAGGCGCCGAGGTACACGGTTGAGCCAAGAGTGCACAGGGCATTTGAAGTGTCTCGGCCATTCTTGGCAAGTCTTGGCACATCTGCACTCGGCCCGAAGAAAACTCCACTTAGGGTGCAGTCTCGTAACCATAAACCCTATAGGTATAAGGGATAAGAGGCTGCGAAAACAACTGGTTGTTGTTAAGACCGGATGGGAGGAGCTAGTCTTGTATGGCCGATGTACGCCTCCTTGAAGGGGCAACCAGGGAGAAGATAAGGGCGGCACCCTCCGTTAGGGAGCTGATAAGTGTCAAAAGACGCAAATGTCATGAGGCTTTATTTTCGCAAGGAAATTTAGGCTTGTCATATTTGTGCAATGATCCTGAAGAGGCAATAATACTAACATAAGGATAAGGCGAGATCAATGGGTTTTTACATGAAAATGTAAAAACGTCCTGCGATTTCGTCGCAAAGACGGCAATGACATGGGGTTTTACATTCGCAAGAATATTTAAGCCTGTCATATTGTCGCAAGTAAAATATCCTGCAGAGGCAAAAATACTTATGAAATGATAAGACAAGGTCAATGGGTCATTACATGAAAATGTAAAGACGTCCTGCGATTTTGTCGCAATGAGGGGTGGCGAAATAAGACCTTTAACTAGGAAGGCAAAATAAGACCACACAAGCAATGATAAGGCAAGATCAATAGATTTCTTCTTTTGCGAAGACGTCTTGCGATCTTGTCGCAATGGTAAAACCCCATAAAAATTGAGGAAGTAAATAAGCTTGCGAAAATGACTATATTCCTTCATTTATTTATGGTCAGAGTTAGCAATGGCGAAATTCAGAAAATTTATTCTTCTATGCTAATTGATAAAATCTCTGATTCGAAAATAAATAACAGAGGCAAGTATGGGAACGAATAGGATGAAATCTTGTTATTCATTTTCATATGATAGATTTATGCATTTGTAATGCTGGTCAACTATATTATGAGGAAGAATTGCTTGATATATGCAAATAAAGGAAATAAAGGTTGAATTCATATTTGATAATCTAAGAAGTTTACAACAAAGGGTTACAAAAATGGAAGTTTAGCAGGGTATATACACAGATATATTACAAGAAGCGAAAGAAGAAAAAGAAATTATTTCTTTGTTGATTCTTCTCCTTTATCAGATTCTTCAGTTCTGTCATTCTCTTCGCCAGATTCTTCTTCTTCGCTAGCTTCACTATCAGAAACGTCTGACAAAGGCATGTTTTCAGGAACTTCATCTTGAGACAAGGGTATGAACAAATAGGAATGCCGTGATCATTGCAAACTGTCTCAATAGTTTGAGTGCGAAAACGAATAGCATCGTTATTGAAATTCGTTACTGTAGCTTGCAATTGCTTCTTCAACTTGGAATACTTGTTGTCGCGAAGAGATAGGCCCTTTGCGAGGTGTTCTTTTTCAGATTCAAGTTCTCCAATCCTTGTCTGAAATCTCTTCTCGGATTCTGCAAACATGTAACAATGAATTAACATCTCAATAACAATACTACAGAAGTAAGGAGCAGTAAAGTATAATAAACAACCTTCTTTGTCAGAAATCATATCTTTAACCAAGGCAGTATGCTCGGCATAAAGACTAACATCAACACCTAAGTTATTTCTGGCATTATCTAGAACCTTTGCATCCCAAGCGAATTCATCATCATTATTTATAACAAGAAGTGAACGAATTTGATTTTCTCGTTCATTAAGTATGGCATTTTGGCGAAGAGATTCATCTCGTTCAATTTGTACTTCGAGAAGAGATTTTTGAAATTTTGCTAATGCCTGTGCACCTTTATTAGCAATGCGATCTTTGTCATCTATAAGGCTACTAATTTTCTTCCTTAAAGTTTCGGTTTTCTTATGGAAATCAAGATACATTTGTTTAAATCGGTTGGCTAAACCTAAACTAGATCTATGCTCAATCTCTAAGAGACGATATTTGGTTTGAAGATCATTTAATGGAAGGGAATTAACTTTGTTTGACGAACTACTTAAAGATTCGTTGAGATGGGTAAGAAGAACATCATCATCCATAGGCTCAGGAAATGAATGAAGAAGAATGGATTCTTCAGAGAGATTATATATGTCTGCGAAAATAATAAGTCAGCAAAGAAAAGTAGAGGACAAAATAAAAACGACTTTAAGAGTAGAAATTTTATACCATAAAGTTGTTGATTAGCGCTTTGAAGAGTAGAGATCTTGTCCTTCTGAGTAGACGACTCAGTTTCCAATTATTGGATTCTTTCGCGAAGAGCAGCGGTCTCATTTTCATTCCTCTTGCGAGATTCCGCTATTTTAACTTGAAGTTGAGTATTCTTTTTCAGTTGAATGTTGTATCTCCTCTCAAGATCTGAGGCAACAACAAAGGAAGCTCTCCCAGACTGTAAAGGGAAGTAAGGAAATTGTTAAAGTAAGATTAATAATCGAAATCACAAAGAAATAAAGAAATATGAACATACCAAAGCACTGGGTGCATTTAAGAAACTGGGAGTCATAGTTCGGGAAACTCCGCGAAAGGAATCATTATCCACTAGCAGGGGGCATCACAAATATTAGCGAGAGCTTCGCAAGTAGCAGATAAATGATCATCTCCCAACCCTTGCATAGAATCAGAGAAGACACTAGATAGTTGCGCCATAGCAGATTCGACCGAATGATTCTCCTTTGAAGAAGAGGGACCGGATAAATCAATCTCATTTTCATCTTCGTTAGAATTCTCGCTGGCTTGAGAACTAGAATGAGAAGAGGGATGGATTTTCCGTTTTTTAGAAGATGGAGCAGAAGATTTATCCTTGCGAAGAGTGATTTTATTCTTGCCCTTAATCTTCGCAGCTTCAGGAATGTCAGTTTCTTCAACGCCAACCTTTGCACACGAATGAAGATAAGAAACAGAGGCAACAATATTGTTAAAAATAACAGAAGAAAGTATTTCTTACTTCATCCGTGATTGATCGGAGTATCGCCAGAATACTTGCTTTTGGACGTCTTTTGTAACTCTTTCTTAATTTGATAATCTGAAAATTTCGCAAGCTTAGTATATATAAGAGGAAGGAAATATCGCAAAGAAAACCTGAAAAAGGAAATATACCTCTTTTGCCTTCTCGGACCACTTAAATTCCCAAGGACGATAGTCTGCGAGGTTCGCAGGGAGTACATGAGAACCTGCAATATAAGGCCCGTTCAAAAATAAAGGAACAACCCACCATTTCTCATCTTTGGAATGACGAGGAGTACTATTGTTGCCCGAGTGCTAGTCAATATCTTGCATAAGCAGCTTATCATTGGGAATATTATCCTTTCTTTTCAATCGAGCACCCCAGCGAGATTTATCATTTCTCATATTTATTACTTCATAATTTTCGAAAAAAAATTCCACGGTATACTTCTCAGCGACTATTTTTAAGTTTGTGAATCTAGGATCTTTGACATCATCAGGATATAAAGATCCCTTACCAGCACCACGGTTGGCGAATTCAAGCATCAGACGGATGCAATCGCCGCTTAATTGATAAATAGCACGCGAGAATTTCTCATGAGCAAGAATCTCATAAAATAAAGGCATCTCGGGGTTGTAGAGAAGAATAGGAAGGCCTGCGAGGATTTGACCTAGCGAGACTATGATTTTCTGATCATCACATTGATGATCAGAAAACAATTTTGCAGAAAGTATAGACGAAGATTCTTGATCAGGAATGGTTGATAAGATGAAGCCCTTCTCTTGTAAATTCTTTTGAACTTCATTAAAAAGGGGTTTGTATGTACGACCAAGTGAAGCCATTTTTAGAATATGGGAATGAATAGAGAATTGAAGATCAAGAAAAAGAAAGAAGGGAAGATTTACAGTAGCAGAAGCGCAGATTACGGAGGAAGAGAATTGAAGAAAAGTTGCTGAGAGAAAATAAAAGAGAAGAAGAGAAGGGGAAGAAAACTATATATAAGAGAAGAATTCTCGAGAAAATAAATGCATTTAATGTGAGATGGGACGTGAATGGTCAAGAAAAACGGTTGAAAGAGACGTGTCAAGAAAAGAATGGAAGAAGAAACATCTGTAATAAATTTCGTGTAAAAGTACGGGACTGAAACTGATAAAGATGAACAGTTGCGGCGTTTCAAAATAGTGGTTCTCATGACATTCTCTCCTTCGCAGAGAAGACATGAGAAGAGGCAAGATGTAGGATCAGAATATCGCAACATCAATATCTCGCGAGAATAATAAACAACAGTACTGCGAAGACGTCGCAGGGGAATAATATAAATGACGCAATGGATGACGACAGCCAGAACATGAGAAAAGTGTGAAGATTTAGCGAGAATTAGGAGTGTCGCGAGGACGAACACTTATACATTTGCGATACTTCGCAGGTGATTCCCGAAAATAAAGGACAACTTAGTTGTCATCCACTGTGAACTACCCTATATAAAGGGGTGAGTAAGTCACGTTGTAAGGGAGAGTTCTTTTTGAATTGTTAAGCAAGTCTTTAGGAGAGAGAAAATTTGTAGTAGTTGTAATTCCTTTAGCTCTTTTCCATCTTCCTTTGTAAACATTTCAAGGAAACAATCAATAAAAATTCATAATATTCATCTTCAAATGGATTAGTTGTGTTCATTCTATTGAGGGGTGTAGTGTAGGATTTCCTGCAACTACAGAAAGAAATCCCGTGGCTTGGCAAGAAAGAAACGGAAAAGAAAATCGAGAAGATTTACCATAGAGATTAACCTGTTGTAGGATCAGAATATCGCGACATCAATATCTTGCGAGATCAATAAACGACTACATTGCGAAGGTGTCGCAGGTGAGTAATATAAATGACGCAATGGATGACGACAGCCAGAACATGAGAAAAGTGTGAAGACTTGGCGAGATTTAGGAGTGTCGCGAAGGCAAACACTTACACACCTGCGATGCTTCGCGAGTTATTCCCGAAAATAAAGGGGAGCTTAGCTGTCATCTACTATGTATTACCCTATATAAAGGGTCAAGTAAATCTGTTGTAGAGGAGAGGTCCTTTTGAATTGTTGAGCAAGATATTAGGAGAGAGAAACTTTGGAGTGATTGTAATTTCCTTAACTCTGTTCTAACTTTCTTTGTAAACATTTCAAGAAAATAATCAATAAAATCTATAGCAATTCATATTCAAAATGAGTTAATTGAGTAGAATCTAGTGAGGGGTGTAGTGTGGGATTTCCTGCAACTACATATGCGCTAGAAACAGGGATCGAACCTGTGAAGATCAACATTGTGATTTGGAAAAATTTGGAGTGCAAAGAGAAGAATTTCATACAATTTTTAGCAAATTATTGAAATTAAGAAATGACAAGAAGAAGAGGTGTATCAGAACAACCAACAACCGTAAGAAGAAGCAGGAGATTGGCTGGAGAAAAGAGAAATGAGGTAGGTGAACCCTCAAGAATAAACACAAGAGATGGAGAAGAAGGCCAAATTCAACCACCAACTCAACCAGCTCCAAATAGAATAATATATTATGATAGGGTGAGTGTGCATACCTGGAGATCAGATTCTATGGAGGAAAGAGAAGAAGTGCAACAATTGATAAATAATGAACAAGAGGAGAGAAATCGAGAACATATGGGAGAAACGATTCGTGGAAATGAAGAAATTGCAGCATTAGAGGCATTGAGACAAACAATACATGAAGAAAGGCGGTTAGAAGCAGAGGAACGCGCAAATTTAACAAGGCAAAACCACGAATTAAGGATGGAAAATAGGAGGCTGCAAAATAGAAGATCGAGAAGTAATAACAGATCAAGATCAGGATCGATTAGAGAGGACGTGAGAAGAACATTACCTGCAGAAAATGTTAATGAAGAAAATTTGGAAAGAGAACTAGATTTTGGCGAAGGAGGTCGCGAAGAAAGAGAAGTAGTAGGAGATCGTTATATTCCACGTCCTGAAAATCTACAGAATGGTCAAAATGACGGAAATCAAGAAAATAGGCAGCGTCAAGGGCAGAATAATCCAGTTAATGAAGAAAATCAGGAAGAAGGAAGAAGAATACTACATGAGAGAGAAACACGGAGGAAACAAAAGGAAATTGAAGATGACATTGAAAAGCATTATATTGAACAAGCGCGTCTAGCTCGCGACAGGGAAAGATTGAGAGCAGTAATGGAAGAACGGGAATTCGAAGAGGCGATTCGGAAGAATAATCATGATAATCGAGAAAGGAGGCGCGAGCAAAATCGCAACAATGGAAATATCAACGAGGAATATGAAAGAATACAAAGAAGAACTGATATACAACCAAGAAGAGAAAATGACAGATATAATGGTGTGAGAATTCGTGAAAGAGATGAGGGAGAAACTCGCAGAGAAAGAAGAGAAGAGAACGATGAACCAGAAAATATGAGTAGACACGAACGGAGAAGGAGAGAGGCAGAATTAAAGAGACCGATAAATTCAAATTCTGAGGCAAATGAACAAATTCTGAGAGAATTGGCAGAGATGAGAGGAATATTGAACAGCAGAAGAGAAGGAGGAAGAAGACAGTTAGATGAAGCTATCGCAGAGGCTGCGAAAAATCCTTTTACATTAGAAGTGCAGTGATGAGTGCCAAATAGTGCATATTTATACACCTTTTTATTGGCATTTTACTCATCTTTTGCGCTTAGAAATCAGATATTATCCCAGATTCTGTATTTTATTTGTTTTCAAGAATAAATATTTGTATTAATTAATTTTGTGTTTTTAGGTAATAAATAAAGCTCGGGGAATCGAGGAGCCAAAAGAGCGAAGAATTGGAGTCGAGCATCTATGGAGCAGAAAGCCGAAGCCCGCGCGCGCAACAGTTGCAACCCAACAAGTAGCAACTCATCTACAAGACATGGGCCCAAGCTATCCATCTCCGACCCGTGACCCGGATCCGAGTCCATCATTCCTGAGCCGTTAAGATCTTCACTCGCCACATCCTACGCTCGCTCGGCCTTGCACATCAACGTTTGATGCTCTCGCTCAACAGCAGAATCACCAGCTTATATCCTGAGCCGTTCAGATCTCTATCAGCTCCATCCTACGCTCGCTCGGCCCGTCTCATCATCACTCGATGTATCTTCCTCACAGCGAAACTCCCCATACCCCTACACCTATCGACCGAACCCTATTCTCTTCTTCCTCTTCTCTTTCTTCTTCCCCCGCCTGCAGAAACCCTACCTCCACCTTCTTCACCCATACCACCACCAGAGCCACCTTCGCCACCATCTCCTGCCACAGCTACCACCTGCTACCCCTCTCTACCTCGAGTTATCTCTTTCTTAGCTTCTACCAACTCTAGAAGCTAATTTAGAGATAACTAGAAGCTAGGGTTTTCACCAAATCCATTGCATAGTCGATTCAAAGCTCTGTGACGAAGTGACAGAGCCAGAGCACAAATTCAGAGGCGATTGAGGGTATGGGTCTGCATTTAATTCGTGTTTGAGGGTATGGGTCTGCATTTAATTCGTGTTTTGTTGAAAATTAGGGTTTGAATTTTTGTATGTATAAATAGGGTGAACTGAGGATGTTTTAGGGTTCATGCCAGGCTAGCTACATGCGTCAATTAGGGTTAATTTGTAGTTTGTTTATTTTCTTGATGCTTTAATTTAAATTACTAGGGTTTGAGATGAAACCCTAGCTTATCCCGTGTGTTTCTTCATGAACTGTTCTTGAATGCTTAACTATTTTCTAGATAGAATTAATCTCAGTGTGATAACACTTTGCTCTCACAAAGTGCATGCCAATGCCTGGATGCACTTGTAGTTTGATTCCCTCTGTGTTGTTTATGCTCCAACCCAAGCTTAATGAATTTATTATGATCCTCGATTATTTGTACTCTAATCAGACAGGTAATACTTTGGAAATATACTTTAGTTGTGATTACCTGTCAAGCGGAGAAACACTTTAGGTTTAAGGCAGACTTGACACCTCGCCTTTATCTAGCATAAGAACAAGAGTAATATCATGAGTTGAAGACACAGTGTAGGTTAGTGGTGGATTTGCAGCCCTAGTATCACCTTTCTATCTCTGTTTTATACCTTAGTTTAGGTTCACACCATTACAACTCAGCCGTTTCGGCACAAAACCCCTTTTGTTACTCTGTCACCCTTGAAACTCAGTCCAGAGCAAGCCTTAGATCATACAAGAGCACCACAAGTCTCTGTGGATCGACCCGTACTTGCCGCGTCTCCGATAGACGCCGTGCACTTGCGGTTATCACCGTAGGCCATAAAATATACACATTCCGAAGCCTACCAAGTTTTTGGCGCCGTTGCCGGGGACTTGGCGTGTGCTAAGTTGATAAATTACTTCCTTTACTGATTTCCACTCACCCTGTACATATTAACCTTGAATCATTGCATTTAGCATCTGTCTTTGCATTTATACA
Organism: Papaver armeniacum; assembly: GCA_023531295.1. NCBI lineage: Eukaryota > Viridiplantae > Streptophyta > Magnoliopsida > Ranunculales > Papaveraceae > Papaver > Papaver armeniacum. The sequence goes on from JAJJWW010006488.1 coordinate 508,609, forward strand.
TTGTATTTAGCATTTAGTATCCTCATCTGTTTTCTCATTGCATTCTTTGTAAGCTCATCTGAATTGCATCCTGTCATCGCATCTTAGCTAGTTTATCTTAACTCCATTTGCATTCTATTTGATCTTAATTGCACATCTTCAATTATATCTGCAACCAGCCTTGTAGTGTAGCTTAGTTACCTAGCTGTTCATAAAATTTTGCATTTGGTTCATCATAGTTGTTTGCGTAAAGGTAGCTGAAATTGTTTTCATCAATATTTTGCAGCTCTAATTAGTTGGTTGTTACACCCTTGCTTCACCTGTGCAAATCTGTGTACTGAATATTTTCTTTGAGTCACAGGTGTTGCAACAGCTCTCAGCAAAACAAGGAAATCCCCTGTGTCGTGCTGAAGGTACTTGAAGAAGGAGCAGCTGATGCTCACTGAACTTGAGGTAAGATTGAATTGCCATGTGAGCCTTGTGAGCCATCTACCACCTTGCTAGCCCCCTGAAGCAGCAAGTGTGGAGCTACCCTGCTGGCTTTGTCACAATTAAACCTTTTTCATAACAATTGAGCTCCCTGTACTTTGTATGCATCTGCTTTGAGAATTGCTTCGATAACAAACTCGCTGGCTCTCCCTTGTGCTCCATCTGCTTGTGACCTTATGCATGCTTACATTGTGTTAAACCCTAAATCTGTGAAGCCTGCCAGCCTGATCATGTGCATCTACCAACACATTTGCATGAGCTGTGAATGCACTTAGCCCCTGAAGCTGCAAGTTGTAGCCACAACTTAGAAACCCAAGTTAGCTGTAACTGAAAATTGCAAGTGCTAGGCCATCTGTGAGACCCTGATTTGAAAGAGCATGATGCTGTGATTCGCCTTGCTATGTAATCTGAAATGCACCAGGCCCCCGAGCAGTCAGCAAGTGCCTAAACCTCACTCAGACTTTGTGAGCCACCTTGCTAGCCCCCTGAAGCTGCAAGTGTTGGGTCACAGTCTGGAAAGCCAAGTTAGCTGAGCATAACCCCTTGCATACCCTGAGCTCTGCCCTGAGCCTTGTTGAAACCCTGTTGTGCTCAACCTCAGCCCCCTAAAGCTGCGAGTTTGAACCACAACTGAGGTTTCCAAGTTTGCATGCTTGAGACCTTGTGTGAGACATCTGCACCCTGCTGTGACCTGTGAGCCATCTGCACTTTTGGTGCCCAAACCCTGTTGACAACCTGTGTCCACTGAACTTTTGTGCTACGCTGCTTCCAATTTGTAATTGCTGAGAAAGCCTGCTAATTGAATGTACTGTTAAATCTGTGAGCTATCTGCTTTGTGCTGAACCTAGGCTGTGTTGTGTACAAGCTTTGCTTGAGCTGCCAACCTAGGCTGTCTTGCACAGCTCTGTGTTGTCTGAGCACATAAACTGTGCTGAACCTAACCAACCTGCCCTGAAATACCTGTGCTGTGCACATAATATTGCTTATGCTGTGCTGTGACTTACCCTGAGCCTTAAACCTGACTTGCATAAACTGGGCTGTGCAATAACTTCAGCCCACATAACTTAGCCTTGAACCTGGGCTGTAAACCTGCAACCTTCAGCCCACATTAGCCATACTGCTGGGCTGTTTACACAAAACTGGGCTGCGCACAAAACTCAGCCCACATACTGGGTCATTCAATCTGGGCTGCACTTGTTCATCTAAACTGGGCTTTGCATAAATCTGAAACCCAGCACCACTCAACCTGGGCTCTGCACCCAAGCCAGCCCATAATAAACCAAGCCATACTGCTGGGCTGTATACACATCTAAGCCCACACCATCTAGGCTAGGACCTATTCTGTTGGGCTGTTTAACATCAAATGCGCTGTACTTTCCCAACAAACCAAAAAACTCACTAAAACCAAATTGAGCCCACAGCAACCTGGGCTTCCCACATAAACCAAAGCTCCCAACAAAACCAAATGAAACCCATTTAAACCAAACAAAACCCACATAAACCAAACTAGACTTTGAGACTTTGAGTTCAATTTGAGTTGATAAATCATGTCAGGATTTTGGTCTGCATCTGGGGATGCAAACAAATCAATTAGAGAACTTGCTTACGGGCACGCTTCACAGGATGAACCCCCCACATACCATAGTGATTTTAGGGAATTTTATGCGCCTTCTTAGGGCCCTGACCTCACATTCCCTAATCATTATGAGCACATGTATCATCCACCACAGGTTGAGAATGAACACTTTCCTCATACCCAGTCATCACTTCTAGATCAATTAGAAGCTCAAGTTTCTGCTTTGGAAAGGCAATTACATGAGCAATCTGTCAAATCTAATCCCCTAGACACTATGCAATGTATACTTGTACCTTATGTGGTAGCTTAGACCACCCTGCTGAGAACTGCTACATTTTACATGAGTTTAGGCAGTCTAGGGAAAGCCATGATAATCAAATGTACGAATTGTCTAGAAGTGACTATGACCATGCACACATGCATCATTCACCACAGTGGGGAGATGAACAATTTTATACTCCCCCAACTCCTAGTTTGCAATCAATAATGGAAACACTCATGGAGCAAAATGCTAGGCTTGAAATGAATGCAATGCATGACCATCCACATAGCAACATGTTTGAACTTCCCTTCTCTAGTGAACCTAATGCACAACCATACAATGAATATCCATACGAGGAATGCATACCCACTAGTGAAGACTCTCCTTCAATAGAACAACTCAAAATGATTCTTCAAAGGAACCTGATTGAGTTACAAAATGATAGGATTGAAAATAGTGTTTCTAGTCTTACTCATGCAACTAACATTGAATATGAACCTAATCCAGAGGTAGATGAGTACACTAAAAATACTACATTTTTGAATGGTGAGATAAATTCTTGCTATGATGATGATGATGATGAATATGAAGAGCATGTGTATTTTGAAAATGTAGTAGAATCTTTAGGTTCAGAGACATTAAGTGTCTCTTCTGTGAACCCCATGAATGATGCTTCTTCTAATATTCATATATGTGCTGATGATGTGGAACCTGTGCAATTATCCTGTGAAAATGAACATGATTTACCCTCTTCTGACTTTAGGAAAGTGTGTGATGGTGCAAATGATTTTAAACATGAAAATAACTTAGATGTACCTAACCTCTCTCTTGAGTCACAAATTGAAACTCCTCCACCAAACCTAGGTGTAGTTTGTAACAAAATTGCAAAAACAACTTTTCTGAAAATGCCTAATCTAGGCCTAGAGCTTTGTGCTTCCCAAGTCCTCTTGGACTATTTTGCATCAAAGTATAGCACTCTTAAGGAGCCACGGTTGGAATGTGTATGTCACTTTTTGTTATTAGTAAAACTCATTTTGAGTTAGACCTTTTGCATGATGTACCGTTAAAATTGCAAGATTTTGTGCTCCCAAACACACCCGTTCACAAGTTTAGGTTTGGGGGAAACTCATTCCCATATGCAGTCTTACTTGCACTCTCATGTTATATTTGTGTAAGATTGTTGATGGTTGTACATATTTTCTATTGGGTTGATCCTCAACTCTTTAGATTGTTAGTGTATGGTGAATTTTCATTGTATATATCCAGTAGGACTTGTTAAATTTTCTTTTCTTGAATCGGTTGAGTCTTCTTGTGCATATTTTGTGCTAATCCGATATGATCTCCACTGAGAATGTTGGATTTTAGCCTTGACTAATGAAGCTCAACCTTGCTCCCGCCGACATCCGGTAATCTCTTCCCTTTTCTCTTATCAAGCATAGTTCTCTCGGTATGTGACTGTTTAAAATTTTTTCTATCTGTCGACACATTGAGGACAATGTTTGATTTAGGTTTGGGGGTGCATTTGCATATAGAGTTTTTAGTATTTTTAGTCTTTTTAACGGCTCGTGATGCTCCTCCTTGTTTGAGTTTGGAACTGCTAGATAAAGTACTGCAGTGTAATATCACTACAGTATCCAGTGTGCCAACAAATTGTAAGCTCTCTTTCTCTAAAACTTTCAATGCTGCCATTCAAAGAGTTATTGCTTCGCTGGAGAGATTACCTTCTGATACGACTTCTTCTTCCTATCGTGTGCTTTGCGAGTTTACACTCCCAAAAACAGTGAAGAAGAAAGGTCAGGTACAAGGAAGAGAATACAAATAGCTGCTATTAACTCTGCTTTGGCTACTTGGGCTGGGACGAATGGTTGCAACATCTTGGTTCAGCAGGCTTTAGAGGAACATGAAGCCTTGCAAGAATTGCGTAATAGAAAGAAGAAGAAGCAAGAGTCGCGCAGCCAGAAGAAGCAAGAATCTTCCAACTTACGTTTATGCCGCAAGAAGATTAGTTACGACATGTATACAGCAGCCATCCGTACACTTACTTCAAGTGGCGTTGCACCAGCCAACGATGGTACTTTGGCCGAGTTACGAAGCAAACATCCATCTGCCAAACCACCGGTTAAGCCTTCCATTCCCCTTGCCCAATCTGCCCTTTCGACCACTCATGAGTTAGTTTTGGAGAGGATTCGAAGCTTCCCAAAGGGTACTTCTTGTGGACGAGACGGGTTACGTGCTCAACACCTAATTGATGCACTTAGTGGAGCAGCGGCGGCTGTGGCAGATGAGTTGATATCCTCTATAACACAAATTGTGAATATTTGGTTGGCTGGCAACTGCCCACCAGAGTTGGGAGTGTTCGTTGCGTCTGCACCACTCACACCTCTGTTAAAACCGGGTGGAGGTTTACGTCCTATAGCCGTAGGCACTGTTTGGAGGAGATTGTTATCTAAAGTTGCAGCCACTCATGTAGGGAAAGAAATGGAAGCCTATTTAAGCGACTATCAGTTTGGTGTTGGTGTGCAGTGTGGTGGTGAATCTATTCTTCACTCGGCTAATCGTTTGTTGGAAGTGTATGGGGAGACTGATTCGCGCACGATGTTAATGGTGGATTTCTCTAATGCTTTCAACCTAGTCGACAGGTCTGCTATGCTCAGGGAAGTTAGATTAAGGTGCCCCTCTATTGCTTACTGGGTGGAGTTTTGCTACTCCAATCCTGCACATCTTTATTATTTGGGTCATACTTTATTCTCGGCGCAGGGGTGTACAAGGGTGACCCCCTTGGGCCTCTCCTTTTCGCTCTAACACTTCACCCCCTTGTTCGCAAAATTGCTGAGCAATGTACTTTGGAGCTTCAAGCCTGGTATCTTGACGACGGTACGCTGATTGGTGATACTATGATGGTCTCTAAAGCCCTACAAATAATTCAACAACATGTCCCTTCTCTTGGTTTGCACCTTAATATATCTAAGACGGAGATTTACTGGCCTGTTGCTGACGCTAGGGGTTTAGCTCAGAGGTATTTCCGAGGGGATCGGTAGACCATCAAAAGGTGTGAAGTTACTTGGTGGCAGTTAGTAGTTCGGATCCACAATTTTGCAAGGACCTGGTGGTTAATAGAGTACATAAGACTCTGGGTCTGATGGAAGCTATTAAGAAGCTGGAAGACCCACAATGTGAGCTATTACTCTTACGGAACTGCAGCGGAGTCTCTAGACTTTACTTTTCTATGCGCACGACTAAGCCTGAATACTTGTCTGATGCACAGCCGTTGTATGATGAGAACTTGTTCGAATACTTACGGCAACTTCTTATAGGTGATGGTCCTGGTTTTGGGTTGCTTCAACAGAGAATTGTTACCCTTCCTATCAAGCATGGGGGGATGGGGGTTTATACAATGAAGGACACGATGAAATATTGTTATATGGCATCTTGTACACAGACAGTTTCTCAACAACGAAACATCTTGCGACATTCCCGTGTGGATGGTTTGAGCCCCAGTCTTGGTCGTGCCTTTAGTGCGTATAACCAGGTATGTGATATTGTGGACTCACCACTTAGCATTGATGAGATCGCCCCCCTTTCTATGAATTCCCTGGCGATTAAATACTTTGATCTTTGTGATGAAGAAACTCCCACTAACTTTGTTATGTCTGCACGTGACACGGTTTTACTACAATGTAACAAGACTAAGCACGCTCAAGATTATTTGTTGGCTATACCCATTGATGGACTGAACCAGCATATTGGACCTAGACAGTTTCGATCGATTGTGCGCTATAGATTGGGTATCCCCCTTTTTGAGGTGGGTGATGTATGTTCTGCATATGGATGGGAGATGGATGTTTATGGGGATCATGCTGTACACTGCACTAAAGGGATTGGTCTCAAGTTTCGCCATGACCTTATTCGTGACACTTTTGCGGATATGTGTTATCGTGCAGGAGTCCCATCCAGGAAGGAAGTAGGCTTAGGGCTGACATCCGATGATGGCTCGGAGTTGAGACCCGCTGATATACTAGTTTATAATTGGGTTAATGGACATAATGTGTGCTTGGATGTAACAGGTGTTTCTCCTCTCACAGGTAAAGGTGTATCAGCTTTTTCCCCAGGGCAAGCGATTGCTAAAGCTGTGGCCAATAAAAATGCTAAATATCTCGAAAAGTGCTCAGCTCAAGGGTTCGGTTTTGGTGTTCTTGCTTTCACCACCTTAGGGGAGTTGGGCAGTGGTACGATAGATTTTCTGAAGAGATTACGTAATTACATGGCCAGTCATGATGCGAATGTCAAAGTTGGAGAGTTCCTTTTCCATAGATTAGGTGTTGTCATTCAAAAGGGGATTGGAGCTCAGCTTGTTGCGAGACTCCCATCCAATTCTTGTAAACTCCTTTCCGTTGATGATGAATAAATTTATAATTTATTAAAAAAAATAAAATTAAATAAAATTAAAACTCTTTTTGTAAAAACCTCCAACTTTTAGAGATTTTAGAGTCACTAGCATGCTTCTAGCTATGTTTACATAGAGAATCTGACCGAAATAACAAAAGTTAGAAGTAACGGAGAACGCAATCGGGTTCCTTAGTTGATTAGAGCGTTAAAGTTGGATTTAACCATACCGGAGGGCGAATTAGGTGCTGTTTAGATATTCGGTAGTAGAATTGTGATCACCCATAGTGGAGACTACCCATTTTACATCAAGTGAGGCACCAACCTTCAATTTTTGCAACTTTCTAGAAAATGTTAGAGTGTGTGTCACCGTACGTAAATTCCGGGTAGGAATGGTGAGCTACCCAACTTCGCACCAATTTCAGCACTACTTTTGATCTCTTGAGTGCTAGTTTTTGTCAATCATGAGGGTGACGTCTAAAGATGAAAACTTCTTCTAAATACCGATTTGCAGTTAGCATCACTCTCTCTCCCAATCAGCAAGACCCATAGAAACACATCATCGTCAGCAAGCGGAGCATCATCAGAATATGGAAAGAAAAATTGATATAGTCCAAGGTTTATGTGCAACAAAGAAAAGAAAATAGGATGAGAATTAATAAAATTTATAAAATCAAGACAATACAAGTTGTGGAAAAATTGAGTCCTTTGTCCATGGAGTTAGTTGTTTCATTATTTGTATTTTATTTTCACTTTTTGTATGTAAAAAAAAAATCAAAATAAAAAAATCAAAAATCAAAAATCAAAAAAATATTGTAGTTTATTTTTGCTACCACCATGGTAAAGAAGAATTTAAAAAGAAAAATCCAAACAACAAGGAATTTGAGTAGAAAAGTTAAAAATTGTCAAGTTTTGTGAAGTTTAGAAGTTCGTCATCAACATTTGAAGACCGAAGACCGAAGATTGAAGACGTTTCTATGGTTCTTATGAGAGAGTGATATTAATTGACGATCGGGTGAGAAGTGAGTGAGTACTCCCACCCCTTGCTAATGGTTGATTTCCTTTCTTAGAGATCATCGAGAAAAAGAATCTTTTTGTCCACACTTTTGTGGAGTCTCCAGTTTTATTTCGGAAGGTTATCCTTCTTACCTACAACGTGTGCAGGATTTCTCTCTTATTTCCTCCCTGCACACATGAGAGACTAAAAAAGCGATCTTTTTGAGTGCAATTATCATAAAACCCTAATGGTGAGGCGAAGTCGAGGCTTATGATCACAATCGAATCCGAATTCTTTCATATGGTATGGTTACTTCTCGCTCAAAGACTTAAGGATGAGAATGCGTTCTTCGATAGTTCTAACTTCGTTACTAGCACGCAGAAAATCTATGTCCTCATAGCTTCTTGGAGGCTTGAGACTCTTTTACACTCGAAGTTGGAGAAGGTTTTGTGGGTACACCTCGGTAAACCCTCACGAGACTACAACTCGTCCCACTAGGGACACCTAGGGGTTTAAAGGCTTAGTGCATACGCTAAATGCATTCGAGAGACTGCGACAGGGGTATAGTTAGGATTTCTTAATTTCTGTTTCACTTGAGGACAAGTAAAATTCAGGTTTGGGGGTATTTGATGAGTGCCAAATAGTGCATATTTATACACCTTTTATTGGCATTTTACTCATCTTTTGCGCTTAGAAATCGATATTATCCCAGCATTTTGTATTTTATTTGTTTTCAAGAATAAATATTTGTATTAATTAATTTTGTGTTTTTAGGTAATAAATAAAGCTCGGGAATCGAGGAGCCAAAAGAGCGAAGAATTGGAGTCGAGCATCTATGGAGCAGTAAAGCCGAAGTTCGCGCGCGCAATGGTTGCAACCCAACAAGTAGCAACTCATCTACAAGACATGGGCCCAAGCTATCCATCTCCGACCCGTGACCGGATCCGAGTCCATCATTCCTGAGCCGTTAAGATCTTCACTCGCCACATCCTACGCTCGCTCGGCCTTGCACATAAACGTTTGATGCTCTCGCTCAACGGCAGAATCACCAGCTTATATCCCGAGCCGTTCAGATCTCTATCAGCTCCATCCTACGCTCGCTCGGCCCGTCTCATCATCACTCGATGTATCTGCCTCACAGTGAAACTCCCCATACCCCTACACCTATCGACCGAACCCTATTCTCTTCTTCCTCTTCTCTTTCTTCTTCCCAGCCCTGCTAGAAACCCTACCTCCACCTTCTTCACCCATACCACCACCGCAGCCACCTTCGCCACCATCTCCTTCCACATAGCTACCACACCGCTACCCCTCTCTACCTCGAGTTATCTCTTTCTTAGCTTCTACCAACTCTAGAAGCTAATTTAGAGATAACTAGAAGCTAGGGTTTTCACCAAATCCATTGCATGGTCGATTCAAAGCTCGGGACGAAGTGACAGAGCCGAGCACAAATTCGGGAGGCGATTGAGGGTATGGGTCTGCATTTAATTCGTGTTTTGTTGAAAATTAGGGTTTGAATTTTTGTATGTATAAATAGGGTGAACTGAGGATGTTTTAGGGTTCATGCCTGGGCTAGCCAGTGCGTCAATTAGGGTTAATTTGTAGTTTGTTTATTTTCTTGATGCTTTAATTTAAATTACTAGGGTTTGAGATGAAACCCTAGCTTATCACCGTGTGTTTCTTCATGAACTGTTCTTGAATGCTTAACTATTTTCTAGATAGAATTAATCTCAGTGTGATAACACTTTGCTCTCATGTGCATGCCAATGCCATGGATGCACTTGTAGTTTGATTCCCTCTGTGTTGTTTATGCTCCAACCCAAGCTTAATGAATTTATTATGATCCTCGAGATTATTTGTACTCTAATCAGACGGGTAATACTTTGGAAATATACTTTAGTTGTGATTAACCTGTCAAGCGGAGAAACACTTTAGGTTTAAGGCAAACTTGACACCTCGCCTTTATCTAGCATAAGAACAAGAGTAATATCATGAGTTGAAGACACAGTGTAGGTTAGTGGTGGATTTGCAGCCCTAGTATCACCTTTCTATCTCTGTTTTATACCTTAGTTTAGGTTCACACCATTACAACTCAGCCGTTTCGTCACAAAACCCCTTTTGTTACTCTGTCACCCTTGAAACTCAGTCTAGAGCAAGCCTTAGATCATACAAGAGCACCACAAGTCTCTGTGGATCGACCCGTACTTGCCGCGTCTCCGATAGACGCCGTGCACTTGCGGTTATCACCGTAGGCCATAAAATATACACATTCCGAAGCCTACCATGCAGCTAGGAGGAATACCCCCAAAGTGCAACTTACCAGCATTAACCAGCATTTTTGATGGATCAACTTGTGCAGTACAACACATCAAAGCTTATGTGAGATGTATGCTACAGTGGGAAAACCATGATGCTATACTGTGCAAATACTTTGCGTCAAGTTTAACAGGAGAAGCATTGAAATGGTTTGAGGGTTTACCAAGGAATACAATCACGTCATTCAACCATTTACAATCTATATTCTTAGGGGGCATATATAAGCAACAACTCTTCGCGACCTGGTATTGAAGATGTATTTGGACTAAAACAAAGGGTTGGCGAAAGCTTGAGACATTTGACTGTAAGATGGAAGACAATGTGCAGCGAAATGGCTGGACGGGTGGATGAAAGATACCTCATACTATCATTCATAAATGCTATGTTCGCAACCAACTTATTATATGTTCAAATTTTCAGAGTCAAGAATACAATCACGATGACCGAGTTGAGAGAACTGCAAGAGGAATATATTGCTTTGGAAGAAAGACAAAATGAAGTGGAATCGTACCCGGTCGCGAATACAAGTTCAAGTGCTGCGAATGCAAGTTTATTACCCAGATTAATACAGACAGTGGCGAGTACCTCGCAAGGGCAATAAGAAAAAGTGGTAGATGATGGACAGCCAAAGTTAGTGGCCATGGGAAGCCGAGATCAGGAAGAGTTTGAAAGAGAAAGAAACTACTACAACCGTGGTAGCAATAACAAAATTCAGAGACTTGATTACCCACAAGAAACCTATGGAAGTCAAAAACAGAATTATCATGGAGGGCAACGACGTCATAGAGTAGTATGGGAAGGAATTAAGATGCCACCATTGAATACTAGTGTGGAGAAGATATGGGAAGTTATACTCTTGATGGAGAATATACCTGCACCATGGAATATGGGGAATGAACCGCCACCAGGTGATAGAAGTCACGAATTCTGCTCTTACCATCGTTTTCATGGACATCTGACAAATGACTGCAGAAACATCAAAAGAATTATCCTTAGAATGATTGATCAAGGAAAGCTGAATCACTTTCTAAAAAGTGAAGAGAAAGTTCAACATTTGCCACCGCCACCATCAAAGGGAAAAGAAACGTTCGTAATAGAAGTTGGAACAAAAGCTAAAAATTTATTTTAAAAGAAAGCTGCGAAGAAAGAACTGCAAAAAAGAAGGGATGGAAGAAGAATATAAAAGAGGAACAAAGAAAAGAAAGATTGATGGTAGATAACATAAATATAAGGAGAGAAGATACATTGCGAGGTGAAGGCATGAAGGCAGTTGAAAGTTATGATGAAAAAGAGCTATTAAGAGATTTGAATGATGCAGAGGCAGAGGCAGAGAGAGGCAGGAGTAAAAGGTGTAAGAAGTGAATAGTTGCAAGAAGTAACAAAGATTTAGTAACGAAGGCATGTCAAGGATAAAAAGAAGAAATAGTAGTTGAAGAAAGATTCCGCGAGAATCTCGCGATCAAGGATGTATGAAAATCCGATTGAAGAATTGAAATGAGATTATTACAAACAAAGCAAACAAAATAACAAGAGATTATCAAAAATGAATAATTGATTGAATAAACAAAAATGAATGAATGAGTGAATGGGACGAACCTTTATGGCGTACACCCTAGTTCGCGAATGATACTTCGCAAGAGGCAAATGTAAGACCTAAAGTACGTCATAAAAGGGGGAATCTCTTGACATGGCTCAGGGGGAAGGTTACACCGCTCCTGAAGCCTGAGTCATGGAAATTTGGGGCCCATGAAAGCCTATCCGGGAAAGATACCTTGGATTTCCAACTATATATATAAGGTTATACCATGGTTGGACGCCTGAGGGTCTCTTCCAAGGAGTCAGTGTATGCTCAAGGCGCCGAGGTACACGGTTGAGCCAAGAGTGCCTGGGGCATTTGAAGTGTCTCGGCCATTCTTGGCAAGTCTTGGTATACGTTTGCACTTGGCCCGAAGAAAACTCCACTTAGGGTGCAGTCTCGTAACCATAAACCATATAGGTATAAGGGATAAGAGGCTGCGAAAACAAACCGGTTGTTGTTAAGACCGGATGGGAGGAGCTAGTCTTGTATGGACGATGTATGCCTCCTTGAAGGGGCAACCGGGGAGAAGATAAGGCTTACCCTCCATTAGGGAGCCGATAAGTGTCAAAAGACGCAAATGTCATGAGGCTTTATTTTTCGCAAGGAAATTTAGACTTGTCATATTTGTGCAATGATCCTGAAGAGGCAAAAATACTAACATGAAGGTAAGGCGAGATCAATGGGTTTTTACATGAAAATGTGAAGACGTCCTGCGATTTCGTCGCAAAGACGACAATGTCATGGGATTTTATATTCGCAAGAATATTTAAGCTTATCATATTGTCGCAAATAAAACATCCTGCAGAGGCAAAAATACTTACGAAATGATAAGTCAAGGTCAATGGGTCATTGCATGAAAATGTAAAGACGTCCTGCGACTTTGTCGCAATGAGGGGTGGCAAAGTAAGACCTTTAATTAGGAAGGCAAAATAAGACCACACAAGAAATGTTAAGGCAAGATCAATAGATTTCTTCATTTATGAAGATATCCTGCGATCTTGTCGCAATGATAAATTTCAAAATAAATCTCTCATTTGCAAATAAATGACAGAGGCAAGTATGGGAATGCATGTGATGAAATTTTGTTATTTATCTTCATATGATAGATTTATGCATAAAGGAAATGAGAAAATAAAGGATAAATTTACAAAAGTTGAAAACAAAGGTTGAATTCATATTTAGTAATCCAAGAAATTTACGTTGAAGGTTTATAGAAATGGAAGATTAAAAGGATATATATACAGATATTACAAGAAATAAAAGAAGAAAAGGAAGTTATTTCTTGGAAGATTCTTCTTCTTTATCAGATTCTTCGATTTCATCATTCTTCTCGCCAGACTCTTCTTCACTAGCTTCACTATCGGAGACATCCGAAAAAGGTGTATCTTTAGGAATATCCTCGCGAAGACAAGGGTATGAACTAAGAGGAATCTTGTGATCATTGCAAATTGTCTCAATAGTTTGATTGCAAAAGCGAACTGCATAATTGTTGAAGTTCGCTACTGTAGCTTGCAGTTGTTTCTTCAATTTAGAATATGTGTTGTTGCGAAGAGAAAAGTCTTGTGCGAGTTGTCCTTTTTCAGACTCAAGTTCTTCAATCCTTGTTTGAAGTCTCTTCTCGGATTCTGCAAAACATATGATATTGAATTAACAATTCAATAACAATACTACAGAAGTAAGGAGCAGTAAAGTATAATAAACAATCTTCTCTGTCAGATATCATATCTTTAACCAAGGCAGTATGATCGGCATGAAGACTAACATCAACACCTAAATTATTCCTGGCGTTATCGAAAACCTTGGCCCAAGCAAATTCATCATTATTATTTATAACAAGAAGTGAACGAATTTGATCTTCTCGCTCGTTAAGTATGGTATTCTGGCAAAGTAATTCATCTCGTTCAATTTGTACTTCGAGAAGAGATTTTTGAAATTCTGCTAATGCCTTTGCACCATTGTTAGTAATGCGATCTTTCTCATCTATAAGATCACTAATTTTCTTCCTTAAAGTTTTGGTTTTCTTACGAGAATCAAGGTGCATTTGTTTAAATTGGTTGGCTAAATTTAAACTGGATCTATGCTCAATTTCTAAGAGGCGATATTTGGTTTGAAGTTCATTTAATGGAAGGGAATTTATTCTGCTTGACGAACTACTTAAAGATTCGTTGAGATGAGTGGGAAGAACATTATTATCCATAGGCTCGGGAAATGAGTGGAGAAGAATGGCTTCTTCAGAGAGATTATATATGTCTGCGAAAATAATAAATCAGGCAAAGAAAAGCAGATGACATGAAGATTGAAAAAATTCTGTACCATAAAGTTGTTGATTTGCATTTTGAAGAGTAGATATTTTGTTCATCTGAGAAGTAGACTCAACTTCCAATTGTTGAACTTTTTTGCGAGACGTCGCCACTTCAGTTTCTAATTCTTGGACTTTTTCTTTGAGTTGGAGATTTTTCTTTTCAAGATTGTTGCGTCTTTTCTCGATATCTGAGGCAACAACAAAGGAAGCTCTCCCAGACTGTAAAAGGAAATAAAGAAATGGCTAAGATAAAGCTTATAATCGAAGTCATAAAGAAACAAAAGAATATAAACGTACCAAAGCATTGAAAGCATTTAAAAAGCTAGAAGTCACTGTTCGGGAAACTCCGCGAAAAGACTCATTATCCTCTAACAGCGGGGCATCGCAGATCCTAGCGAGAGCTTCGCAAGTAGTAGATAAATTATCATCTCCTAATCCTTGCATAGAATCCGAGAAGATACCAGACAACTGCGCCATAGCAGAAGAAACCGAGTGATTCTCCCTCACAGAGGAAGTACCAATCTCATTTTCATCTTCGTCAGAGTTCTCGTTGGTTTGAGAATTAGAATGAGAAGGAGATTGGAGTTTCCGTTTTTTAGAAGATGGACCAGAAGATTTATTCTTGCGAGAAATGAGTTTATCCTTGCCTTTAACCTTCGCAGCTTCAACTTCTTCAAGTTCAACCTTCAAACACGAATAAAGATAAGAAACAGAGGCAACAATATTGTTTAAAATAACAAAAGAAAATGTTTCTTACTTCATCCGTGATCGATCGGAGTACCGCCAAGGTACTCGCCTTTGGATTTCTTTCATAACTCTTCCTCAGTTTGTCAACCTGTAAACTTTGCAAATTCAGTAAATATAAAAAGAAGGGAATATCGCAAAAGCAAAGCCTGAAATAAGAAATATACCTCTTTTGTCTTCTCGGTCCATTTAAATTCCCAAGGATGATAGTTTGCGAGATTCGCAGGGAGTGTGTGTGAACCTGCGATATAGGGTCCATTCAAAAATAAAGGAACAACCCACCATTTCTCATCTTTGGAATGACGAGGATTACTATTATTGCCCGAGTGCCAATCAATATCATGCATAAGCAACTTGTCGTCGGGAATATTATCTTTTCTCTTCAACCGAGCACCCCAGCGAGATTTATCATTTCTCATATTTATTACTTTATAATTTTCAAAAAAGTTATCCACGGTATACTTTTCAGCAACTATTTGTAAATTTGCGAATTTAGGATCTCTGACATTATCAGGATATAAAGATCCTTTACCAGCGCCGCGATTGGCGAATTCAAGCAGTAAACGGATGCAGTCGCCGCTCAATTGATAAATAGCTCGCAAGAAGTTCTCGTGAGCAAGAATTTCATAGAATAATGGTATCTCGGGATTGTATAGAGGAATAGGAAGGCCTGCGAGGAGTTGACCTAGCGAGACTATGATTTTCTGATCATTGCATTGATGATCAGAAAATAGTTTTGCAGAGAGAATAGACGAAGATTCTTGATCAGGAATGGTTGATAAAGTGAAACCCTTCTCTTGCAAATTCTTTTGAGTTTCTTCAAAAAGGGGTTTATATGTACGACCAAGTGAAGCCATTAATATGAGTATGGGAATGAATGGAGAATTGAAGGAGAGGATTATAGTAGCAGAAACGCAAATTGCGGAGGAAGAAAGTTGAAGAAAAGTTGCAGAGGGAAAATAAAAGAGAAAAAGAGAAAGGAAATCAAACTATATATAGAGAAGAGAATTCTCGAGAGAATAAATGCATTTAATGTGAGATGGGATGTGAATGGTCAAGAATAAGCGGTTGAAAGAGACGTGTCAAGAAAAGAGTGGAAGAAGAAACACCTGTAATAAATTCCGTACATGAATAAAATGGATAAAAGTGGACAATCACGAGATAACGATGAGCAATTGCGGCATTTTAAAATATAAATTCTCATGACATTTTCTTCTTCGCAGAAAAGACATGAGAAGAGGCAAGATGTAGGATCAGAATATCGCGACATCAATATCTTGCGAGATCAATAAACGACTACATTGCGAAGGTGTCGCAGGTGAGTAATATAAATGACGCAATGGATGACGACAGCCAGAACATGAGAAAAGTGTGAAGACTTGGCGAGATTTAGGAGTGTCGCGAAGGCAAACACTTACACACCTGCGATGTTTCGCGAGTTATTCCCGAAAATAAAGGGGAGCTTAGCTGTCATCCACTATGTATTACCCTATATAAAGGGTCAAGTAAATCATTGTAGAGGAGAGGTCCTTTTGAATTGTTGAGCAAGATATTAGGAGAGAGAAACTTTGGAGTGATTGTAATTTCCTTAACTCTGTTCTAACTTTCTTTGTAAACATTTCAAGAAAATAATCAATAAAATCTATAACAATTCATATTCAAAATGAGTTAATTGAGTAGAATCTA
This sequence comes from Papaver armeniacum, assembly GCA_023531295.1. Lineage (NCBI taxonomy): Eukaryota > Viridiplantae > Streptophyta > Magnoliopsida > Ranunculales > Papaveraceae > Papaver > Papaver armeniacum. The sequence goes on from JAJJWW010006488.1 coordinate 524,922, forward strand.
GTGAGGGGTGTAGTGTGGGATTTCTGCAACTACACATGGAATTGATGTTCCATAAAACCGTTAACGCATGGAATTGATGTTCCATAAAAGAACGTTTCACCATTAACTCCCTGTATTTACTAACCGCCTCATCCTTATGACACTTCCTTATGACGGGCGTAGTGTACGCCGCACGCTGTAAACCGCCAAACCAATACCCAAAGAGGATCCCCCAATTTGTGATATGTGTTGATGTCTCGAATGTTTTTGTGGAAAACATGTAGCATGTTGTTGTTGCCTGGCAAGTCGTGCTTGGGAGACTCGCTAGCTTGGTGACCTCCGACGGTCGAGATTTTGCATCTTAAGACGAGAGTTAGCCGTTGATCGTTGCACGCTTTCGTTTTGGTGGCCGTATAGGGAAGGCTAGCATGTGGCGCAGCAAGGTTGGCATGGCATGCCTTGGCGCGGTTTAGCGTGGCCAAACTAGGGTTTTGGGTCAAAGGTTACCATGTGTTGTCTGGTAACCTCGGATGGCTAGGATTTGCTCCTGGGATTGAAGGGCGACCGTTGATTGTCACACGCCTTCGTTTTGGTAGCCGCGTAGGGAAGGACAGCATTGTGGCGTGGCTAGGTGCGTTTGGCATGGTGGGGCCAAGGGCTTAGCATGCCGTTGGCACATGGTGCGGCTAGCATGGCTAGGGCAAGGCAAGGTGCGGTTTGGATTGGCATGGTGGGGTCAAGGGTTTGGCATGCCGTGGCACATGGTGCAGCTAGCGTGGCTAGGGCCAAGGAAAGGTGCGGTTTGGCTTGGCATGGTGGGGCCAAGGGTTTGGCATGCCGTTAGCGCATGGTGCGGCTAGCATGGATAAGGCCAAGGCAAAGTGTGGTTTGGCTTGACATGGTGGGGCCAAGACAAGGTGCGGTTTGGCTTGGCATGGTGGGGCCAAGGGTTCGGCATGCCGTTGGCACATGGTGCGGCTAGCGTGGCTAGGCCAAGGCAAGGTGCGGTTTGGCTTGGCATGGTGGGGCCAAGGGTTTGGCATGCCGTTGATAAGTGTTGTAAAACACCTAATTTTATATCTAGTATTTATGCTTTCTTTGCGAGTTTTCTTGTGAATTATGTATCTTATATTTGCTTTTGAGTTTTATAGGTGTTTTGGAGTCATTGGAGCAAAAGGAGTAAAAACTAATCCATTTTGAGCATGAAAGGTGATTTGGTCATTTACAAAGCGAGTGATATGGAGCCAGTCAAGGATAAGGGACAACTAGTTGGAGTCTAATAAAAATTACTAAAAACACCCATGGGTGTTGATAGTCATTCCATGCTAATGAACTTGATTAGGTCGTACTCAATGTTTTAGACAAGTATTTCATTTCTTTATGCTACGCAATTGGGATGAATTGGAGGAGATCGATGTTGTAAAGAAGATGATGATTGCCATGGGTTCGATGGCCATATATCAAGGATCAAGAGCTCCATCCGAGACCCGAAAGAGAAGCGAGAAATGGGTTGAATTCGTGGTGGTTTTGTGTACGAATTGGTCATGATTTTCCCGATCGAGAGAAGCTCTTGCACCGGATTGTATAACCACAAAATGTGGCTCGATATTGTGAGGAGATTGTAGCTGAAGATTGCAAGCGGAATTGGGTTTATGCTCAAACTCGAGTCAAGAGATTTGGGTTTATTTCAAATTTGGACAAAGCGAGAAAGGGAAAAGACTTGAGTTGCTGCCATTGGAATTGATATTGTTGCCATGGATTTTGTTGAAGATCGAAGTCGTGTCTCTTTGGGAGAAGTATGGGTTATACATGAATGTGAATTACTTGCGGGGAAGGAGTGAGATTGGCTTATATAACAACAAGAATCTTGTGTTTGTATCAATGAGAAGAATGCAATAAATCTTGTTTGAGGAAATGCGAATGATTGTTCTTAGCAAATTCAGATGATTACTATGCCGCTGCACTAAATAAGAGAGTTAAGGGAAGATGTATCATGTCTTTACGTGACAGCAACACTGGTTCAGCTGCGTGTCGAAGTTTGAGTCAGTGAAAATGTAATGAACGAAGAAGGTTTGGCTTCTTTGCCAAGACCTAAGTAAATGATGGAGTGTTTACAGGGCATGAAAGTAATGAGTCAGTGGAAGAGAATCTCGAGTCTGCAATGAGGTTTTGCCATTAGTTCTTGCTGGGAAGACGAGATAGAGGTGGTGCTATTGTTGCAGCAAGGGCTAGGCAGTGAAGAGTTGGGTAAGGATGACCCTGTTGCTGTGGAATGATGATTTGAATGTGAGATTGCCTTTGAGTTGGTGATGCTGTGATGCGTTCAAGGTTGAGCTGTGAAGAGAGTCATGGGGTTGATAATTGTTGAGAGTCAAGAAGGTATTGGTGGTGGTGATTGCGGCTCAAATGAATGCGACCGATTGGTGGAACTTATGGCAGTGCGGTGGGGTTGTATGTTTGCCAGGGAAATGGAAGTGGATTATGTCTTTGGTCTTTGTTGCGCGAAGCTATGGTGTTGTGTTGTTAATTTCTTTAGTGTTGCTCGCTTGTGTTGCGAGGGGTTGCGATCTATCTATGGTCTTGAGTGTTGCGAGGGGTTGTTCGCAGTGTTGTTAATTAGCCGGATCGGGAATGGTCTCGAGCATAAGGGTGCAAGTAGAGAATGGCACAAATGGGTATCTAGTGAAGGCTGCGATTTCGTGTGAAGGTAGAGGAGTTGGAATTGCGGGTGGAGTGGTGGTTATGTTGTTGGCTTGGGTTTATGATGCTAGGAAATCGGTGAAGATGCCCGAGATTGATGGTTGATTACGAGAGCTTTGAATAGAAATTGGTTGCGGTGGAGTCAGAGTGCAATGTTGATGCTTAAAGCGAGACATGGGTGGTTTGTATGAGATGTTGGGTGGTGGATGTCAGTGCTTTGGTGAGAAAGGATTTGCGGTCGAGCTAATGTGTTTGAATTGAGCTACGGGGGAATGTGATGTGAGTGCGTTAAGTCGAGCACATGGCTTGAGCACATTTGAGCTATGCAAGAACAGGTTCAGCCAAGAATGGTGAAAGGCGCCCGGTGAAGCTGTTGTTGGTTATGGTAGTTGGTTCGTGTGGATTGAATGGGATTTGGTCGTCATTTGTGTCAGCATTTGTGATGCAAAAGGGAAAATACTTGAATCGTGGTGGTCATGTGTGTTACTAAGGGCCGAGTGGTGGTGGTCTCTGCAATGGGAGCTGTTGTCATATGCAATTGTAGCTCGATGGAGTTTGCTTGTGTTGCGTGGCGAGGAGAAGTTAGAGAATGCATGAATAAAAATACGGTGATTGTGCAAAACGGAGCGGAGGTGGTGCGCGATGGTACTAGTTAGGTTGTCGGATTTCGGAACCGAGAGTGTTGATCGTAATGCTTCATGTGAATCGCGAAGCGGGTTTGAGTTGGATGCAAGAGTCGACGGCCGGACATATGAGCTATGGGTCACGCTTTTAGGCACGTTTCCGCAAGAATCCTAAAATTGGTAGATGGTTCGTTTGCTATGTATGGATCTGAATTGCGAGTGTATGAACTGCAGAGAAGGATAGTGAGTTCTTTGCGAGTTATAGAAGCCGGAGGCGAGTTCAGTAGCCGGAGACAATTTCCGTGACGGATTCGCCGACAGGATTGATGGATGACGTCATCAAAAGCCGTGACCGATTTCACCCAAAAATCCAGAGACTTATTTTCCACACATGGGCTTGGTGGACCACTTGGAGATGGGTTTTGAGAAAACCTAAACTTGGAAAGAGTATCCTTTTGGGGAGAAGCATATAAATAGAAAAGTCTTCAAAAGCCGGCGACCAGTTTTCACCCAAAAATCCAGAGACTTATTTTCCACACATGGGCTTGGTGGACCACTTGGAGATGGGTTTTGAGAAAACCTAAACTTGGAAAGAGTATCCTTTTGGGGAGAAGCATATAAATAGAAAAGTCTTTCTCAAACCTAGAGATATCTCCATTAGGGAGACTTCTACTTGTTTTCTAGGGTTTCACATGATAGGTTCTTATAAAACTTTCTATGATGATTTCCAAAAACACAAGTAACTAAGTTTTTATTATTGGTTGAAGATGTAGTTGGATTTTGCAACCAAGTTATGATTTTTATGAATTAGTTTTCTCTCAATATTATCGTATGATTTCTACGGGTTACAATAATTGCATGATTGATGGATTGCAATATGATTGAATGTTTGTTTAGTTAAGTCTAGAATTGATTGAACTCACATCCATATCTATAGCTATTTTAGGGTTTTCATCGAGCGATAACCTTGAATACGAGTAGCATGATATGATTCTAGGTTGTAGTGATACATCCTTGTAATCATATGTAGAAATTGACCTTTGTTCGAATTGTTTGCGCAATGTATTACAATTGCATTGATTAGCCTATTTAAAACTTAATGCTCCTAGGAATTGAACTTGATTAGCGCAAGGCGTTAGGTTATTCTTTAGGTAGAATTCACATACGCAGCCCTAATGTGTGTGTTGATGACTTAGGAAATTACGGAGTATTCTTGCAATAAGGTATTCTATGGCTTTTGATGATAAGCGAGATTAAATACGAATTCTATTCATATATTCATAAACTTGTTTACAATTGAAGATGAAACCTTTATCCAATATTTCACATCCTTGATTTGCGTATTTTATTTGCTTTTTGTTTATTTTTATTTACACAATCGAAATTCTTAGGGTTACTTATAAGATAGAAACATATTTGACAACCTAGACCTCTACGTAGGATCGAACTTTCTTGCCCTTGCTATATTTATATTTTGAGTAGTAAGAAAGTGTAAATTATTTTTGACGCTTACGACACCGGTCAAATTTTGGCGCCGTTGCCGGGGAGGCAACGGTTGTTAATTGTTTTTGGTTTCTTATTTTTGCTTTTATTTTTGTTTTTAGTCTTTTTCTTATTCTTTGGTTCTTAACCGAGTTTTGAGAATCTCGTTTCAGGTACCAATTGCTATGGACGGAGCATATTGGAGCAATCATTACGGCTTTCAACCTCAACAACATGAAAATTATCACCCTTACGGGGAGTACAATCAAAACCAATCCTTTGGTTATGGTCAATATTCCACGTACCCTTTTAGTTGTTCTCATACATTCCAACCTTCTTACGGTGGGTATGTAAGTGAGCAACCACAAGGAGGGGAGACTTTTTTATTCCTATTAATTTTTCCTCTAGTTTGGTAGATGAAATGCAACAATTTATGGCCAGCATGGAGTCAGTTTGTGGACAACCCAGCGTGGAACCAATTTCATCGACCGAATGTGCTCATAGTATGTTTGGCCCAATTTCTGATCGTAGTTATGATCATCCACCCATTCAAAGGGAATATAATTGGCCTAGCAATATTGAAGTAAGTAATTCTACTTTTTCTTTGTCGAATGAGCTTTACAAACAAATGGAACACTATATTCAGAATTTGGATGGAACACTCCAAGAGCTTCAAAATGGTGTTTCCACTTTAAGACAAGGCATTGAAGAATACAAGGAGGAAATGAATAATTATGTTGAAAAAGGCGAACCCTTGGGGACTTTTGTTGATATTTGTGTAGTTAACTCAACTCTTGATCGTAATAATGATCATTCATCTATTCAAAAGGATGAGTTCGAGATTAGCAACACTAAATTCAGCGAGGAACAAGATTATGTTGACTATGATAGTGATGATTATTATGAAAATACATTGCTTAAACCAATTTATGGTGACATCCCCGAGGAGTGTACAATGGAGTCTTTTTGGGATCAAGATGAAGACGAAGAGGAATATGTCGACACTTGTGTAGATTACTCGAGCATTGATCTTAATAATGATCAAGAGCCTATTCAAAGGGTGGAGCTTGAGGATGATGCATTTTCGAGTGTTCTAGAAAAGTTTCTTATAATAAAATTTGGATCCGCAAAAGAGTATGTGCCTTACAACAAAGAGGAGTATGTTGAGAATGAGACCGGTTTGACCAATATTGTGGAAGACCCAATTGAGCTTGCAAATGATTGTAATGATGATGTTTATGTCGAGACTTTGGTTAAGGCAGAAACGGACGAAGAATGGTTGCAAGGTTTGATAGAGGACCATGATATACAAGAGGTGAATAATTCACTTGAGTTTTTCAAGGATGAAGAGGATTCCGTGATACAAGAGATTGTGCAAGGTTTATCTAACCCTTTGCCTATTGTTTCTTCTCCTTTACCTCTTATTGGTTTGAATGTATGTGCTTCGAGAATATTGTTGAATGACTTTGTTTTCGTTTTCCGCCATTAGAGATACTTGATTCTCATACTATGCGAGGTTATGGAACAAGAAAGCGTGGAAGTACCCGACTTCTATATTCTTTATACACTTCCAAGTGTGGACAAGAATAAGTATGGGGAAGCTTTTATCGGTTCATAGCTTCACTTTTGCTTTATTGTACTAATATTTGTGTGAAGCTAGTGTTTCCAAAACAGTTCTATGGAAGGATCCTCAACTTTTCCGATTGTTAGTATATGGGGAATGAATCTTGCAAGGAGATAGTCAAGTGACGACTTTAAACCAGCGCTACATGGGAGGCAACCCATAGGTTTTGTATCTTTTATCTTTTAATTTTTCTTTTCTTGTTTTTGCTTTTTCGTTTCGCATATTGTTATAAGATTTCCCACCTTGACTTTCTTTGGACGATTCAATTTACATTGAGGACAATGTAAAGTTTAAGTGTGGGGGAGTGGTTAAGCCATTGCGTTGTAAATTTTTCAAATTTTTCAACTTTTGTGTAAAATAGTGAATAAGAAAACTCCAACTTGTAGTTAGTTTAGAGTCACATAGTATACATGTCGCTAAGATTACATCGAAATTCTCATAATAGTGTTTGAACTTAGAGATGTGAGAGAACATGATCGGGTTTCTTAATTGTATGAGAGTTAAAGTTGGATTTAACCATGCCAGTGGCAAATAAGGTGAAGACTGAATTCGGTATTGGAGTAGTGATCCCCTATAGTGGAGACTACCCATGTTACATAATGTGAGGCACCGACCTTCAATTCTTTGTACCTGTCTAAATTTGTGCTTTTAGAGTGTGTGTCACCGTACGTAAACTCCGGGCAGAATGGTGAGCTGCCCAACCTCCCACCATGAAGCACTATTTTGATCTCTTGAGTGCTATTTTTGTCAATCATGATGGTGACATCGAATTGCTAACTTACATACCACTTGTGATCTTGTTCGCAGTTAGCACCATCCACCTTATCTCTCTCTACACCAACAGGTCCATAGAAACACCATCATCATCAACAAGAGGAGCATCACAAATTTGAAGGAAAGTTGAACACGTTCGAGGTTTACAAGCAACAGTACAGAAATGGGCAGATTTCAGATTTAAGTAAAGCAACAAGACAAGGAGCAGAATTTTTATAAGTTGAAGACTATTGTATAAGAGCAAAGATTATAAAGATGAGAATTCGAAAAGTTTATGATATCAAGACATACAAGTTGTGAAGAATCAAGCGGTAAAGTACTTACACCATGGCCTTTGTACTCGCATTTTTATTTATATTATTTATTTGTATTTCATTTTCTCTTGTCCCAAAAAAAAAAAAAAAAAAAAAAAAAGACAAGAGAAAATTTTTAGGTTTGTTAAAACGAAAATTAGAAAAAGAAAAAAAAAAGAAAAAAAATGGGTTTGTATAGTTTGTTTTTAGTTTTGAATTCTTTCAATAAAGCCAATGGAAAGAAGGAATATCTATAATGAAGTTTCAAGCGACAAGGAATTTGAGGGAAAGAATCATATTGTCAAGATTCTACGAAGTTCGAGAGTTATCATCAAGAGTTGAAGACCGAAGACGAAGATGAAGACACCGATAGAAGACCGAAGACGTTTCTATGGATCTTTGTGAGAGTGGTGCTAGCTGCACGCCTGAACGGATAAAGAGGTAAGTAAGCATATTCCCACCTTCGTTAAATGGTTGATTTCCTTTCGAAGAGATCGTCAGAAAAATGGGTTTTCAAAAATTATAAAAGATGTGGGTTTTCAAAACTTTCGGAGGGTTTTTACCTTCCTACCATTCAACGTGTCTCAGGATTCTCTCTTCATTCCAACTGGACACATGTGTGACCCATAAAAAGTCTGTTTATTATTGAGAGCAATATCATAAAACCCTTTCTTGTGAGGAGAGTCGAGACTTTCGATCGGTCCCAACCCGAATTTTAGTCGAGAAGGGATGGTTATTTCTCTTTCAACTTTTAAGAATGAGATTGTGTTCATTTATGTGTCTAACTTCTTATGACTAGTGTGCAGAATCTCTATGTCTTCTTAGCGCGTTGGATACTATCATTACGGAGAACTAGTAAGTTGGTAATATAGGTTTTGTGGGTATATCTCTAGTAAACCCTCACGAGACTATAACTCGTCCACTAGGGACACCTAGGGGTTTAAAGGCTTGTTATTTATGCTAAAAGTGACCGTAGCCTCGACGACACGGAGTTGTATGTATTCTTTAGAATTGTTTTGTTTGATTTGCTCGAGGACTAGCAAAGTCTAAGTGTGGGGGAATCTGATAGGTGTTGTAAAACACCTAATTTTATATCTAGTATTTATGCTTTCTTTGCGAGTTTTCTTGTGAATTATGTATCTTATATTTGCTTTTGAGTTTTATAGGTGTTTTGGAGTCATTGGAGCAAAAGGAGTAAAAACTAATCCATTTTGAGCATGAAAGGTGATTTGGTCATTTACAGGCGAGTGATATCCGGAGCCCAGTCAAGGATAAGGGACAACTAGTTTGAGTCTAATAAAAATTACTAAAAACACCCATGAGTGTTGATAGCTGTTCCATGCTAATGAACCCAGTTAGGTCGTACTGGTTTGTTTGAATGACATTTCATTTCTTTTATGCTACGCAATTGGGATGAATTGGAGGAGATCTGATGTTGTAAAGAAGATGATGATTGCCATGGGTTCGATGGCCATATATCAAGGATCAAGAGCTCCATCTGAGACCAGCAAAGAGAAGCAGAAATGGGTTGAATTCGTGGTGGTTTTGTGTACGAATTGGTCATGATTTCCCAGTCGAGAGAAGCTCTTACACTTTGGATTGTATAACTACAACAGGCTCGATATTGTGAGGAGATTGTAGCTGAAGATTGCAAGCGGAATTGGGTTTATGCTCAAACTCGAGTCAAGAGATTTGGGTTTATTTCAACTGGACAAAGCGGGAGAAGACTTGAGTTCTTTGCCATTGGAATTGATATTGTTGCCATGGATTTTGTTGAAGATCGAAGTCGTGTCTGCGGGATAAGTATGGGTTATACATGAATGTGAATTACTTGCGGGGAAGGAGATGAGATCGGCTTATATAACAACAAGAATCTTGTGTTTGTACCGAGAAATGAAAAAAATGCAATCGTCTTTGTTTGAGGAAATGGCGGAATGATTGTTCTTAGTAAATTGGAGATGATTACTATCACCATTTGCACTAAATAAGAGAGTTAAGGGAAGATGTATCATGTCTTTACGTGACAGCAACACTGGTTTAGCTGCGTGTCGAAGTTTGAGTCAGAGAAAATGTAATGAACGAAGAAGGTTTTGGCTTCTTTCCAAAGACCTAGGAAGTAAATGATGGAGTGTTTACGGGGGCATGAAAGTAATGAGTCAGTGGAAGAGAAGCTCGAGTCTGCAATGAGGTTTTGCCATTAGTTCTTGCTGGGAAGACGAGATAGAGGTGGTGCTGTTGTTGCAGCAAGGGCTAGGCAGTGAAGAGTTGGGTAAGGATGACCCTATTCTTTGTGGAATGATGATTTGAATGTGAGATTGCCTTTGAGTTGGTGATGATGTGATGCGTTCAAGGTTGAGCTGTGAAGAGAGTCATGGGGTTGATAATTGTTGAGAGTCAAGAAGGTATTGGTGGTGGTGATTGCAGCTCAAATGAATGCACTGGATTGGTGGAACTTATGGCATTTGCACTCATAGGGTTGTATGTTTGCCGAGGGGAAATGGAAGTGGATTATGTCTTTGGTCTTCAATTTATGAAAGCTATGGTCTTGTGTTGTTAATTATCGAGTGTTGCTCGCGAGTGTTGCGAGGGGTTGCGATCTAGCTATGGTCTTGAGTGTTGCGAGGGGTTGTTCGTGATGTTGTTAATTAGGTTTGGATTTGGGAATGGTTACGAGCATAAGGGTGCAAGTAGAGAATGGCACAAATGGGTATCTAGTGAAGCTGTGATTTCGTGTGAAGGCAGAGGAGTTGAATTGCAGGTGGAGCTGGTGGTTATGCTGTTGGCTTGGGTTTATGATGCTGCCGGAAATCAGTGAAGATGCCTGAGATTGATGGTTGATTACGAGAGCTGAATAGAAATTGGTTGCAGCTGGAGTGCAGGTGCAATGAACTGATGCTAAAGCGAGACATGGGTGGCTGTATGAGATGTTGGCTGGTGGATGTCAGGTGTCCTGAGCTGAGAAAGGATTTGCAGTCGAGCTAATGTGTTTGAATTGAGCTACAGGGAATGTGATGTGAGTGCGTTAAGTCGAGCACATGGCTTGAGAACATTTGAGCTATGCAAAACAGGAGTTGACCAAGAATGGGTGAAGTTTGCCATGTGAAGTTGTTGTTGGTTATGGTAGTTGGTTCGGGTGGATTGAATGGGATTTGAAGTCATTTGTGTCGCATTTGTGATGCAAAAGGTGAAAATCTTGAACTGTGGTGGTCATGTGTGTTACTAAGGGCTGAGTGGTGGTGGTCTGCAATGGGAGCTCTTTGTCATATGCAATTGTAGCTCAGATGGAGTTTGCTTGTGTTGCAGTGGCGAGGAGAAGTTAGAGAATGCATGAATAAAAAAGCAGTGATTGTGCGAAAACGGAGCAGAATTGGCGCGGCGATGGTATTAGTTCCGGTTGTCGGATTTCGGAACCGAGAGTGTTGATCGTAATGCTTCAGTGAATCGCGAAGCGGGTTTGAGTTGGATGCAAGAGTCGACGGCCGGACATATGAGCTACGGGTCACGCTTTTAGGCACGTTTCCGCAAGAATCCAAAAATTGGTAGATGGTTCGTTTGCTATGTATGGATCTGAATTGCGAGTGTATGAACTGCAGAGAAGGATAGTGAGTTTCTGCGAGTTATAGAAGCCGGAGGCGAGTTCAGGTAGCTGGAGACAATTTCCGGTGACGGATTCCGGCGACCGGATTCCGGTGATGACGTCATCAAAAGCCGGCGACCAGTTTTCACCCAAAAATCCAGAGACTTATTTTCCCACACATGGGCTTGGTGGACCACTTGGAGATGGGTTTTGAGAAAACCTAAACTTGGAAAGAGTATCCTTTTTGGGGAGAAGCATATAAATAGAAAAGTCTTTCTCAAACCTAGAGATATCTCCATTAGGGAGACTTCTACTTGTTGTCTAGGGTTTCACATGATAGGTTCTTCTAAAACTTTCTATGATGATTTCCAAAAACATGAGTAGCTAGAGTTTTATTATTGGTTGAAGATGTAGTTGGATTTTGCAACCAAGTTATGATTTTTATGAATTAGTTTTCTCTCAATATTATCGTATGATTTCTACGGGTTATAATAATTGCATGATTGATGGATTGCAATATGATTGAATGTTTGTTTAGTTAAGTCTAGAATTGATTGAACTCACATCCATATCTATAGTTATTTTAGGGTTTTCATCGAGCGATAACCTTGAATACGAGTAGCATGATATGATTCTAGGTTGTAGTGATACATCCTTGTAATCATATGTAGAAATTGACCTTTGTTCGAATTGTTTGCGCAATGTATTATAATTGCATTGATTAGCCTATTTACGAAACTTAATGCTCCTAGGAATTGAACTTGATTAGCGCAAGGCGTTAGGTTATTCTTTAGGTAGAATTCACATACGTGAGACCTAATGTGTGTGTTGATGACTTGGGAAATTACGAGTATTCTTGCAATAAGGTATTCTATGGCTTTTGATGATAGCGAGATTAAATACGAATTCTATTCATATATTCATAAACTTGTTTACAATTGAAGATGAAACCTTTATCCAATATTTCACATCCTTGATTTGCGTACTTTATTTGCTTTTTGTTTATTTTTATTTACACAATCAGAAATTCTTCCGGGTTACTTATAAGATACCGAAACATATTTGACAACCTAGACATCTCTGTGGGATCGAACTTTCTTTCCCTTGCTATATTTATATTTTGAGTAGTAAGAAAGTGTAAATTATTTTTGACGCTTACGACACCGGTCAAATTTTGGCCCCGGCAACGGTTGTTAATTGTTTTTGGTTTCTTATTTTTGTTTTTAGTCTTTTTCTTATTCCTAGGTTCTTAACCGAGTTTTGAGAATCTCGTTTCAGGTACCAATTGCTATGGACGGAGCATATTGGAGCAATCATTACGGCTTTCAACCTCAACAACATGAAAATTATCACCCTTACGGGGAGTACAATCAAAACCAATCCTTTGGTTATGGTCAATATTCCACGTACCCTTTTAGTTGTTCTCATACATTCCAACCTTCTTACGGTGGGTATGTAAGTGAGCAACCAACAGGAGGGGAGACTAGTTGTATTCCTATTAATTTTTCCTCTAGTTTGGTAGATGAAATGCAACAATTTATGGCCAGCATGGAGTCAGTTTGTGGACAACCCAGCGTGGAACCAATTTCATCGACCGAATGTGCTCATAGTATGTTTGGGCCAATTTCTGATCGTAGTTATGATCATCCACCCATTCAAAGGGAATATAATTGGCCTAGCAATATTGAAGTAAGTAATTCTACTTTTTCTTTGTCGAATGAGCTTTACAAACAAATGGAACACTATATTCAGAATTTGGATGGAACACTCCAAGAGCTTCAAAAAGGTGTTTCCACTTTAAGACAAGGCATTGAAGAATACAAGGAGGAAATGAATAATTATGTTGAAAAAGGCGAACCCTTGGGGACTTTTGTTGATATTTGTGTAGTTAACTCAACTCTTGATCGTAATAATGATCATTCATCTATTCAAAAGGATGAGTTCGAGATTAGCAACACTAAATTCAGCGAGGAACAAGATTATGTTGACTATGATAGTGATGATTATTATGAAAATACATTGCTTAAACCAATTTATGGTGACATCCCCGAGGAGTGTACAATGGAGTCTTTTTGGGATCAAGATGAAGACGAAGAGGAATATGTCGACACTTGTGTAGATTACTTGAGCATTGATCTTAATAATGATCAAGAGCCTATTCAAAGGGTGGAGCTTGAGGATGATGCATTTTCGAGTGTTCTAGAAAAGTTTCTTATAATAAAATTTGGATCCGCAAAAGTGTATGTGCCTTACAACAAAGAGGAGTATGTGAGAATGAGACCGGTTTGACCAATATTGTGGAAGACCCAATTGAGCTTGCAAATGATTGTAATGATGATGTTTATGTCGAGACTTTGGTTAAGGCAGAAACGGACGAAGAATGGTTGCAAGGTTTGATAGAGGACCATGATATACAAGAGGTGAATAATTCACTTGAGTTTTTCAAGGATGAAGAGGATTCCGTGATACAAGAGATTGGGCAAGGTTTATCTAACCCTTTGCCTATTGTTACTTCAACTTGAGGTACGTCTACGATCGAAACCTCTTGCTCTCCTTCTAAGTGTAACTCTTCGTCCACCTCTAACTCGTGCTCGTCCGTTGCGCCTTGACTTGGTTGGAGTATTGTGCCTCTTCGAGTAGCTATCCCGCACCTTGGATAACTCCAATCTTTAGTAGCCAGGGATTGATATCTGAAAACAATTCTAGCAACCAAGTAAGAACCAAGACGACAAACAAAAAGCAAAGATAAAAGCAGAAATTGTAAAAAAAAAACTAAAAACTCAATAACAAGTCGTGTGCCTCCCCGGCAACGGCGCCAAAATTTGGCCGGTTGTCAATCCGTCAAATATAATTTCACTTTCTCAATCAACTAAATATAAATATAGTATTCGATAAGAAAGAGTTCGTATCCACAGGGAGGCGTTTGTTGTTATAAACTTTCAGTTTCTAGAATAACCCAAGGTATGTTTGTTGTATTTAAGCAACTAAAAGTAATTAAAAGCAAAATAAGTAATTGGAATTATCAATAAGGAGAGAATATTGGTCAAGGGATAGTATCATTCACAAACATGTATTTTCATCAATGATTAGAATTGGTATTTAATCTCGTATTTATTAAAAGTCCTAGGATATCTTGATCGCAAGTATAACCCGTTAATTCCTGTTTTCATCACAACCACATTAAAAGATGCATATGTGAATTCTTCGTCGAAAGCAACCTAAAGTGTAAAAGCACAATTAAGTTTAACTCCCTAAAAGCATTAAGATTTATGGAATAAGACTCATCAATGCAAACGAATGTGTAAAAGCACTAAACGTTTTAACAAAAGTTATGATTCACTTGTGACTAATAGGATATATCACTATAAGCACTAATCACAATTATGCTACTTAGAATCAGGGATAAACAACGTTTTCGTATTGAAAACCCTAATATAGCTCTAGAGATGAACACAAATCGGATTGATTAGGACTCAACCTAACAAGTTTTCAAATCTTATAACACTATTAATTGTGAATCACAAACAATAATTACTGAGACAAAACTAATTCATTGAATCAAAAGCATGTTGAGAAATCAACTTTTATCCCATAACCAATAATAAGTTTAGCTACTCATAGCTATGGAGTTCATCATCATCAATATTCAATAATAAAACAAGGAAGAAGAAGAACAAAACCAAACCCTAGAAGCGTAAACAAAAGTGGCTCTCCAAAATTCCAAGAAAAAGATATATCATAAGTTGTAGAAGACCTTCCCTTTTATAGCTTTCTCCAACTTCTAAAATTAGGTCTAGTCTTCAAAGTCCATTAGGTGAGAATCCACCAAGCCCATAAGGATGAGAAACCAGTGTAGAAAATACGCCCCAAAAGCGTCGTGGAAGTCTGGTATTATGGCGGAAATCGGTAGGAAGTCGCCGGAAAATGACTCGGTGACACGAAAAATCAAACGGTCAACGGTCCAACTCGAGTCAACTGCCGGAGTCAACGGTAGTGGGTCAACTCGGAGTCAAGCGACTCGGTTGACATGAGTTAGTCGAGGCTAGGCCATTTGCACCGGCCATAGTTACGTGATGCGCCAGTACTCGTGTCCAGCCATGATGGCTATGGGTTCCTCGCAGCTGCAGCTTCATTCACGGCCAAGATGGCCATACTGTATTGCACCAACTTTCACTTTCTGAGCCCAGAGATGGATATTTTGCAACTCCATTTGTTGCCAACCACAGCTTCAAGACCACCAATTGCAACCAACCTCAAATTCAACTCCTTATTTCATAGCAGCAACCAACATTTCCACCCGCAACCTTCTTCTCAGTCTTCTAATTCTCTAACTCAAAACACAACATCACCAGCTTAACTGCATCTCTCGCAACTGCAATTGCTCCACAACTCACTGCATACCATCACCAGATTAGTGCAAGTAACATCTCGACTCAAGTCCCTGGCTTCAACAATCTCTGCATCACGACTTGTAGCCCTGTCAACTACTTGCAACCCCAGCTGCAACGAACTGAACCAAACATTGCAGTGACATCCAACTGCTCTTCGCAAACAGCCAATAGTCCCATAACTTATAAAACCTAATCATTCATCTAGGTCTTATGTTCTGTAATCAGCTCACCAGCAACATCAGTGCTTTACCATCTTAGCTGTTTCACTTTGAGACAACATTACAAACATCCACACTCATTCAGTTCAGCTCAACTCCAGCTATAACTTGAGCTTCCACCATCTAAGTCCATTTCTGTGACAGCATCACTATAAAGAACACTATCTGCACTGTCCTCTTGCACCTGTAATACCAGCAGCATATTAATCTTGTTATCAAGACCACAACCATCAGCCAAAAAAAATCTGCCATTGCCAAAAATATCTCAATAGCAGCAACTCCAACAGCAGCTGCATCCATGCCCTGAGTACGATCATTCTACACCTCCATAAATGAACTGCAGTCCTGCATAATATCAACTCCAACTGCAAACCAAATCCACTAAAAACCACCAAGCATACAACCCACAGAACTTGCTCACCGTAATTCTTGTACCCTGTAATTCATCCAGCTCAAGCAGCAATTTCATCTTCACCAGCACATCATTGCTCCCAAATTGCAACTACCCCTCACTAGCCAGTCCACCAGAACCCTGAGCACATCACAATCTCCTTCTCAGTCATACCCAGGTCTTAATACCAAGAACCAACCCATCTGTAACAGATCACCCAAAACTTCTTCACTGAAACAATCCAAGACAGCTCAATTTCTCCTCCATCTTGATTTCAACCCCATCACCATTTACCTCAATTAACAGACCCTTGCTCAACCACCAGAATTCTACAACACCAACACAAGATAATCCAAACACAAATCTGAGTAGAACCCTCATCTCCTGAGCCAAACCCATTTCCCCATAACCTCACTGTAACACCAGAATCATTGTCTCAGCCTAACCTCAGTTCACTCCATGGCAGCAACATCTGCAGCAGCAACAGATCCAACTTCTGACTCAATGACCACAAAAATCTTTCATCCGAGCTTCGCCGGCTTTCCTTTGCAAACCTAATTCCAATACCCACAATCCGAGTCTTCGGCTCAAAATCTTCCATCGATCCATCTTAGTCACACAACCACAAACCCACGAGTTCAATTCAACCTCGGTGGATCGAGTCCTTGATTTCCCTGTTAAATCAAACCTCACCATCTTCACGGAAGCCATCAACGTCACCTCCATTACAAATCTTGTTCTCAAATGACCATATATTTCTCATTTTCGGCTCTCACTTCTATCTTTCTGAAACAACAACAAACTAAATTACAGAAGTGAGAACAATTTCCTTCTTCTCGACCAAATGATAAGGTTGCTCGTACGGCTATTATTAAGGCACCCGGATAATGGATATGGGCC
The DNA here is from genome assembly GCA_023531295.1 of Papaver armeniacum. NCBI lineage: Eukaryota > Viridiplantae > Streptophyta > Magnoliopsida > Ranunculales > Papaveraceae > Papaver > Papaver armeniacum. The sequence goes on from JAJJWW010006488.1 coordinate 541,874, forward strand.
ACCAATAAATTTCTTTGTATTGTCAGTCCTTGGGAACTGACAAGCTTAATTGTTGACTTTGCTTACAACCTTCTCATACGGACCCGGAATGGCCTCGTTCTTTCTCCGATAGCTTCGCCTTTTTGCTCCGGTTAGGATGATTTCGCTTCTTCTCCTCCGTGCGACTCCAGTACCTAATAACTCAAAAACACGCGTAAAGTACATAATTCACAAGAAAAATAGCAAAGAAAGCATAAACTCTATATAGTAAATACGGTGTATTCTACACCTATCACTATGCAGGTTATGGAACAAGAAACTGTGGAAGTACCCGACTTCTATATTCTTTATACACTTCCAAGTGTGGACAAGAATAAGTGTGGGGGAAGCTTTTATCGGTTCATAGCTTCACTTTTGCTTTATTGTACTAATATTTGTGTGAAGCTAGTGTTTCCAAAATAGGTTCTATGGAAGGATCCTCAACTTTTCCGATTGTTAGTATATGGGGAATGAATCTTGCAAGGAGATAGTCGGGCTGACGACTTTAAACCAAGCGCTACATGGGAGGCAACCCATAGGTTTTGTATCTCTTATCTTTTAATTTTTCTTTTCTTGTTTTTGCTTTTTCGTTTCGCATATTGTTATAAGATTTCCCACCTTGACTTTCTTTGGACGATTCAATTTACATTGAGGACAATGTAAAGTTTAAGTGTGGGGGAGTGGTTAAGCAATTGCGTTGTAAATTTTTCAAATTTTTCAACTTTTGTGTAAAATAGTGAATAAGAAAACTCCAACTTGTAGTTAGTTTAGAGTCACATAGTATAGATGTCGCTAAGATTACATCGAAATTCTCATAATAGTGGTGAACTTAGAGATGAGAGAACATGATCGGGTTTCTTAATTGTATGAGAGTTAAAGTTGGATTTAACCATGCCAGTGGCAAATAAGGTGCAGACTGAATTCGGTATTAGAGTAGTGATCCCCTATAGTGGAGACTACCCATGTTACATAATGTGAGGCACCGACCTTCAATTCTTTGTACTGTCTAAATTTGTGCTTTTAGAGTGTGTGTCACCGTACGTAAACTCCGGGCAGAATGGTGAGCTGCCCAACCTCCCACCATAGAAGCACTATTTTGATCTCTTGAGTGCTATTTTTGTAATTGCTAACTTACATACCACTTGTGATCTTGTTCGCAGTTAGCACCATCCACCTTATATCTCTCTACACCAACAGGTCCATAGAAACACCATCATCATCAACAAGAGGAGCATCACAAATTTGAAGGAAAGTTGAACACGTTTGAGGTTTACAAGCAACAGTACAGAAATGGGAAGATCAGATTTAAGTAAAGCAACAAGACAAGGAGCAGAATTTTTATAAGTTGAAGACTATTGTATAAGAGCAAAGATTATAAAGATGAGAATTCGAAAAGTTTATGATATCAAGACATACAAGTTGTGAAGAATCAAGCGGTAAAGTACTTACACCATGGCCTTTGTACTCGCATTTTTATTTATATTATTTATTTGTATTTCATTTTCTCTTGTCCCAAAAAAAAAAAAAAAAGAGAGACAAGAGAAAAATTTTAGGTTTGTTAAAACGAAAATTAGAAAAAGAAAAAAAAATGGGTTTGTATAGTTTGTTTTTAGTTTTGAATTCTTTCAATAAAGCCAATGGAAAGAAGGAATATCTATAATGAAGTTTCAAGAGACAAGGAATTTGAGGGAAAGAATCATATTGTCAAGATTCTCACGAAGTTCGAGAGTTATCATCAAGAGTTGAAGACCGAAGACGAAGATGAAGACAGATAGAAGACCGAAGACGTTTCTATGGATCTTTGTGAGAGTGGTGCTAGCTGCACGCCGAACGGATAACGAGGTAAGTAAGCATATTCCCACCTTCGTTAAATGGTTGATTTCCTTTCAAGAGATCGTCGAAAAATGGGTTTTCAAAAATTATAAAAGATGTGGGTTTTCAAAACTTTCGGAGGGTTTTTACCTTCCTACCATTCAACGTGTCTCGGGATTCTCTCTTCATTCCAACACTGGACACATATGTGACCCATAAAAAGCTGTTTATTATTGAGAGCAATATCATAAAACCCTTTCTTGTGAGGCGAGTCGAGACTTTCGATCACTCGAACCCGAATTTTAGTCGAGAAGGGATGGTTATTTCTCTTTCAACTTTTAAGAATGAGATTGTGTTCATTTATGTGTCTAACTTCTTATGACTAGTGTGCAGAATCTCTATGTTTTCTTAGCGCGTTGGATACTATCATTACGGAGAACTAGTAAGTTGGTAATATAGGTTTTGTGGGTATATCTCTAGTAAACCCTCACGAGACTATAACTCGTCCACTAGGGACACCTAGGGGTTTAAAGGCTTGTTATTTATGCTAAAAGTGACCGTAGCCTCGACGACACGGAGTTGTATGTATTCTTTAGAATTGTTTTGTTTGATTTGCTCGAGGACTAGCAAAGTCTAAGTGTGGGGGAATCGATAGGTGTTGTAAAACACCTAATTTTATATCTAGTATTTATGCTTTCTTTGCGAGTTTTCTTGTGAATTATGTATCTTATATTTGCTTTTGAGTTTTATAGGTGTTTTGGAGTCATTGGAGCAAAAGGAGTAAAAACTAATCCATTTTGAGCATGAAAGGTGATTTGGTCATTTACGGCGAGTGATATCCAGGAGCCCGAGTCAAGGATAAGGGACAACTAGTTTGAGTCTAATAAAAATTACTAAAAACACCCATGGGTGTTGATAGCATTCCATGCTAATGAACCCGGTTAGGTCGTACTCATTTGTTTTGAGAACGGCATTTCATTTCTTTTATGCAGACGCAATTGGGATGAATTGGAGGAGATCGATCTTGAAAAGAAGATGATGATTGCCATGGGTTCGATGGCCATATATCAAGGAACAAGAGCTCCATCCGAGACCAGCAAAAGAAGCGAGAAATGGGTTGAATTCGTGGTGGTTTTGTGTACGGGTTGGTCATGATTTCCCAGTCGAGAGAAGCTCTTGCCTTTGGATTGTATAACTACAACGGGGCTCGATATTGTGAGGATATTGTAGTTGAAGATTGCAAGCGGAATTGGGTTTATGCTCAAACTCGAGTCAAGAGATTTGGGTTTATTTCAATTTGGACAAAAGCGGGGAGAAGACTTGAGTTGCTGCCATTGGAATTGATATTGTTTCCATGGATTTTGTTGAAGATCGAAGTCGTGTCTCTGGGAGAAGTATGGGTTATACATGAATGTGAATTACTTGCGGGGAAAGGAGCTGAGATCGGCTTATATAACAACAAGAATCTTGTGTTTGTATCGTGAGAAAAGAATGCAATCGTACTGTTTGAGGAAATGCCAGAATGATTGTTCTTAGCAAATTCAGATGATTACTATGCCGCTGCACTTAATAAGGGAGTTAAGGGAAGATGTATCATGTCTTTACGTGACAGCAACACTGGTTCAGTTGCGTGTCGAAGTTTGAGTCAGAGAAAATGTAATGAACGAAGAAGGTTTTGGTTTCTTTGCCAGCACCGGAAGTAAATGATGGAGTGTTTACGGGGTATGAAAGTAATGATTCGGTGGAAGAAAGCTCGAGTCTGCAATGAGGTTTTGCCATTAGTTCTTCTTGGGAAGACGAGATAAAGGGTAGTCTTGTTGTTGTTGCGGCAAGGGCTAGGCGAGTGAAGAGTTGGGTAAGGATGACCCTGTTCTTTGTGGAATGATGATTTGAATGTGAGATTGCCTTTGAGTTGGTGATGCTGTGATGCGTTCAGGGTTGAGCTGTGAAGAGAGTCATGGGGTTGATAATTGTTGAGAATCAAGAAGGTATTGGTGGTGGTGATCTGACTCAAATGAATGCCTTTGGATTGGTGGAACTTATGGCATTTGCGACTGCGGGTTGTATGTTTGCTAGGGAAATGGAAGTGGATTATGTGCTGGTGTTGTTTCGCAGAAGCTATGGTGTTGTGTTGTTAATTGGCTGAGTGTTTCTCGCCTTGTTGCGGGTTGCGATCTAGCTATGGTCTTGAGTGTTGCGAGGGGGTTGTTCGCGGTGTTGTTAATTAGTTTGGGTGGGAATGGTACGAGCATAAGGGTGCAAGTAGAGAATGGCACAAATGGGTATCTAGTGAAGGCTGCGATTTCGTGTGAAGGCGAGAGGAGTTGAATTGCGAGGTGGAGGTGGTGGTTATCTTTGTTGTCTTGGGTTTATGATCTTTGCTTGGGAAATCGGTGAAGATGCACGAGATTGATGGTTCATTACGAGAGTGAATATAAATTGGTTGCATCTGGAGTGCGGGTGCAATGAGGCGATGCTAAAGCGAGACATGGGTGGGTTTGTATGAGATGTTGGGTGGTGGATGTCGGGTGGCTTTGGGAGAAAGGATTTGCGGTCGAGCTAATATGTTTGAATTGAGCTACAGGGAATGTGATGTGAGTGCGTTAAGTCGAGCACATGGCTTGAGCACATTTGAGGTATGCAAGAACAGGTTCAGCCAAGAATGGGTGAAGCTGCCAGTGAAGTTGTTGTTGGTTATGGTAGTTGGTTCGAGTGGATTGAATGGGTTTGAAAGCTGGCTGTGTCATGATTGTGATGCAAAAGAGTGAAAATCTTGAACTGTGGTGGTCATGTGTGTTACTAAAGGGCTGAGTGGTGGTGGTCTGCAATGGGAGCTGCTGTCATATGCAATTGTAGCTCAGATGGAGTTTGCTTGTGTTGCAGTGGCGAGGAGAAGTTAGAGAATGCATGAATAAAAATGCAGTGATTGTGCGAAAACGGAGCAGAATTGGTGCGGCGATGGTACTAGTTCCGGTTGTCGGATTTCGGAACCGAGAGTGTTGATCGTAATGCTTCAGTGAATCGCGAAGCGGGTTTGAGTTGGATGCAAGAGTCGACGGCCGGACATATGAGCTACGGGTCACGCTTTTAGGCACGTTTCCGCAAGAATCAAAAATTGGTAGATGGTTCGTTTGCTATGTATGGCTATGAATTGCGAGTGTATGAACTGCGAGAGAAGGATAGTGAGTTCTTTGCGAGTTATAGTAGCAGGAGCGGAGTTCGAGTGGCTGGAGACAATTTCCGATGACGGATTAGGCGGCCAGGATTCGGTGATGACGTCATCAAAAGCGGCTACCGGTTTTCACCCAAAAATCCAGAGACTTATTTTCCACACATGGGCTTGGTGGACCACTTGGAGATGGGTTTTGAAAACCTAAACTTGGAAAGAGTATCCTTTTGGGGAGAAGCATATAAATAGAAAAGTCTTTCTCAAACCTAGAGATATCTCCATTAGGGAGACTTCTACTTGTTTTCTAGGGTTTCACATGATAGGTTCTTCTAAAACTTTCTATGATGATTTCCAAAAACACAAGTAACTAAGTTTTTATTATTGGTTGAAGATGTAGTTGGATTTTGCAACCAAGTTATGATTTTATGAATTAGTTTTCTCTCAATATTATCGTATGATTTCTACGGGTTACAATAATTGCATGATTGATGGATTGCAATATGATTGAATGTTTGTTTAGTTAAGTCTAGAATTGATTGAACTCACATCCATATCTATAGCTATTTTAGGGTTTTCATCGGCGATAACCTTGAATACGAGTAGCATGATATGATTCTAGGTTGTAGTGATACATCCTTGTAATCATATGTAGAAATTGACCTTTGTTCGAATTATTTGCGCAATGTATTACAATTGCATTGATTAGCCTATTTACTGAAACTTAATGCTCTAGGAATTGAACTTGATTAGCGCAAGGCGTTAGGTTATTCTTTAGGTAGAATTCACATACGCAGCCCTAATGTGTGTGTTGATGACTTAGGAAATTCTGAGTATTCTTGCAATAAGGTATTCTATGGCTTTTGATGATAGCGAGATTAAATACGAATTCTATTCATATATTCATAAACTTGTTTACAATTGAAGATGAAACCTTTATCAATATTTCACATCCTTGATTTGCGTACTTTATTTGCTTTTTGTTTATTTTTATTTACACAATCATAAATTCTTCCGGGTTACTTATAAGATACCGAAACATATTTGACAACCTAGACCTCTCTGTGGGATCGATCCTTTCTTGCCCTTGCTATATTTATATTTTGAGTAGTAAGAAAGTGTAAATTATTTTTGACGCTTACGACACCGGTCAGCCGTTGGCGCATGGTGCGGCTAGCATGGCTAAGGCCAAGGCAAGGTGTGGTTTGGCTTGACATGGTGGGGCCGAGGGTTTGGCATGCCGTTGCCACATAGTGCGGCTAGCGTGGCTAGGGACAAGGCAAGGGGTGGTTTGGCTTGGCATGATGGGGCCAAGGGTTTGGCATGCCGTTGGCACATGGTGCGGCTAGCGTGGCTAGGGCCAAGGCAAGGTGCGGTTTGGCTTGGCATGGTGGGGCCAAGGGTTTGGCATGTCGTTGGCACATGGTGTGGCTAGCGTGGCTAGGGCCAAGGCAAGGTGCGGTTTGGCTTGGCATGGTGGGGCCAAGGGTTCGGCATGACCAAGCTAGGATCGTGACCAAGCTAGGGTTTTTGGGTTAAAGGTTACCATGTGTTGTTTGGTAACCTTGGACGGCTAAGATTTGCGTCTTAGATGGAAAGATGGTCGTAGATTGTTGCAGGCCTTTGTTTTGGCAACCAGCGTTGTGCATGGCGTGTTGGAACGGCAAGCATGGTTGGCATGCTTTAGCGAGAAGATGTGGCCGGCACGGTTTTCCATCGGCACAGTGGTGCGGCCAGCATGGTGGGCATGCCTTGGCGCGGTAGGTGTGGCTGGCATGGTTTTCCATTAGCACGGGGGTGCGGCTAGCATGGTTGGCATGCCTTGGCGCGGTAGGTGTGGCTGGCGCGATTTGTCATTGGCACGGTGGTGCGCTTAGCATGGTTGGCATGCCTTGGCGCGGTAGGTGTGGCTGGCACGGTTTGCCATTGGCACATGGGTGCGACTAGCATGGTTGGCATGCCTTGGCGCAGTGGGCGTGGCTGGCATGGTTTGCCATTGGCACATGTGGCGTGGGAATTAGGGTTTCGGCCTATCGAAATCCTAATTAGTAATTAATTCGAAAAAAGGTACCCTGGTAATTTTTCATGAGACATATTAAAGAGTTCAATAAATGCGTTTAAGCCCTGTGCGTCCTTTGTCTGTCTAGGGTTTTACGATTTTAACCCTAAGCTAAAAACCAACATCACCAACCAACAAGGCAGCGGTTCAACGGAATGGATGCATGTAAATATTTCAATAACGCATCACATATCCGGGAACGCCGCATCAACCCCCACCGTTTGGTAATCCTATGGCCCAGGGTTAGCCAGCGGGTTGACAGGTCCAAAGTCAATAATGAAGGTACTTATCTTTGTTATTACCGCCAAACACTTTTAACGCTTTACTTATTCATTTCTCAATAACTAGATTTACTCGTTATCTAAGAGATAAATGAACTAACAATGCAGATAAATTAGAGTTGTACACATCCAAAAAAACGATGATCCATTCCTTAAAAGTTGATTACAAGCTGGGGAAATTAAACAAGAAATACATAATATACACAAAAAATGGCCCGAAGCCAAGTAATCAACAAAGATCAACTCTCTATAACGAACATATAAACCTACTTCCCCTTGGAAGACTCGACGTGATCAGCTCACTACACCACTTTTAAGGATTAGCAACGGACTCTGGCCTGTTGCAAAACACCGTGTTGCATTTTTTCGCAACGGCATAAGCTCAGTTGCGACTCTCGGTCAGCAACGGGGATTCGCAACGGCAGCTGTCGTTGCTAAATTGTTCATTCGCAATAGAGGCCTGTCATTGCTCAGCTGTTGCTAATTACAGGAATACCCCTACCCGGAACTATATGTCATTGGTTCTAGTTCTAACTTATTGGTCCTGGTTCTAATTTAGCAACAGATAATTGACGTTGCTAATTTTTTGCAACAGAGAAAAAAAAAGGTCAAGCCTTCATTGACCTGCTCAAAATTCATTTCCCCCCACATTTACCCCCTGCAGTTACCCATATTCATCATTTCCACAAATATACAAACTACAATTTCATTCAATGGACATACACATTGTATTATATTAAGAAAAATTGATTCTTCGATTGAAGTTGACAAAAAGTATGTGCATTTGATACAAATGTATACTAAGTATCACGATAAGGAGATACTACATAAACTTACAAATCTTGCAGCTGCTTTGTTCTCCAACATTTCTTATCTCACAACAGAGCATCATTCAATTAACATGAGGACAGTACATGGCATTACATAAGAAACAAAGTTATAACCTAGTAAGTGCATAGTAACTTAGGAAGAAAATAGTAAGATCTTGTTCTATCCTGGAGATAGAAAAGAACAATTCCCCCTGATACGCCACAATTGGTATCAGACTAAAAACCTTAGGCTAAGTCTTATGGGCTAGATATCTGGCTGCTAGATTGGCCATCCACGTCAGCCTGGGCAACCTCCTAAGTATTATGGGCTAGATATCTAACTGCTAGATTGGCCATCCACGTCATCTGTGAGCGCCGAACGGTTCAGCGTTTTTCTGAGCGCCGAACGGTTTGGCGTTTTGGTTACTTTTTGAGCGTCGAACGGTTCGGCGCTTAAATCTCAGCCGTTAGATTTTTGTGATTTTTATGAGCGCCAAACGGTTCGGCGTTTTGGTTACTTTTTGAGCGCCGCACTATTCAGCGTTTCAATCTCGATGATAATGCGACTGCGAGCAAATGCTAGGAGAGAGAAGTAGCCATAAAGAGTGTTAACTTTTTTCCCACACTTTTTTCATTATTTGCAGCACTTTTTGGCCAATCTAGCAGTCCAATCTAGCCCATAGGACTTAGCCTTATATGCATCAAGTTGGGCGATCAAATAGTAAACTGCAAAACCCAGTGCAGAAAAGAAAACCTTAGCGGCAAGATCTCTACCTTTTCAAGCTCTTGAACGAACATCGTCTTCCACAATAAAGTGGGCTTGGCATCTCCTACATTCTCACTTTCGATGAAGAGGGACAGAACTGAAAAGAGACATACGTAAATGTTTAACTTAATCTCAGCGTGATAACAAAAACTACAGAGGGAGAAAAGCTTACATCTAGGAGGGAATATCACCAGCAAGTTTAATAAATCTGATTTTATCGAACCCCTTGTAATACATATTCCCCTAGCAACCTTTTCTATGATTTCACTTTTGTCAATCACTTTCAAAGCATTTTTCTGGCAAATTTGGAGCTCGAGATAAGAATGGTCGTGATGAACCAGCAACAAAAGGATTTATTACCAAATGTTGACTGAGTATCTCCTGACCTGACCTGATGCCAATCTAACACCTTTGCAGTCTCCATTTTCTTACATAGTTCAAGGGATTTCATTTACATGCATCTAAACAATTTCCATTCATATTAGACAATAACAAAGTAAAGGAACACGAATTGAAGTTATACAAGCATATATTCCTTCCCTCGATATCGAAAGAGTATAGGTAAATTCAAACTATCTGGCAGAAAAGAAATCAAATCTTCAAGATTCGTCTCACCTTGGACAAAAACAAAGTTACTACAGGCAGACGCAGTACCTATGCAAAGAAGATTTGATTTTAGTTGAAATTCATGAAAAATTATACCGAAAAAGACGTGGCAAATGACAGAAGTGTGACTATATTACTACTACTGCAAAAATACCGCACATTCTCAGCTTCAGTAACTTCACTGGTTTTGGTCACACGAAGAAAACAGAAAAATTATGTCTTTTCAGACCTCTGTTCTTGTTTATGGGTGAAAACTACTCCTGCAGAATTTGGTAATTTGGGGTGTGGATGAGGAATGAATCTAAACCCTAAACAAATGCACTGCACGATGAGTGCTTGTAGATTCGAGAGATCAATTTGTGCAAGTCCGGCCTAAACCAAGAAATGGCCGTTCCAGACTTGTTTCGGTCACAAAGTGAAGGAGATGGGGTTGATCTTAGGGAGGGAAGCAAAGAAGGTGTTGAGATTGTGAAGGTGTTGGCTTGCTTATGACATGACTTGAGAAAGGTGGCAGGCTTGTGATTAATGCAAGCAAGCTCACGGGTGTTTGAATACGTTTTATATTAACACTTGGTTTTACGCCTAAATGCGGACTTGTGTTGTTTTTGAAATAGGGGCGGAGAACCTATTTATACAAGTCATTGAGCCTTATTCACGTCTCTCGTGGGAAGTGGAGGAAGTGGAGTGATGGAGTAGTGGAGTTGTGCGTCGGTGCCACACGACCAGTCTTGCCCACTTCTCCTGTTCATCTCTAACCGTCCATGTCTTCATGACACGTTCTTGTGATGGCGCGTTGCCGCACGCTGTAAACCGCCAGACCAATACCCCAGTATGTATCCCCCGATTTGTGACATGATTGATATACGGAATGTGTGGATCGTGAATCCACGAAAGATAGCATGTAATCTTTGAATTGAATAAACTGCGTTATTCGGGAAGTCGATACTTGTGAAGTATCGTGTGTATTTTATGTGTAGTCTGCATTATGGTGTGGTAAAGTGATGAGTAATGACGCCTCACTAACCAAATAACTCTGACCAGGGTTGTATAACCAAGGCTTTGGTGAAGTTGGACGGATGAGATGATCTTTGAGACACTCATCTGCGGCCGTTAATGAATATTAGGGTTTTTGAAGAGGTGCGCAAGCATCACTCTTGACTTGGTCGAAACCAAGCATGGAAAGGGATTTGGAGAGGACCAGTAGGGTATGTATGTAGACAACATGCCGGTGTGCACGTCCATACCTCCTTTGTCCCACGAAGGCACGATCTAGGCCACTCAATTTGGCCAGGTAAAGTTGAGTGGTTGAGATCGGTTTTCGGTTTATAAATCCATTGCCGCAAAGGAGTTGAAACAGCGTGACATCCCTAGTTTGGGCACGCGTTTCAAGGCGACCCATCTTGGTCGGTCTTGGTCGATCATACCAGCGTGTAGGTGGTAGGTGGTGTTCACACCTATACACGATTATCCCATGAAAACGTGATCCGAGCCATCCAAATCGTCCGGCGAAGTTGAGTGGTCGAGATCGGTTCGTGGTTTGGGAGCGTGGCCATGCTAGTTTGGACGCACGTTTTGGATTAACCGGGCATGATATGCCTTGGCCGAACACATGAGGAGGTAGATGGGCCCACGGTGGTCATCTTTGGTATGACCGGCCCTTTGCTTAATCTAATCTTTGACCCTCCATTCGTGCTTGGGAGAAGATGGACGTGCGTGATGGCTTGAAACCCTAATTTTGGCTTTCAAAGCCGTGCGCCATCTCTTGTTTGGGTGACAATTTTGTCACGACCAACCATGGTTGGTTTTGACCGATTGGTCAAGTGTGTGGCGAGCCCACGGTGATCGTGTTGACATGCTCTGGGCCCTTTGAGTCTACATCTACACCCTCCATCTATACCTGCGAAGATGGATGGTTGAGGCCCTTTGCAACACATGTAATATGCCGCAAACCCTAATTTAGGGTTTTAGTCCATAATGCTTGGTATGAACGGTTTCTTGGCAAGCTAGGCCAATGACCGACCATGCGGGGTCGGCCGTGGGTATTCCATACCTGCTTGGGGGTGATGGAATTTATCAGGGTCATCAATCATGCTTATGGAGTTGGATGACTGCGATCGAATCATATCCGGGTGTCTGATCAATCCGGATGCTTTCAATCGGGGTAGTATAACACAGAGAGGGCTCAATCGGGCTAGTATAACACACCGAGAGTCAGCACATACGGGTATTTCGTACATGGTTTCATTATAGTGCTTGGAGGTTCGTGTTACTCTGTAAGAGTAACACTCGGTCGTCATGCCACAGCGATAATGAGAAGCTGGAAATACAAGGCTGATATGAAATTCACGGGGAAGGGATTGTTGCCACGAGGCTCCAACCTTGGAGGAATTTCATGTATTCACGAAATGGGATTGTTGCTACATGCTCCATTCTTGGTGAATTAAGTGAGGAGTATCAACACTTATAAATGGCTCGTATCTTTTACAAGATGTCGAGCGCATGATTTTTTCCGGTTTTTACAAATTTAACCTTAAACGAAAATCCACCATCAACAGTTCTGAACTGCACTTTTCTGCTTTAGATGTAGAGCTAGCAAGAGATTTCGATAAAACCTTCAATTTGTTGACCTGCGGGGTAGTTAACGAAGAAGATAATTAATAAACCATATGAAGCAACAGAGTGACAATTGGATTAAGCTGCTTAAAACTTCTATCAGTACATGTATACAAAATAGTTGAACTTCAGGTAAAAAAAAATTGAGAGCCAACAACGCCCACCAAAATTAAGCTTTTAGCTAACCAAAGATGACATACATTGGACCAGAAGATTTTATACACAGTAGCCACTAATTAGTGAGCTAGAAATCATACTTGCATCAAGAATACTTGGCAGACACAACGCAATCCATAGAAGTTGAAATAAGAAGGCAAGAAATGGAAGAACACCTATCCGAACTCTAATCTAATAGCAAAGAGATGTTACTACCAATGCGATTACATTAACCCATTGATCAAAAAGCTTAAAAGTAAGAAAAGGAGGAAGAAAAGGTTAATCAATTGATTAGTTTCTAGGATGCTAATGATTTATTACTGAATTAAGAAGGATTATGTTTTAGAAGGATTATGTCATAAAAGGCCAGTACTTTCCGTACTTTGTAAAAACAGTTGTGTGAGTTGAAGAGTGACCTGACATGGAACCAGTTAGCCAAGAGCTAAAGATACTTATTCATACAAGATATACAAAATTTGATAGATGTACCTCGAGGAGGACAGGACCATACACTTCCTTTTTAAACTCATGCCGATGTTCTTGTAACTAGTGACAAGCCTCTTATATTTTGTCAGCTCCAGAATTTTTCAATGCTTGAAGAAGCTTATTATTTGCTGGTTCCATAACATACCTGTCCATTATACATTATCACATTGACCCCATTCTTTAACAGTTCATTAACCTGCACAAAAAAAAATTCAAACTCTTTACAATATGCCATCTTCAAAAGTCATTTCTACATCTAATGCATTGAATGAAAACTTTCAAATGTACACTACTGAAAACAGTTTTGGATTGTTAAGAATCCATTATTACCTCATTGATTCTTGGCTTCATGAAGTCACCGGATAGGGCATCACAAACATTCCCAGACTGACTTCCCCATCTGAAACATTAGAGTACCAACATTATTCATTTTTATTGTTTTGAAAGGACAAAAAGAAGCAGTTTTGATAAAACACCAATATAAGATACAAGTTCAGCATGTCGGTTGATTCACGTAGCCTATCATAGTCATGTTCTTCAACATAGATTTGATTCAATGCCTCATTCAAAGCAGGCATGCTAATAACATTTGCCCTTTCAGCAATTTTATCCTCCTTCACTCTCTCAAAGATACCAGTATATGTCTCACCACCAGAAGCATCAGTCTCGTCCCAATCACCTAATCTTGGTATAGTTGAAGGATTTTCAGGATGCAGAATCAGAAGTTACATTATGTTCTCAACTCTAATCAAGTTTTCACAGCAATATTAAGACAAACAACTTTCTAAGATGCAGGATGCAGAATCGAACGTCATGACACCCCAAAGACAAACAACTTTCTAAGACATAACAATTTCATATACGAGCTAACCAACAACACTACCTCAGGAATTTCACACTTCTTCTTTTAAAAAGGAAATGATTAAGTTTCTAGTATGTAATGCAACAAGGATAAGTATACCACTGCAATCTCAGTTTAATTATAACCAGGGTTCCGAATTTCTCGTCAGCTCAAAGTTATACACACCACATAACAGAGCCTTTTATAATCCCTCAACAATCACAATAACTACCCTGAAATGGCCAAGACTGAAATTTCAACAACAGCTTGAAGCCTAGAACATCCTACAGATTAGCATAGAATCAATTAAGAATCTACCATTCAGTATCATAAACTTGAACATGATTATAAAATTTCACCAACCACAAGATTAACAAATGAGATGAAATGAAAATTGTTAATTTTGTAAAATTAGATCAACAACACCAAAAACTTCTTCATACATGGAAAATCATACCTAAAGAAATCAAAACCAACCCCATTCAACAAAAACAGAAAAATCACACCAATTACATCCATGAATAATCAAAGAACAAATACAAACCCAATACGGCAAATGAAAAAAGAAAAACTAATTTCACAACAAACAAATCAATACCCACATCCAAAGTTATCCCCACCAAACCAAAACAGCTGAAAAAAAATTAAAGACCGCCATTTTGGGTCACTTTAAGCTGTCAAGGAGGATTAAAACCCAGAGAGAGAAGGGGAGATGAAATGAAACAATTATATACAGCAATACCACCAGCAAACATGATTTATGAATCAAATCAAGATTTCAAATTTAGGGCTTTTTGTAAATCAAATCCAAGCATCTATTTTATAAACCTATTACATTGAAACAGAGACGAATAAAAAAAACCAAGTTGACCCTTTAATTGGATCTTATAACAGCACACTAACCCATCAATAACAAATTCAGGCAATGAAAAACTGAAGATAATTACAAAGATAAGATTTTCTTTCTTCAACTCCAATGAGAAATTTAAAATCAAGTAATAATAAAGAGGAGAAATTGATTACCCTATGTAAGTGTGACCTTTGAATCTAGGGCACAAGGAACAGAGAAGATAACATGCGTGAAATCCTTTGCCTTCATCTTCTTCCTCTACATATTCTTTTTCTTCGTATCCTTCCTATGTATTAAAAATTAGGGTTTCTGATCTTTCTTTTGTCGTGCGTTCTTTCCTCTTTCTCATCTCTATGTATAGAATTTATCCGTTTGAATTGAAACTTCAGAGCTGCAGATCCTGAATGAAAGAGAGGAGAAGAAAGAGAGGAGATGAAACTTCTATGGCTGAGAAATGAGTAGGAAAATCGATGAAGGAAAGATAAAGTAGATAAGTTTGAAGGGTGGAAAAAAAAAGACTTCGACCAAACTATGACTTGGGCGTAAAAATAGGTCATAGTATTCCCGACCACACACGTGCTTCACACGCTTGAACCCAATGCAGTTGCAATTCGCAACCTTACGTGTGCAGTTGCAAAATTCGTAACAGATATTTGTCGTTGCGAAAAATTAGCAATGGCGATTAGCAACATATATTTTGAACGACGCTAGTGTCGTTGCTAATCTGGGTTGTTAATTCCTTAAAATGGTGTAGTGGCTGGGTTCTTCCTCTGAGACGAAGGGACGCTTCCTCCCGAAGAAGGATCGGAGGCGTAGATTAGGGGCTCAGGCATAAGACGATGAGGGTAATGCTTAATAATGCCATGATCCTTCTGAAGGCTCTGCTCGATCTTGGTCAAGGTGTTGTTAACCTCTTCGGCAAGCTGGAAACGAGCCTTATGTGTAATAACGGTGGTCTTGAGCTCAGACTGCGACAACGAAAACTTCAATCGCGTTACTTCCTTGGCTGCCTCCTTCGTTGTTGCGTCCCGAGATCCTGCCAACCCTTCATAGTACTTAGTTTGGCCCCTGCTGGTGCACTAAGGAAGATTGAGCTTCTTTAAGCTTTTCATTTGAAAGGTCAAGCTGTCCCTCGAGCTCTGAAAAAGAAGACACAAGTGGGTTAGAGAATTAGAATTACGGAACTGTTCACGACCAAACAAATGTATACCTTCGACACTAGACGAAGCTATCTCATATTCATTAACTACAGTGTCCCGGGCTTCGTCGAGGAAATCATACTCGTCTGAAATTTTCTTATAATCCAATCGAAGATTTGTGAGAGCAAACTGACACTCATCCAACTCTACCTGCTTCATGGAGTCTAAGTGATGAAGGCGATTGACTTCGTCACTTATTTCCTCTATCGTTTCAGTAAGCCTGTACATATTAACTTCAAGATCCTTCTCAGATTCGATTAAACGAGCAACATCAGCCCGAGAAGCACACAAGCATTACTAAGGGCATGAGCCTCAGCTCTGGCATCGTCCCTCTCCCGAACAAGTCGTTGTATATGGTCCCGAACTTCAGGATCATGGGATGAACAAGCCTAGCGCAACTCTTCTTCCAAATTTGTTACCTTAGTCTCTAAACGAGAAATATCCTCACGCGCCTCATGCAGATTCTCACGAGTCCACAGTAAAGCACCGTTGAACTGGCGACGATCGACATTATAACTGTTCTGCATATCAACCATTTGGTTCCGCCTCTCTCGCCACTCAGCCACCAGGACATTATGATCATCAGCTTGGGCATTCCATTTATCATCTTCATCCTTAATTTTCTCCACCAACTCTCTGATCCGAGAAGCTTGCCGAGTCCTTTCATTTCGAAGCCATGCTAACTCTTTGACATCACCCGCTGAAGATAGGGCCGGGAGACTCAAACAATACACTAAGAAGACGAAAGGGAGAGACGAGGAGGAGCGTAAGGAAAGAAAACGAACCTTTGGAAGATGAAGCCTCGCTACGAGCCTTCTCCAACTCAGTACGAACGTAAGCGATTTCAAGACGAAGTTTCTCCTCGGACGCACCAAGCTTCTCTTTCCCTGTCAGCCGATTTTCAACTCCAATATCTCCTTATCCTTAGCAGCGATGAGTGCCTCAACAGAATTCAACTCCTCTTCTCTACGACGAAGCTTTTTCTCCAGTTTAAGGGCCTTCGCCTTGAAGAACTGATACATAGTATTGCTACAGTGCTCGCTCCTCACCAACTACGTTAATAACATGTAAATAAAAGTGATCAATAAAAGAGCATCACGGTACTCGACCTAAGGGAATATGCAAAGACTTACCTCGAGAATGCGTTGCTGAGGGAAACCATATTGATACCCATCAGCAATGGCCATAATATCAGCAATAGAATAAGGAGGGTCGACCAACAGACTGGTCGAGGTAGCACCCAAATCCTTCTCCCAGACCTCGGCAACATCTTCATACGACGGTAGCTGCATTCCTTGACGAGTAAAGGCATCGGAACTTTTCTCTCCAGGCACCACAGGAGCGGGGTTGGGCACACACAACAGGCCTTTCTTCATTAGCCACTCAAAGGTTTCATTATCTCCATCGTGCATCACAACCTTCTCAAAGTTATCAGAAGATCCACCAGCAGCGGCCCCTCCACCAGCAACGACCCCTTCACCAGCAGTGGTCCCTTGGCCAACAGAATTCTTCTTGGCCTCGGCTTCCTTGTTATCAAGAGCCTCGACATCCTCACCATCGGAACATCTTCTTCCTCAGCTACCTTTTCACCCTTAACCCCTGCAAGAACATCCCATTCGTCGTTTGGTGAAAGCAGAGAAAAATCCGAAGCCAACCCCAAAGTAGTATCAATATCAATAGGGCCTTCAGCGGAATAAATCCTACCAAAAGAGAACTCTTGGTTGGGGTTCGTGGCTTGAAGATCAGCATCCTCGTTCCCTTGAACGTGCATAAACTCAGTAGGAGGATCGTTCACTTGAGCTTTAGAAATGATGTTCTCTTCTCCATCCTTAGCACCAACATTCCCACCACCTTCGTGACCGGGAGTTCAGTACGTTCCTCATCATAGGTAACATCCTCGTCAGAATTTTCTTCATCGTTCAGTGGACTTTTAACTTCCGGAATTTCTGTCTCTTCTTCACCAGCAGTAGAGGACCGAACATGACCGATCATTTTCTTCTTCGTAGCCTGAAACAAACATTTGATCAACTTCTGATTCTAGGGGCAAACATACAACAACATACTTTTATAAGTAATAGAATCATACCTTGACACTGGTAGTACTCTTCGAAGGAAGAACCGCATAGGAACTCTCCTCCTCATCAACAACATCAACAACATACTCAAAGTTCATGCCAGCGAAATTTAGTTGCCAAGGGCATAAGTCACCATCACGGGATGGGGCACTATCACGAGACTGACTACTAGCAACAGGACGCCACCCTGTTGATTAGGCACCCAACCATAGGCCCAAGGACCGATGACTTCAATAACGGTGGCATGCCACTCATAATCATGATCACTCTTAAGTCGCTCATTCTTGGGGAAAAGCCTTTGAGAAGGAGTCCCTTCGGTACCAGTGACATAACGAAGCTTCGAGTCACTCACTTCACTTAGAAGACGAACTTCACTCCATGGCTTACGATTTCTACCATTGACGTAATCTCCAAAAGAAGCGTTGAAATTCTCAGGGGTATACCAATCTCTCTCAGCAGGTTTGGTAACGTAGCAGGTCATCATCTTCTCGCCTTTACTCCGAAGATAATACTCTTTCAGCGTTCGAAGATAATTTCCACTCAGTTGTACCACCGAAGGACAGTGAGTATGAGGAGTGGAACCCTCACGATTGGCCAGAACATCATAGTAAAAAGAGTCCCCAGAGCTTATACGAGAGGCAACATCAAGCCGGCTTCGAAGGTCCCCACGGTTGTCAGCAAATGGAAGTCATCATACTTATAGTTCACGATCATATCATAAGTAAGGTCGTCATCTGGCGCATAAAACTTAACATCAAAAGCCTCGAGGCCATGCTTTACTTTGAACGCTTCAAAATCAACATGCTTAAAAGTAACCTTCTTCTTGGAAACCGAGACGCTTCGTATAACCGAGGCAACGTCAAAACTAGTAGCCTTGCCCAACGACGGTTTCTTCGGAGGACTCATATCTGAAGCTTTTCTCTTGGTTGGCAGATTCCTCGACAGGTCTACCTTCGGCGCAGCACCTTTAGCAGAAGATTCTTTCACGGGAATGGTAGATTGTGGAACCTTAGACTTCTGAGAAGGCATCGTAACTGGGGCAACAGAACGAAGAGGTTGCACATTCAGCGGTTCAGCACGCTGAGAAGAAGGATGCTGCACACTCATCTGTTTAGCGCATTGAGAAGAAGGATTAGCCAAAGGATGGTTAACTGCGTATCGAGAACCCTTCGGAAGATCCCCCCTCTTAGTAGATGAAACTCTAGGACCTGACGAAGACGAAGTCTTATGAGCACGAACGTCCGGTTGGGAAGACCTAGACGGACCACCCTTCGGCGGAGATATATCAGGACTTCTAGATGGAGGAGATCTGTAAGGACTCGATGGTGGAGTTTAGTAAGGAACCCGATGACGATCAGCCATATCTACAAGGTACATAGAAGGAAAACAAAATCACACAACAGTTTAAGAACCCTAATCAGTATACTTCATCAAGAACACCATCAACATCAATACACCATAAAAATCCTTATCCCGTCGATCAACAGAAAATCTCTAAGTTTTGTGATAAAGAACAGGGGCAAGTATATATACTTTCGTATATTATGTTCTTCATCACAAAACCCAGACACAGCAGCAGCAGAAAAGAAATCAATCAAAGATGAATAACGATAAAGAGAATATCATACCAGAAGTAAAAGCGGTATCCACAGACGAAGACGGCCAACGACGACAAGCTATAAGTCTTTGGAGATCTTGTCAGAACAAACTCAGAGCAACAGCAGCAAAAGTTAAGAACAAGAAAACAAAAAGAAGAAGAGTAAAGGTTCAGGGTTGAACTGACAAGAGAATGAAGAGAGAATAAAAGTTATGAACCCACACCAAACCCTTGTATTTATAACCGTAATAAGTGGGGAAAACCGTCCCAAGAATAAAGAGGAAGTAAATGCCAAGAGCGGGAAACGTGCCATAAGAACAAGGAGAAGTTAATGAGAGGAGTGGGGAAAATTGTGAAGACAGTTTTCTCCAAACTTTGACCAACTTCAAACTTGAAGAAAATGGGCAAATTATATACACGTAATTCTCCATCTTCCATGTGTTGATGGAACCACACGTGGGAGACATGCAACCCTGAACATCGAGATATGATGCCACGTCCCAAAACTCAAGGGGCATCTTACATCTACATAAACTTATCACCAAACCAATCAAACGATGGAGGATTAAGGGGCACCAAAGGACCAAGCTACCGCGAAGTACCATAGGAGACCAAAAGATTAACTTTACTCCATCCCAAGGAAGATCCAAGATCAAGGGCGGGGAAGAGTCACGCCGACAGGGATGTGACAGGGGCATCAGATAGCCGCCTGACGCATGCGGACTTCCCCAACCACCCGCATTAAACACCCTAGGTATAGGACGCGTGTCGAAGATCCTATGGAGAAGAAGGAAGTCCATCTTTATTTCTACAAAATGTCATTGAGAGACGATGGGTCAGAACGAAGATAGCATAGGGATAATGCAGTAACCGAGACAATAAGGACAGCTATATTCGAGGAATGGGACCCACAGAAGAAATCTATAAATACCCCAACCCACTAAGGGAGAAGGGATCGATAGTTTTTTCGGAAAATAGAGAGAGATATTCCAGGAGAGATAAATAGGAAGAGTAAGTATGAATTTCATTTCCCTCCTAGCTTCGTTCCTCACTCAAAGTCATTCGACTATCTTTGTAACCTTTGAATACATAGTGAAACACAAACCCCCGTGGATATAGGCCTTAGTGCTGAACCACGTAAATCGCTGTCTCATTTACCTTTTGTACCTTTGATCTTTTACTTAATATGCTTTATTATGTTATGTTATGTATCATACATTGATAGATCGGTTTAATTACCTCCCTATGGTTAGACAAGGACGAGCCCGAAGGCTCTGAGTCTAATAATCATCGGACTTGTGCAATTTTACCCGTATTTACTCTTCTCAATGATTTCGTGTGTAATGCGAATCTTGTTTGTGAACACGATGATACCATCGTTACTTATGTGTTCACAAATCGGGTGACAAAAAAAAAAAAAGAGGCGCGATTCACTTTTTCTTAGTGGTGGAGACTTGTATGGTGATCTTTATCTGCAAATTCCAGATGATATTCTTATTTTTGAGATTTATCAGGGTAGGAGGTTAAATTCATGTTTGTTATTAGTTTTTGAAGTTCTTACGGGTCTGAAGCTGAACTTAGATAAAAGTTCAATATGTATGGGGTTACTAGTATAAGGGATGATAACATTGTCAAATGATTATCTCTAGAGTTGGTTTGTAAAACTTTTGAGATTTGAGCAAAGTATTTGGGTCTTCCAATTGGTTCCACTCATACGAATATTGCAGATTGGATTGATGTCTTTGAAAAAATGGAAAAGATGATGGCGCCATATAAAAGAAAATTATTTTGGAAGCGGGAAGGGTCACTCTCATTAGATATTCTCTAAAAGTATTCCAGTTTAGTACATGTCTTTTATGCAACTTCCAGAGTCGGTGGAAGTTAAACTTAATCGTATCCTCCGGAGAGTCTTATGTGATACTATATAGATAATAAGGAGAGAAATTCTTAGTAAAAATTTATTATGTGAATGAATACCAGTCTCTTGTTTTAGTGTTGTATGGGTTTTTACAAAATAGGAGAAGTTGAAAACAAGTTTCAAAGTAAAGAGTCAGATTCATATTTAAGAGCGCAATAATAATCAACATTCGCCTGCTGAGTAGAATCGTAGTGTTGCATTCTACAAGGCATGATCGTTGTGTCTTGGAAGACGACATCCTTAAACCGTAAGCACCTTATGCGGAAATAAATTGTATTTGAGGAAAGATGTGTATCGCGCCTCGATCAACCCAATCCGATAAACATTCCAACTTTCTGTCTTGTTAATATTTTTTTGACGCTTGAATATGATGTCCGAGAAACCGAAATGTACCATTTACAACAAACATCTTGGTTGAGATCTACAAACTTAAAGAAATGCCTCGCTCTTTAATAATTTAATAATAAAAAATTAACATATCATATCCCGAGACATCGATTTCCTTCGCTTTCTTCTTATATTTTTTTTTTTACAAACAGTGAAGGTGGGACAATGAGTCACTAGATCTAAAAATGACATGTTACTTATCTAAACGCTAGAAGTTGAAAAAAAGTTTTGAAGTAAAGAGTTTGAGTAATATTTAAGAGCACAATAATAATCAGCGTTCCCCTGCCGAGTAGAATTATAGTGTTGTATTCCACAAGGTGTTATTGTTATGTCTTGGAAGACGACATCCTTAAACCGCAAGCACTCTATGCTGAAATAGATTGTCTTTAAGGAAAGAAGAGAATCTCGCCTAATCAACCCAATCTAATAAGTACTCCAACTTTCTATTTTGTTGATATTTTGTTTATTTGTGAATATGATGTGCGAGAGACCAAAATGTACTCTTTCCAATAAACATTTTGGTTTAGATCTTCAGACGCGAAGAAATGCCTCGCTCTTTAGTTATTTAATAATAAAAAAATATAACTTATCACATTTCCTGACATTGATTTCCCTTATTTTTTCTTAGGAAAAAAAAAACAAAAAGCATTACTGAAAACACCGAAGGGGGGACGGTGAGTCACTGGATCTAAAAATGGGTTGTTACCTGATGCTAGAATTGTACAGGCGCAAATTCTCTGTACACAAAAACCCATGTACCCTCCGTACCCACTAATCAACTCTTGACACTTGTATAGGCGTAACTAACCATATTCCTTCCTTATTCATTTCCCTTAATTACATAAACATAACTTGGATAAAAAAAAATTAATGAAGAAAGTAAATGATCTAATATTCTCTCTTAAAATTTATCTGCATTTCATGTGCAACAGTTGATAACCCAAATCCATTGATTACCCATGGGAACAGTTTGATTAATTCGATGATGATCTATGATTGACCAGCTGATTCGTGATGATTAAGATAAATCCACAATAAATTTGTTATCAAGTTTATCGTGATATAATCAATAGTTAAATCCTCATTAAATATGATATCAAGTTTATGAAAACATTTTAGGTATGTAATTTCTTTTAGATAATTTAACAATTTGTTAGGAGTATTTTATGGTTTTCCCTATTTCCAATCCCCATTTTCCCTATTTCCCATCCCCTTAACAATTTCTAAAATCAATTTAGATATCAATTCTGTATTTTCCTATATACCACCCATGAAAGTCAAATTGACTCTGACCATTGTCACTCTTATTTTTCTTCTTCTTCATTAATCCCATTTTTCATTAAAAAAAAAACAAAACCCATCAAGTTAGAAACCCTAAATTAGCTTCCAATTAATTATTCTAGTACACCTATTTTTATCTTTTGTTCTTAATCTGCCAAAACGTAGATAAATTAATCGGAAACCATTATTGTGCAAGATCACATTATTGAAAAATTAGGGAAAACAATCTCAAACCTAGTTCAGTCAAATAATGTTAATTCTATTGAAAATATATTTTGTGAACAAAGTTTAGGGGAGATTAATTAAATTAATTAATCACAAGATCACCCGATTGTTGTGATGGTACCAACTGCACTTTAACTACTCGTGCATATACCAAAACATGGTAATCCAATCACACAGTTCATAATACCATAATCGTAGGGTTCACTCACGACTTAAAGCGAAGGTAATAGCACATGATCCAATCAGTAATTTGTAAATGGCTAACTCAAAATGATGCCCCGAGAGATGAAGCCCCATAGGCAAAAGAATAAAGAGGATATCTTGATGATGAGGTTTTATAATCATCCACAAACAGAAAAATTTGAAATAGTGAGAGATATCATGGATAGAAAATAGAACGGATATCACGACGATGAAGTTCTTTTTTCCATGGAAAGTAATCCTTCACGAACAGAAAAAATTGGAAGTCTTGAAAGATCGAAAGACGAAAGTGGTGATAAAATATGTTGATGTCTGATTTTTTTTTTATTCGGTTTGGTTGCACTTGCAGGATGGTTTTATCATCGGGTGTAAATAAACGTCAAGAGATGGTATTTAGTGTATTTGAAATTTTATATGGATGGTACTAAGGATAAATGGGGATAGGAATTATGAAGGATGAGAAATAGGAAAAGTGGGGATAGGAAATAGGGAAAACCTATTTTATTAACAATACTCATTGTGTATTCGTAAGTTAGATGTATATCAGTTATATACTATGATATTATACGATATGGTGTTTGCTTTTGATAATGTGTGATTTGAAGATAAAGGCGGTGTATAAAGAACTAGGTCTTAACCCGTGTTGTAACGATACGGGATGTTTTGTCTCTAATACGATATTGTTCACATTCCTCTTGCTTCATTTTTTTCGTGAGTAATTATTTTGATATTCAAATAGGTTTTGGGCAGAAATATAATGGGTTACCTGATATTTTTATTTTTACTTAAGCATGTTATTTCAATTTATTAGCTGGACGGAGTAATAATGTTGTGCCAACATGAAAAAAAATAAAAAATACAGTAAATAGATATTTTTCCCATTTATTGTTCCATTACACCATAATTTTAAATTTCAAAAAGAATATTTCATTTAACAATACATATACCTAAACTGGCAATCCAACTCCATGATGTTTATGACTACATTGGTTCCGAAATTATTGATAACTAAGGCTCTAAGAAGTGAACCAAAAACCCATAATATTTTCCCTACTATAGATAAAAATTATTTTTTTTTTTTGCAAGTGTGAGAGTTATAAAAATGAAGAACGCTTGGCTATTGGAAGGTTGAGATATACACATGTGAGCTGAAAAAATAAACTTATCAAAGTAAATCAAAACATGTGTAAGATTCTTTCTCAATCATATTGATAACATAAAATTGAAGAAATTCGTGGATAAAAAGATTTCACACCAACTATGCTAAGTAGTGCATGAATGGCGTTCTCACATCTAGTGTTACTCAAGTAATTTGGAGCAATAAAGAGCATAGTCATATTTTGTATCTACATAAATTCAACTAACCTTCTGAAGAAAAATTATTAGTTTCAAGGTAGAGCCGACACAAACTTCTGTCGCCTTCAACGTGTAGAACACACACTGGGTTTAATCGGCCTTAAGATTAAACAAATACCCCAACATTAGTCAAATAATGTCTACAAATACGGGATCGAAACAAAGTGCTAACGGGAAAAATGAGAGACTAACATCATCGTGTTACAAAGAAAATACCCTATATGTATCAAATTTCGTTAACCAAAGATGTATTCAAATTAAAAAGTCATCAACTTAACACAAAAATATAAAATAACCCAAGTTAAATCAATACTTGCATAAACAAAACTTATAAGAGAATTTCGTAATTATTAAATACCTTTAAAATCACTATTAGAGATTTAATTGCATGTCTCGTTAAAAATTACGGTAGGACGAAATCACCAGATTAATCTATAGAAATTTCACTGGATATGTAGCAATTCAGAGAAGTTTACATTGGTGGTGATGCGCTCCATCTAAGTGTTGTTCGATTGATTTTTTTTTAGAAGGTTTCGGTTTTCATTGGAGAAACCGAGAGGGAGCGTTTCATTATATTCATTATCATTCAGAAATCCAAGACCAACTCGCTCTTTACTTACGAAATCTCGATAAAACCTTAGATTTATCTATTGGTGGGAGAAACCATGATATTAAATCTGTAGTTTTTAGTATTTATTATATAACGTGACATCCAAATGTTTTTTTTTCCTTCTTAATTTTCATGTATTTTAACCGAGTTTATATTAGTATTAATTAAGACGATCAACCACATTTCTACTTTATAGTGTTACCCTTTTGTAGCGGCACATAATTAACGTGGAAATTTATGAGGAATCCATGTTTGGTTCCTCTCTCTTTTAGAAATCTATCATTTAAATGGTATATATCTATAACCCAAAACATAAGATGTGCGGCTAAGATTACTAGTTTTAGATAAATATATATTTTCACATTTTATATAGGACTAATTTAACCTTTATAAATTAAGTAATAATAATAAAATAGTAATAAACATAATTCCACTACATAATCGGTAAATACAATCATGATCGGTTTTTATGGGAGTTTTTTGTTTCTCTTTTTCTCTTTATTTTTCTATATAATCGGAAAAAAATTACCAATATTTAAGAGCTCTTCATTAATTTGTTTCCATAATTTACGGTTGTGGAAATTTCTGAGGAACCCAAGTTTAATTCCTCTCTCTTCCATAAATCCGTCATTAAGATGATATATATGTGTAGCCCAAAACTATAAAATCTACGGTCAAAAGTAATAATTTTAGATTAGATTTACATTTTAAATTTTCAGATGGACTAAATTAACCATAATAAGTTACATCTTATTAATAAAATAAACGGGCCGCGAGTTATAAACCCAAAGGTGTCACTATCCATGCACAAAAACTCCAACAAAATAAATTGTTCACAAAAACCCCATTTAACATAAACTGTCTATATTACCCTTCTAGTAGTTTAAATCACCCCAACAAAAACAAAAATCAACCCCACCTTTCTATTCTATTATATTATCAACAACAACAACCCACCACCAGCAACACCACCACCGTGCCACCACCACAGACCACCATCGCGCAACTACCACCGCCGCCACCGCCAACTACCACCGCCACTGCCACCGCGTACCACCACCACTGCACCACCGTTGCCGCAGACCACCATCGCGCTGCCACCACCATCGCACCACCACCACTCCACTACCATCCGCCACCACTGCCACTGCTTCACCGCCGCCATTACAACACTGCCACCGACCACTGCCGACCGTCAGCAACCATCGTCGCCGCCGACACCTGCCACTGCTGCTACCGACCACTTCCGTTTTCGACAACTACTGGCACCAGCACCGCCACTACCATCATCTCCATAGCTAAAATTTGATGAAACAAGTTATGGTTTCATCAATTAAATGAAAAAAAATATGATGAAACCAAAATCGAAACATGAAAAAACTGAAAAAATATGTTTCATCAACAAAACTGAAAGAATATGTTGAAACCAAAATTGGTTCCAACAATAAACTACAATTTGGCTTTGTTGACAAATATGAAACATGAAACCAAAAATTTTCAGCATAAAATTCTGGTTTCGTCGACATAAAACTTGAAGAAAAAAATCACATATTAGATGATACCAAAACAAGTTTCAATAAAAAAAAATTATATCACCAACAAGTTGGTTTCGTCAGCAAAAATTAGCAAAATTTGGTTTCATCATAAATACGATGAAACTAATTTTTGTTTCATATAAATAAGATAAGATGAAACCATAATTAGTTTCGTGCAAAATGTTTATTCAACTGCAAGAAAAATTACAAGAGATATTATACATGTCCATTGATAGAAAGACGTCATTGAAATGTCATGATTGACACGGCATGCCTACATGTCCATTAGGAAAAATATTCAAAGATGATAAAGACACGCAAATTAAAAGAACACCTATGGCGGTTATGGCGCTACCCAAAGACTAAGATATCCTTAAGAAAGCAGTACGGCAGATGGCGACAACCCGAATACTATTGTTCAAATCAGGGAATAAGTTAAGGAGTGAAACGTACTTATTAAACAGAACGATAAGCTATATCAATCGAAAGTGGTTAATATGTAAGAATGTATTACCTTGTTTTGTGGTTATCTTGATGTCAAAAGTATGTAGTTGCAGATGCACAAAAAAAAAAGGTTAACGTCGGATAAAACAAACGGTAATACATGTTTACCAGTACTATAAAACAAGTCTACAAAATTGATAAAACAAGAGTCCAGTGTCATCAAATGATGCATGTTTGCCACTTTGTACTACAGTTCTCGTTATCCCTTAATTCAGAGACAAGTTCCAAAATGAAAAGACGAGGGTACCCAAATATACCTCAATCTAAAACTTTTCCACCTATAAGTCCTTTCTCCGAAAATGATTGTCTATGGACTGAGTCGAGACAATACAACTAATCGGTTCACACTTCGTGTGATCGTCTATGGATACGAGATCGAGAAAATAAAACAACGAAGTATGTTTACTTGATAAATGATTCGGACTTAACCAAACACAATAGGATTACAATCAAGTAAATAGGAATTAATGTTTGTGTATTTTACTTCTAATTGTAATAAAACAATTATAATTGCGGAAATAGAATAGTAAAAGACACATTAAGATTTTGTTAACGAGGAAACCGCAAATACAGAAAATCTCTGGGACCTTGTCCAGAATTGAATACTCTCAAGATTAAGCCGCTATACAAAATCAAACTAACTTCTTATAGTTGATGCCAAGCAACTAAACCTATAGTTCACCTAGTTCCGTCTGCATTCCCATGCCTACAACTTGTAATAAGTCACGTACTTGGAACAATTCCTTTGGTTCATATTCTAAACAGTAAAGGAACAACAAATCTGTTTAGTAACAACTCTTTTCAACCAAGTGATATGAGTTCGACAAAAGGATCTTCCGTTTATCCCAATAAACTCCTTTGTCAGGTCCTTAGATCAATCTAATAACAACTACCAAAGTAATTGTCGAGATTTTGCAACCAATACTTTTAATCACAAAGAATTGTATTGATGCCGATCTACTCAACTAATCAATCCAATCTATCACAAGGATAAACCGATTATAGTTGGATCCTCTTTTACCGAAACAAGTATTGTGCACACCAAAGATTATGAACCCAAATAAGAAATCTTCTTCGTCTTCAAATCTTCTTAGATCTTCAATAAACACCTGCACACAATCAACTTGAATCTATTGTGATCAATCACACACAGAACGGAGTCAGTTAACAATGGATTATCACAAGAAGTCTTTAGATCTACAAATAGTCTAAAGATTCCCATCGAAACTTCGATCTAGTTTGAGTGAATCTTATATCAGAAGAGAAGCTTCTCAATCATAAACAAACTAGGTGCAATCAAAGTTCAACAACTGTCAGTCAATCAAATCAATCGAAAACTAATAATAAACCGCAATTATCTAGTTTCCCACCAACGGTACTAATAGAGCTTCTCAATCCCAAAGAATCCTTTAAACTGAGCGGTCGTAAGAGATTTCGTCTAATTAGG
This sequence comes from Papaver armeniacum, assembly GCA_023531295.1. Taxonomy (NCBI): domain Eukaryota; kingdom Viridiplantae; phylum Streptophyta; class Magnoliopsida; order Ranunculales; family Papaveraceae; genus Papaver; species Papaver armeniacum. The sequence goes on from JAJJWW010006488.1 coordinate 570,672, forward strand.
TTACTTTCCTCTCTGAATAGGCGGCTCCACCAGTAGTAACACAACTAAGTAGTTTTGATGAATCTGAGGATTAGTTTGCTCGAAATACAAATTTTGATATTTATAGACCAAGGAAGTTTGTACACCAAGGAATTTCCAAAACCGAAAATATTCTCAAGGTATGCAATATATTTCCAAATTCGGTTTCCATAATTCCTGGAAATGCTTTGTCCAAATATTGACCGAAAATCTCTTAGAAAATCTCCAACTAGTAAATGCACATTACTAATTTTTATTTTCCAAATATAAAATTAAAAACCTTAATTAAAAGATTCTCAATTTATTTTCGATCCGGGATTTTCCTTTAGCTATTAAGGAATATCTTTGAGCAATAAAAGATAAGCGTTACTGCACATGTTCAAAGTATGTCGACATCTTAACTTAGTAAATCATCTTTCATATTTACTATCTTGGAATCGATTTGCCACACTTCTAACAAGTTTAGAATTGGTTCATCTGACTTCCAAGAACTATGTGATTGATCAAGAACACTCAATCACCAAACATGGGTTTCACGGTTCTACCAAAACAAGTTTCGGTTCTAACTCCATGTGGGTACTGGAATTAGTCACACTAGATTTCTAAAATTCGGTTGACTAGGTACTAGGATCGGTTCCACCATATATATGATATCTAACTTGTATTTGTTGCATATGTCCATAGGATCAGTTCCCAATATCTAAAAATGTGTTGCACATGTTTATAGGATCGGTTCCCAATATCTAGAAACTTGTTGCAATTCTAACAAGGATCAATTCCCCTCTTGTGATCGGTTGCACCTCTTACTAGGATTGATTCCCTTTTGCCTAAAGTTGGTCATACCAATTACAACAAATCGATTATACCATCTCAGGTATTTACTTAAGATCGGTTTCACTAATAAAAGTCATACCAATACAAAAGTCAGGCCTTGTGAATAGTTTTACCAAGAACATAAACAAGTCATGAGTGGTTATACTAATCACAAATATTGGTAGTTCAAAAGATATGCAATGAATAACAATACCAATAACCCTAGCGATTTCCCTTTCGATTTTTGAATACCAATATTCTGTGGAGCACGTGTCGCGGTTTCAGTGGTCACACACAAGATAACTGAATAGCCCTCGCTGTACAGAGAAACCTGAGTAGCAGAGGATACCTTCGCAGATCTACTTTATCTTATCCCAAGAAGGGATACCTCGACGGTCAAGATAGGAAAAGTAAAGCCTAGTCTAGAGAGAGGCAGCTGGCGAAGGAACAGAGGTAGATGACATATCTAATCAGCATTAAATGCACAAATCTCTTATCTACACGCATAACCAAAGCACGTGGATAGAGATGATATGGCAGAACTTGAATGGCAAAGGATAGCGGTGAACGAAGGTACAATCTGTACTAAGGCTGGGAAGTTCTCGAAGGAACGTGGGTCAGCTGAGGTGGCAGAGTCCGACTGGAGAAATCACGCGGTGAATTAAGGTACCATTTGTACGGAAGGTATATCAGGGAACGATGGATCCAAAGACAGCAAAAATATACCTGGAACAGAAGGGGCTATAAATACCAAGCTTCACCAACAAACCAAGGCATTCAAGATCTAGGAGAGAAGATCCAGTCTTAAGCTTATACCTCTTTAATGTTTAGAACTTAAGTATTTACTTCAACTTGAGTTCTCTCTATTACCTTGGGAATCATTTAAGATCTTTGTAACCACCACAACTTAATACAAACAATCACTCATTACCCCGTGGACATAGACGAAAGTCGAACCATGTAATCTCTTGTGTCTCATGATAACTTAGCACCATTAACATTATATTTGTGTTATTCGTTATTATTTTGGTCTTGAATATCTTTTATTACTTAGCATTATCAGTTCAATAGAGGCATCAACACTACATAGTATTCGATTCTCTGAGCTGTATACATTATGTAGACTATGGGAAAATTAATAGTCACACGATTCACAAAACAAGTTCATGAATTTACTTCCTTTAAACGAATGTAAAACATTGTTTCCTAGGATGAAATCTTCACCTCATACCCATACATAATCACAATAGCATTCAAACGATTATGTCGATGTCTTATATACGAAGTTCAAAAGATAAGCGTTATACTTCGTATTGTATTCCTTAATACTACGTCTAACTAGAGTATAATCATGCATGCTTCGCAGTTTTGTTTTCAATATGCACGACTGGAAAGATATGCTAGGGAATGAAACAGTTCAAGTCAAATATTACTAACCTCAAGTGGGAGGATGATGTCGTCGTTGTAGCTCCTTACTTCTCCACTTCTTCAAGGCTTCACGTAATACTTGTAATGTCTCATATCCTAATACTTTCTAGCTAATCTATACGAATTTGACTCTAGTACATAATCAAGAGACTCTTTAAATGAGTTTTGGTTCACTAAAATATGACAACCAAACTTGACATACCAACGCTTGGTGGGTTCAACCGAGCTATGCTCTAACAATCTCCACCTTTGTCAATTTTAGTGACAAAACTCTTACATCATATGGATAAACAAATTACAAGAATTCATTACACATACGCTTGATTACCAAATTCAACAGCACAATAACATGTATACATTCAATCCATGATGCCGTTGTTGACATTATGATAACAAAGCTAATACTCCCCATAAAGGTAAGATGGGTAGATTTTTTCAACTGCACGTCTTTGTTATTCCCTTATCAATATGATATGCTACTCCCCTTAGTCTATGCTTTACTCTTTCGTTTGATAAAACGTTTAAGCACCAATGTCTTTTCCCTTAGAGATACCAATCAATATAAATCAATACCAGTATCACTTGTTTACTCCATATATTTCTCCCCCTTTTTGTCACAAAATGACAAAGGTACGAGCAAATAAAGGACAAACCAAAAGGATCTTACAAATCTCACAAGACTTGCAACCTATAACGATTAAGCACGAGGGTTCCACACACCATTTTTGATAACCAATATCAAAACCGAAACTACAAAGTAATTTTGTTTTGATATGTTACCAAGGAAACAATTGCCCGAAGCATTTCCCTAATAGTTTATCAAACCAAAAGTTGACTAAGCACCTTAGTTCCTTTGCTAAACCGATTGTACAAATACAATCGCTTGTTCGATAAGACCAAAATAAAGATAACTCTTTTTTTCTTATCAGGTTCTAATTATCCATATAACTTAGACCTTTCACTTTTAAACAAGACAAGTACTAGGTTAGTTAACTAGCTTTTCTTGTTAAGGCATTCGATTAGACATGAATAACCAAAACCTCCACTTAGATAAATCTAACTAAGATCAGAATTAACTTAGTTTCTCTTATCTGGAATCGAATTGGACTAAACAATTCATCCCGTAAACATTTTCTTTTGTTAAGCCATAAAAAATTCATACAAACCAAACAAATCAACACCTCAACCGGAAGCAATTGAAACAACATAGACATTAAAGCACCGCAATTGCACCAAAATTTTGTAAGCCTAAACGATTGATACCAAACAATAAAGCAAGATAACAATAATTTTTCTTCACCGGAAACAATTGAATCACACACACATCCATACACAATAACGGAATAAAATAACAATTGTACCGAAATTTTTTTAAGCAAAAGCAATAAATATATGCAATAAAATCAGGCTTTTCTTAAACAGGAAATGATTAACTAACAAAGTCGTTACCTCAAATTTCGCATCCAATTCTCCAATAATGTTTGCATCTTCTTTACATGGAGAATTGATACCGAAATATCATTATGTTGTCATCTTTATGCAAAACAAAAGAATAACAACAACCAACCTTTACCAGAGAAAGGTTGAAAACCGGTTTTAACTATTGCAAGCAAAAGTTGAAATCCCGAAACACATATGCTTTTATGCTAAACCAAACGATTCAACATATTGTGACTTTTTCACATATTGTTTCAATCAGAACCCCTCATGATCCTTTGATAAAGCCTACAAACATGGGCTAGAACTTAATCCTGATAAACTAAAAAGTCACCCAAACTATAAGGGTTAACAATATGAGATCGAATATTAAGGTCATGAAACCGAAATTAAACAACCCATAAACATACATAGCAATAAGATAAAGCATTCAAGTACATGCTATGTCATCATAAACTATCACAAGAAAAATTATAAACTAATAATTTTATTCATAATAAGATAAGATAGTTTTATTCATAATAGACCTAATACAATTGTTAGACCATAGCTCGGTTGAACCCACCAAGCGTTGGTATGTCAAATTTGGTTGTCATATTTTAGTGAATCAAAACTCATGTTAAGAGTCTCTTGATTATGTACTAGAGTCAACTTCGTATAGGTTAGCTTGAAAGTATTAGGATAATGAGACTTTATAAGTATTGCGAAGACTTGAAGATGTGAAGAAGTCGGGAGCTACAACGACAACAATCATCCTTCCACTTGAGGTTAGTATATTTGACTTGAACTGTTTCATTACCTAACGTATCTTTCAAGTCGTGCATATTGAAAACAAAACTGTGAAGCATATTTGAACTCTAGATAGACATAGTATTAAGGAATACAATACGAGGTTTATTGCTTAACCATTAACCTTTGTAAATAAGACATATCCATAATTATTTAAATATTATTGTGATTCTGTATGGGTATGAGGTGAGGATTTCATCCTAGGGAACAATGTTTTACATGTGTTCTAAGGAAGTAAGTTCATAAACTTGTTTGTGAATCGAAAAGGAAATCGCCAGGCGTTATTGGGATTGTTATTCATTGCATATCTTGTGAACATCCAATATGTGTGATTTAGTAGAACCGTTCATGACTTGTTGTGTTCTTGGTAAAACTATTCACAAAGGCCTGACTTATGTATTGGTATAACTTTTATTAGTAAAACCGATCTTAAGTAATCACCTGAGATGGTATGATCGGGTTTGTGATTTTATGTCTGGCCAAATATGGGAAAGGGGAACCGATCCTAGTAAGAGGTGCAGTACATCACAAAGGGGAACCGATCCTCGTATGAGGTGCAGCAAGGTTTATAGCAGAAAGGGGAACCGATCCTATGGACACGTGCAACCCGTTTTTAGGCAAAGGGGAACCGATCCTATGGACATGTGCAACACATATAAGTTAGATACCATATATATGTGGGGAACCGATCCTAGTACCTAGTCAACCGAATTTTGGAAAGCTAGTGTGACTATGCACAGTACTCACATGGAGGTAGAACCGAAACTTGTTTTGGTAGAACTGTTAAACCCATAATTTGTGATTGAATGTTATTTGATCAATCCCATATTTCTTGAAAGTCGATGAACCAATTATAAACTTGTTTGGAAGTGTGGAAATCAGTTTCAAGATTGTAAGTGTGAAAGAGAACTTACAAAGTAAGGATGTCGACATACTTTGAACACGTGATGTGAATGTTTATTATTTAATTGATCAAAGTTATTCCTTAATAGCTAAGGGAAGAGCATCCCAGGATCGAAACATAAATAAGTTAAGAATCTTTTAATTAAGGTTATTAAATTTTTTTTAGGAAAATAAGAATTAGTAATGTACATTTACTAATTAGAGATTTTCTACGAGAGATTTCGATCATTATTTTTGGATGAGCATTTCGGGAATTATGGAAACCGAATTTGTGCTTTAAAGAATATCTTGAGAATATTTTCGGTTTTGGAAATTCCTTGGTGTCCAAACTTTCTTGTCTATAAACACTTGAAGTTTTCCTTTCTAGCAAACTAATCCTTCGTAACAGAAAACTACCTCTTGTTGTGCTGCTACTGGTGAAGCCGCCTATTCAGAGAGGAGAGTAACCTAATTAGGCGAAATATCTTACGGCCGCTCAGTTTAAAGTCTTCTTTGGGATTGAGAAGCTCTATTAGTATCGTTGGTGGGAAACTAGATAATTGCGGTTTATCTTTTGTTTTCATTTATTTGATTGACTAAGGGTGGTTGAACTTTGATTGCACCTAGTTTTTTTATGCTTGAGAATATCCTGTTCTGATATAAGATTCACTCAAACTAGTTCAGAGTTTCGACAGGGATCTTTAGACTGTTTTTAGTTCTAAAGACGTTCTTGTGATAATCCATTGTTAACAGACTCCGTTATGTGCGTGATTGATCACAAGAGATTCAAGTGATTGTGTGCAGGTGTTTATTGAAGATCTAAGAAGATTTGAAGACGAAGAAGATATTGAAGATTTCTGATTTGTGGGTTCATAATCTTTGGTGTGCACAATACTTGTTTCGGTAAAAGAGGATCCAATTAATAATCGGTTTATCCTTGTGATATATTGGATTGATTATTTGAGTAGATCGGCATTAACACAATTCTTTGGATTAAGAGTGTTGTTGGCTAAATCTTAAACGATTACTTTGGTAAGTGAACATAAGATAGATCTAAGGACCTGACGAAGGAGTTTATGTTAAGATAAACAGAAGAACCTTTGTCCGACTCATATCACTTGGTTGAAGATGATACCAAACAGATTTGTTGTTCCTTTACTGTTTGGAATACGAACCAAAGGAATTGTTCCAAGTACGTGACTTATCCATAGGTCGGAGGCGTGGGAATACAGACGGAACTAGGTGAACTATAGGTTTAGTTGCTTGGTCTCAACTATACAAAGTTAGGTGTAATTTTGTGTAGCGGCTTAATCCCGAGAGTATTCAATTACTGGACAAGGTCCAGGGTTTTTCTCGCATTTGCGGTTTCCTCGTTAACAAAATCTTGCTGTGTCATTTACTTTATATTTCCGCATTATAATTATTTTATTATAATTAAAATAAATCACACAAATGTTAATTCCTATTTACTTGATAAGCAAGTGTTTGGTTAAGTCCGAACCTTTGTATCAAGTAAACATACTTTGTTGTTGTATTGTCTCGATCTCGTACCCATAGACGATCACACGAAGTGTGAACCGATTAGTTGTATTGTCTCGACTCAGTCCATAGACAATCACTTTCGGAGAAAGGACTTATAGGTAGGAAAGTTTTAGCTTGAGGTATATTTGGGTACCCTCGCCTTTTCAATTAGTATCAGAGCATGCAAACACGAAAAGTTCTAACAATCAGTGTTTGGTGCGATCGAACATATAAGAATTGAATCTAATGAATGATTCAGTTAACGTGAAGCAAGACATCAAGAGTTTTAAATTAACACTTGATAATGACATCTACGATTCAATATCTCTAATGAATGTTATCTTTTTCCGTTACTAACCAACAGTTAAGTATTTGATGTATCCAAATTGTAACCAAATTTTAATTATTAGAACCAATAGAGTTGTGCCAAGTGTCCTCACCATAGCTTCTACATTAGAAAAGACCTTTCTAGGCCAATGAGAAGCAAGGGTTTCATCACCGTTTAATGTGAGAGCTTTATTTGTCAAGGCCTTTAAGGGGGAAGATAGATTTTTGAGTCATGACTTCGTAAGATTTTGAATCACAATGCAAAATTCAGGTCAAGGTGTTGGTTTTATGATGCAAATTTTGGGTCAACAAGTTCATTTTGGGTCGAACCAAATTTTTGAGGCACAATGAAGAATTTTAGATCATGATGTACATTTTGATTAATGAGGCATATCTTGGGTCATTATACGAATTATGGTTTACATGGCAACCGTGAGGGAAATTTTGTTAAACTTTTGAGATTTGACCAAAGTATTTGGGTCTTCTTATCGGTTCCACTCATACGAATATTGCGGTTTGTGTAATGTGCAAATTTTGCATATATTTAGTGCCGAATCCATGCTAGTAATTGCTTATTTTCTTGTAAATTATTGTATATTACGTTTGTTTTCTCTTATTTGTGTTTTGTTAGATGAATCGTCTAAAGAAACGAATATGCACTTAATTGTGCAAATAAAGAAGTTAGCCGCAATAGGAGAAGGGACAAAGACCAAATGGAACTCATTCGAATCTAAGAGTTCTTGCTATCATCTCGAAGAGGGCGAAAACACGAAGCCAACGGCAAAAGGCAACCAAGATTCATGAAGTGAACGGGCACTTCATCTTCTTCATTGGCATTGGACAGAAGAACCAGGGTGAGTTTGGATTTATGCTGAGATGATGAACAACTCAGTTTTGAATGAGACGATAGATTAAAGGCTGTTTTGGGTATATAGTGGCTGATGATGAATTGATGGAGATGACACTGTCGCTGCATGCAACTGAGTTCACATGAAGAAAATAGACAAACCAATGATTATTGGTTAGACATGGCATGATTGGGGGACAAACAATAATTGGTAATGATGGGTTAGATAAGGAAGTGGTTGGCAATGATTAGGATTGATGGGTTATGATTAATGGAATGAGCATTTAGTGATTTGAATATATATAAATTAAGTTCCGATTGTGGAGATATTACTGTAATTAAAAAAAAAAAAAAAAAAAGGAAGTTGAAGAGTCCCATTGGGTAAGTGGCGCCTTGATAGGAAGTATGAGCATCCAAGGAATGGAATGCAACTAGCCTCATCAAGTATGGCCACAATCATCTCTTGCGTCGAGCTGCCGAGCCAGATGATACGAGAGGCCAATGTGCCGCAATCATCTCTAAATTAGATGATATGAGCGACAACGTGCTGGACCGGCAATGCTGCAACTCATTGCGGCTGCCTGCGTACCCTTCCCTACTCTAAAGGGATCAAGCACAGACCGTAGTTCATCCTGGAAGGGACAAGCAACTTATTCCAACTCGTTTGCTAGGCCGTGGCCAAGAAACAATGGTAATGGCCTAGTCCGTATAGGCCGTTCCGTCAAATACATCCAAGTGATGCATCATCGAGTCCGTGGAATGGCATAGTGATTCCTCAACATCATATGCTCCATTCGTAAGGCTGCGCGACTAAGAATGAGGCTGAGCATCATTCATACCGTTCCGGCCCAGAAAGTTAAGTTAAAAAGAAAGTTAATTAACTCTACATGCAGTGGGAATGAATTAGAGGAGTTTTTTTCTCTGGTGCTATTAACGACGCTGTGGAGCTTGGTGCTGGGATTCGAAATCAGTCAAGCGAGTATACATGATGACAAGGTTAAGCTCGAGCGGGACAAGTTTGCTGGATTACTGATGCTGTTGTAAGAAATGGGTTGTGATCGATATTGAGTTTCGGAGGAGTTCGATACAAAACAGAAGATGGGAACTGTTTTGTGGGCAGTTGACTGCAGTTTTGGAGAGGCTCGAGTTCAAACAGAGATGGAGCTGGGTAATGTCGTCGTGGCTTTGTTGGAAGGATGATGACCAATGGTTCAAAGCAGTGATGCCGGCGAGAAGCAACGAAGGATGATGATGAATGGAGGAATATAGAATCGAATTTGAACGTGCTTAGTGCATGATGAACATGATGCTGCCATTGGAGTTGCTATGGTTAGATAGTTGCTGCTGTAATCATCGCTGGCAAAGATGGGTTGATAACTGTGGTTTAGGATTGGCAGAGATGATGAAATTGATGTATGAAGAGTTCGAATCGATGGCAGTTGAGCTTGGGAGAATATTTGATGGATAGTTCGGAAGATAACAGTCAGATGGAGAAGAGCTCAAAGGATCGACATGGGTTGATCATGTTGGAAAATTGACACTAAAACAGGGTGAAGAAAAGAATGTTGTCTCTGGGTTCAAGGCTCTAATAATAAATTCTTTTCGACAATTATTCGACCCTTCCCAATTGAATTGGCGAGTACAAATAGGTCAATGAATATTGCCGTCAGGATACTTGAAGCCCTACAACAATGTTAGATTCAAAGCTTGTACAACCTTGACCTAACCAAGAACACACAGGTTTTGATTCTGATGATGCTTGCTAGAGAAAACAGAGAGAGTTTTTGATGTGTTTTGAATGGAAAAAAAAGACGCAATTTATAGAGAGTTTAACATCTGTTGAACATGACTCTTCATCTCCAACATGCATCCTTACAGTGCGAATAGACATCTCTTCCAACAATGGTGTCTGTTTTGGAAAATGATTTTTCTGTTCAGTTTTTCTTACTGTCATTAGAAACCTAAATCAGAAAAAAAAATTCCTACGAGTCACCGAAAACTCTGTATAGCGCCTACAAATTAAGGGTTTGTTGAAAATATCCAATGGATTGTGCTGGTGTTTATGGGTAAAAATTGTTTCCGCCAATTTTGGTAAATTCGGTAGGTGAGTGAGAAACTGGTTTAAACCCTAAACAAATGTGATGCACGTGAGCACTTTCTAGATTCGAGAGATCAATCTGTACAAGTCCGGCCTAAACCAAGAAATGGTCGTTCCAGACTTGCTTCGGTCACAAAGTGGAGGAGAAGGGTTGATTTGGGAGGGAAGCAAAGAAAGGTGTTGAGACCGAGAATAGTGCAGGAGAGTAGTGTCTCGACTTGTATCGAAAGTGAAAGCCGGAAGATTGCAAGAGATGAAAGCTTTTTGGAGAGCTTGCAAAGTTGCCTTTTCGAGAGTGTTGTATTTTTCTCCGACCGAGACTTGTTGTATGGTGGAAATAGGTAAGACCTATTTATACAAGTCGAGATTGAAACGCACCTGGCCTCATGAACGAAGCCGGTAAAGGGTGAAATAATGGGAGGAGGTGGTAACCTCATGGTGTTTATGGGTGAAAACGTTTTCACCATTATTTCCTCATTTATTTGACCGCTTTATTCCTATTCACGCTTTCTTAATATGAGCATAGTGTACGCTGCATCTTGTGACCGCCAAACCAAGACCACTGGAAAGCATCCCCAGGTTTGTGTTGATGTCTCGAGTGTTGGTTGCACCTTGAGTGCAAGTGGCGCTGCTAGTGGCGCGTGTGGCATGTGCGGAATGCCTTTGTTGCGGGTTGCACCTTGAGTGCAAGTGGCAATGCCGGAGATGCTAGTGGCGTGTGTGGCATGTGCGGAATGCCTTGGTGGTAGGTTTTACGTTGAGTGTAAGTGGCAATGCCAGAGCTGCTAGTGGCGTGTGTGGCATGTGCCAATGGCTTGCATGGCCATTAGGGCCACGGCTAGGTAATGAAAGCTACCAGCGAGCGTGTTGGCATGTGCCAATGGCATGCTCGGCCATTAGGGCCACGTCCTCGTAAGAAAAGCTACCAGCGTGTTGGCATGTGCCAATGGCATGCTCGGCTATTAGGGCCCACGACCAGTAAGAAAAGCTACCGATGCGTGTTGGCATGTGCCAATGGCATGCTCGGCCAATAGGGCCGCGACTTGGTAAGAAAAGCTACCAGCGAGCGTGTCGGCATGTGCCAATGGCACGCTCGGCCATTAGGGCCGCGTCCTGGTAAGAAAAGTTACTAGCGAGCATGTTGGCATGTGCCAATGGCATGCTCGGCCATTAGGGCCACATCCTGGTAAGAAAAGCTACTAGCGATGCGTGTTGGCATGTGCCAATGGCATGCTCGGCCATTAGGGCCACGACCTCCGGTAAGAAAAGCTACCAGCGATGCGTGTTGGCATGTGCCAATGGCATGATCGGCCATTAGGGTCCACGTCTTGGTAAGAAAAGCTACCAGCGAGCGTGTTGGCATGTGCCAATGGCACGCTCGGCCATTAGGGCCACAACCTGGTAAGAAAAGCTACCAGCGATGCGTGTTGGCATGTGCCAATGGCATGCGTAGCCAATTTGGCCTAGGTTGCACGGTTTGCAAGCCTAGGCGCGGGCGCTACTTTGGCATGGCACGGCCAGGGCCAAGGTAAGGGTGTTTGTCTTGTCGTGGTGTGACCAGTGTAGCTAGGGCCAAGGCGGAATGCGTTCGACATGGCGCGGCTAGCTTGGGCTAGGTGTGGCTGGCATGATTTACTATTTGCACGGAGGTGCGGCTAGCATGGTTGGAATGCTTTGGCGCGTTTGGTGTGACTAGCATAGCTAGGGCCAAGGCAGAGTGCGTTTGGCATGGCTAGCTTGGGCTAGGTGTGGCTGGCATGATTTGCCATTGGCACGGAGGTGCGGCTAGCATGGTTGGCATGCTTTGGCGCGTTTTGATGACTAGCATAGCTAGGACCAAGGCGAGTGCGTTTGGCATGGCGCGGCTAGCTTGGGCTAGGTGTGGGTGGCATGATTTGCCATTGGCACGGAGGTGCAGCTAGCATGGTTGGCATGCTTTGGCGCGTTTGGTGTGACTAGCATAGCTAGGGCCAAGGCAGAGTGCGTTTGGCATGGCGCGGCTAGCTTGGGCTAAGTGTGGCTGGCATGATTTGCCATTGGTACGGAGGTGCGGCTAGCATGGTTAGCATGCTTTGGCGTGTTTGGTGTGACTAGCATAGCTAGGGCCAAGGCAGAGTGTGTTTGGCATGGCGCGGTTAGCTTGGGCTAGGTGTGGCTTGCATGATTTGCCATTGGCACGGAGGTGCGGCTAGCATGGTTGGCATGCTTTGGCGTGTTTGGTGTGACTAGCATAGCTAGGGCCAAGGCGAGTGCGTTTGGCATGGCACAGCTAGCTTGGGCTAGGTGTGGGTGGCATGATTTGCCATTGGCACGGAGGAATTAGGGTTTTGTTTGTTGTAACCCTAATTTGAAAAAAAATACCCCTATTAATTAATGACTACATGCATTGAATGTTCTAATAAATGTGTCATAGATGACATTAGGTTATTCGGGGTTTACGATTTTACCCTTTGTCTAAAAACCACCATCAACATTAAGTCCCGCTTAGCTCGGAGCAGAGCTTTGTTGCGAGGTAAGCATAAGATGGTGACAAACTATCAGCAGTAAATCGTAAAGAGAATTGAGGAGGCAATCGACCTTATAAATAGGATTTGGAATCCTTGCCTCTGGCAGTTTTGCACAAATCGGGAGGCTGGCACGATTGGGAAAGTCAACATCATTGAGAGAGAAGGTGGCGGCATTGAAGTTGACGCGAGTTGGGAACCGGCGTGCTAGCTGGTGGGACCAAGACAAGGTGGGGAAGATGATCGTGCTATTTGGTGGGACCGATGCAAGGTGGGGAAGGCGATCGTGCTAGGCCGGGCGCGACTTGGGCGGTCATTGGGAAGTTGGCGCAATCGGTGGGACCCGGTGTGGCTTGGGGGATTGGGAAGCGCACGAGCTTGATGGGACCAGTGTAAACAAGGAGGGAGTAGTGTTTCTACGAGATAGCAAAGTTACCTTATTTTGCCTTCCTTCACGCGGCTTCAATCTGGGGCATTATCCATGCTAAAAACGGAAGCGTTATGTCCCTCATTGCTTCCTTTCCTTTTTTAAGGTTCCGTATTCATACCCAACGCAATTGTACCGCCTCCCTTGTTTGAGAAAAGGTTCTTCTTGTTGAGTTTTTTTTTTCTTTGCCTAGAGACGAATCATTCTCTAAACAGCCAGATTCTCCAAGTGAAGGCGCGAGGTCCGACTCTTGCAAAAGCACCCCGACTAGGGTTATTCGGGCTAAGAAGATCATCTGGGGTATGTTTTCTTCTTCTTCTATGTTCATGTTATCCTCTTTTTATATGTGTATAGATATGATGGAACTTGATCATTTTCCCCATTTTTTTTTGCAGTGTATGATGGGACCCTCCAGGGATGGTCACGCCTTTAACTCTTCGGAGAAGGACTTCAGAATTGGCGGAGATCGATCTTCTTCTCTTGAGGAGGCATTGGTTGGGATTGAATCTCTGTTCCACGAAGCTAGTGAAATCATTAAGGACATGCCTTCCATCTATCCCCATGAAGAACAGGTGCATGTTCGGACTTTCTTGGGTTCAGTGAGCATGGAGGAGGGGCGAGAGAACGAGGAAGAGTTTTGGCATATTGAGAAGTTTTAGTGCGGCAAAGCCTTTTCTCGGTCCGGGTATGGGGCAGATCGGACTGTTTCTAGGTTGAAGCGACGGAAAAGCGAACGTGTGAGGCTCTTGGAGGAGAGCGCCATGATTCTTGATTTTGATGCGGATGAATCAAAAAAACTTTCTTCGAAGTGTCAATGAGAAAACATTCGAAGGAGCATATGACGGAAATGAAATAGCCTTTGAAGTTGATTCCAAAGGTGTCGTTGGTGATACCGGAGGGGTTATGATGGCGTATCTTTGGGGATCGTCGGGGAGGACACCTTCTTTGCTTTGTGGTTGCTTCGGGATGGGATGTTGAGGTTTGCTTTGCTAACAGTTGAATGGAACCTTTGTTGCCCGAGGGATTCTTTGGGGAAGTGCTTGAAGATAACCTTGCCCGAGGGGACTTGTGCTCCATCCTTCGAGGGCTAGTTCCTCCCTTTTGTTATTTCATTATTTGCTTAGTTCCCCGATGTTTTTTTTTTTTTCGTAAACTCATCTTTACCTTCTTCTTCATTGATCAACATTTTGCTTCATATATATTTTTTTTGAAAGAGGTTGTGGTATGATGGCTGCGATGGTTTTGGGTTTTATCGATGTATTTCTACGATATCTGGAGAATTTGCTTGGAAAGAGATGTATTTATGTTTTTTTTTTTTTTTTTTGTTTGACGGAATAGGGAATCCGGGGAAAAATACAAACGGTGTATTCATCTTGGGGAGTACAACTACTAAGAGGAATTGTTAAAGGAAATACTAAAGGGGGAAGTGATTGGGAAGTACAACATTTTAGGGATTGGAGACCTTGAGCCATCGCGAGTGAATTATCACGCCTTCAGGTGTGTCTGCATTGATGAGCTTGCAATATCCTCCCAAAAGGGTATCCGCAACAGGTCTGACTCGTCTTCTCTCTCATCAGGCGAATCGGTTTGAATAGCCATTTTCTTGTCATCCTCCCAACTTGAAACGAGCTTTCCTTAACCACTACATCTCCGATTGAAAACGGGTTCAGACGTCGTGCAACCGTTTGAGTCTTGGCTTCGTTGGTTTCAATAGAAGTTTCCAAGCTTGCTACAAAGTGTTCAATTGGTCCATCTCCCCATTCACATTTCTTGACAGCGTTCGTGCCCCGATGTAAGCGCAGAGTCCCATTCTGAGAATGGGGAAGGAAAGGACGGAGTTGCGAAAAAGGTTGCTCGGTCGAGACTTACTTGCATTTGAAAACCATGAGCTAGCGCCAACGGTCCTCTCGGATGTGCAGGTTCCTTCAATAGTTCGTTGATGCGATAACCGGTGGGATGATTTGTTGGAAATTCCTTCGGGCGTGGACGTCGGCCAGAGGTGCACATCCAATTTCGCTTTGTTGTCGAGCACCCATAAGCGTCCCAATATCATGCCATGATCTAGTTCTTTGACAATATGGAATTTGCTATGCGTTATAGCGTCTCCCATCTTGATCTCTAGGTTGATGTAGCCATGCGCGTTCAAAGTTTCTCCTCTCAGAAGTTCTTAATCACGGACGGGGAATAGGTAGCGTCTTGTTTTGTAAATCCTGCTGCCTTTAGTATCTTGAAAGTAATGATGTTGTGGTCAGAGGCCGTGTCGATGAGCGTGTCGTCAAATTCGTTACCTCTTAACAGGACGTGGTCGGCGGTCCCAGTTCTCCTTTTGGTTCCGCTGTTTGGAAAGCTTGGGCCCCTGGCGTGGTTTCGAGGAGAGAAAAAGTCGTTTGCCGGATACTAACACGATTGAGAGGCTGTGAAAATATCTTGGCGTTGCACCTTGGAAAGATAGTGAATTTCGCATACATGTTGCATCATGGATTATGCAGTCTCGTGCATGGAGTCCCAGGAAGAGGACCAGTTTCTTATTGGGAGTGGGTCTCGATGCACTCTTTCGTCTCCTAGTTGGAGTCCTCCCGCTTCTATCCTTTCTTTGAAAATATGCTTTAGTACATTTGCAATCATCTGGTCGGGTGGTAAGCGAACTCCGTGGTAATGGCAATACTTGGGGTTCGCCATCTCGGCCTCGGTTGGTGGACGTGCGGGAGGTGGCAGTCGATAACATCATCTTGAACCCAGGCTTAGGAGGTCAATCACCTCCTCGATGGGAAATGGGAAATCAAGGGTATTTCCTTCGGTCTCATGATCTTTGCATGGGAGTTTTAGTGACGGTCTTTCGTGGCGGGGTTTCCGTTGCCGGCGCTTCACGTTTTGCTGGTGGCTCGTAGTTGGGGCTTTCCTTTTTCCCCTTTCGTTTACTATGTTCACGGAGGATGAGCCCCAGAGCATTAAATTGCTTGCGATGAGGCGTCTACTCCCGCGAGTTTCACGCGTGTCTTCGGTTCGAGTTGGCCTAGCTCTTTCCAGTAATGTTGGTGCTATTGTTGCGGATCGTCTGGCGGCTTCATGGAGTTCGGAGAATGTTTGGAAGCGCAAGTTCTCTAGCAAGGCGCGGTAAATAGGAATCATACCATTGATGCACGCGTTCACCAGTTGTTGCTCGGTCACGTTTGGGTCATGACAGTCGAGTGCTTGAACCCTGAACCTTTTGATGAAATTATTCGGATGTTCGTTATCCCACTGGTACATTCTTCCGAGGTCTGAGAAAGTAACTTGTTCAGACACGAAGAAGTATTTCTTGTAAAACGCGGTGACCATGCACTCTCCGGTTGGGAATCTTTGTTCGGTGGGATGTTGTTGTACCATGTATACGCCCTTCCGATGTAAGTGATTTTGAGAATTCCCTTAAACGAAGAACATGATTATATTCATGTTCACCTAGGGATTCCGGAAACGGAGACATGCTCATGTGCACTCCGGTACCATCGTACGGGGGTAAATTGAGGAGAAGAGTACCCCCTTGGGAGAGGGATTCTCTGCATTTGGATGTGTAAGGGGGGTTGGTGATGATGCACGTCCAATTCATCATTCTTGATTCGGTTGCGGAGAAGTTGTTCCGGATCTTCTCGCGTGACGAAGTTGGGCGGGCTGATTTCTTTCCAACGGGATTCTAGCGCGAGTTTCCTCATCCGTGGAGCGTGCTCCTCCAGGAGTCTTTGGCGTCGGGGTTGTTGGAGACGTTCCTAAGCGGCTGCGAAGGACGCGACTCACGTGGTAGTCGCTCTGTCAGGGTCTTGAGAAAGAAAAGTACCTCCTTCTGCGTTGAAACCATATCCGTCTGGGCTCTGGCGAGCATCTCATGTCGTTCCATCAAATCAGCGATGGTGACATAAGGACGACTTCCTCTGGTCCCTCCGGTCTCTCAACCCGTCGGCGGGGGTGGTTGGAACCTTTGTTGTGGTCGGAGCGCCATGCTAGACGAAGCATTAGGGGGCGGCGCTCTGGCCAGTATTTGGTGGCGTGACATAGAAGAGATATTTTCGTTGTCGTGATTAGAGGGTTGTGCGGAGACACTAGAGGAGGCAACGGCTCGGCCACAGTGATTGGCGGTGTTACGCTTGAGGGAGTGCATTCGATATTCTTTTGTAGTCGGTAGGTGATGCAACAACGTTATTGAGAGACGCTAACATCAGGGATGTGTTGTCTTTGGTATTCTCGCAGACGCTCAGGGACTGAGTTCCACCATGTTGGGATTTGACGTTCGGGAAAGCGAAATCGGGAGTTGGAGTTGGTATTGTGGCAGATAGATCAATCGTCCCTAGTGATCGCCAATTGTTTATGGATAAAAATCATTTCCGCCGATTTTGGTAAATTCGGTAGGTGAGTGGCTTGGTTTAAACCCTAAACAAATGTCTTGCACGTGAGCACTTTCTAGATTCGAGAGATCAATGCATACAAGTCAGGCCTAAACCAAGAAATAAGCTAGTTCAGACTTGCTTCGGTCACAAAGTGGAGGAGAAGGGTTGATTTGGGGAGGGAAGCAAAGAAAGGTGTTGAGACGAGAATAATTCCGGGAGAGTAGTGTCTCGACTTGTATCGAGAAAGTGAAAGCTTCGGAGCTTGCAAGAGATGAAAGCTTTTTGGAGAGCTTGCAAAGTTGCCTTTTACGAGAGTGTTGTGTTTTTCTCGTAGAGACTTGTTGTACGGTGAAATAGGTAAGACCTATTTATACAAGTCTAGATTGAAACGTCTACAGCCTCATGAAGGAAGAGAGTAAAGGGTGAAATAATGGGAGGAGGTGGTAACGCATGGTGTTTATGGGTGAAAACGTTCTCACCATTATTTCCTCATTTATTTGACCGCTTTATTCCTATTCACACTTTCTTAATGTGAGCGTAGTGTATGCTGCATGCTGTGACCGCCAAACCAAGACCCTGGAAAGCATCCCCCAGTTTTTGTTGCAATGGCATGCTCGGCCATTAGGGCCACGTCCTGGTAAGAAAAGCTACCAGCGAGCGTGTTGGCATGTGCCAATGGCATGCTCGGCCATTAGGGCCATGACTTGGTAAGAAAAGCTATCAGCTGGTAGGCCTCTAAAGATGTTTATATTTTACGGCCTACGGTGATACCGCAAGTGCACGGTGTCTTGGTTGTAGCACTTTGCCCAGGCACGTCACGGGTCGAACCACGAGAGACTTGTGGTGCCCTTATGTGATCTATGGACTTTAAAGCGAGTTTAAGGTGTGAGTAACAAAGGTTGTTTTGCCGAAGCGGCTAAGATTGAGTGGAATAAACCTAAACTAAGGTATAACATTGAAAACAAATGTGTCTTTGGGGTGGTCAAATTCACCACTAAACCATGTTGTGTGTTTAACTATGTTGGCTATTCTTGTTCTATGATGAGATAAGGATAATTTGTCAATTTTATCACATATCTAAAGGGTTTCTCCTAGTGACACTTCAATACACGACTAAAGGTACTAACCAGAGCATTAGTTATCTAATTAAGTATAACTAATCAAAGGAATTAGTGTTAAAAATAGAAGCAAGAGCTGCAATACACTCAACACATAAAAGTTGAGACCTAACTACAATGCATCCATGGCGTTGGTATGCATTGTGAGAGAAAAGCATTGGGTATTTAGTATTGAAGCTATCTAATTCATTGTATCCTCAAGAACATTCAACAAAGTTTCATACACAGTCATGGAATTAGGGTTTCATCTCAAACCCTCACACTAAATTAAAACATAAATTAAACCTAAATGACACTCTGGCTAACCCAGGCGTGCCTAAAATCAACTTCTACATCATCTATTTATACATGCCAGAACTGAAAAAACACCCAAACCCTAATTTAATTTTAAAACATAAATTAACTCAAACCCATACCCTGACTTGCTGTTCTCCCTGTCAATTCGGCTCAACAACTCCCTTGCTTATTTGTGGTGAAACCCTAGTTCTAGTTATCTCAAACCTAGCTTCTAGGGTTTTGAGAGAAGCTATGATTGAGATGACTAGACCTAGAGAACTGGTGCGGTACTACTGATGGGGTTGTTGGTGATGGAAGAAAGTGATGATGGGTGCGTGAACGGTATGGGCGAAGGTGGTGAAGGGATGGTGGAGACGAGGAAGAAGCGAGCTGCTTTCTGTCGAGTGAGGAGAGGTGAAGAAAGAAGGAGAAGAGAGGAACCGAGTTCTCTCGATAGGGTATAGGGTTAGGTGTTTCTTTGTGAGGCATGAACATCAAGCTTTGATGAGGCCCGATGGAGCGGCGTCGATTGGTTGGAGAAGATCTTAACGGTGAGAGAGGTGGCAGGTTTTGGAGCGATACAGTGTTGCGCGAGTACATCGAGGGTTGATGAGGCGGCTGTAGCGACCGTAGGATGTGGATGAGAGAGATCTCAACGGTTTGGAGTGGACGGGCTCGGATCGGGTCGCGGGTTGCTCAGCTCAAGCCTTCCTTGTTGGGTTGCAACGTGATTTGCGCGCGGGCTTTGGCTATCTGCTCCATAGATGTTTGACTTCAATTCTTCGCTCTTTAGCTCCTCGAGATTCTCAGAGCTTTATTTATTACCTAAAAACACAAAATTAATTAATACAAATATTTATTCTTGAAAACAAAGGAAAACAGAATATGGGATAATATCGATTTCTAAGCGCAAAAGATGAGTAAAATGCCAATAAAAAGGTGTATAAATATGCACTATTTAGCACTCATCAAATACCCCCAAACTGAATTTTACTTGTCCTCAAGTGAAGCAGAAAATAAGAAATCCTAACTATACCCCTGTCATGAGTCTCTCGAATGCATTTAGCGTATGCACTAAGCCTTTAAACCCCTAGGTGTCCCTAGTGGACGAGTTGTAGTCTCGTGAGGGTTTGCAGAGGTGTACCCACAAAACCTTCTCCAACTTCGAGAGTGTAAAAGAGTCTCAAGCCTCCAAGAAGCTATGAGGACATAGAGTTTACGCATGCTAGTAACAGAAGTTAGAACTATCGAAGAACGCATTCTCATCCTTAAGTCTTTGAGCGAGAAGTAACCATACCATATGAAAGAATTCGGATTCGATTGTGATCATAAGTCTCAACTTACTGCCTCACCATTAGGGTTTTATGATAATTGCACTCAAAAGATCGCTTTTTAGTCTCTCATGTGTGCGGCGGGAGTAAAGAGAGAAATCCTGCACACGTTGTAGGTAAGAAGGATAACCTTCTGAAGTAAAATCTGGAGACTCCACAGATGTGTGGACAAAAGAATCTTTTTCTAATGATCTCTAAGAAGGGAAAATCAACCATTAGTAAGGGGTGGGAGTACTTACTCACTTCTCACCCGATCGGCAATTAATATCACTCTCTCATAAGAAACCATAGAAACGTCTTCAATCTTCGGTCTTCGGTCTTCAAATGTTGATGACGAACTTCTAAACTTCACAAAACTTGACAATTTTTAACTTTTCTACTCAAATTCCTTGTTGTTTGGATTTTTCTTTTTGAACTCTTCTTTACCATGGTGGTAGCAAAAATAAGAAAATAAACTACAATATTTTTTATTTTTTTTTTTTTTGACTTTTGATTTTTTTTTTTTTTTTTTTTTTTTTTTTTTTTTTTTTTTATAATAAGTGAAAATAAAAATACAAATACAAATAATGAAACAACTAACTCCATGGACAAAGGACTTTATCACTCAATTTTTCCACAACTTGTATTGTCTTGATTTTATAAATTTTATTAATTCTCATCCTATTTTCTTTTCTTTGTTGCACAAAAACCTTGGACTATATCAATTTTTCTTTCCATATTCTGATTCTGCTCCGCTTGCTGACGATGATGTGTTTCTATGGGTCTTCTTTGATTGAGAGAGAGAATGATGCTAACTACAAATCGGTATTTAGAAGGAGTTTTCATCTTTAGACGTCACCCTCATGATTGACAAAAACTAGCACTCAAGAGATCAAAAGTAGTCTTTGAAAATTGGTGCGAAGTTGGGTAGCTCACCATTCTACCCGGAATTTACGTACGGTGACACACACTCTAATGACTTTTCTAGAAAGTTGCAAAAAATTGAAGGTTGGTGCCTCACTTGATGTAAATTGGGTAGTCTCCACTATGGGTGATCACAATTCTACTACCGAATATCTAACAACACCTTATTCGCCCTCCGGTATGGTTAAATCCAACTTTAACGCTCTAATCAACTAAGAAACCCGATTGTGTTCTCCGGTACTTCCAAGTTCTGTTATTTCGGTCAGAATCTCTATGTAAACATAGCTAAAAGCATGCTAGTGACTCTAAAATCTCTAAAAGTTGGAGGTTTTTACAAAAAGAGTTTTGATTTTTTTTTTTTTTTTTTGTGAAAATAAAAGGTAAAATAAAAGGCTAAAAACTCTAAATGCAAATGCAAATGTACCCCCAAACCTAAATCAAACATTGTCCTCAATGTGTCGACATATAGAAAAAAATTTTAAACAGTCACATACCGAGAGAACTATCTTGATAAGAGAAAAGGGAAGAGATTTCGGATATCGGCGGGAGCAAGGTTGAGCTTCATTCGTCAAGGCTAGAATCCAATATTCTCAACGGAGATCATATCGGATTAGCATAATATATGTGCAAGAAGACTCAACCGAATCAAGAAAAGAAAATTTAACAAGTCCTAAAAAGTTGAGGGTTAACCCAAAAAAAAAATAATGTACAGAAACATCAACATGAAAATGGGATTTGGTTTATGTGGGAATTTGGTTTGTTGGGATTTCATTTGGTTTGTTGGGAAAGTTTGGTTTATTTGGGAGGCCCAGGTTGGTTGCACAGCCCAGGTGTGTAGCTTAGTCTTTTGCACGGCCCAGCTAGATAGGCCAAGTTATGTGGGCTCAGGTGGGTGCAAAGCTCAGCTTTGGGGCTGTTAGCCCAGCTATGATTGTGGGCTCCGGTTGTGCGAGTGCAAGCCCAGTTGATGGTAAACTGACCCAAGTTGTGTTTGAAAAAGTATAGCTCAAAAATGAATTGAGTTGGGCTGAGTTTTGGTGTAAGCCCAAGTGGTTGTGCAAAGCCTAGGTTGAGTTATATGCATAGCCCAACAGATGTGGGTTGAGTTGCTTTGCAAGGCCCAGTGCACAATTTGATTGTGAGCAGCCCAATGAGATGGGCTCTAGCCTAGATGGTCTGCAGCCGGGTTGGCCTGAGCCCAGATTAGGTGAAAAATGTATTGATGATGTTTAGACGACCCAATGATTGATGACTTAGATTGAGCCCGAGGTTTGTTTTGGTTAGCCCAGCTGGTGATGTCGCCCAATGAGATGTGGGTTTAGCTAGCCGAGGTTCTTTGAATGGCTTGGCTATGCGAGCCAAGTTATATGAAATTTGAAGGTTGTGTGTAGAGCCCAGGTTCAGTTAGCCTAGTGGTTGGGCTTCATGTGTAAGCAGCCCGGTGGGTGGGCTTCAGTGAGACCAGCTGGTCAGTCAGCCCAGCTATGAAGGCTTCAGTTTTGGGTGTGGGCTCTAGGTTATGCTCAGCCCAGGTTGAGGGCTTCAGCTGAGCACACAGCTCACAGAGTTTTCACAAAAATTGACACAGCCAAAAATTGACACAGCCTGAGCCTGGTTATGTGCAGCTTAGTTTATGCACAGTCTAGTGAGGCACAATTCACAACACAAATCACACACAATTTCTGAGCACTCAGGGGTGCTTTGCACATCACAGCTTAGGATGGCAAAGAGCAACACAACACACAACATTCAGAGTTAAGCCCTCATGGTAATTTGCCAATGAAGAGCAACAATTCAACAAATCTATCTAAATTATCACAGGGGAATGAGCAAACTACAAGGATTCAAATGAGCAATGTTGGTTGATAGGGCTGATCATGCGAAGGGGTTGTCACAGCTTGGCTCAACAGCTTCGAGGTACATCACGATTTGGCTTAACAGGCTCAACAAGCTAGTTGAGCCAGTCTGTCGGCAGGGGTTGTATCATGCAATCATGCCAATAACTTTAAGGTTCACAAGGTCATGTCAACTGGGTTACAATGGTTATGCGGCTAGCTTCAGGGTTGACAAAAGTTATGCGGCTAGCTTCAGGGTTGACAAAAGTTATGCGGCTACACTAACCTAGGCTAACCAGGCAGCACAAGCTCAACAGCTTCAGGGGCTGGAGCTCAGGGCGTGTCAACTCAAGGCAGAACAATACACCCAATGCTAAGGCCGATTCACAGATTCACAGGTCTAGCAGGCAAGCATACATATCATTCGTTCATTCATTCAAGGTCTGGCATGCTTATCTCAACAATGAGTGAAAGTGAGGTTAACAGAGAAGGAAATGCTCAGTTCTCAGAGCAACGTAGCTCAACAGGTAGCAAGCTTAAGGTCTCACACAAGGTCTAGCATGCCTAGGGGACAAGGCTTCGGCTAGCCTGGCTATCGAAGTTTAATCTCAAAGCTACAGGGGCTCGAGGTCATTACTTCACAGGTTGGCCACATAGTATGTTATGCATACCTTCAGGGAGCAATGGCTCATAAACAACAATGTTTAGCACAATTTCACTCATGCATAGGTTATGAGAACAAGGAACAGGATTGCATGGGTGGTGGCAGATTGATTCATATGCAACTAAGTTAGTACATATATCTCTCAATTTAGCTAGCATGTATGAATTCAAATATCATGGAGTTTTCAGTGATGCAAATTGGTGGCACTTGTTCAGCATGTAGGCATGGAGCACAAAAATGTAGCACATTCAACTAGCAAGAGACCACTCACCTCATAAGTCGCAGGGGTTGCTCAAGGTTTTGCAAAACTCCAGTTTTTGACCACTCCTTGTCTCACCCTGGGGTTGGTTTAGCTGCTCCACAGTAGCACGAAGTGCAGCAGTGTGCACATTTACTCGACAATTGATATCAGTTCCCGAAGTGTAAAAAGATGCGAAAAACTGAATATCAGCCTTTGGAAGATGACAGTGAGAGAACTTGGGTGACTGGGGAAAGTCGATACAATATGCAAGATTTCATTTGAGTTGCACTCAATTGAGTTAAACTAAGCTACGGGAGAACACGGATGCACGATGCAAAAGTTTAAGCTAAGTTACATCTATAATGGCAGGCAAACAAGAAAAAGGCTAACACATATATACAGGGCTATAAATGAAAAACAGTGCTGATTCACAGCAACAGGAGATAGCACAGAGATGACATATGGAGTTAGACTACAATGCAGAAGAGTATAAACAGGGAGAAGTGGAGAACTTCAGCTGAGTTACACTACAAGTCACACTAAGTTAAACAAAAAGGAAAACTACAGAAGGATGCACATTACCTAACGTAAAGACGCAATTTACATGAATGCAGCTAATGCAAGTTAAGATGAAACACTAAGGGAAGTACAAGAATGCAAGTATGCAAGAGAAGATACAAGTGATAGAAAAATTACCTCTAAGTTACACTAATACAGGGAATACAAATAACAATAAAAAGTAGCTATGTACAGGGGTGAAAATCAGTAAAATGTGAATATGTACAGGGGTAGGATGAAACACAATGAAGCGAGCAAAAGATCACAGGCACGCGCCAAGTCCCCGGCAGCGGCGCCAAAAACTTGGTAGGCCTCTAAAGATGTTTATATTTTACGGCCTACGGTGATACCGCAAGTGCACGGTGTCTTGGTTGTAGCACTGGGCACGTACGGGTCGAACCACAGAGACTTGTGGTGCCCTTATGTGATCTATGGACTTTCTAAACTGAGTTCTAAGGTGTGAGTAACAAAGGTTGTTTTTGCCAAAGCTTGGCTAAGATTGAGTGGAATAAACCTAAACTAAGGTATAACATTGAAAACAAATGTGTCTTTGGGTGGTCAAATTCACCACTAAACCATGTTGTGTGTTTAACTATGTTGGCTATTCTTGTTCTCATGATGAGATAAGGATAATTTGTCAATTTTATCACATATCTAAAGGGTTTCTCCTAGTGACACTTCAATACACAGCTAAGGGTACTAACCCGAGCATTAGTTATCTAATTAAGTATAACTAATCAAAGGAATTAGTGTTAAAAATAGAAGCAAGAGCTGCAATACACTCAACACGGTTGAGACCTAACTACAATGCATCCATGGCGTTGGTATGCCTTTTGTGAGAGAAAAGCATTGGGTATTTAGTATTGAAGCTATCTAATTCATTGTATCCTCAAGAACATTCAACAAAGTTTCATACACAGTCATGGAATTAGGGTTTCATCTCAAACCCTCACACTAAATTAAAACATAAATTAAACCTAAATGACACTCGGCTAACCCAGGCGTGCCTAAAATCAACTTCTACATCATCTATTTATACATGCCAGAACTGAAAAAACACCCAAACCCTAATTTAATTTTAAAACATAAATTAACTCAAACCCATACCCTGACTTGCTGTTCTCCCCTGTCAATTCGGCTTCAACAACTCCCTTGCTTCGACTGTGGTGAAACCCTAGTTCTAGTTATCTCAAACCTAGCTTCTAGGGTTTTGAGAGAAGCTATGATTGAGATGACTAGACCTAGAGAGGCTGAGTGCGGTACTACTGCGATGGGGTTGTTGGTGATGGAAGAAAGTGATGATGGGTGCAGTGAACGGTATGGGCGAAGGTGGTGAAGGGATGGTGGAGACGAGGGAAGAGCGAGCTCTGCTCTGTCGAGTGAGGAGAGGTGAAGAAAGAGAAGGAGAAGAGAGGAACCGAGTTCTCTCGATAGGGTATAGGGTTAGGTGTTTCTTTGTGAGGCATGAACATCAAGCTTTGATGAGGCTGATGGAGCGGCGTCGGATTGGTTGGAGAAGATCTTACCGGTGAGAGAGGTAGCCGGTTTTTGGAGCGATCGGTGTTGCGCGAGTACATCGAGGGTTGATGAGGCGGCTGTGGCGGCCCGTAGGATGTGGATGAGAGAGATCTCAACGGTTTGGAGTGGACGGGCTCGGATCGGGTCGCGGGTTGCTCCGGCTCAAGCCTTCCTTGTTGGGTTGCAAGCGATTTGCGCGCGGGCTTTGGCTATCTTGCTCCATAGATGTTTGACTTCAATTCTTCGCTCTTTAGCTCCTCAGATTCTCAGAGCTTTATTTATTACCTAAAAACACAAAATTAATTAATACAAATATTTATTCTTGAAAACAAGGAAAACACAGAATATGGGATAATATCTGATTTCTAAGCGCAAAAGATGAGTAAAATGCCAATAAAAAGGTGTATAAATATGCACTATTTAGCACTCATCATCAGCGATGCGTGTTGGCATGTGCCAAAGGCATGCTCGGCCATTAGGGTTGCGGCTTGGTAAGAAAAGCTACCAGCGAGCGTGTTGGCATGTGCCAATGGCACGCTCGGCCATTAGGGCCGCGTCCTGGTAAGAAAGCTACCAGCGAGAGTGTTGGCATGTGCCAATGGCATGCTCGGCCATTAGGGCCACAACCTGGTAAGAAAAGCTACCAGCGATGCGTGTTGGCATGTGCCAATGGCATGCTCGGCCATTAGGACCACGACCTAGTAAGAAAAGCTACCAGCGATGCGTGTTGGCATGTGCCAATGGCATGCTCGGCCATTAGGGCCACGTCTTGGTAAGAAAAGCTACCAGCGAGCGTGTTGGCATGTGCCAATGGCACGCTCGGCCATTAGGGCCACAACACAGTAAGAAAAGCTACCGGCGATGCGTGTTGGCATGTGTCAATGGCATGCGTGGCCAATTTTGGCCTAGGTTGCACGATTTTCAAGCCTAGGCTCGGGCACTACTTTGGCATGGCGCGGCTTGGGCCAAGGTAAGGGTGTTTGGCTTGTCATGGTGTGACCAGCGTAGCTAGGGCCAAGGCGGAGTGCGTTCGGCATGGCGCGGCTAGCTTGGTCTAGGTGTGTGGCTGGCATGATTTGCCATTGACACGGAGGTGCGGCCAGCATGGTTGGCATGCTTTGGCGCGTTTGGTGTGACTAGCATAGCTAGGGCCAAGGCAGAGTGCGTTTGGAATGGCGCGGCTAGCTTGGGCTAGGTGTGGCTGGCATGATTTGCCATTGGCACGGAGGTGCGGCTAGCATGGTTGGCATGCTTTGGCGCGTTTGATGTGACTAGCATAGCTAGGACCAAGGCAGAGTGCGTTTGGCATGGCGCGGATAGCTTGGGCTAGGTGTGGCTAGCATGATTTGCCATTGGCACGGAGGTGCGGCTAGCATGGTTGGCATGGTTTGGCGTGTTTGGTGTGACTAGCATAGCTAGGGCCAAGGCAGAGTACGTTTGGCATGGCGCGGCTAGCTTGGGCTAAGTGTTCTTTGGAATGATTTGCCATTGGCACGGAGGTGCGGCTAGCATGGTTGGCATGCTTTGGCGCGTTTGGTGTGACTAGCATAGCTAGGGCCAAGGCGAGTGCGTTTGTCATGGCGCGGCTAGCTTGGGCAAGGTGTGGCTGGCATGATTTGCCATTGGCACGGAGGTGCGGCTAGTATGGTTGGCATGCTTTGGCGTGTTTGGTGTGACTAGCATAGCTAGGGCCAAGGCGAGTGCGTTTGGCATGGCGCGGCTAGCTTGGGCTAGGTGTGGTGACATGATTTGCCATTAGCACGGAGGGGAATTAGGGTTTTGTTCGTTGTAACCCTAATTTGAAAAAATACCCCCTATTAATTACTGACTACATGCATTGAATGTTCTAATAAATGTGTCGTCGATGACATTAGGTTTTTCAGGGTTTTACGATTTTACCCTTTGTCTAAAAACCACCATCAACAACTGGTAATGGGAGCTCGTGAAGATTGAGGAGATCGTGTAGCTGCTCACGTCTGTTAGAAGTTATAAGTGGTGGTCGAGTCTGCTGAGGTTAAAGGCTTGATGTAGTCGAGATGACAGAGACGACCAAGGATGGCAATGGCCGAGATCAATGGACTTCGACATTCAGTGGTGTTTAGATGACGAAGAATAACTTGCTGCTGATATTTCATCACTGGAGATGACAATAATGACGAGTTTCTGATGAAAGATAAGTTGCCGCCAGTGATAAAATAACTCGATGGAGTTGGTGTTGTTAATGAAGGAGAACATGGATAGTCGAGAGTCGTATGGAACTGCAGGAAAAGAAGGAAAGAAATAGTGAAACTCAAGAGAGTTTACGGAAGGATAATTTCAGCCGTAAAAGTGACGAGAAAGTAAGGGAAACATCCTGGAGAACATATATCTAGGAAGTCCTGACCGTTATTGAAGAGAAGATTTTCGATGAAAAGATCCAGGAGAACATACGGACGGAAAGTCCTGGCCGTAATGAGAGAAGAAAAATAAAGGCTGTCAGTTCCACAAAGGCGACGAGGCCATGAACTTGTTGAAATTTACGTGGGTTGGACTTTTCTAGCTTTGGACGCGAGCCCATAGGATTTGTTTATAGAATTCTTTGCACGAACATACTTTGGCAGTAACCAATTTTGGAATTTGGTGAGCTTTTGGCAACCGATTTCGACTGGGATTCGGGCACGGGCACAACTACAATTGGGACACCTATAAAAGAGATGTTTCTACAACTTTTAAAGTTATCTTATAATCTTTTATCAAGCCATTGGAGAGGAGAACTCAAGAGAAGAAAAGCTAGGGTTTGGAGCTATTTCCATCACTGTAACTATTTCTTTACCATTTTATCATATGAAACTCATGGGTTTTGTTAGTACCATGAGTAGCTAAACTTCTTACTGATTGGGGATTAATTCTAAGTTCTAGACATGATTTGAGTTATTATATAAATACATTTTGAAGTTCTTCACATGATTATTGATTGTTTATACCAATTAGAATATTTATGATTGATTGATAGATTGTTTAGGTGGCCAATTGAATTAATTTGTTGATTAAATCAAATGCTAGTATTGAGTTAGGAGATAGGTAATAGTCAAACAATTCATACAAAAGTAGAGAACACAAGACCTTGCAGAGGGATTCTGTGTAGCGATTGTGTGTATAAACAACACTAGAAAGTGGACCTTGAGCTAAGAGTCTAACTACTAGGATTAACCTATAATTCCCAAAAGATAAAGCATTCGAACAAATTACACCTTGAGTGAGTTATTACTAGGTGGTTTCGAGCCCAGAATAGAATCGGTATTGGAGAGCTTCCGTATCCAGTGATATAAGGAATTTAGGGGATATCACTGAGCTAGCTGTTATTCCACGGTTGGTAATAATCTGTGATTAATTTTATTAATGGATGAATATAATAACTTGATGATGTTTTAGTAACGAAGAAGGATTCCCTGATCAT